>JALPQD010000311.1:2361235-2972807 GCA_023101885.1 Typhlomys cinereus
AAATACATTGGCATGGCAAATATTAAACACAACAAATTAGCAGAATAAATGAACAGAATAAAACGGATCACCAGGGGTACTTTTTAGATGCGATTACCCTTCAAAACCATAGATTTGATTGCATTTGTAAACATGTCTAGATGGCATTGTGCACTATGAACCTGTGAGGTCCGCAGGACTCCAAGAATGTGATTACCAGAAACAGGACAGAGACAAAGTTGTCAGATTATGCTGTTGGGGTGAGAGTTCTGCAGTTGTGTGCTGTTTCCATTTGCTCCATGTACTTTCTCTGGGTTATAGAACCCTCCTATGACTTTACTATTAATTTCTACACTAGTGATTTCAGTACCAGCATCTCCAGCCAAAACCTCTCTCAAGTTGTAGACTGGTAGAAATGTTCATCTTTCTGCTGTGCTCGGTTGGATGCCCCTTAAGCACCTGCAGTTCAACTCGACTTTTATCCTTCTCTAAGTTTTATCCCATGTGCTCATAAATGCAATTAATTGCTTCTGCCTTTGGAGTTTTTATGACCAGCTCCCATATCCTACCAATCACCTAGCCAAGCATAGGGCCTATCTGCTCTCTTCATCCCTCTTATGTCTCTTGCTTAATCAGGTATCTAGCTCATCCCCCCACTTGACCCTCTAAGTATCACTGTGATTTGTCCCCTCCTCTCAAACCTCATAGAGTGTCTGTTTCAGTCCCTCCTTTAGCATCCCTAACTTGAGCTGGGACAATGACTGCCTCAGTGCTCCTCCTTGATTTGATTATCCTCAATCTATCTTTTTTTTGGTGCCAACATTGCTGTAATGATAAAAAGATGTGACTATGTCGTTTGCTTTCTTAAAACTTCCCACAGACTTAACATGGTGTGCTTAGAAACCAGTACATCTCTTTATGTCTGTGTCTGACAGATGGACCAACATAAGATGCTCAACAAACATTTTAGCTTACAAATCCTTCCATAATCTTCCTCTGCCTCCTTTTCTGGGCACACTTCCTAAAACTTTGATCTCACTGCTTTGTATACTAATAATTGCACAGATACTCCATGCTACCTCATAGTTTTGAAGAGGCCCCTTTTCCTTTATTTGGATAATTTTAATGCTCATTGGGGACTCAGCTGAGATTTCCTCTGGTTATTTATTTTTCCAAAAAATGTGATTGATTATCTTGCTACATGCTAGAAACTATGATAGGTACCAGCCAGGCACCAAAGACAGATGAGATCATCTCTGCCTTAAAGTTCAGATGGGGAGACAGACAGGGAAACAAATACATAGCGTTCACTGGAGAAGGGGTTATAGGAGGAACACAAGAGAATGGTAAATAAGAAGGAGAAAAATGAAAAAATTCACCCAAAAATTCTACTGTGCAGGTCAGGATTCAGGGGACAAGAATTCTAAAATAAATAGACCAACCATGCAAAAACCACAGACTGATGAAAGAGGCTGGAAGTGTAACGTGTGGATTAAATTGTGTTCTTCCAAAGCTTTTGCATTGAGCTCTTGATGCCCTGCACTATGTCTTTTTTTTTTAAACATTTTTTATTATCTCTGCTCATACAAGCTTAATAGGTACACCGGTTCCCTCCCTCCCCCCCCCCCCGAAACCCTCTGCTCACCCTCCCCTCACCTGTCCTTCCCCACCCTCCAGTGCCTCCCCTCCCCAATCCCCGAGAATCCTTTAATGTGCATGCCAAACTCTCCTCTGGGTCCTCCTCTCTGATGAAGTACAAGGACCCAGCGGCATTTCCCTGAACGCTTTCCTTTGTTCCCCTTAAGCATAGGAACACTATTTTGGCTGTCAATCCCTTGCCTCCAAGGATCTTGGTGCTTTTAGCAAATGCTAGACTTTGTGGGGTCAATAGTGTGTTGGACATTGTGCAGGGCATGCAAAGTCCAATTATGATTGCTTCGGCCCTAACTTGTGTGGAGTGTCTTGCATATCATTGCTCCTCCCATCCTTGTGCTCTTACACTCTTACTGCCCCCTCTTCCGCAAATTTCCCTGAGCTTCAGGATGGAGAGAGATTAGGCTGACCTAGTTCTAAGCTGCACCATGTCTTAACAGAAGTGTTACAGCTACTTTTTCTGCTGCTGTGAAACAATACTCAGGCACAACTTAAGGGAGAAAGGGAGATCTATCTGGTTTATGGTTCTAGAGGGAAGATGATCCATTACTGCAGAAATTTCATAGCAGAAGGCATGGCTTGGGAACAGAGGCAGGAGGTTGGTTTAGGCCACTGCAGACATCATGGAAGCAGAGATCAGGAGACAGAGCAAGCTAGAAGCAAGCAGGGATGAACTTCCAAAATCTCAAGACCTGCTCTCTGTGATGACCCTTCTTCCAATAAGGCTCCACCTTCCAAAGGTGCTATAATGTTTCCACACATCATTGTCAACTAAGAGTTTGAACACATATGTTCAGGAGGACAGCTCATATCCGAACCATGTTAAAAGGTAAGCAGGCAAAAAAATGAGTTCAGTAGGGTGGGTGGTCATGGAAATCAATTCTTTTTTTATTGAAGAACAAGGAGATCAGTAATGACAACTGATTAGTTTTAGGAAGTTCACCATAGTGGCTGCATAGAGCATGGACCAGAGGTGTAAAAACATGGGCTTGATGGACAACCAAGAGATTGTGGCAGTGGTTCAGATGGGAGAGTCTTAGTTTAGTCTGAAGCAGTTACAAATGGTAAAGAAGGATGAAACAGACAGGAAAAATATCTGGAAGAAAAATTGGCAGCATACCACAAGTCTGTTGGATGTGCAAGTAGATGACCAAACTGTTATTTGTTTATTCTTATATCATGTACAGCTAGTTGTGCCCAGTTTGTCTCTTTAAAACAGAAAAAAGAGCCACACGAAGAAACTGAGATACACCATGAAAAGCTGAGATAGACAATACTTCATTTCCTTCCAAAAAGTCAATCCAGACAATTCTAAGCCATGACCCTAAGGCTTGGTTATTAAAGAGCATAGGACTTTCTTGCAGATTAATTCTGTGTAAAACCCACAAAACCGATGAAATGAGAGGATTCTCCAGAAATACAGAACAGAGATAATCAAATAAGCAAACCTTCAGTGGATGTCCTTCTGGAGATAGGAAAAAACTGTTGACAGTCACTATTGTGCACCAGCCTGACTGGCTCTCAGGATGCCCACGTATCTGGTGAAGCATCGTTTCTGTGTGTTTCTGATGGTGTTTTCAGAAAAGCTGAGCGTTTGCATCAGCAGGCTGAGTGACACTTGTCCACTCTAGTGCGAATAGACACGAGCCCGTCCGCTGAAGTCCTAGTAGAATGAAACAGTGGAGGGAGGATTCACTTTCTCTGTCTTGTTCTTGAGCTGGCTCATTGATCTACTGCGGCCCGTGGTGCTCCTGATTCTCGAGCCTTCAGTGGAAGCCATCAGTCTTTCTGGTTCTCCAACTTCCAGAGGAGAGGCGGTAACAGTCGTCAGTCTCCATGTTTAATGTGAACCTGTACTTTTTAGTAACTTATCTTTTCCTCTCTGTCTGCCGATTTAGCGATCTCTCTCTTTTTCTCTTTCTGTAGTGTAGGTGTGTGCACATGCGTGTGTATATGTGTGTACACATGTGTAAGCATGTGTGTTGAGGCCAGAGGTCAACCTTGAGTATCACTCTTCAAAGCTGCCCATTTTGCTTTTTGTTTTGTTTTGTTTTAAGTCAGGGTTTCTCAGTGGGACCTGAGGCTCACTGATTTTGGCTAGGCTTCCTGGCCAGAAACCCTAAAGGATCAGCTTGTGCTGAGATTATAAACACCTGCCACCAGGCCAATCTGACTTTTTATACAGGTGCTAGGGATCAAACTCAGGTCCTCATGCTTGCATGACAAGCTCTTTACCAACGAGTTATCTCTTCAGCCTCTTTGTTTCTTACAACATGCACCCCTCCCCGCCCCTGCACACATACTGCTTCTGTTTCTCTGGAGAACTCCAACAATTACAAACACTCTTCTTTCCTTTCTCCATTCCTTCTTCTCTTTAGGCTTTCTTTCCCTCTGCCCTCAACTACTGAGCACCAACCTTATGCTAACTGCTCCATTCAATGCTGAGCACCAGCCAGTGAACAAGCATACCTTCCTGCAAAAACCTTATGACTCAATGGATGGAAGATGACAGTCTAATCCTAAAGAGTTGTAGGGATGAACAGCTGACCAACTGTGGCTGCTTTCTGGGGGGAACTAGACTTTCCAGAAACTGTGTCCTGGAGGAGGAGGGAAAGGCTCCTAAGGTGGAAGGTAGAGGCGTCTTCAGGGAAATGCAAAAATCTGCCTGACTGTTGAGTCAGGCTGTCTCATGGCAGACGGAAGCCAGGTAAAGAGACTGGAAGAAGTCTACCGAGGTCTGGACACACTGCTGCTGGGATTGCTTGTTTGGTCCACACAAGAACACTCAATTCTAGAAAGGAGAAAGCATTTTTCAATAGTCTTTCCTTAATCATCCCAACTCAAACATTCCTGGTATGATGATAGTTAAAGACACAAATCGAACTCTGAGAACTTCTGGGCAGCATGTTCTTATCACAGCTCTTTAAACCTGAGCAGTCTGCTTGACTGTTCCATGCCTTAGCTTCTTTGCGAGACACTGTCCCACGCTGGATGGGTTGCTGAAGCAAATATGAATTAGTACTTCCTGAGTCACTGTTCAGCCACTTGGAGTAAGTTGCTTACTCCTGAGCACCAATTGGTTGATGAAAAGCACTTGCTCTCTAGACCCCCCATGAAGTCCCCTTCCAGAAAAGTTGAGACCGCAACTGATCCTGTTAACTCAGGAGTGTTGTGAAAGAGGATGTGTACAGTTAGACAACGGACATGGATCTCCGGAATGTGTTGGGAGTGGGCACTAGGGTCGCCGGTCAGAGCTGGAATGACAAGCGGCCTCTTGAGTGTAATAAGCATCCTGATGATGGCTGCGTCAGAGTGTAGAGCTCCACGCCAGGGCAGGGAAATCACCGTTGAATGATCACAGGGCATTGGTCCAGGGAGGAGGCTCATGGATCATTGAGTCAAGCTCCTTCACTGTACAGGTGGGAAAACCAAGACCTGGAGAGTCAAGGGGAGCTCAGCTAGCTGACTAAGCATCATTAAGCACCTTATCATCCCTTTCCAAGGACTCCTGGAGAAATCTGCTACTGTTTAAAACTCATCCTCACCTGAGCAATTGGTTTGGTTCTTCTATTTTGGACATGGACAATCTAATTATAGATGGTGTTGCCAGATGAGATACAGAACATCTAAATAAAAGTGGTTTTGATGATTAATAAATTTTTAGTGCTAAGTTATTCCAAATATAGTGTAAATTTTTCATTTTTATTAGAAATTCAAATTTAATTAAGCTTTCTCTTGTTTTATTATTATGCTGTTATTATTTTTTCTCTATCTGGCAACTCTAATTATAGACACTCTTCCTTTCTCCTTTGTACTATGAAAATGCTTAAAGGCAAGTATATCAGTATATCTTTCTAATAAGATTTTATGATATGTACTTTATCTTTTTTGTTTAGTTACATTCTTTTCATTTTCTTTTCCTCATTAACATTTTTATATGTTTTAAGTATCTCAATAAGCCACATTAAAATAATCTTGCTTGCATATTAATCTTTTTATAAAAGGGCTAGAAGTATATAGTTCAGTGGTAGAACACTTGTTGGACATATGTGAGCCCCTGGGTTCAATTCCCTACATTGCTGGGGAAAAAATACAACACTCAGTACTTGTGCAGAGTATTGAACTCAGTCCTTCAGGTGTATATGTAAATAATGCTTGCTCTAGTTAAGTTGAACCATGAGTCTGAAATCAGAATGGCGAGATAAATGCTGTGGTCCAACGTCACAGGAGCAGTTGGTTTCATGCGGTTGGTTAATCTGTCACCCTTCCTTAAGTCTACCCAGATACCTGCAGGAATGTGCGGCAGACATGGATGGCTTGGTCTTCTTGACACCTATTCTATTGTTAAGTACCACCTCCTTGTGGAGATTTGCCCTCATTCAATTATACTAGCATTATCTTCCAACGGTAGTATTTCTTCACAGATGGTCCGTTGAAGGTGTGAGTAAGTCCAAAGGTAGGTAAGTGCCCTTCCCCAAGAAGTTTCAGGTTAGAACAAGAGAGAAGACGGTCTCTCCTTGGTGGCAAAGATGAAGATGAAAGAGTAGAGAGAGGGAAGGAAACTGGGCTGAGTGTGTAGAGGCGACATACAGAGAACCTCAGATTCTTAGAACATCTACTTTCTGATATCAGTCATTCCCAAAGCTTGGCTGCAAGCAACCAGTTCAAATAGTACTAATGAATTAATTTGTTTAACTTTTGAAAATTAGCTTACAAAGTGACAGTGTTCTATATGACATTTTCATTTACACCTAGTTTGGTTAATTCTCCCCACTGCCGCCTCATCTGTCCTTCATCTTCTTTCCTCAGGATACCTTTCCACCATCAGGATTCCCCTTCCACTCTCCTGTGTCCCGTTACCTTCCTCAAGCACTTCCCTTAAAGTCTCCTTTTTCTCATCTCATGGGCTCCTGTCCAGTTCCCTGGTTCTACTTGCATTTATTCCACTTAGATACACATATTTAGCAGTTAGATACTAAGATCTTCATATGAAAGAGGACATATATTTGTCTTTCTGAGTTTGGGCTACGGCACTTAATAAAATACTTTATAGTTCTACCCATTTTCTGGCAAATTTCATTTTTCTTGATGGAGCAATAAGTTTCCATTGTACATATGTACCACCATTTTATCATCCAGTCATCTGTCAACTGACATCTAGGCTGATCCCATTTCCTTGCTATTGTAGAAACAGTAGCAATAAGCCTGGATGTGCGAGGGGGTAGGATGTGGAGTCCACTGAGTATATGCCTAGTCGTTAACCTAAAAAAGATGGATGTTGACTTGTGTTTCTGTCATTGCCACCAAACAGGTCTGGTTGGTAGAAATAGTGTGATATGGATTTCTATTAGATATTGCTAACCACTAAACTTAAAGAGATGCCAGGGGTGAGCATTTGGAATTCTGTGGCCAACAGCACAGTTTACACAAAGCTGTTGATTCTGTCTTCAACAATGCAGGCAAGCTCCTGGCCTTTCCAAGGCATTGTTAAACCAATATTTTCACAAGCTGTTTCCAAGACACTGTCAAGATTTCTTCACTTACAGTGGACTTCTATCTGACAAAATCGAGTAGTGTTTTTTGTGGTGGGAGAATGATAAATATTCAAGGTCGTCTCAAGATCTCTCATTAGCTTCTCACTACTATTGTAATGGCTCCCATTTTTAATGTTTTTTCTTTTTTTTTTACTGTTTGAAGTTTTCATATACAGATGCAATGAATCTGACTGCTTTTATCCCCTAACAACATCCATCACCATTCCCTTTGCCTTTCCACCCCTCACCTTTTTCTTCCCAGTCAATCTCCCTCCCACTTCCATGTCCCTCTGTATATGTGATCCATTGGGCATCATTCAGGATATCTGCATGGACAAGTGCCTAGGCACTTGCTGGTGTCATGAATGGCCCATTACTGCTGAGTAAGGAAGCTCTTCCTCTCCTGTCTGGCACCAGTCCCATACCATCTCCTTGGGGCTTCGCCATTCCATGATAAAAGTGATGAGCCAGCTGTTGTGAAGAAGCAGTGGAAGTAAAAGTAGACATTGTTGCATTGTGCTCTGGGCATGGCAGTCCTGATGTAATGGCTCCCATTTTAAAGATGGGGAAATTAAGATCCAGAGATGCAGAGTAAGTTAACTTCACCCACAACTGGTCACGTTTGTTGTGTACCACAGTGACTCTGGGTGTTGCCAATAAACGCATGACCCAACAGCCTAAGGGAGAACAGGGAGTTTTATATTGACTTATGGTTGTTTGCTTACAGTTCTTACTCCAGTTTACAGGGGAGGTCACACGAACACCAGAGGCCACGGAACTGGCCCACCAGTTCCACAGGACTGCTGAGAGAGGGACAAACTTCCCTTGCAATACAGCGTGTCTGTCCAGGTATGCTGAACAATATCAGTTTACTCTATCAGCAATCTCCATTTTATCCATCTGCCCAGGGAATGGCTCCGCCCACCATGAGATGGGTTTCTCCATCAATATGACCCTCTCCTATGGTTTGCTCAGGGTTAACTAGTAGTTCTTCACACATGTGCCGGAGCTTGAGACATAAGCTGTGAAGTTGGCCCTGTATCTAACTAGCACATTCTGGAACTCTGACATTGAGACACTGTTCTTTTCCACTATGCTTCCTCTTAACAAGTGGCATTGTTTCACTGGAGAAACTTTCTGCTGCAGAAGGAAAATATTGATGGAGATGATGCATAAAGAGCAAAGGAACTCAGGCTATATGCTTGTTCACTGACATTAATCATGCATGCAGAGAATATCAGTCCAGGCAATAGTCACTCAGGCTTTCTTCTCTCTTTTGGCTGCATGTTATAGTCACATGTGAATCTTGCCATAGTCATCAAAATCAGCCAGGATAGAATATTTGGGAGGTGAGCACCAGGTTTTTATATACTTAAAGAATTCTGGAGTATGTGTATTGAGCTGATCTAAAGGCCAGCATTTGGAACCACTAATGATAGATTTTTATTTGTTTACATCATTGGCTGTTTTATAAACACACTTAGAAACAAATGTCTCTTGGTTATATTGATGTAACATGACACACTCATTTATGCATCCAATAGATAGTTATTAGATAAGCAACGTTATACTTCATCCATTGAACAATGTTTAGCAATTCCTCATATATTACTGGGTTATGTGCCAGGCACGTGGTTTAAAAGATGGTCTGATGGAAATTAGGCACCTAAAGGGAGAGTTTAGCACATGAAGGAATATATTATGCAATATATTCAAGTGGAATCGTGATGTCAGCATTGTGGCCGGTGTTTCAGGAAAGAGGCTGCCTCAGATCAAGGAAGTTTGTTGGAAAAATTCTTGAACTGGCTCCTGAACACGAGGCAGAATTTGGATTTATCCCTTAAGAGGAAGACCAGCTTCAGCAGAATCAAATGGAAATAGAGCAATAGTCCTAAGACTGACACTAATAACAGCAACAATTTTTAACACACTACATGCCAGTGAACTATGATCGCTGTCGTATGGGGTCCACTTTTTAACATTCACAGATCAATGAAATATGCACTTTTGTGATTTTTCCATTAGACAGATGAGAAAACTGAGCTACAGATGTATTAGATGGTGGGGAAATTTTCTGTTTTTTAAACATTGTTTTTTGAATAAATGGTATTTTAAATTGGTGTGTAAAGCTGAAAATGAGATTAAGATTCGGAGATACTGAGACATTGAACCCAGGTCACCCATGTGGTCAATGGCGTTTGGGGGTTGGGGTCATTTTAATGCACTTTCCAGTATTCAGACATGACGTATGGAACCTAGAGGAATTCTCACTGCATCATTTTCTCTTAGTTGAAAGTTACTTAATGAAAATGTGCTGTCTTGCAGTGTAAATCCAGAGCTGACCTAACACAAGTTTCTAAAGGCACAATAAGAAAGAGGAAGCAAAGCAGGATAAAGAGAATCAATTCCGTGTATAAAATGTGCTTATCTGGAAAATGATGCACTTAGACAAGAAGACTTGCAAACCTTTTCTATCTTGGTCATTCTCATGATTTTAGGCAGATCTCAAAACAGAGTTCGTGTCTCTATATGTGTCTCAATTGAATGGACTGTAACACAGCCGGGTATGCATAATCATGGTAAGAAACCTTCATTTCGAGGCTAGGAGCGGCTGCTAGATAAGTGGGGAAAGTAGCTATCTTTGATTGAGTCCTGATTCTTCACTGACTGCTTCAGGTGAGGCTGAGAAAGTTGCTAGATGCATTTATGGAAACCTCAGGGACCTAATCAATTTCCTCCTTTCTAAAAGAAAGGACTTAGCAGGAGAGAGCATCATTTTCTGTGATGCCTGCAAAGTGGAAGAAAAGACAGATCAATCTTGGGTGAGGGCTGCTGGACACTCCTGGCTTGTTGTCTGTTATTTCGCCCCGGACAAGCGCACCCGGTCTGACCCAGCACTGACAAGCGCTCCTTGCATCGAAGAGCAAGACCAGTTCGTTGAGTTAATTTGTTTGACTGTATCTTCCAAAGTAAAAGAAAAATTAAAAAAAATATGGTCTGGGTGGGCTGGTTGGTAGCTCATTTGACTGATGCCTTTGGGCTTCTTGCAACATTTAGCTGCTGTATCTGTTCAGAAGCTCAAAAATAGCAGCGATCCTAAAAACTAGTCTCCATCTATAAAGAACAAGACAGGCAGAAATTTGTTTCCCCACATAGCAAACATGGTCCTACTTTGAATTTATGTGGCATCTATCTTTGGAGAATATCAGAGAGACTTAGACCTTTTTCTATTCTTTGTTAAGCAGTCCATGAGTCAGTTAAAGGATTTTTCCGCCAGTGACAGCATGAGACAGCAAGAAGCATACCTCTCTTCTGGATTTCCTGAAGTTTCTTCAGTCAATAGTTCCATTGCTAAAACTAAGAGTCTCTTGACCCAGGCACCAGAAGACAGTGCCAGTTGAGTCTCTGTAGTTTACACACATTGGCTGCTTGCTGATGAATGCAAAAGAAAAGATCTTTGCAGTCTGTTAATTATCACAGGCAAGGGTTATAGTGATGCACATGTTTTCCCTATCACGGAGGTGGTGGGGTTAGGGGGTTCATAGTTGGGCACAGTGTCAACTTGACAGTTGAAGGTTTGAGTTCCTGGGCACATTTGTAGAGGTTTAGTGGTTGTTAGGTCCAGAACAGACCTGCAGGAAATTGTCTAGCTGATGGGGAAGGCCCAGCCCATGATGGGTAAGATTAGGCCCAGGAATAAAATACAGGAAGCTGGTTGAGAGAGTTGGCATCTTTTTGTATACTTGGCCAGATATGCTGGTCTGGCAAGTAAGGATTGTCCCTCTTTTAGCCATTATGTAGAAATGGTGTGGCCAGTTCCCGAGGCCTTGGTGTTGGTGTGAGCCCTCCATCAAGCTGAACTGAGAACTGTAACAAAATAATCATAAGAGACAATAAACCCCTTGTTCCCTTAAGCCGTATGATGGTGATTTATCAGCAACCATGGCAGGCAGACTGCAACAGGGGGTTAGTAAAGCAGATTGTTGGTTAACCTGGAGGCCAACCCCACCTCTACTCTGTCCTATTCCTGTTCCTCCCTCTCCTATAGGCCTTTTCTTATATAAAAGCCCTTTTAAATAGTTTTTTGTCTTTGCATAGGAAGGTTTTCAGCACCCCCGACAGGATGCAGCTGAGTGCAGTCTGTGAGACAGACAACAGCCAACCAAATGCAGAGGATCAGCAACCCTGCAAAGTTCACTCAGATCAGGCCAGGCAAATTCTTCCCCATCTAGGGCTCAAGGAACCTTGTGGAGGAAGTGGTGGTAAGGTTGTAAGAGCCTAAAGATGAGGGGTTCACCCCTGGACAAGACCATTCCACTCAGACAGGTTGCTGCATCCAGGAATTCACTGCAATGAGCCTTGTCCTTACCAGATCTGTAATAATGACTGATACCAATATGTCCCTGTAGAATAGGGAGGTTCTCAGAAGAAATGATTTCAAGTAGTAGGAACCTTAAGGGCTATGGCTAGATAGGTGAAAGGGAGTGCCCCTATCAGTGGGTCTGCCCAAGGAAGGACCACTTGGTCTGCCACAAAGACCTGAACCCCCACCAGAACAGATGATTCAGAGGGAACCCCAGAAATCACCGAAGCAGAAGACATGACAGTGGGAGAGGGCGAGGGAAGTAGGGAAGTTGGGAGGGGAGGGGATAAAAGTAAAACTAGGGGAAAGATAAAATATATATATATTAAAAATTACAGTCAATAGTGAACATAATTAGAGAAGAGATTTAGATGCAGATAGAGGAAGGTTACAAAGGAATCCAAAGTGTTTGATCATATACAAATCAGCACAAAGTACTGTCTTAAAATATTTGTGGAAGGATGAAGAAATGATCACAGATGCGTATACACATGTGCATATACATGACTTTATGTATGTATATAGCCTTATATATTTTTTACAACTGTCTGCTAAAAAGGCCTAAGAACCAGTGCTGTTCCCATAGCCACATGCATATTCTGTTCCCATGTCTTGCTTTGCAAATAGAAAGTTTCCATTCAAAGGGAGCCAGACCTCATGGAGAAAGGGTTGATTCCAAGACTGGGGTTAGGAAGAGGGTGAGAGGAATCCAAAATATTTTGGCAACAGAAAGCAGGAAAGTGCTGAAAGAGTGTAGAGGCAAGAGTGAAGGACTTTTCAGCTTGAAGGGATGCCTAGTATTCAAATCTAGGATAGTGTATCAGAAAAGATAAGGATTGAAACAGATTTACCACCCATTTCTTAAGATGGGACTCTTCGAGTCTATACCAAAAAAAGGAGAGGAGAAGAAAGAAAAAGAGAGGAGAGTAAAGGAAAGGAAAGGAGAGGGGAGAGGATAGGATAAGGGAGGGAAGGGATGAGTAAAGGGAAGAAAGTGAAGGAATGGAGAGGAGGGAGGGGGGAGGAAGAGGAGAGAAGAGAGGAAGGGAGAGGAGGGGAGGAGAGGATAGGGGAGGGGAGGAGAGAGGAGGAGGGGAGAACAGAGGAGAGGAGAGGAGAACAGAGGAGAGGAGAGGAGAACAGAGGAGAGGAGAGGGAGGGTAGGGAGGGAAGGGATAAGTAGAGGAGGAAGGAGAAGGGGAGGGAGAATGAAAGAGAACTTTCCTTCTGTGAAGTGCCAGCTAATGAATGTGGGGAAAGAAAAATTGGGAGGTGATCATTTGACAGTCATCCTGGGTGATGTTCCTTCAAATGGGATTTTTCAAGATTAATCATGAATTAGTTAATTAAATTTTGTCTGTTGTTGTTGGTGGTGGTGATGGTGGTGGTAGTGGCGGTGTGTGTGTGTGTGTGTGTGTGTGTGTGTGTGTGTGTGTGTGTAGTTGATGCATGTGTATACATTTGTGGTCCATGTTGGGTATCTTCTTTAGTTTCTTCTCTAACTTATTTTTGGAGACCAGTTCTCTTTATTAAGCTGGATCTTGTTGTTTTATCAAGACTGGCTGGCCAGCAAACCACCGGGATCTGCCTGCCTTCATCTACTACCAGTGCTGGAGGTAGAGGGGCACACGACCTGCTTTGCCTTTTACATGGGTGTTGGAGATCTGAACTCAGATCCTCATGCTTTCTCAGGAAGCATTTTACCACTAAGTAATCTCCCCAGCCCTTGGATAAGAATGATTAATGGACACTAAAGCAGATGGGTAGCAAGCAGTTGGTTGAGGTAGAGCATATTGGATAGTTTAGAGCATTTGGCACAATGCATTCATCAGACAGAGACAAAGTAGTGGTGTTACAATAATAAGGTCTAGTGAATAGCCATTTGATTAGGAGCTTAGCGTTTGGTATTGTTACGGGTCAAATAAGGGGTTTTTAGGTGTCTCCCCATAGACTGCAAAAAAAAAAAAAAAGCATTTACTTTTGTGATATTTCTGCCAAGTGCCCATGTTCTGGTCACGAGATGGGCCCAGGCTGGGAGGTGTTATGGATTGAATGTGACGTATCTCCTCCAGGCCCACGTTCAGAATGTTGTGTCCCAGCTGCTGGCCGTGTGCCAGTAATGGAAAGTGGGGTTCAGCTGAGATCACTGCGAGTGCATTCGTGGGGTGTGTTATCCTCATTCGCTTCCTGAGCCACTCTCTGCTATGGTAGCATATGCTACCATGATGCCAACGGTCTCTGCCCCATGTGCCAGCCACCATGAGTCCAGTTGCTATGATGGACTGAAACCCAAGCCCGTATAACTCTTTCCTCCTATGCAATGAGAAGTCTGCCATCTTCCATTATCAAGTTCAAGAGAGGCTGCGAGGGATTGAGGAACTCTATCTATGTGGATGTCTAAGTGAGATTGGTGCACTGGATTTTACATTGCAGAAACTTTATGACTGTCTTGGGAACACTGAGCTTGAAAGGCATTCAGAAAAGAGCGAGTAAAATATGTGTGTGTGTGTGTGTGTGTGTGTGTGTGTGTGTGTGTGTGTGTGTGTGCAATATGCATGCATATCTTAGAGAGACAAGTACAAAGGAATCGAAGATGGGCAACTGAAGAATCTGGGTAAATAAACACGAGAGCTTTCTGCGTTGTTCTAAAAGCTTAATATTAGTAAATCATCAGAATTCATTTGATAAGGTCAGATGCAAGCCCAGTCCCATCAGAAGCCTTTCCTGTCTGCCCAGGAATTTCATCCCAACCAACATTAAGAGTCACTCCTTCCATGCCAGCTATTTGTTTATATAGCACACATTTTAATGCACTTAGTAGAAGGTATAAGGCATTGCCCTAGATGATAAGAAAAGCAGGAGTAACAGCTGAAGTACAATAGCGAGAGAGATTATATTTCCAGAGCAGCTTCTCAGAGAAGGCGAGGTTGGCGATGGATCTTTTAAACTGAATGAAATATGGTCAGGCTTCAGTTGCACGTGCACTCAACCTCCAATACAGAGAAGATGAGGTGGCTCATGAACAAGGATGATATGCGCCACACAGTGTGTGGTGGTGGTGGGGAGGGAGAAGGAAGACGATATTAAGAACACAAGGCGGAGACAGCAACAGCACGAGGATGTGTAACCAGGAAAGGCTTTGCTTAGTAAGGCTTTACTTGTGACAGAAGTCCATTGAAACTGTCCTGAAACAAAAAAGAGAACTTCAAGGTTCATAGAGAATTCATTCTCAAGATAATCTTTCTCGGTGCTAAGTTGCAGTTAAGACACTTAAGAACTTTCTAGAAAAAAAAGGACTTTCTCATTCAGTAGTTCCAACAAAAACCCAGAGAGGTGGCTTAGGGGTTAAGCCTCTGCCTTGCAAGTGAAAGAACCTAAATTTGGATCCCAGATCCCATGTACAAATGCCGGGTGGAAATAGCAGTGGCCTGAACTTCCTGATCTGGAAGGGGAACCTGAAAAATCCCAGAGCAAAGCAAAAAGGAGGTAGAAGCAACCTGGAATGATTCCTGAGGTCACCCCTGGGTCTACACACACACACACACACTCACACACAGACACACACACACACACAATATTATGTCTTCTTGGTTTTGCTTTGGTCGTGTTGTAATTTCAGCATCAATCATGATAAAGAAAACGGAATGCTCATGTTGTCAGCTCTTGTTAGGGTTTCTTTCCTCAGCCTGGGAGGTGAGGTGGGATGAGGATGGGGATGGGATTAGTTCTTACTAGAAGTATAAAGACAAGGCAAAGAAGAGCAGTTTCTCAAAGGAAAAGTCTAGTGATGTTTCTAGAAGAGCAAATGGACATGGGTTATTCTAGTCTTATCAGTAGGTACTCAAACATGGGTGAGATTTAAGAGTATAGGAACCAAAGTGGGAAACCATCTTGCTGCCATTGTCTCAAAGGTTTTAAATGATAAGACTGGGACTCTATTTCTTATTCAATAGGTTAGAATGGGAATTGAAATGCACTTTATTATTTTTTTTCTATTTCTTCCACTCATACAAAGTTGTTAGGTACCCCATTCCCCTCCCTCCCTCCACCCCTCCTTGGACCCTCTTGCTCCCTCCCCCACTTTTCCCCTTTCTTTTCCCCCTTCCCTTTCTCCTAGTACCCTCCCCCCTCCCCATTCTGGAGAATTCTTTAGTGTACATGTCAGAATTCTCTCTGTGTCCTCCTCTCTGATGAGGTGTAAGGACTCAGTGGCGTTGCCTACAGCACTTTTTTGTGTTCCCCTTTCGTATAGGAACACTATTGTGGCTGTTAATCGCTTGCCTCTAAGGATCGTAGTGCCTGTGATTCATGCTAGACTATGGGGGTTCAGTGATATTTTGGTCATTGCACAGGTCATGCAAAGTCCTTTTATGATTACTTTGGCCCTAATTTGTGTGAAGTATCTTGCATATCGTTGTTCCTCCCCATTTTTAGGCTCTTACAATCTTACTGCCCCCTCTTCCCCAAATTTCCCTGAGCTTTAGGATGAGGAGATATTAGGCTGGCCTAGTTCCAGGTAGTTGATGCAGAGTCTCTGATTTTCTGAATTATGGTTTGTCGATTTTTTTTTTCAGTTTTGCTGCTCCTGCACCGCCTTTGGCTCCATCCTGATGGTTATTGGATGTCACCCCCTGTCCAGAGATAAAAAGCTATTAAAATGGAGTCTTATTATTAAGAGTAGATTCAAAGGTAGATGGAATAAGAGTAGGAGACTTCTGGGGGGGGTGTCAGTCTCCCATTTGCAGTATGGTAACCTTCTATCTGCCAGACTCTATGCCCTTCCTTTCTGGTGAGATCATACCCCATCAGGTGCAAGTGACCAGTAAGGAAAATCTGCGAGTCCAACCAGATGTCTCATTACTTACTTACAGTCCTTGATGGTGGCCTATTTTCTCTGCTGTAGTGAAACACACTTTATATAATAGGCCACAAAGTAAATATTTTAGGCAGATTTCCCCATACAGTCTCCATTACAACTGTTTACCTCTACTGTCATGGTGTAAAAGTGGCTATCCGCATTCTACAGAGTGCACGGCTGAACATGCTGTATTCCAATGAAACTTTATTTAATAAAAACAAGCAGTGGGTTGGGTTCGCCCAGTGAACTGTTGTTTGGAGAAAGCCAAGAAGACTGAATCTACCATTGCTATTGGACAGAGAATGATGGGAAAGAATGGATTAAAAAGTGGGAAGAAAAACTAGGAGGCTGTTTCTGTGGGCCCCTCCCGTGTTCACAATGTGAGGAAATCAGAGTTGTGGTGGCAGCTGGGTGGTAGAGTGCTTGCCTAATATTCAAGAAACTCTGAGCTCAGTCCCTAAGAAATCAGTATGTTTTTTTGTGAGGCTAATGTGCCTGTGAGTTTGGCATCATGGATTGTAGCCAGCACACAGTTGTGTCTGTCTCTCCTTTACTTCAACCAAATTCTCATCATCTTATCAGCTTAGCTATCTAGCCATTGCTAAAATTCTAGGTCTGAGTTTGTAATTCATCTTGGGAGTAAAATTCTTACCTTTCTTTGCTCTATGATGTTTGTGATTTTTCAGAATGAAGTTTGCTCTATTTGTATGAGAGGGAAAAATCAATAGAAAGAAAAAATTTAATAAAAATGAATTCCTATTGACTTTAATTAACTTGGTCTTAGGTTTACAATGTTAGCAAGTATGGAAAATGAAAACAGCAAGAGAGCCTCACCTCCCATCTCACCCTATGTTCCAAAGTGAGCAGGAATAATGTCTCAAATTAAAATTTGAATGGACCAGCAATTTTTCTACAACAAGTTGAAGAAAAAAACCTACAGGAAAGAAAAGATATTCTTTTACAGATCTCACAAAGAATAATCTGGCATTTCTGGCTCTGATGTAAGTGAGCAAGTACTAGATTAAGGCCAGGATTTTATTGATGTTCTAGAATTTTCACGTTCTGTGGAATGACATGGTTACCTGTGTCCTTTCAGGTGTTTGCGTAGAGTCCATGAGTGCACAGATAGTTTATAGAATTACATATCTAAAAGACTACTTTGTCATCTGAAGAGATGCATAACTAGTTAGAAATATGCATCTATTAGATGCAATTACATGTATTAGTAGAGGATGTAAATATACATATACATGTGCATATGCATCAGTAATGTCATGTATGGTCCATAAAATCACATGTACATTCAGGTGTATAACAGGTGCATGTGCACACATACTGACACAGTGAATAGCTACATTATAAATATGACATCCTACTTATACATACCAGATGTTTATAGCCTATTTAGATGATAAAATGCATGTAAAAGTAAAAATTGAGATACGTCCAGGTAGGTATGATGCACACGTGTACAGCAGCTGTGCAAATGTCCATGTGTTACATCATCCAGTTCCATCATTTCTGCACACATTCTCTATTACTCTAAGACTCTCAGTGTCTTTGCTATGGTTGTTCTTTGTAGCTGAAACACCCTTCCTAGCAGATCTCATATAAATTGCTTCCTCATTTACTTTAAGTCTCTGTTCAAATGTCAATGCTTCAATAAACTCTCCATAATTACATCACTCATAAACATTTGTTATTCCCTACCACTATAGCCCACATGTCGTACCCATCCATGTTTCTTTTTTTGTTTCTTTTCTTTCTCTTTTTCTCTCCTTTATTTCTTCATGTTTTTTCTTCTTAAAATATTTTTGTATTTATGAGAGGGGGTATAGGGGTGGGGGAGAGAACACACATACATAAATGATGCATGGGTAGCTGTCAGAGGACAACTTTCAGAAGTCAGTTCTCTGCTTCCACTATGTGGGCTTAAGGGTACTGAATTCAGGTTTGTTAGACTGTACCTTATGTGCTAAGCTATACCACCAGTCCCTTTCATAGTCTACCTTGGCATTTGTCACTTTCAAATGAGTTATTTTGAATGCAGTAATTTTTTGGTTTGTTGTTTGGCATATCTAACAGAGTCTCTGCATAGAGAACCATTGTATTTGGCTCTGAATGAATGAGTGAGTGAAAGAAGGAAAGGATATCTAAATAAACCCAATTTGCCTATGTGCTATATATCCATATATCCATGTGTATCTTTGCTGGATCATATCCATGTACCACGGATGACAATATTCATAACCAATTTACAAATATCATAGTATGTATAAGTATGTTCTTGTTCAAAGAAACTGAGAAAGTTGCAAAGGTGTGCATGTTGTAGGAACAGAGAAAATTTTGAAGCTATTCCAAGTACCCAATAATATAACCAAGAAACCAAATTGAGATCTGAGTTTCCATAAGCAGTTAGATATGAAGTCTATTCTGTATCTTCTTAACAGTTTGCCCCATTCCCAGCCCATGCCTTAGAGACTGTCAGTAGAATTGTCCCGACTGTTTTTCTTAATGTCTATAACTCCTCTGCAGAGACAAAACAAATTTCTAAGTCCTGATCTTTCTCAAATCTCTTGTTTTTAGCCTAAAATGATCTTTAAACTACTAATAAAACAACTACAGAGACTATATAATTAATTATCCAAACAGAGACACTTCAGAAAGTGAAAAGAATATTGCTACTACCTGAAAGAGAGAAAGAAAGAAGGAAAGAAGAAAGAAGAAAAAGAAAGAAAGCAGAAAGAAGAAGGAAGGAAGAAGAGAGAGAAAGAAAAAGAAAGAGAAAGAAAGAGAAAGAAAGGAAAGGAAAGGAAAGGAAAGGAAAGAAAGAAAGAAAGAAAGAAAGAAAGAAAGAAAGAAAGAAAGAAAGAAAGAAAGAAAGAAAGAAAGAAAGAAAAGAAAGACTATTGTCTGCCATTATCAATCTTGTAAATTGAGTAGAGGAGAAAGATATCGATGAATTCTTTCAGGACACAGTTTGTCAGTGTTCCTGGACATTTGCTGCTCCTTCAGACAGTGGGGAATCTGCAGTGTGCCTTCATGGAAACAGAGATGGCCATCATTGTGTAATTACCACTTACAATGATTTCTCAAAAAGACAAGTGTGTAATACTAGGAAAACCAAGTAACCATTAGTACTAATAGGGTAAGAATGATTCTACTGAAGACATGATTCCTAAGTGAAGATGAGTTCAAGGCTGCTAAACGAGGCATAGAATAGAGGAAAGAGAACTTGTCATATAGAGGAAGCAACACATACAAAGTCCCCAGGGCAGAGAGAAGCCCAGTTGTCACTGCAAGGAGTCAAAAGACAGCACTGTGACTGAACAGGAGCAGAAGAGAAGGCATGGGTGAAGTGAGGGGAATCTGGAGGAGGCAGACAGCAGACCTCCCAGGTGTTTTTAAATCAGGGAAAGATCCAACAGCTCACTTGGCAGGTTAGGGAGATGGAATATCCTGAGATAGTTCCTGTAGAAGGCCAGCCAAACAGCTGCTTAGATGCTCTGGGTATGGCATATTTTTAGTTTCCTTCATGGAGAAGATGCGTGGAATAACCAGAAGTTTGCCTGTGGTCATACACAGGAAAGAAAGTTGTGGTGAGAACTGGTATAACAGATGTCTGTGGTCATGGTAGAAAGCTGTGGTCACGGATGAAATAATATTGTTCTAGACAATATTGTTGACATTTGAATATTTATTTAATAATATTTATTGACATCCTGTAATAAGCCAGAAACCTTGATAAGCTTTGAATAAGTAACCATGATCACAGCAAATGCAATTTATGCTACCAACAGAATTGTATTTTACTCAACAAAACAGGTCTACAAAAGATATTTTAAGAAATGTAGTAGAGCCAGGGTTTGCCCCAAGGGTAGCACCATTTGTGCTTGGACTTGGAGTCCCATCATATGGCTGTTCAGAGTTCTTGGCAATGTATCCCCCTCCCTCCAAGGCTGGCACTCTCTTAAGGAGGGCTTTGTGGCTTGGGTTCCCTTTCACGCACCGGGGTTTGCCCAAAAGCCTATGGGCTGGCAACCTCCATCTCCAGCCTTCTCCCCTCTAATCATCAGAAAACTCTCCAAGAATTTAATAGAGTCCACAGAAATCACAAGTAAGGAACCACTGGACCAACACCATACAATTGACGACCCCAAAAATCTTACCATCCAACAGTAGAGAATCTTCACATCTAACCCTAAGATATTTTATTTCTCTTTAACCTCATCTATGGGCATCAGTTTAAGATTTCTATACAGCATACCCAAAGCCCCATACATCTACCCCTTAGGATCTTAACCATTCACCCTCCCACACCTTTAAGGGCTTAAAAGCTGCTATACCACACTTATAAGTAACCCTTGTCTACTACACCCACCTTATTTTGTAATCTTAAAGCTGTTCTGATACTAATCCAAATCTCACCTAACAAAACTTGATACCCAATCTTAAACTTATCAGTTAAAACTAGACTAAAACTCTATCACTCTCTTAATTAGAATGGGGCTTACACACTTTTTTGGCACTGTGATAACCTCATCCACAAAACAGAAACAAGCTATCCTATCCTTAACACCCAAGCAAGTAGTTGCAAAATCTCTTCAAGTGTGGTAACTCTGTCTGACTCAAAAGAGTCAAAAACCACACATCAGAGAAAGATAGTAGAGATCAAACACAAAATGCCCAAGTCACGCCATAAATCTACTAGATACAACAAAAACCAATAAACCAAAAAATCTCCAAAAAAAAAAAAAACATAGATCCCATAATGATAGATTCTAACCAGAAAAACTTCTTGGATATTTGCCAAGAAATCTACAACCAAGATAATGATTTTCAGAGCTTAGTTATTAATATGGTCAAAGAAATAACCGCATAAGCAAATATGAATAAGAAAATAACAGGCACCTTGATGAGATGAAAAAAGTAGTTGAAGAAACAAAACTAAGCATAAAGAAGTTGAAAATCTATTGCAGAAATTAAACTTAAAATTAAAAACAAGCTAATTGTAATCCAAAATTCAACAGAGTCTCACCAACAGAAGTAATGAAGCAGAAAATAGAACATTAGAACTAGAAAACAAGATGGTAGAATAAATTTGTTCAATTAAAAGGTTGAAAATGCTAAAAAAAGTGCTTGAGAAGACTATCCAAGAACTATGGGACACCTTGAAATAGCCAAATCTGTGCATTTGTGGAATCCCAGAACAAGAAACCCAAAAAGCCACACCAGAAGAGATTTTTCACACTATCATTAATGAAAATTTTCCACATATAAGAAAAGGGATCCCCATCCATGTACAAGAGGCATTCACATTCTTTTCAGTAGCCCATGGAACATTCTCCAAAATAGATCACATATTGGACCACAAAGCAAGTCTCCACATACACAGGAAAGTTGAAATTATATACTGTACTTCATCAGACCACCATGGAATAAAACTAGACATCTACAAGGCAAATGACAGAAAATACATGATTTCTTGGAAATTAAATATCATGATGCTAAGTAAGAAATGGATTCAGACAGAAGTCAAAATGGAAATTCAAAAATTCCTAGATGTTAATGATAATAAAAACACAACACATTATAATCTTTGAGGCACAATGAAGGCTGTCCTAAGAGAAAAGTCTACAGGACTCAATGCCTATATCAAAAAATAGAAACATCACAAGTAAATAACAATGCAACTTAAAGCTTTAAAGAAACAAGAACAATCCAATCCTAAAAGCAGTAAATGAGCAGAGATTAGTAAAATCAGGGGAGGAATATTCAAAATTGAGATAAGGAAAACATACAAAGAATCAACCAATCAAAGAGCTGCTCCTTTGAAAAAAAAATCAACACAATTGATAGACCTTTAGCCAAATGAGCCAAAACCAAAAGAGAGAAAACATAAATTAATAAAATTAGAGAAGAAAATAGAGTTATTACAATCAATATCAAGGAAATCCAGAAAATCATAAGATCAATTTCAAAAATTTATACTCCATACAATTTGATAATCAGAAATAAATGGATGAATTTATAAGTACACACCAAAATTGAATCACGATTAATTGAATTATTTAAATAGTCTTATATCAAGTGACCAAGTTATAGAAGTAATTACAAATCTTCCCACTAAAAAAAGCCCAGGATCTAATGGATTCAGTACAGAATTCTACCAGCCATTTAAAGAACAACTAACACCACTACTCTTTAAATTGTTCCATAAAAGAGCAAAGGAAGGAACACTTCCAAACTTTTTCTACAAAGCTAATATTGCACTGAACCCCAAACCAAATAAAGATATAATAAAAAAGAAAATCTTGGGATAATGTCATTGATGAACACAGATGCAAAAATCCTCAACAAAATTTTAGCAAACCAGATCAAAAAACATATCAAAAGACCATTTATGATGATGAAGTAGGATTTATTTCAGGCACACAAGGTTGGTTCAACATAAATAAATGTAATCCATCATATAAACAAATCCAAGGACTAAAACAACATGATTCTCTTGATAGATACAGTAAAAGCTTTTGATAAAATTCAACATCCTTTTATGACAAAAGCCCTGGAGACAACAGGAGTGGAAGGAACCTACATCAACCTAATAACATATATATATAGATATTTATATATATATATATCTATATATATAGATATTTATATATGTATAAGACCATATATAACAAGCCTATAGCAAGGACTATTCTAAATAGTGAAAAATTTGAAGCATTCCCATTTTGATCAAGAGCTAGGCAAGACTATTCACTCTCACCACTTCTATTCAATATTGTACTTGAAATCTAAACTAACGTCATAAAAGAGGAGATGAAAGGGATGCAAATAGGAAAGGAAGATGCAGATGACATATTTGAGAGATCCCAAAACTCCACTTCCTGGAACTAACACATAAGTTCAACAAAGTGACAGATTACAAAATTAATGTTCAAAAAATGAGTGGCTTTCTTATAAACCAAGGATGAAAAAAGTGAAAAAGTCCTAAGACAAACAATTGCATTTATTACAGCCCCTTAAAAAGGAACTATCTTGGTATAAATCTAATCAAGGATGTGAGAGACATGTACAATGAAAACTTTAAAACCCTAAAAAAGGAGATTTCAGAAGACACCACAAAGTAGAAAGAAAGCCTATGCTCCTGGACCAGTAGAATTAACATTATAAAAATGACCATCTTACCAAAAGCAACATACAGATTCAATGCAATGGCAATCAAAATTCCAAGGCAATTCTTAACAAGAATTGACAAAACAAACCCAGAATTCATATGGAAGCACAAAAGGCTCAGGATAGCAGAAACAATCCTGAGTAATAAAAACGCTGCTGGAGGTACCACCATACTAGACCTTAATTTATACTATAAATCCATAGTAATAAAGACAGTGTGGTACTGGCTCAAAAATAGACACATAGATCAATGGTGAGGGTTGAAGACTCCGACATAAGCTCATATATTTGCAGTCACCTGATTTTTGACATAGGTGCTCAGAAAAACCACTTTAAAAAGAACAGCATCTTTAATAAACACTGCTGGCAAAGTTGGATATCTGCATACAGACTCTTACTTGTTTCCATCAACAAAAATAAACTCTAAATGGATCAAGGACCTTTTTTTGTTAGACTAGAGACTATAAAAATCCTAGAAGAGTAGGCCTTTGCCAGCATTTTCTAAACAAGACCCCAATTGCAAGGCAATAGCAGCCTCAACAAATGGGATCTCATGAAATTAAAGTGTTTCCATTCAGCAAAAGATATTATTAACTGAGCAAAAAGACAACTCACAGAATGGAAGAAAATCTTCACTAACCACACATCTGATAGGAGACTAATATCCGCGGTGCACAAAGAACCAAAACTTTAAGCACCAAGGAAGCAAAATGCCAAGTTAGAAAATGTGCCTTGGAATTTAGCAGAAACTTTTCCCAGGATGAAATTAAAATGTTTAACAGATACCTTAAGAGGTGTTGGAGCTCTCTAGCCATCAGGGAAATGCAAATCAAAGCTACCCAAAAGTATCATCTCACCCTGATCAGATTGGCTAAATCCAAAACACATAAATAAATCCTGGAGAGGATGTGGGGAGAAGAGAACCCTCATACGTTATTGGTGGGAATGCAGACTTACACCCACTCTGGAGATCAGTATGGTGGTTTCTAAAAAGGTTAAGGATTGAAATGCCATGTGGCCCAGCTATACCACTACTGGGAATATTCCCAAGGAATGCTTCATCTTACTATAGAGACAAGTGTACATCCATGTTCACTGTAGCATTGTTCACAAGAACAACGTCATGGGATCAACCTAAATGCCCAATGGCAGTCGAATGGATAATTAAATTGTGGTACATAAACACAATGGAACATTATGCAGTTGTCAAAACGAATTAAAGAAATTTGCTGACAAATGGATGGAGTTGGAAGAAGTTTTACTGAGTCAAGTATTCCAGGCACAGAAAGACAGATGTCACATGTTCTCCCTTATAAGTGCAACCTTGTACTAAGCTCTCATAATGACATACTCAAGGGGAAGTCTCTGTAATACTCCTTATAACTACAAAGGAACACAACTGGGGGGATAGAAGACCCCAAGAGTGTAGAGACAAAGGAACACAGCTAAATAGGTAAATAAGACCACCATTAAGAAAAGCCAGGAAGTATTGAGACATCTGGTCCTATCCACTGTCAATTTCCTCCCTGACCACTATTGTTTAGACTGGTGTACAGTGCGGAGCATTGCTTAGTAAACAGGTGGTTGGTTACCTGGAGAGTAACCACACTCTCTATTGTGTTCTATTCCTGTTCTTCCTTCTCCTTTTAGCCTTTTCTTATATAAAAGCCATTTTTTTAATAGTTTTTTATTTTTGGCTAGGAGAAGAGTCCAACACACAGACTAGGATGCAGCCTACTGCAGTGGAAGAACAGTTAAATAGGAAAAAAAAAAAAAAAACCCAGCCAACCATAATGTAGAATACCAGTGACCCTGCAATGTTCATCTGGAATCAGGCGAGTCAAATCTCTCCCCATTCTAAGAGTCAGAGAAATTTGTAGAAGAGGGGTTGGTAAGCTTGTAAGAGCCTAAAGATGGGAAGGTCCACCTCTGGACCTTCTGGCATTCCACTCAAGGCAAGATTGCTGCATCCAGGAACTCACTGTAATGAGATTTCTCCTTGCCAGACCTGCACAATAGCTGACATACCATCATGCTCCCATGGATTAGAGAAGATCTAAGGAGAAATGATTTCAAGCAGTAGGAACCTTAGGGGCTACGGCTAGACTGGTTAAGGGGAGTGCTCCTATCAGTGGATCTGCACAAGAAGGGCCACGTTGTCTGCCACAGAGGCCTGAACCCCCACTAGAGAATATAATCCAAAAGAAACCTAGTGACCTATAGAAACAGATGGACAGAAGGATGGAAGGACGTGGGATGGGTTGATGGAAGGAGGAGAGAAAGGAAGTGGGGAGGGAGGGAAGGGAGGAAAGAGAGAGGGAGGAAGGAGGGGACAGGGATAATTACTCTTTGTGTTTGTAAAATTAGGAAAAAATGCAGTGGAAGCTATAGGTTGGCCCATGAAAAGAATTGGTGATTAAGAATTACTATGATTTATTTTATTTTATTTTATTTTTTAATTCTTTTTTTATTTATTCAATTGTGCGTGTGTGTGTATATATGTGCGCGCGCGTGTCTGTGTGTGTGTGTAGAACCACAGATGAATTCAGGAACCACCATGGACACCTCCACTTCCTCCGCCCCAGGATTCACAGGCTCCGCCCTACCAGGACCAGAAATGCAGGCCGCCCCCGCTTCCGCCTGGCGTCTATACGTGGGATCTGGGATCTGAACTCAGGACCTTCCACCTGCAAGGCAGAGGCTTAACCCATGAGCCACCTCTCTAGCCCCCTATGATTTTTTTTTTAATTTTAAAGTTTTAAAAATTAAAATTTTTTTAAAGTTTTCATAGAAAAAGTGCAGGTCTACTTTGTTTTATTTCAGGAGGTGAAACTTGAAGCATGGAATGGGAATTCTAAAGGGGTTTGTTTTGGTATTTAAAGATAATAAAGACTATTTTGTGGGTGGAGAAATCTTGGGATGCTATAAGTTCTTCATTTACAGAAAATGCTTCAAGTTTGACCTGTGATCATCCATTATAGAAAGGGACTGCCTACAGGGATGGAAAATGGGCTAGGAATTTGTAGTATGATGTGACACACAAATTCACACATGCAACACAGAGAAAGGGAGCCAAAGAGGGTGAATGCTTGGGTGAATATCATGGCAGACCTGGTTGAGCCCAGCCAGGTAAAAAGAATGTCTTCACTGGTTTGGAGAACAGGAAAGTCGTTTGGCAGCATATTCTACGGTTAGGTAGCTTCACGAATGCCCATCTGGGATCTGGCCTCTTTGGCTATAACGTTTTTCAGTTTGAAGTCTCTAATTCTTTCAGCTGATTTGTGAGCAATCAGATTTTACTACTCATGGAAGTCTGAAGGTGAGGTTTACTGATGGTCTTCTCATTATTGGGGCTGCTCTTCTTAGTGCGGAGCCAGCAAGGGAAAGACATTGCAAAGTTGCTCTAGGAAGACCAAGTTCTGGGCTCTTAGCAATAGAGATGTGTCAAAGCTAAGGATTGCCACTGTTAAGAAGATTTACTGCTTCACTGCTAATTTTGGATCCTTGGATGACAGTAGCTAATTTTACAGTTCTCTCCATTTCTGAAAAGAGAAACATGATGTTCCAAGAAGCAAGAGTTTTGTTCAGTAATCCAAAGAAAGAGCTTGTGATCTTTAGAACAGATCAGATCACATGGCTCTAACAAACTATGAAGGACATAGAATAGAAAATGTTGAATTTTCTCTCACTCTCCTTGGGTATAGAATTGATGGTCCCCTGGGAAGCTTGTTCTGCATTGTCATGTCCACCCCCACCCCCTTAATTCTGGGCACAGGCTGGTACAGCAGCTATGGCAAAAGGAAAAGAGAACATATCTTCCTGGTAGATCTGCCATTCAGAGAACAGCCACCTGACTTGAGATTATATTGCAATGGTCACAGTTAGCTTTCAGTGAATGAAAAAAAAATGTAACTTGCCATTTAATCAGGAGAGAGACTGTTTTTGCCTGTGTATAGACTCAGCAACTACCCATGTTGATTCGTGCTATGTGTAAAATCAAGATCAGGGTTGACGTAAATCATCAAACTGGCTGGAAGAATCATCTGTTACTTTCTTGCATTTCTTCCTTATCTGGTAATTTCTTTTAATTTCTGTTAAAAGCACAGCCTTTAGAATCCCTGTGATAGGATGGGTTGGCAAGGAGGCATCCTGTGAGAAGACTTAACTCCTAGTTCACAAGTGAATTATTGAAAGACCTACCTGGAGCATGAGTCTGAAGGAATGCTAAGTTAGTCTATGGAAGAGACACATTCATGCCATGGAAACATGCTTCCAGACTGTGATGCGTAATCTCAGTTGTTGACCTGATAGGTCTGGAAGCAGCTAAGGGCCGCTGCTGCCGCTGCTGCGCTGCCGCTGCTGCCGCTGCTGCCGCTGCTGCCGCTGCTGCCGCTGCTGCCGCTGCTACCATCCTTGCTCACGTTACAGCCCATCTTCTTTGGCTCTTCAGTGTATACTGAAAGCCAGTGGTTCTCTAGAGTCCCTCTGGGACTTCAGAACATGACTGGGTCTCCTGAGGCACCCAGCTGTGTGACAGAATCTACTGGGTTCTTAGTCTCGCTCTTGGGAAGATAGCCAGTGTTAGACTAGCCAGACTGCACCGCATAAGTCAATCTAATAAAACTGCTTTCAGTACCTCTTAATTCTGTCAGTTCTGTTTTCCTAGAGAACCCGGAATAATGCAAAACCTCACCCCCATGAACTCTGGAAACATCATCCTATACAATTTCCAAATGCTGTCTTTGACCTTCTGGGCCCTGTGCTTGCCAGAATCTTTGGCTTGGTCTGCTTTTCTTGTGCTACAGTGGAGAAGAGAGACTTAGAGCTGCATGATTCCCCAAAATTGTAATCCTAACCTTGATATTAGGGGAGGAAGGAGGGGGGAAGAATATCTACAAGAAAGGACCTAACTCGTTGAGGATAAAAACAATAAAATAGTGAATATGTTGTAAACAAGAGTAAGAATAAATCTGAGGAAAGACAAAAATTGTAAATGACAACTGAAACTTCTCTTTAGAAGACATATAACTAGAGAGTATCTGATCAGAATCTATCTTTTTACTTTTTCTTTCTTTCCTAGAAACTTTAAGAATAGATTTTCCGTTAGGGATTGATCCTTCTCTGTTCGGTATATAAATTTTGGGGGATGTTCACCATCTACATAAATATTGAACTAAAATCTGATTGACTCCAAAAGCAAGCTGATATTCCCCCTACATATTGCTTCCTCTTGTGGACATAAGGACTGTCTCTTGAAAGGGATGGCTGACTAGCTAACCAAGACATAATTTTTTGCGGCAAAGTCAAGGGCTAAAACCGCAAGTCTTACCACAGTCCAGTGAATGTGGTTGAGATGCACGGTTGTGACATTCTAGATTCAGGGGATCATTTGTTATTAGAGGAAGTGAGAGGATCTCTTCACGGGTTTCTGTGTAGTTACCGAAAGTACAAATCTGCTCAGCTCTATGTGGGGAGAATTTAGCTTTCCATGGATGGATACTAAGACTCTTAGACTTTTTTTTAATTTCCACTCATGCAAACATAACAGATATACCGGTTCCCCCTCCCCCAACCCCTTGTGCCCCCTTCCTCTCCCCCTTCTCTCCCCATCCCCCAGTGCCTGCCTTTCCCATCCCCAGAGCATCCTTTAATGTGCATGCCAAACTCTCTTCTGGGTCCTCCTCTCAGATGAGGTGCAAGGACCCAGTAGCATTTCCCAGAACCCTTTCCTGTGTTCCCTTTAAGCATAGGAACATTACTGTGGCTGTCAGTCCCTTGCTGCCAAGAATCCTGGTGCCTTTAGCAAATGCTAGACTTTGTGAGGTAAATAGTGTGTTGGACATTGCGCAGGGCATGTAAAGTCCAAATATGATTGCTTCGGCCCTAACTTGTGGGGAGAATCTTGCATATCATTGCTCCTCCCATCCTTGTGCTCTAACAATCTTACCGCCCCCTCTTCTGCAAATTTCCCTGAGCTTCAGGACGGGGAGAGATTAAGCTGGCCTAGTTCCAGGTGGTTGATATAGAGTCTCTGATGTTCTGGATTATGATTTGTTGATCTTTTTTTCCAGTTTTGCTGCACGTGCAATGCCCTTCACTCCATCCTGATGGGTATTGGATGTCACCCCCTGGCCAGAGATAAAGACCTGTTAAATTAGAGTCTTGTTATAAGAGTATATTCAAATGTAGATGAAATAAAAGTAGGAAACCGTGGTGAGGGAGGGGTCAATCGCCCATCTGCGAAATGGTTACTTTCTATCTGCCAGACTATACACCCTCCCCTTCTGGTAAGATCATACCCCATCAGTTGTAAATGATCAGGAAGGAAAGTCTGTGAACTTAACCAGATGTCTCATTACTTACTTGCAGTCCTTGATGGAGGCCTATTTTCTCTGCTGTAACATGGTCCCCTCTCTCATTGCTGGTGTGGCCCTCCTTCCCCATCTCTCCTATTCATAATCTTAGCAATTACTGTAGTTATTACAGAGATTTATCTTTGAGTGCCTCTAAGTGGGTTTTGTACTAGGACCACTTATTAGGGAGTACATACAGCACTTAATTTTCTGTGTCTGGGATACTTCACTCAATATAATTTTTTCTAATCCCATCCATTTCCTGGCAAATTGCATTAATTCATCATTTTTGATGGCTGAGTAGTATTCCATTGTATATATGTACCACATTTTCCTTGTCAACTTGTCAACTGTTGGACATTTGGGTTGATTCCATGACTTTGCTATTGTAAACAGTGCTGCTATGAACATGGTCGTGTTTGTGCTATGGAGGTGAATTTTTGCTGTATGGGAGGTTATTCCCAAAAGTGGAATAGCAGGGTCATATGGCATTTCAATCTTTAACTTCTTTAAGAATCTCCAGACGGCTTGCCAGAGTGGCTGTATGAGCCTGCATTCCCACCAGCAATGTAGGAGAGTTCCCCTCTCTCCACATCCTCTCCAGCATTTGTTGTTGTTTGTATTGTGGATTTTTGCCATCCTAACTGGGGTGAAATGATATCTCGGGACGTTTTGATTTGCATTTCCCTGATGGCTAAGGATGTGGAGCATTTTCTAAGATATTTGTTAGACATTTAAATTTTATCCCTGGTAAAGTTTCTTTTACGTTCCAGGGCCCATTTTTTAATTGGGCCATTTGTTTCCTTAGTGTTTAGTTTTCTAAGTTCTTTGTGCACTCTGGACAGTAGAGCTCTGTCAGATATGTGGTTAGTGAAGATTTACTCCCATTCTGTGGGTTGCCTTTGAGCTCCTGTTACAACCTCTTTATCTGAACAGAAGCTCTTTAATTTTACCAGATCCCGACTGTTGAGAGTTGGTAGCAGTGACTGGGCTATTGGATGTCTGTTTAGGAACTGTTGGCCTAGCCCAATCAGCTCAAGGGAGTTCCCTACCCTTTCACCTATGGTTTTTATAGTCTCTGGCCTTATATCAAGGTGCTTGATCCATTTGGAATTAAGTCTTGTACATGGTGATAAGTACAGGTCCAGTTTTAATCTTCTGCATGTGGAGATCCAGCTTTGCCAGCACCATTTGTTGAAGATGCTCTTCTTTTTCCATTGGAGTTTTTGGGCCCCTTTGTCAAATATCAAAGGGCTGTAATTTTGTCATCTTATATCTGGGTCTTCAACTCTTATCCATTGATCTGTGTGTCTATTTTGGAGCCCAGTACCAGGCTGTTTTTATAACTATGGATTTGTAGTACAGACTGAGGTTTGGTATGGTGATACCTCCAGCCGTGTTTTTGTTACTCAGGATTGTCTTTGCTATCCTGGGTCTTTTGTGCCTCCATATGAATTTTGAGATTGTTTGGTCAACTTCTTAAAGAATTGCTTTGGGATTTTAATTGGTATAGCATTGAATCTGTATATTGCCTTTGGTAGGATGGTCATTTTTACGATGTTGATTTCTGCCAATCCAGGAACATGGGAGGTCTTTCCACCTTCTGGTGTCTTCTGCAATTTCTTTCTTTAGGGTTTTAAAGTTTTCATTGTAAAGGTCTCTTTCTTCCTTGGTTAGGTTTATACCAAGGTATTTTTTTTTAGGGGCCATAGTAAATGGGATTGTTTCTCTCAAGGCTTTCTTTTTCACTTCTTTCAGTCTGGGCATATAGGAAGGCCACTGATTTTTGTACATTTATTTTATATCCTGCCACCCTGCTGAACTTCTGTATTAGTTCCAGGAGCTTCCTGGTAGAGATTTTGGGATCACTCAGGTATAAGATCATGTCATCTGCAAATAGAGATAACTTGACTTCTTCCTTGCTGATTTGAATCCCTCTTATGTCCCTTTCTTGTTTCCTATGGCTTCAGCTAAGACTTCAAGTACAATATTGAATAGAAGTGGTGAGAGTGGACAGCCTTGTCTAGTTCCTGATCGAAGTGGGAATGCTTCAAGTTTTTCCCCGTTGAGTAGAATTCTTGCTGTTGGCTTGTTGTAGACAGCTTTTATTATATTGAGAAAGGTTCCTTCCATTCCAACTGTCTCTAGGGTTTTGATCATAAAGGGCTGTTGGATCTTGTCAAAAGCATTTTCTGCATCTATGAAGAGTATCATGTGGTCTTGGACTTTGGACTGGTTTATATGGTGAATTACATTTATTGATTTGTGTATGTTGAACCAATCTTGTGTGCCTGGGATAAAGCCTACTTAATCCCCGTGGATGATCTTTTTGATATGTTTTTGAATCTGATTTGCTAAGACTTTGTTGAGAATCTTTGCGTCTGTGTTCATCAGAGAGATTGGCTTATAGTTTTCTTTTATATGTGTATCGTTATTAGGTGTTGGGATTAAGACGATATCAGTTTCATAGAAGGAATTTGGTAGTGTTCCTTCCTTTGCTATTTGATGGAATAGTTTAAGGAGTATTGGTGTTATTAGATTTTTAAATGTCTGGTAGAAGTCTGTGCTGAATCCATCTGGTCCGGGACATTTTTTGGTGGGAAGATTTGAGATTACTTCATCAATTTCCTCATATGTTATAGGACTATTTAAATAATTCACAACTTCCTGATTCAATTTAGGTAAGTTGTGTTTACTTAGGAATTCATCCATCTCCTTTGTGTTGTCAAATTTTACAGAGTATGAGTTTTTGAAATATGATGTTATAATTCTCTGGATTTCTTGTCTATCAGTAGTGTTAACTCCATTTTCATTTCTAATTTTGTTAATTTGGGTTTTCTCTCTCTTGCTTTTGGTTAATTTAGCTAGGGGTGTATCAATCTTATTGATTTTTTTTCAAAAAAAAAAAAAACAGCTTTTTGACTGGTTGATTTTCTGTATCATTTTCCTAATCTCGATTTTGGATATTTCTCCCCTTATTTTGCTAATCTCTTCTCTTCTACAGCTTTTGGGATCAGATTGCTCTAGTGTGTCTAAAGCTTTATGCTGCATTGTTAAGTTATTTATTTGTGATGTTTCCATTTTTTTTGATGTAGGCATTAAGAACCATGAACTTACCTCTTAGGACAGCTTTCATTGTATCCCAGAGATTTTGGTAAATTGTATTTTCATTATTGTTTGTTTTCAGGAAATCTCGAAGTTCCTTTTTAATTTCTTCCTGAATCCAAGTGTCATTCAGCATCATAGTGTTAAGTTTCTAGGAGTTAGTGTATTTTCTGTTGTTTGCTGTGTTATGATTTTGAGCTTTAGGCCGTGGTGGTCTGATAGAGTATAGGCTAGAATTTCAACTTTCCTGTATATGTGGAGATTCATTTTATGGCTCAATATGTGATCTATTTTTGAGAAAGTTCCATGTGCTGCTGAGAAAAATGTGTATTCTTTGGTGTGTGGATGAAAAGTTCGATAGAGGTCTGTAAGGTTCATTTCTTTAAGGGTTTGATTAAGTTCCAAAATGTCTCTGTTAAACTTTTGACCTGTTGATCTACCCCATGTTGAGAGGGCAGTGTTGAAATCCCCAAGAATTATCATTTGGGGTTTGATTTCTCACTTTAGACACTGTAGGGTTTTCTTAATGAATGTAGAGGGGCCCGTATTAGGTGCATATGTGTTCAGTATTGTGAAGTCTTCCTGGCGAATTGTACCTGTGACTAAAATGTAGTATCCATTTGTGTCTCTTATGATATTTTTTTGGTTTGAAGTGCACTTTGGCCAACAACATGGCTACCCCTGCCTGTTTCCTGGTTCCATTAGCTTGCAGAATTGTTGACCATCCTTTTATTTTTAGGATGTGCCTATCTTTTGTGGTGAGATGAGTTTCCTGAAGGCAGAAGATTGATGGGTTGTGGTTTTAATCCAAGTTTGTAATCTGTGTCTCTTGATTGGTGAGTCAATACCATTAACCTTTAATTTTTTTTTTCAGCTCATACAAACTTATTAGGTACACCAGTTCCCTCCCTACCTCCTCCTCCCCCCGTACCCCCTGCTCCCCCTCCCCCACCTCTCTCCCTCCCCATCCCCCAGTGCCTCCCACCCCAATTCCCAGAGAGTCCTTTCTTGTGCATGTCTGATTTTCCTCTGGGCCCTCCTCTCCGATGACGTACAAGGACCCAGTGGCCTTTCCCTGAACCCTTTCCCGTGTTCCCCTTAGGTATAGGAACACTGCTGTGGCTGCCAATCTTTTGCCTCCAAGGATCTTGGTGCATTTAGCAGATGCTAGACTTTGTGAGGTCAACAGTGTGTTGGACAATGCGCAGGGCATGCAAAGTCCAATTATGACTGCTTCAGCCTTAACTAGTATAGAGTATCTTACATATCATTGGTCCTCCCATCCTTTTGCTCTTACACTGTTACTGCCCCCTCTTCCGCAAATTTCCCTGAGCTTCAAGATGGGGAGAGACTAAGCTGGCCTAGTTCTAGGTGGTTGATATAGAGTCTCTGAAGTTCCGGATTGTGGTTTGTTGATTTTCTTTTGCAGTTTTGCTGCTCCTGCAATGCCCTTCACTCCATCCTGGTGGGCATTGTATGTTACCCCCTGGCCAGAGACAAAAAGCTGTTAGAGTCTTGTGATAAAAGCACATTCAAAGGTAGATGTAATAAAAGTGGGAAACCACAGTAAGGGAGGGGTCTATCACCCATTTGCAAAATGGTTACTTTTTATCTGCCAGACTATATGCCCTCCTCTTCTGGTGAGATCACTCCCCCTCAGTAGTAAATGATCAGGAACAAAAGTCTGTGAACTTAATCAGATGTCTCATTACTTATTTGGGTCCTTGGTGGAGGCCTATTTTCCCTGCTGTAACATGGTCCCTTCTCTCCTTGTTTCTGGCGTGGCCCTCCTACCCCATCCCTCCTGTTCATAATCCTTGGAATTACTGTCTCTAGGTGGGCTGGGTGGGTTTTTGTACTAGGAGCCACCTATCAGGGAGTACATATGGCACTTAATTTTCTGAGTCTGGGATACTTCACTTAATATAATTGTTTCTAATGACATCCATTTCCCGGCAAATTCCAGTAATTCATCATTTTTGATGGCTGAGTAGTACTCCATTGTATAGATTGTACCACTGTTTCCTTATCCACTCGTCAACTGTTGGACATTTGGGCTGATTCCATGACTTTGCTATTGTAAACAGTGCTGCTATGAACATGCATTAACCTTTAATGTTATAATGGAGAAATTATTTTTAATTCTGGACATTTATTATGTTTAGTGGCTTTTGTAAGTTTATTGTTTGACATTTATGTTTTAGTGGTATTATACTTCCCTTCTGTCTTCCTGGATATGCTTTTTTTTTTCTTCAACCTTGAATATCATTTCTAGCATTTTTTGAAGGCCTGGTTTGGTAGACATGTATCCCTTCATGTTGTCTTTATGCTGGAAAATTTTTCTTTCTCCCTCAATCATGACAGATAGTTTTGCCATGTATATCAGTCTGGGTTGACATTTTTGCTCATTTAATACGTGAAGTATGTCTCTCCAAGCTCTTCTTGCTTTTACTGTTTCCATTGAGAAGTCATCTGTTATTTTAATAGGTTTACTTTTAAAAGTGACTTGTTTTTTTTTTTTCTCTTGAAACTCTCAGCACCTTTTTTTTTTGTCTTGAATGTGGAGTGTTTTGACTATTATTTGCCGTGGCAATTTTCTATTTTGGTCATATCTGTTGGGGGTGCAAAATGCCTCTTGTATTAGGATGGGCCTCTCATTCTTTAGTTGAGGGAAGTTTTCATTTATGATAATTTAAAAAAATTCATCAAGTGTGGTATTTTGGGATTCTTGCTCTGGTATTCCATAAATGTGCATGTTAGGCTTCTTCAGGGTGTCCCATATCTCTTGAATATTCCTCTCAAGTATCTTTTTCACTTTAACAATCTCTTCCATTGAGCTGGTTAATTCTCCCTCTTTGTGGAAGACCTATTTTAATCGTAGGCAGGACCACTCCTTGGACTGTTTCAATACTGAAAGCAAGCTGGCTAGCACACATGCATTCATTCCCTCTCTGCTTCTTTTTATTATTAATGTTATTTGTATGTGTGTGTGTGTGTGTGTGTGTGTGTGTGTGTGTAACAGAGGGCTCTATTTGCTCCTGTGGAGAACCAAGGTTGACACTGGGAATCATCCTAGATTGCGTCTATCTACTTTTTGCTTCACTGTGTGATTTCCTGGGCTCTACCAACCAGAACCTAAAGTGCAGTCCACTGCCATTTCTGCCTGGTGTTTTTTAGGTAGAACCTGGGATCTGAACTCAGGTCCTGCTGCTTGTGAAGCAGAGTCTTAACCCCTGACCCATTTCTCCAGTGCCTCTTCTCTGCTTCTTAACTGTGGATGTGACATAACCAACTGCTTCAAGCTCCTGCTGTCTTGACTTTCCTACCATGGTGGACTGTATCTCAACCTGAGATCTGAGAAAAGTTGCTTTCTTCAGGGTATTTTGTCATAGCATCAAGAAAACAAATTAAGATATATGGATTCTGGGAACTTTAATTCAGATCCTTATACTTGTGTGGCAAGAACTTTACTTACTGAGCTATCTCTCCAGCCCAAGAACTAAGCCATTTTAAATAAAGTTTATAGAGGACAAAAATCAGGCTATAGAGAATTACGAGTTGCAGACAGTAGATAGTAAATGTGGACCACTCTTTTCTCCAGCCTGAGCACAAGGGTTTTTATTAAATGTAGAAAGAAGTGTGTCAGCTCCCACATGATAGTTATTATCTTTTTTTTGGTCAATAGCTGTCCTATCGTTGTCTTCTACGCTGTGTGAACTGCCAGAAGCCAAGATAGTTCCAGCTCAGAGCTATACCTCATGAGATGACTCTTTTGAGTAAAGTCTCTGTGTGAGAGGATCATGAAAGACAAGATTGTTTCTGAAATGTTGAGGTCTTCTTTTCCTCTTAAGATAGAGAAGAATTGGGCATGATTATACAGTAATAGCAAGAAATACCTTAGTTGTCATTAAACCTCACATAAGTATATTTGTCAAGTTCAGGGCTATGATGAGAAGGTACCTTCACTCATTTTTAAAATTTCCTATCCACTAGATGTTTCTAAAATTATGACCTACCATTAATAACTACAAAATAAAACGGGCTCTATTTCTATGAATAAGCAATTGTGTGTTCCAGGTTATTTAAAGTAAGCAACACTATCTAGAAAGTGCTGAAGCAGGAGTTAAAATATGTAAAGATTTTTTTTTTTTTAGAATTTGAATTATAAAGCTTCAACTGCTCATTTTGGAGAAACTGTTACCATCATTTCCATGACTATAGCAAGTTATTGAATAAACCAAGGAAACAGACTAGGAACCTGAGCATGGTCCATCAGCCCATCCCTATACATTTGCCAGTTTTGGAAAGGATACAGCTGAGAAAGAGATTCTACTTCATGGACAGAATGTCTTCATCTGTTGGAACCCTGGCTTCTTTATCTTTGAGTAGACAGACTTATCCTTCTCTTCTAGGATTAATACGAAGGTTAGAAATTCTGCCCTGTGTCTGGTACTTAGGAGGCTCATTCCACGTGCGCTGGTTCTGTTAGAGACTTAGAATGAAATTAGTCATTTATTATAAAGGGAAAGATCCCAGATTTATAATAGGGATCAAATTTAACATCACTAGTCACAGCATCCTGATATCATGTCCTTTGTGAAAGAATTTGGGATACTCAGTACCACCAGTTAAAATATTTCTAACAGGAAAAAAAAGGTATTTAACCGAAATCTAATCAAGCATCTGACTTTACCTTTCAGATTAGAAGAAACACAGACATTTGAAGAAAAAGTTGAATCATATCACAAGGAAACCATGAGACAAATCCGAAATGATATCTTCAAAGACACCTGTACCAATCTCCAAAAGCTAGAGGATGAAGAAAGAAAGTTTCACGCGGAGACTTTTGAGATGGCTCAGTGGGTAATAATACTTGCTGTGCAGATATAGGGACCCGATTTTGAATCTCAGGACAGAGACTGGAGGATTTCTGGGACTTGTTGGTGTCAACCTAACTCCGGAGTGAGCTGAGAGATCCTGTCTCATGTATATATGAGAGAGAGAGAAGAGAGAGAGAGAGAGAGAGGTAGAGAGTGATGAATGGGACACTCTGGTTTCTATACACACATATACACATGTACACACACACATACACACACACACACACACACACACACAAGCATCTTGAGAGAAGGATTACTGTGGAGTAAAAGTGGAAAGAGACACAACATTCAAGCATGATGTATGATCCATCGTGGTCTGAAAAGAAATCTATAAAATATAAGCTGGTAAACATTTGAATATAGATTGGTTATTAGATGATACATGGAATTTCCATTAATTTCCTGGAAGAAACAATGAAACTGAGCTCATGTAGACTAACGCTTTTATTTTTAGAAGCCAGATGCTAAGTAGAGGCCAGTGAGATAACCTGTTGGATAAAGGCATCTGCAAGCACACTTAGTAACCAGAGTGTGATCCCTGGAAAGCACGTGGTGGAAAGAGAGAACCAGTTTCTGAAAGTTGACCTCTGCTCTCCATATGCACACTGTGGTATGAGCATGTCCGCTCTCCCTCTCTCCTCTCTCTGCCTCTCATAATGAATAAATGACTAAATAAGTAAGTAAAGTAAATAAATAAAATTGGCAAAAACAAACTGCATGTTGAAATATTTAGTAGTGAATTGTTATAATGCCCATGATAAATTGCTCTGAGTAAATGCAGAAATGCATGTGTGCATATATATGTATATGGATAAAGATATAAAATAAATGTAGTGAGATGCTAATAATTTTATTCGTAGACAATCAGTTATATGTGTGTACGTGCTGTTGTGTGAACGCATGCCACAGCAAGCACGTGGAAGTCAGAGCACAACCCCTTGGGGGTCTGTTTGCTGTTGATTCTGCCACTGCGCACTGTACTTCAGGTAAGCTGGTCTGAGAGCCTGTGGCAGAGTTTTTCCATCTGTGTCTCCTGTCTTGCCTCATTAACACTGGGATCACAGATGCCAGCCACGGACATCTGGCTTCTTTAGATGGACTCCAGGGATTGAACTCGGGTCATCAGGCTTGCACGGCAAGTGCTTTCACCCACCCAGTTATCTCCCTGGTCCTCTAACAATTACTGAATCTCGATGGTAAATATAGGAGTGCTCCTTGTTCAATTTTTGAAACTTTTCTGTGTGCTTGAAAAGCCTAACATCTGTTCAGGGGAAAACAGAAAAAAAAATGTCACTTAGTAAGATGATGAAAACCAAATTCATTTAATTAAAAAGAAAAATTAGAAAGCACAATGCCAACATGTTATCCATAGTACTTTGTACCTATCTGTGTGCGGGGCACTAAAAATAGAAGACACACGAGCCAGGATGTTTTACATCTACTGTAAACAAATTCGTAAATGATTTAAACAAAGGGTGAACCGGGACTTTATCCGGGTTATTTGAATTTCCCAAATTTGTTTTGTTTTCCAATACTGAAGATCTTCCAGGTGATAACTGTTGCTCCCTCTTTTGGAAAGGGATGTACGCCTGCCTTTCTTACTTTTGTCTCTCGTCTTGGTTCTGACCATTGTAAGAGTAGTCACAAAAAAACTTCCCCTATCTCTGTGGCTCATTCACTCTGGCCACTGAACTCTGTGAGGAAAAGCCACAGCATTGCGTGTGAAGCAGACAAGCCGAAAAGTTTTGATTTTGTTGGAAGGTTGATGTGTGAGATTTTAGGCAAGGGAGCACAAAGAAGCTCAGATGCACTGTGAGAGGAAGCATTGACCAAAGGCATCACAGAGAACTGAGAGCAATTGCCTGTGTCATCTCCAACGACGATGATGGTAATTTGGGGTGGTAGGTGTGGACAGTGGAATCACTGCTATTGCTGGTGGGGTAGATGACAGGGATGTGGGGGATGAGATAAAATTGACAATGAGGTATGTCATCTGCTTCTGGCTAGGCAGCTCAGCACGAGAGAAGAAGAGTTCTTTACAAGGCAGTTGATGGAAAGGAGAGCTCTGTGGTGCTCACGTTATTTTGGGATGTAAATTAAAATTCCAGATGGACAAGCCAAAATGCGAATGGGCTGTATGAGCTATAAAATCATCACTGCCCTGTTAATCACATGAATATGAATTGATTGGTCAATATCAAATAAGAAAACACATCCACTGTAGGACCCAGCAGTTCTGCCTTTAGGGATTTGTATGGAAATTCCTACACATGTTCACCAGGAGACCTAAACAAAGACATTCATGCAGTCTTGTTTAAAGTAGAGAAGAATTGAAAGCAACTTAAATGCCCATCAATAGCAGGATGGATGTATAAATGGTGCTTTAATCCTATGATGGAATTCAAATGCAGCTGCTAAAATTAACTGAATCCATATGTATCAATGTGCGTTTAACTCACAAACATCGTTCTAAATGGAAGAAAAATTGCAGAACAATGTTGACAGCGTGATGGCATTCAAAAAATGTACCAGGGACACATCTAGACATAGTGGGAATCAGATTATAAACATGAAATAGGAAACCTAGCAAATCCAAAATCCTGGCAGCTTAGGAAAAGGAAGAGAAACGATCTCAGGATGCTTCTCCTTTATCTGCAGTACTCTAGCTCTTTGCCTTAAATGAACAGATGTAAAGTGACAGCCACCATCTGACCCAGCCAGTGGTTTTAACTGGGGATTGTTTGTGATCTGTGGAAACATAGGCTATTGACCGTTCAGGGAACAGAACAGTTCATATTACAGAGTCCAGTCAGGGTCTCCATCCAGTTCTGGGGACTGACTAAAACCTCTGACTTGGATTTCCTTGCCGAGACAAGTGCGTTGACCATGAATGCATACATGTGTACGTTAGATGGTGGGGTATTGTTGTTCTGTTTTGCTACAATTAGCAAAATGGTCACATTGCACCTCTAGTGAACTTGTGCTGAGTACACTAGTTTCTGGATTGTGGTGCGAACAGTAAAGGAGGAGAAGGTTCTAGGTGTTTGATTTGCAGAAGGTTCCTGATTATGTGGATAAATCAGCCTAACCAAATGCTGAAAACACGGATGGTGGAACTGGAGCGGCTGTGGCATTCTTATTGTATGGTGATGGAAAACAGGCCATCTTTAAACCGTTAGGAGGACCAATCGAGCTTTGCTTAATATTGCTATTTAAACAGTTGAAATTTTGTCCTTTTGAAAGTTATTATCAATGGCTATTGTTGTTCTTTAATTTGACTTGAGGATGTCTTAGCAGGATGATGGCAGCTTGGGACGGTTGTGATGTCATGTTGATGGAGTGAGGAAGACCCAGATGGGTGGGGTCTTCCCACTATGCCATTTTCTCTATATGGACATTGTCGTCAGACAGGTGCCGTGATAAACATTCTGCTCTCACGATTAACTTTTCAGCAAGTGTCCTGTGACCCTTTTTCTGGGGGGTAAATAACTCATAGACATCTATCTGCCCCAGATACGGAACCCATTACAGACCAAAGTAATGACTGCACTGAAGCCTACTTGGCAAGTCAATGAGTTTACTGGTTGCTTGTACAAGCATGAGCAAGAGTTACTTACAGAAGCATGGTGACCACAGAGCAGCTGCCTCACCAGAAAGTCTCACTCTCAACATGGATGATGGTCTCCCCATAGCTGCAGGAATGGAGCCCCTTTCTTAATGAATCTGCCCCAGTGTAGACACTCTAGCCTCTCCCAAGGCTTTGTGCAATTAGGGCAGAATTGCACACAAATGGATGGAAGGCTCACAAAAGGTAGCAGACAGAATTCCAGGTGAGGGTTCTGTGATCCACCCAAACCCTTTGCCTTTGAGGAAAGCATCAACAGTCAATCTTTCTGATCTTGGTGGTCTCATGCAAGAAGGCACAGTCGATTTGACAAATATGGCAGCTGTTTTGGTTGGAGGACAATGTCCTACAATAGCATAATGCTTGATTTTTGGTGGTAACTTTGTCTCCCACCCTAGATGAGATCATATCTACTGCTTCTCTGCTTCCTCCTCCTTCTTTGGTTTGGAGTTCTGTCAGCCTGTAAGTCAGAGGAGTATGGGTAGCACATTCCCGAGGGGGCTGTCTGCTGGGATGTGCACTTTGTCTCTGCTCTTTGCTATCAGCGATTCTATAAATCTGGAGAGCAGAGGAAGAAAACATGGGACAATTAGTTTGACTGTCAAACTTAAAACAATAGACTGGGAACAAATTACTTTGCAAAAGATAGTACTTTGTTTATGTTTTTATTCTTTTAGTATTTCATGTGTGACTATAGTATATTTATGAATAGATTCACATCTGAATCCCCAATCCCACCCATATTCTCTTCCCATTCAAATCCTTTTTCTCTTCTGCTAGTCTCACTCCTATGTTCATGTCTTTTTACATAAGTGGTCCACTGATGTTCATCTGAGTTGCCTTTGGTGGCACGTGACTGAACACTTGCTGGAATATGAATCATATTTCAGTAGGGATACTATTGAGGAAACCATCTTCCCTTCTTCCTACTCCTCCCATTATAATTAAGCATTAACCCTTAACAGTCTCTCAGGCAGGTATTGGGTCTCTTGAGATCGTTCCCTTTCCATGGTGACATGTTGAAAATTCTTGCACAGTCTTGAGGAAGTACACAGCTACAGTGAGTTCACGGATGCAGCAGCCCTGTCCTGACAAGGAAATAATGTCTGACTTCACATCTACCCCACTTCAGAATCACGCAACCTCACCACCCTCTCTTCTGCAATGTGGATTCTGGAACCATGTGCAGTAGCATATTATTGTTCACCAAGAATCCTTGCTCCACATTGCATGTGCCTTCTACATTAGTGTCAGTCCTGGTCCGTGAGGATGGAGGAAAAAGAAGAAACTCAGGATATGATGACACAGTATACATAAAATATATCATTAGAAGACTGATGATGGAGCAATGATGAGACAAATGTCAAGACAAGCATGAAGGAATTAAGTAATATGGTAGAGGAAGTGAGAGAAGACAGTTACTGGCAACTATTCAGGAAGACTTCTGTACCCCAAGCTTCCTTCCATCCGTGTGTGTGTGTGTGTGTGTGTGTGTGTGTGTGTGTGTGTGTGTACATGCAGGTCCAGATGTAGGCAAGAGATTGGCATTGATTGTCTCCCTTGATTGCTCCTCGCCTTACAAATTGAGACGAAACCTCTCACTTTAACCTTGAGATCACTGATTCAGCTAATCTAGCCAACTGGCTTGCTCTCTGCTTGGATCCCATCTCTGCTTTCTGAGTGCTGGCTGTACAGGCAAGCTGCCATGCCGGCCTGGCATCTGCATGGGTGGTCAGTACTTGATCTCCAGCCTTGTGCTTTCCTGGCAAGGGTTTTACACACTTAAGGTCATCTTCTAGTGCAGAAATGTTCAATTCTGATACCTTACCAGCCTTAACTGTTTCTGTCATGAGATCGTGTTTCTTCTATTCTAAATTAATGAAATTAGGAGCATGATGTTGTTTGTATCACTTCCTTATTGTGTATTATTTGTAAAATCCATAGTGATGTCTATTATTGGTTATCATTTGTTTTATGATTATATTTTCTCAATATTTGATATTAGCTTTTTTGGATTACCTAGGGGTTATCGGCTTTATTGAATTTTTTTAAAAAAAATAAGACCTTGCAATTTGCAATTTTCTTCCCTTATTTTCCTCCTTTGTCATTTCTTTTACTTTCTTTGGATTTAACTTGTTCTTTCTCTTGATTTTCTTATGGCAGAAGTTTAGGGTTTTGATGATTAACATTTTTCCCCTCCCTTCTTTCCTCCCTCTCCCCTTCCCTCCCTTCCTCTCTCCCTCTCTTCCTTTCTCCCTCCCTCCCTCTTTCCCTCCTTCCTTCCTTCCTTCCTTCCTTCCTTCCTTCCTTCCTTCCTTCCTCTTCCGCCTTCCTTCCTTCCTTCCTTCCTTCTTTCCTTCCCTTTTTCCTTTTCCTTCTTTCTCCCTCCCTCTCTTCCTTCTTTCTTCCTTCCTTCTTCCTTCTCCTTCCTTCTCCTCCTTTCTTTCTTTTTTTTCTTTCTTTCTTTCTTTCTTTCTTTCTTTCTTTCTTTCTTCTTCTTTCTTTCTTTCTTTCTTTCTTTCTTTCACTTTCTTTTGGAAATATGAGTTTTATTAGAGCTCAGAGTCTGGTGGCCATAGTATAACCTTAAGGTGGGAGAACATTAGAATGAAGATATACTTACAGTTAGAGAGGATGGAGAGAGAGCCACCATGGAGAGGCTCGCAGGGGAAGTCTGAAGAGAGCCCTGACCCAGGTGGGAGGCAGAGGGAAAGGAAGAAGAGGGAGAGAGAAGAACCTTTGTTGTTTTCTAGTTAGTTTGTTTGACACTATACATTTCTTTCTAAGCAATGCTTTACCTGCACTTGGCAAATTTTGTTTCTGTTGTCCATGTTTTGAAATGCAGTGCACTTTCTCCAATTTCCTGTGGAACTGCTTTGACTCACAGGTTATTTATTTACTTTAAGTTAGGGTCTCACATAGTCCTGGCTGGTCTTGAACTTGCTATGGAGCGGAGGATGACTTTGAACTTCTAATCCTTCCGCCTCTACCGTCTGAGCTTCGGGATTAAAGGCTTGCATCATTATGCCCAGTTTATGAGGTGCTGGGGATTGAGCCTGTGACCTCGTGCATGCTATGCAATCACTACCAACTCAGCTCCATCTGACTTATGCATTATGATGAGTGGTAGTTAATTCTCAAATATTGAGAGATATCAATTATCTTTTTATTATTAATTTCCAATTTAATTATATTGTTCTTAAATGATATGCTTTGCCTGGTTTCTGTCTTTTAAATAGGTCAGGATTGTGCTATGGTATTGTCTACGGTGTATCTTATGAAATGCTACACTTTTCACATAACAATGAATGTGTTGTGACTGATGGAAGTGCTGTGAAAGTATCAAAATAAAGTTTATTGTGAGTGCATATACTTCAGTCCCCATAGTAACTATTTTGTCTACTTATTCTGTTGACTACTGAGAAAGGAGAGCTAAAGTCTTTAGTTATAATCTTGCATTTAATTTGTTTGTCTGTTTTGCATGCGTATCAGGGGGATCTGTTATTCTGCCTGCTGCCTTCTAGAACTGCTCCTTCTCCTTGATTACTAATTGACAGAGTCTGTTTCCTGGGCACTGATGCAGATATAAGTTTCCTTTGATTAGCGTTTGCACTTTATCCTTTTCCACCCTTTTGCCTTCAGGCCATTCATAGTTAAAATACATGTCTCATAGATAACTTATAATTGGACCAAGTCTTCCTATATAGCCTATTTATCTATGTCTTTCGACTGGGTACATTAGTTTACTTATATTTAGTGTAATTACTTACACGAATAACATTGAGAATATTATGCGATTTATTTTTTTGTTGTTGTTTTTCCCCATTCCTAACCTTGTATAAATTCCGGTCTCTCTCTCCTTTCTCTCTCTGTTTCTCAGAATTCTATGCCAATTCTCTATTCAGTTTTTATTTGTATCTATTTTACTTGTTTTTGTGATACCATTTCACATCATCATAAAAACCTTATAATGAATATAATTGCATTTATTCTTCATCCTTTGTGCTCTTGACATCTTATCTTGTACATCTGCATGTTATAAAATCGACATTTATTTTTGCTTGAAAAGCATTTAAAAGTAGGAAAACAGTGTTGATTTATTTGTGAGTGTAGCACCCGTGAAGCTCTGAATGTCGTCTCGCAAGTCTAAATTTCAATGTGATGTAATCCTTTTAGCTTGAGGACTTTGCATTTCTTATATGGTTTAATCTGCTGGCACCATATTCTCTTAGCTCTCACTTATGTGAAAAATGTCTTCATCTTACCTTCACTTCTGAGAGTAATACACACACACACACACACACACACTGTATCCAGCCGGATTTTAAAAGTAATGTAGGAGCTTAAAGATGCTGCTTCTTCTTTCATTGGCTGTATTACTTATGATGTGAAGTCTAGAGTGAATGTCCTAGTGTTGATTTGTAGATAAAGTATTCATTTATTCTGATTGCTTTAAGATTCTTTCTGCCTTTACTTTTTTCCTGAAATTTCACTGTCACTTGTATGGGGTGTGTTTGTATGTTAAACAAATAAAAACAAACAAACAAACAAAAACCAAACAACTCTTTTTTTTTTCCTCCCTTATTTTCCTCCTGCATCAATACAGGAGTGTAGCTAAATATACTAGACCACTGGATATTTTTCCATAGGCAGAGAAGATTCACCTTTTTTCTGTTTATTTATTTCTAGTGTTTCTCTTTGCTCTGCCTTTTTATTTCTGGAAACTAGACATTAGATATTTTCTGTTTTTACGTCTTAGAGCACACTAATATTCCTACTCAGTCCTATTCAATATGAGAGTAAGATCATCCAATGAACTTTTCAAATCAAATTCAATATGTGCTCTTATTTTTGACTCTCTTTTGAAAAGTCCTTTCTCTCATTTGCCTAAAAAGCCCAGTCCAGTTATTCATTTTGTTTTGTAGTTTGGAATACATTTATTTAAACATCTTACTAAGGGCTGGAGAGATGGTGCAGAGAATAAGAGCTGGCTGCAAAAACATGAAGACCAGAGTTTGGATCCACAAACTTACGTAAATGCTGAGCAGGCGCGGCAGCCTGCCTATAATGCCAGTGCTTGGAAAGCAGAGACAGGAGAGCCCAGAGAAGGCTGGCTAGTTAGACTAGCTATGTCAATGAGTTCTGGATTCAACTGAGAGACCCTGTCTCAAGGAATAGGGTGGAGAGCAATTGAGGAAGACACCAGATATCAACCTCAGGTCTCTACATACACACCTATGTGCACATGTATCTGCACACATATATACCTGCATATAAAAAGTAAGTCATACCTATCATATCTCTAAATGTCATATTCTTTTTTCCAATATATTTTCCCACTCCGCTTGCGTATTTCACATTTTTCTGCTCCTTAGCATATCTGACATGTTCTTAAATTTTGCCACATTACGAAGGGTCTGGTTTTGTTATTGTCCTTCAAAGCTTTTTCTCAGACAGTCCCTTCCCTAGCTTACCTATCCATCTCTCTCTTTCTGAAATTCAGTAGATTTGCTGACTAATCAGTCTGGTTCTGTCAAGACTTTGTTTTAGTTTTGATGCAACAGACTTTAAAGCAGGTCTTGTTCTTACTGAATGGTTAGGGTAAAAAGCCCTTCCATATCATGTGTCATTTCCTAGCTTGAGTTCTTGGAAAAGGGATTTGCTGAGGACAATCTACTCAGATCAAGTTAGAAGCCCTGTTTCTATCACCATGCTATGACCTCTATGATTCCTGATCAAGTGGCATTTTTGCAGGTAGCTGCTTTCTGCGAATCCTATTTGAATCCTTCCCTATTCACATATAAATTGGAGGTTGGCTCAAACTTAAGGAAATTGTTTTTTTGTAAATTTTTTTACTTATTTGTTTGCATTTGTATGCGTGTGCATGTGTGTGTGTGTGTGTGTGTACCAGGGGACACTTAAATGTGTATACTCCTGTGGAGAGCCAATGGTGACATCAGGAATCATCCTGGAGTCCCTTTTCATCCTTATTTCTCTGAGGTTTCACAGGCTCTATGGTCCAGAGGTGGAAGTGTAGCTCATTATTATTTTGGAATTTGGGGACCCAAATTCAGGTCATTTTGCTTGTGAGACAAAGGCTATAACTCCTGAGCTCGACTTAAAGAAATTCAACCCAAATTTCCTTTGTTTTTTTCTCTGCATGGTCTCTAGTACCTTGTCTTGCAAATGCAACCTTGAATGTTGGCCAGCGTTTCCTTTCCATTGGGGTTCCATTTTGTGTGCCACAGTGTGGGATTTTTCCCATGTGGCAGCTCAATGTGAATGCAAAAGCTCAGCTTACATATTTCCTGCTTTTGAAATCAGAGCCTTGTGTTCTTTGTGAGCTAAGAGCAGAGAGCACTTTCTTCATGGATATTTTCCTAAAACTGATAACTGCTTGCCACGAGGGAATAAGAACGGTAAGCATAAATTCATCAGGGCTGAAGTCCAGGGCAAGTATAAAATATAAAGAATTTACAGTGGGGAGGTAGATATAGATATAATGTACATGAGTATGATGATATACATGTGCTTACATGCTGCACAATGCCCCCACCTTGTATGTCATTTCAGTTTCCATAACTCCTGTTACCTGAAGTCAACTGCGGTCTAGAAATATTAAACTGAGAATTCCAGAAATAAACAATTGAAGAAGTTTAAATTATACACCCTTCTGAGTTTCTGGATAAGCCTTGTGCTATCTTGCTCTGTCCCATTAGAGTATGGATCCTCCTTTGTCCTTGATGTATATGCTATGAGCTAAGAGGACTTGGCTATCAGAACAACTATCGTGGCATTGTGTTCAAGCAACCTTGTACTCATTGTTTTGTTCAATAATGATCTGAAGTGCAGGAATAATGGAAGTGAAAGCTTGGATACCCCAAAGAGAAATCATGAATTGTTCCCTGTTAGAATGAAAAGGTAAACATTCTTAACCAGAAAGGTAAAAAATGATGCAGAGATTGCTAAGATCTATGGCAAGGTATTTTGTTAATCTCTTACTATGCATACTGTATAAACCAAACTTTATCATAGATATTCATCTTAGAAAAAATATCTCATATATGGTACTGAACTGTATATATGTATATATACAGTACCATTTGCAAGCGCTCACTGAGGATGAGGGTTTGGAACATATCTGATGTGTATAAGGGGCTTTCACTTCAGGTGTGTGTGTGTGTGTGTGTGTGTGTGTTGTGTTGTGGTATATACTGATATGCCCAAATACATGCAGGTATGCTAATGCATTGCTTTGTCTTTACCTTCTTGTATGAAGGAATACAGAGGATGCTTGAAAGGAACCCCGTTTGAGTCAGTCTGTAGAAATAATAAACTAAACTTTGCTGTTTCTGAATTTTATGACATCTCGGAGACTGTGGGATCATATCTAACTCTCATGTCTCTCTTGACACTCCAGCCTCACTTGCTGACATTGTGCATCTTGCCCTAGACTGCACATCATTGATGCCCCCAGGAGTGTACGTGTGATTTGCTAGCTATGCCAGTCTCTCGCATGCCTCCATGTCTTGTCACTGCCCTTCTTACTGCTGGGAATGCCTTTTTATAGTCCTCCTTTTTTTCTTTTTAAGAAACAGTCTTGCTTTTTCCATAAAGTTTGCCTGTTGTCCACCAAAGTTTGCCTGTTCTTCTTCTGTTTCTCTTGTTAGATTTCATTTATCTCAGTGTCTTAATATTGGTTTTTTATGGCCCAACATAGCTACAGCCCATCCTAAAATCATTGCAGGAACATCATTCATTTCTCTATCACCATCACATGCAGTGTCTGGCGCATAGTGGGAGACTGATGAGTGTTTGCGAATTAGATGAATTAATGGACATCTATATGGGTGAAATGAGGTTGGATGTCTCTGTTCTCTAATGATGAGCCTCTTAAGCCCAGGACAGTGGTATCTAAAGACCAAGTCACTCTCCTGCTATGCTGCCCAACATCCGCTCTTTGTCTCCCGGCTGCAGATCTGAATTGTATTATTTCTCAAAGCCTATTAAGAAGCCTTCAGAGAAAGCCCATGAAATTACCTCCAGAGCTGGTGTGCAGTAATGTCCTTTTGTTCTCAGAGAGTCTCCAGTTGACAGCTATCAAGGTTGTTCTAATTCGTGTCAAACGGGCCATCTACAGGGAACATTTTGGAATGGGGTAAGTTCAGGAGATAGAAAAAAAAGTAATGAATATAAAGTGTAAATGCCATAGTAAAGTAATAGAGACATATAATAACAGCAAGGGAAATTTGACCTTCTGGCCAGAAACTCGATCGTGAAGCAATTGGAGAACTTTAGAAAATTGGATCAGCCTCAGTAGTCACAGAGTAAACATGGGAAGCACAATCCAGTCTTATTAAACATAATGCACACTTAATGCATAATTTTATTGCAACCAATTTCATGCTACTGCTTTAAATGAAGCTGGGTTTACTTCCATTGTACCAGTCCACCACCATTAGTGCCTCTTAAGAGAACGGCAAGGCCAGTAAACTGTCACCGGGCCGATCTCTTCCTCAGCCCATACTTTCTGCTTCATAAATTTACCCTGCTCCCACAGCTTGTACTAAGATCTTGTCTCCATGCAGTACATGGCTTCTGAGGCGCTACACTGTTTTGGCAAGTTGTTTGCATATGGGAATGCAATAGCATTTCCATTTTATGCCAGCAAGTAATGCAGCGAACCTCCGCTTTGGCAGTGTTTGTCTGAGCCCTGGTCTCACGAGGTAGAGTTCCTATTATCTATAGATTCTCTCTGGAACAAGGCCAGCATATGAATTGGGATAAGAAAACAAAGGAGACACCAAGACTTGTAATATACATCGTCTTTGTGTCTTGAAGCTTATCTTTCCAGTCAATATTGAATTTAGAAAATACACCTTCCAATTGTTCTGGTTGTCTTCCTCAGGAGTCTGGTCTTCATGTATCTAAAGACAAATGAAATGAGGTAAGATGCTAAATCAAGGTGATAAAATCCGAGCATGACGATTGAGTTCACAGCATTTGCTTTGTTACTACCTGTGTGAGTTGTCGGTCACCGTGCTCCTCAGCCTGTATGTCGTTTATAAAATGAGGGTCACAGTCAGCTGTGAGCAACAGCTGGAAGCAGGCTGCAAATGTGCTGTAAACCTGAAATTGATTTGCATTCTTTTATTGAAACCAAAGGAAAACATCCAATGTGATTCCTAATGCAAAAGCCAAATTCGGTCAAAGCCACAGTTCTTCCACAAGCAGATACAGACATTTGATTTGTAAAGAGATTAAAAAAAAAAAAACACATTGGGTAGATATTGAATTCTTCCACAGAATTCCAAATTCTCCTCTCTAAAATCAAAATACAAAGTTTCTGAAAGGGTTTACTGCCCACACTGGGATGAGAAAGCAGAGTACAGCCCATGGGGGAATCGGACCTGGAAGAATCTCCAAGGTCCCTGGGGCTCTTCCAATCCTGTCCAAAGCTTTTCTTTCCCTTTGAACAATTCGCTCCCCACAGGACTCTCTTGAAAGTGCTGCTCTGCCAAAGCTCTGGCACTGGGTGTGTAGTAGTAGCCTCAGAAGGGTGCTCTTGGGTGGCCACAGGCGATCCAGAGAGGAAACTACTGATCTACATTCAGAATTCTCGATTCATGTGTATTGCAAAGAGTATCTACAGAGGAAGGCCAGGACTTCCGGGGAGTTAACGTTAAGACCACCAGAGTTTCCTACGGTTTTTTTAAAACCTCCCACAATGTGAAGGGAATCAGTGTTTGGCCATATATCATGTCAGGACTGTTCAAAAACATAAATGGAGTCACTTCAACCTAGAATAAGGGAGGATACTGTGCCCCTGAGGAAAAGGAACATTTGAGAAAGGGAAGAGCAGGTGTAGGCTACAAAGACTCCTGTCTCTGATATAAACAATACTTTTATTATTATTTTGTCTGTTCCGTTTGTCTATTTAAATTGTGGGGGAGCCGATGTATTGTGCGGTTGAGTGTAGAAGAAGAGGACACTTGAGTGTGTGTCTTTGAAGGTGACTTCAGGAATCATCCTGGATTGTTCTACCTCCTTATTGCTTTGCTTTGTGGTTCGCCAAGTTCTGCCAGGGCCAGAAGGGCAAGCTGCTGTCATTTCCACCCAGAATTCGTACATACCTAGAGATCCAGACTTAAGTCCTTTTGTTTGAAAAGTATAGGCTTTAACCCCTGAGCCATCTCATTATTATTATTATTGTTATTTATTATTACTATTATTAAATTCCTTATATGTGTGATTTTCTCAGTTCCAGGTGGATTTGGAAGAATCTATTGATCACTCTTTATTGCTATGAGAAAATACCTGAGCAAATCAACCGGAAAGAAGCAGGATGACTTTTGCTATTTATCTGCAGTCCAGGCTGAGGCTTGTCCTGTAGCTGAACTCCTGGTACTCCTTCTTTCATCTCCCAAGGGATAAGATTGCAGGCTTCTACCACCATACTGGCAAGAAAGGTTGTCTTTTAGCTCATGGTTTTGGAGGTACCAGTCACTGGTGGGCTGGTTCCATTGCTTTTAGGTTATGGTGAGGCAAAATATCATGTTTGGAAGCACATAGTGAAGCCAAGTGGCTCATCTAGTGGTAGACATAAGTTAGAGGGAAAGGCAGAGAGGAGAAAGAAATAGAAAAAGAGAGATAGGGGGCTGGAGAAGTGGCTCAGAGGTTAAGCCTCTGCCTTGCAGGCAGAAGGTTCTGAGTTCGGATCCTAGACCCCACGTATAGATGCCGGGTAGAAGCGGGGGTGGCCTGTGCTTCTGGTCCTGGTAAGGCGGAGCCTGTGAATCCTGGGGAAGAGTAAACAAGGAGGAGGCAAGGCGTCCATGGTGGTTCCCGAATCCATCCTGTGGTTCTACACACACATACACACACACACACACACACACACACACACACACACATGCACAATTGAATAAATAATAAAAAAATTTAAAAAAAAAGAAAAAGAGAGATAGACACAAAGACGAAGAGAGAGACAGAAGAAAGGGGAGACAGAAAAAAAGACAAAGAGACAAAGAGAGAGAGAAGAGAAAAGAAGAGAAGAAGAAAGACAGAGAGGCGAGAGAGAGAGAAAACAGGACAGAAAGAGAGAAAGAAAAAGAGAAAAAAGACAGATATAGGGAGAGGAGGGAAAGATTAGAAAAAGGAAAAAAGAGGGGCTGGAGAGGTGGCTCAGGGGTTAAGCCTCCGCCTTGCAGGCGGAAGGTCCTGAGTTCGGACCCAGATCCCACGTATAGACGCCAGGCGGAAGCGGGGGTGGCCTGCGCTTCTGGTCCTGGTAGGGCGGAGCCTGTGAATCCTGGGGCAGAAGGAGGTGGAGGCGTCTATGGTGGTTTGTGAGTTCGTCCGTGGTTCTACACACACACACACACACACACACACACACACACACAGTTGAATAAATAATAATAATTAAAAAAAAAGAAAAAGGAAAAAAGAGAAGAGAAAAAGTACAAAGAGGAGAGAACAGAGAGAAAAGAGGAGAAGAAACAGTAGAGAAGAAAAGAGAAAGGAGAGATAGATAAAGAATAAATAAAGAGGTCAAAGAGAGGAGACGGAAGAAGGGGAGAAAATAGACAAGATATACTCTTCAAAGGCATGGCCTGCTTCCATACTTCCTGATATCCCTGCTCATCTATGAACTAATCCATACTTTAATCCAATGATGAAGTTAATGGCTTCATGATGTAATCATTCCCCCAAAGCTTTTGAACTTTCAACCAAGCCTTAAACATATGAGCCTTTTCAGCTGTTTCATATCTACACTGTAGTAAGACTTGTTTTGCTCACTGAGAAATGTCAGGTGAGTCCAGGAAGCTGAGGTCTAACTCTATGCCAAGGACCAGGAATACTGTGCTGCTGCTACCCTGAAGGGGTGCCAATCTACCCACATGAAAAATCAGCATTATACTAGACAGATACCACGACAGCAGCAGAAAGATGAAATTCAAAATCAGAGAAGCGCAGAAGACCGAGCAGTCACCCCAGCCAAAGAGTTTGATTTGGGAAGGGAAGCAGTTATTATCACCATTTTATTAAGACAAGGATAATCGTTGAAATCCTTTCCAGGTTTGATTATAGTTAAAAGGAGCTGTCTGTCACAAACTACCTGGTGTTGGACACATGGAGTATTTATCAAGTGCGTAGAGCATTTGTGGCTGTGAATCTAATTTTAAATCTATTAGTAACTGATGCTACAGTTAAGATGCTTTCGGTCATCTGGTGATAGTCTGAAAGGACTCATCAACTTTGGAGTTTTAATAACGCTAAATTTATTGGCAAGTGAGTCAACTTACCACCGTCATGTTTTTGCCATCTTGGAAATGTTATGCTCTTCCTCTTTCCTTCTACCTCTGGACATTGTCTCCTTCTTTCTTCCTCTATGCGTTGGCTTCCTCTCTTCCTTTTCTTTCTTCTTTTTTCTCCTTCACATTTTTAAATTGCCATATAAGCCACATGTTCTATGAGTGACACATGACTCATAGTTATATAACTTGGTGGATTTTCATATATTCATAAAATTATACTACTAGAATCATTGCTACATCTAACTCAAGATCATGATTTTTTCCTCATGGAAACTTCACCCAAATACCTTAGCATTTTCTAGCCATAGATGCCCATTATATACTTTGTGTCCTCCAGTTGCCCCTTGTGAATATTTAAATAAATAGACTCATCTAATACATTGTGGCACTACCGATTCAGGGAGGCCCTAGCCTGGGCTCCTGGCTACGGACATGCCCCAGACATGTCCCAATAGGGGAACCATACAGGCAGAAGGATGAACAACCAGTGGGAAGTGGCCATCTAACCTGCCCCTGAGATGGACACCTAGTAAACAGTCAAATGATTAGTGGCTCTCCCCGAGTGGAGGGACAGCAATACTCGATTGGACCCCGACGCTATATAAGCCCAAACTACTTCCTGAGTAAAGCTGAGTCTGCAGCCAACTCGTCCTCTGCCTGCTGCTTCTCGTTTGACTCCCAGGGTCTGGTGGTGACCCCATCGCCACCTCGCCCATTCATGAGGCCCCTGCCGTTTCCCCCTCTTCCCCTCCGCTGGCCCAGTGGGAATTCGGCAATACTTGACCTTTTCTGCCTGGTTCTGTCACTGAGCACAATGTTTTCAAGGTTCATCTACATGGTACTGTGCATTACTATTTCCTTTCTTTACATGGCTTAATAAAATATGTCACTTTATGGTTATTCATTAGTCGATTGATAGACATTTGGGTTGCTTTCATTCTGGACTGTTCTAAGTAATGTACTGAAATATTCGCATATAAGTTTTTAAGTGCACGTCTTTATTTTTCTTAGATGTATACTTCACAATTAAATTACTAGGTTATATTATAACTTACATCTAATCTTTTGAGGAAAGCTGTCAGGCTATTTTTCAACCATTCCTTTACATTTCCACCAGTGATATATGACATTCACAATTTTCTTCATCCTCCACAGCACTTACCCTTGACTGATAGTTTAAATTAGTGCTGTCTTAGTGGGTGTGAAGCTGGAGCTCATTGCGACTCTGATTTAACTTTTCCTATGGCTAATGACAAACATTTTTACATGTACTTATTGCATATTTGTGTATTTCCATCAAAGCATGTCTATAGAGGTTACAAAGAAAGAAAGGAGAAGAGGCCTTTTAGGGTAGTATAACACATAGTATACAAAAGTAGAGGGATTACATTAGTAGAAGTGTGTGGCAGTTTAAAGTGATATGTAGCATAGAGATGGGGAAAGAAAGAGTGACAGGGAGGGTTAACAAAAACTAAGAATATATGACTAAGAACATGTGACTACCCATTTCTTTATAAGCTATCTAAAATACAATGTATTTAAAAAATACGAAAGTTTGAATGGAGGTACTCTATTGAGTGGATAATGCTGATCTCAGAAACCAAAGGTCATTATCATTAACCAAAATTCTCAGCACTACCTGTGATAAGTCTATGGGTTGTTTATCAAAAACTCCCAAAACGGAAGAGGCTATTGTTATTCTTGATCGCCCTCAGAACTAGCCGGTAAGACCTATTGATGAGAATACCACACAACTTATCTGTAAGTACACAGAGAAATAAAGCTAGAATAGAGCTGGGAGATTCTTTCAAGCTATCAAATTTTCACAGTCTGCCAGAGGAGGAGGAGAAAGGTCATCAACAGTATTATTCAGTTGTGGACACTGGATGCTACAAGATTGACCTACTAGGAAAGATAGATCCACAGGAGCAACTAGTGGCATGACTGCTATGGAAGTAGCCAACTACTTTCCAATGAGAGTTCAGGCTAAGCCATAGGAAGGAACTCATGTCTGGTACTGTAAACCTTATCAAAGCTCCATGGCTGGTGAGATCCCGGGCTCTAGGCAGAAATCTACTGGGATTTATTTTCCCAAATGAATTTATTATCAAAATGCCTTTTGCATATTTATGTTTATACCCATAGGCTAGTGCTGCTCTCAGTCTTGGTTAGAGAATCTTCTTTTGGCAGTGGGCAGTGGTTAATACAAAATCTCATAACAGATAAAATGTACCAAGAATGTATAAGTAATTGTTGAGTACTCAGGCATAAATTAGACACCTCTATCATTCTCTGCAAGGCCCCGAGAGCATCAGAGAAGAAGGTGAGAGAGTGTAAAAGCCAGAGAATGGGGAGGAGTGCGGTGAAATGCTTCTTCTGGATATGATATGGGTATTGGAAACCCAATCACTTCTTGAAGTGCTATTGCCTATGGAAGTGAAGTCATTTTTACCAGTAGTGCAACTATTGGTAAGTTGCTCAAATCACAATAAATATCCCCCCCCACATACTCATGCAAGCATCTCTAATTAAACTCACACACACATACACACATACACATGAAAGTAAGAGAGGGACTAGTTAGATAGAAAGAAAAAGGGGTTCATCAGGAGAGGGAAGGGACATTGAGAGAGAAGTTGAGGAAATTAATCCAGTCAAAACACATTTTGTCCATGTATAAAGTTGTTAAAAATAGAAAAAAATACAAAAATGTTTACTATTGAGTACTAAGAGTTACACGTGTATGTATTTTTTGTGTATAAGATGACTTTTGAGTATGTGTGCCTGTGGAAACCTAAAGGTGACATCAGAAATCATCCTTTGCTGCTGGTATTTTTAGACTCCACCATTAAGGGTCTGAATTGCAGGATGTCTCCATTTCCACCTAGAGTTGCTACATGGGATCTGGGGATTCAAACTCATGCCTTTTTCCTTACACCGCAAAGGCTTTAATCCCTTAGCCATCTCCCCATCTCTTATAAATATAATTTTACATAATTCACACACAGACACACAGAGATGTGATACATGTTTGTTTTTTTTCCTTGAGATGAGTGGAGGTCTCACTTTGTAACCCAGGCTATCCTGGAACTTACTATATAGCCCAGGATTATCTTGAACTTGTGATCCTCTAGGCTGATTCCTTCAGGTATAGACCCAGGAGTGCTGTAGCTGAAAACACTAGATTTATGGTAGTTCTGTTCTTAGTCCTTTGTGTCTTCATCTTTATGTTGAACCTCTGTGATTGCCAAGGCTCAGGCCTACTGGCTGTGGGATGTTCCTAATGATTTCTATTCTGATCCTGGTGCCTTTCATGACTCCGTTTCTTGGATTTTGAATAAAACCTGTGCTCCTTTAGCCCATCAGTGTACACTGCTCGCACTGCATATTCAAGCATCCCATGATTTGACCCAAGGGACTTTGTCAATTTCATGTTGATTTTTTGAAATATATGCACACCATACTCCTTTCAGTTGACTCAAAATTCATTATTTCAAATATAGGTCTTTGTTTATAAGTATGCATGTGTGAAGTGCATACACAGTGACAAAAATCATGTAACTGCAGTAGGTATAAAAAGTACATAAGAATGGTGGCGGAGAGGAATCTACCAACAGCTTAGCTTGCCAAAAAAAGTATGATCTTATGCTTAAGGGGAACAAGAGAAAGGGCTTATGGAAATGCCACTGGGTCCTTATATGTCATCGGAGAGGAGGACCCAGTGGAGAGTTAGGCGTACACAATAAAGGACTCTCTGGGAATTGGGGGGGAGGCACTGAGGGAAGGGGAGGGGGAGGAGGGGGGAGGGAGGGAACTGGTAAAAAATTTAAAATGTATAATTAAATTTTTAATTAAAAAAAAGTATTATGTGAGTTTGTGTGAAGGGAGGCAAATCATACATTCATTCAGAAGTATTATTGATTTGCCTACTTGATGCTGGCTGCTGTAGATTTGATATGGTTCCTGCCTTTCTGAAGTTTCATAACTCCTGGGAAAAATAGATATTAAGCAATTGTAACCATAGGAATGCATATAAATTTTAAAGGATGGTAAGTTCCATCAGGGAAAAGAACAGATTGAAGGAAGAGAGTCTAATAGAGGCTGAATTTAGGTGAGTCAGTAAGAGCAGACTTCTCTGGGGGAAGTGAGTGGGAACCAAGGAGCAGAGCTGAGAGAGATGTGTGAGAGCAAAGGAATCAGGCAGAAGAAATGATGAAAAAAGCCATGTTAAGGAGCTATGGTGTTCCTGGAGGTTTTGTGAGTGTCTCAGAAGATGGGTTGTAATGGATGTCTTAGCTGCATTGTTCTCCATTGCTGCATACACAAACGCATGGCCTAAACAAATTAAGAGAAGAATGGGATCATTCCAGTTCATGATGTCAGGTTGTTGTCCATTATGACAAGGGGACATAGACATAGGCTGAGGGAACTAGTCACATCATGTCTACCTGAAGAGCTGAGAAAAGGGCAAGAATCCAAGGGCATAAACCTGACTTGCTGCCGTGATAAAACCAACAAGTTCTCTTTCTATCTTATCCACCTACCCAGGGAATGGGCCAGGTATTATCAGATTAGGTAGAAAAATATAATCCAGTTTGCTCAGAGGCTTACCTTAACAAAATAATTTTTCACAGGTGTGTGTTTAAAGACCCATTCTCAACTGTTAGGTTGACACCTGAAACTAACTCTGCTGCTCTGGACAATTGCCATTTGTTTCAGAATACTTACACCACCACAACGTGAGTTGGTATCACCCTGTGCTTTGCAAGTTTCAAATAATATACATTGAAACTTTATTGGACTACCTGAGAAAAGGGGAAAAGGAGAGGTAATGGCTTAGAAAGGGCTGAATGCTAGGAAGAAGGAAGGAAAACAGCATTGAGCACTTGCTGTGATCTAGTCACTGTGTGGGAAAAAACACATGCATTTCCTTCCCAGCCTATAGCACAGTTCTAAGTGGTGGATATTCACTCTATTTTACAAATGGAAAAATTGAGGTTGAATGAGGTTTAGTAACTGGCTTAATTAAAACATGATAGAGCCAGATGTCATTCTGTCTACTTGATGATGGCATGTGCCTTTTTATTACACTACCATCACAAGATTGCTATTGTGAGATCTCTGCAATACTGTCAAAGGCAGGAAAGGCAAGACATTGGTTACAGCAAGAGGGCTAAAGGCACTAAGTACATGTGAGGGGAGAAAACATGGGGACAGTAGAGTTAGGAGTTCTACCAGGAAGAAGGTCACATGCAGTAAATAGACCAGGAGAGCCAACACTCAGCAAAGAGTCTAATCCAAATGACGTGTAAGAGAAGAATGGAGGGTCAGAGAGCTGGGAGGACTTTCCCAGGGGGGAGACGTATGATGGCCTCAATCCATTCCTATTACTGTGGTAACAAAGTTCTCCTGAATGACTTCTAAATAACAGAAACTCATTTTTTTTCACAGTTCTGGAAGCTGAGACGCCCTTGCACGAGGTCCTGATGACCTTGGCGTTTGATGAGGAAGCAGCGCTTTCCCCTGACGATCTTCCATGTCAGAAAATAAAGGTACGCTCCTGTGGGCCTGAATCCCCTGCTTATGCAGGCTCTGGTCATGAAGAATCAGCCTCTACCCTAACCTTTCTAGAACCATCACCTTGGGGGCTAGCACTTCAATGTGTGAATTTGTGTGTGAGGATATCAACAGTTAGACCACCACAGGCCTGAAGGCAGAAAGCTGATTCTACACTCTTCCTGCATAAATCCTCGCCAGCAACAGAACAAAGACATTGCACCAGGATCTGGCTACTTCCACGTAAGCCCTCTGTTCCAGAGCTTTCCTGGGGGACTTTCCTAGGGGCTTTCTGACATTCAGGTGAATCGCCCCCTACCCCACCCCCAGCTCTTCTGGCTCTGCTCCTTGGTTCCTACTCACTTCCCCCAGAGAAGTCTGCTCTTACTGACCCACCTAAATTCAGCCTCTATTAGACTCTCTTCCTTTAATATGTTCTTTTCCCTGATGGAACTTATCATGCTTTAAAATTTATATGCATTCCTATGGTTACAATTGCTTAATATCTATTTTTCCCAGGAGTTATGAAACTTCAGAAAGGCAGGAACCATATCAGATCTACATCTAACCTTTAGCATTTTGTAGTTAAAGTTTGTACCCAGGCAGTTAGTCCATGCCCTTACATTCTTTTAAGGGTAACCTTTAAAAGGCTTTTAAGCACCACTAAAAGACAAAGGAGCAAGGCCTTATGTAGTATTTCTATAACTTATGTCACAATTTCTCTGTCCCCCCCACCCTTACTGGACTTCCATTCCTCTCCAGAACTTTATAGGCCCCTTTCTTTTAGCGCTTTCACAACATCTATTTCTAAGAGCCTCCTCTTGATATGCATCTAACTTCTGTGGCCCATACTGTCTATTCATTGACACCTGGTTGGTCTCACATCAGTGGGAGATCCGTCCTGACCCCAGACAGTGCTCAACCTGACGTGACCACTCAATGGCAACTTCTTGAAGTGACTAATTCTGCTATGACTGTGTTTAGTGTTTGTCCCTTCCTACAGAATTCATACTTATTTTGTTCCCTAGGGTACCCCCGAGTTTAGTCGCAGACTAGTATGGAATGATAGATGTCAAGCGAATGCATTAGTAAGATGGTTCCAACCTAGCTGCCCGGCTCTGTAGTACACAGGATAAAGGATAGATAGAAGCTTCCTGCAGAGATTCAGCCATAATCTGGAAAAGAATTGGAAATTCCAGACCCAGAGAGAACCCTAGCACATCCTCATGAGAGGTATGGAGAGCACTTAAGACTTTGGGAAGGCAGAGCCAGCAAGCTAGGTCTAATGACAAAGCCAGCTGCAACCTTTCATCTCCACGAGTCCCTGCCTGACCTTACTGGCCTGGCACAGCACAATGCCCGCTCTCACCCAGAGGAGGTAGTGTTTGATCCAAGTAAAGGAGGCAGCACAAGTGCGTGGAATTAGCTAGCTCAAGAATATAGTCAGGGGCTGTAGTCAGATGGCATCAGAAGCCCAAAATAGCCAGAAGGAAGCTTTAACTTCCAGTTCAATGGAATGCTTATTGTGTCTCCTGGCAAAAGCATCCTGGCTCTGCAACCAAAACTACTAAGCCAGCAGAGTACAGAGTTGCAGGGACAGGAAGCAAAAATTTTCCTAATGGGTTACTAGGTGTGACAGTAAGGGGCACCATTCCAGCCTCTACCCCCTTGGTTCCTGGACCCATGAATTCTGGCTATAGGAAATACAGTACCGAATATTGGGCACTGATTCAAAGCATACACCACATCCTGAAGCACTCTACCTCAACTTTCCAGACTATTACTACCTAACTGATGCTGTAATTGTGTCTTTAAAAGGCCGTTCCACCATTCTATCAAACTAGCTGCTTCAGGATGGTGGGGAACATGGTATGACCAGTTCCCTTGGCCCTAGCGTTGGTGTGAGCTCTCCTGCAAAGTTGGACGAGGAGCTGTAACCTGTCTATTGTAAGAGAATAAACGCCTTATTCCCTTAAGGTGTTTGATGGTGATTTATCAGCAACCATGCCGGCTAAGTACAACAGTGGCATTCCCTCCAGTTTTGGTTTGGTTTGCCTGATTTTGTCTTGCACTGTCGCAAGTGAGGCCTTACTTTCCCACAGTGTAGAAGCAGGAGACAGGCTGTGTCCAGCCTAAGATCCTTTGAACTGGGAGTTACAGGCCATAGTACTTAGTGTGAAGGTCTTACCCTCTTCAGAGTGGTTTCATTACCTGAGACTTCCTTCCTTTCTCATCAGAGATCAGCAGGACAGAGGAACAGCCACGGTTGGCACATTCAACAGTCTCCTTGCTGAGGAGAGGGTTCAAACAATTATAATGAGAATGATCTAAATTTCCCATGATCCTTTGGATTTCGTTAAACTGTTACGTGAAAATTATTTCTTTTATTTCTCCCAAGAGTGATATGACAAGGATGACATTTTGGTCACTTTATTGATGATGAAACTGAGGCCCAGGGTAGGATAAGGGGTGATCTGCCCATTGTCTCATGGGTGGAAGCCATGGGGTTTGGATCCCCTTTGAAGCACAGCTGTCAATACTGTACTCATTAAATGGGGTCAAGAGTGAGGAATACACAGTTAGGCAATATTAGAGGCTTTTGTACACAGTGAGTATAAATATAAACTTGGCCACTGGCTTTCTGTACATGAGCCATAACCGAGAAATTAGAATGAATTATTTGTGAAAATTAATTTATTAAAATATTTATTTCTGGGGCTTCTTACGAAAGTATTTATTTGTGGTACTATGTAACAAGTGATAAACAGCACATATCCTTGCTGAAAGTATGCTTAATGAGGGGGAAAAACCAAAGATACATGTTGTAGTCATTTTGGGGCCAAAAATTCCAAGCATGTCTGTTTTTATAAGTAGAAACAAAGGACTATGCATAAACAATGAAGAAGAAAAAGAAATTTTGGGGAAGAAAATCATTCCAATATCAACCTTCTGAGGAATTATTAAAGACAGATGTTTTTGTTTTAATTCTGAAAAATACTTTTGGTCTTCCCTATCTTGGTGTCTAGGTCACTATTCTATTAGAATAGGGTTGGACATAGCTTAGGGGTAGAAGTTGGGACTAGAAGGTGGTATACTGCGCTTTTGTTCCATATCATTGGTTGGTCTCTGGGAGATACTAGATGGTCAGTGTTACTTATCCAAGATTCATTTTCTCTGTAAACTAGATACAATTTGACAATATTTAGACAAAACGGCCAACATAAATATAAGTACTGATCAGTCCTTTAGTGAAAGACAAGAGATTTCAAGTCCTGCTATAAGTCTAAAATGTCGTTTCCACAGAAATCTTTCATGTGTGTGTGCACGTGCGCATGTGCATACGTTTGTGTGTGTGTGTGTGTGTGAGAAGGCACTGTAAGTCCCTATAGATGACCAAGGATGACTTTGGGAATCATCCCAGATTGCTTCTACCTCCTTCTTGCTTCGCTCTGGAATTTCCCAGGCTCTGCCCACCAGGGCCAGAAGTGCAGGCCACCACCCTTTCTGCCTGGTGGTTTTTACGTAGGACTTGGGATCTGAACTCAAGACCTTCTGCTTGCAAGACAGTCTTAATCCCTGAGCCATCTCTCCAGCCCACAGAACTCTTTTTTAAGACCAGTAAAGAATGGGAGGAGCTATGCCTAGGTGAGGTCAATGAATTTGCACAAACTTGCAACCCTCAGGGTCAGGTACTGACCTCCTTTGAATTTGGCATTTTGTCCACCAACCACCTCTGAGGCATTGACTTCACAGCAGGCCAGTGGAGCTTTGGGGGAAGGTGACTGAGCCTGTGAACTCGACGTTTATGTCTAAAAGACCTGTGTGCATTAATGCTGTGAGCGAGAAGTTGAACTAACATCTAATTTTAGTATGCAGCAAGTGCAGTGTGCCTGCTAATGGTATTCAGTCAGGCTGACTGGAGAAGAGAAAGGAATAAAATAAACATTTCACTTAACCTTTACAATCCATATATGCTGATTGTCCCTGCAGCTTCAGAATTCCGTTCTCCTCATAATCACCAGCCAAGACTTGTGCCCCCGCAGACTCCGTTCTTTCTTCTCTCCTCCCATTCTGTTTCCATCGTCCCACTGCTTTCTAGCTCTTGTCATTGCTCAAGCCAACACCTTTTATTCCTGAGGTTTTTCTCTGAAAACTCTCGTCTTCTGGTGGACATGAAGCAGGTTTCAGTGGGGATGAAATAGACCTCAGAGGCGACCCTTTGGACAATCTGCACATGGGAACCTCCAGGAGGAGACCCCATAGGTCATGCAAGAAAGACTGTGAGGGCATTGGGAATATGCAGGAAATGAAGGAAGAGGAAAAGAAAATAAGGAAGCTCACTAATGAATAAAAATATCCTTGATCTTGACATTGCCATTTTGCCAACGCCATTACATTAGACTGTGAAAGGCATAGAAAGGAAGTCTGTTGAGCGGTGCAGGGTACAGTGTAGCAATTACAAACACAGTGACAGAACAATAATAGCATGGGGGAGTTGAGTTAGAGAAGGTTTTGGAATTTAGTAATGGGAATTGTCTTAGTGTCTCCTTAATTGGAAGTTTCCAAAAGCTTTGCTTTTGGCTTCATGGAGTCATGATGTTGTATGTTCCATCAAAATGTGAGCAAGAACAAAAGGGAACACTTCTTTGTTATCATAAACAGTAACAACCTAGAACATAAAACCCTTAGTCTAGCTCTGTGCCATGCTAGCCAGTATGGCAGCCGCTGGCTACATGTAGCTTTTGAGCTCCTTTAATGTAACTAGCATAGGTTGGGGAGTGTTATAAGAGTAACCATAGATTTTAAAGATTTAGTATGGCAAGGGAAGAAGAATGGAAATTATCTCATTATTGATATTCTATATTAGCTTGCTGTTTGAATAAGCTTGATGCTATATACAGTTAGATAAAATGAATTCTTCCCCTTGTTTTTTTTTAAATAAACCCTTTAATGGGTCTGATAGAAAAATCCAAGATAAGGCTGGGGAGATGGCTTAGCTGACAGAGACTTCCAGTGCAGAACCAGAAACCTGAGTTTAATCCCCAGAACTCTCATGGTGGCAGGAGAGAACTGACTTCCAAAAGTTGTCTTCTGAGCTTCTCATGTGCACGTGGCATATGCATGTTCTCTCTCTCTGTGTGCATGTATGTGTGTGTGTCTCTCTGTCCTACCCCCCCCCGTCAAATAAATAAATATTGCATAAAAGAAAATTTGAGCTATAGCTCATTTCCATTTGTCCTCATTATAGGACTATAGATGGTTTTAGAGTTCCAGAGTTCCTATTGGGTGCAAACAGAAAGAAAATTTCATTCTAAAACTAACATCAGTTGCCTAGTACAGTACTGCAGAGCTATTGTCTTAAGCTTGTTCCTTGTAGCAACTGTAGTCACCTGTGCAAGACTTGCAGAATATGGGGCTTGTGAACATGGGAGAAGAACTCACAAGATCCTATCTGAGTAGATACTGGCAGATAAAGGTTGCTAGTTATGCTTCTTTTGCTATGGGGCAATACTTTGATACAACCAGCCTAAGAGAGACAGGGCTTTTATTCCAGAGGGGATTTAGTTCATTTATGGCAGGAATTGTATAGAAGAAGACATGGTTACAACAGAAACAGAAGGTCAGTTCAGATCACTGAAGTTATGATGAGTCAGAGAGAGAGAGAGAGAGAGAGAGAGAGAGAGAGAGGCAGTACTGAAAGGAAGCAGGATCAAGTTACCAAATTTCAAGATCCACTCCTCCCCCTTGTGATGTGCCTTCCTCCAACAAGGTTCTACTTTTCAAAGGTGTCACAAATTTCCTAAACATTAACAGCAGCTGAGGATTCAAACACATTGAATAGTTCTGAGATTGTGGGGAATAACTTACCTTCAAACCATGACACTGGTTGCTGGGAAAAAAGAGTGATTTTCTTCAGTTGTATAGTGTTGTAGTCAGCCTAGCCTGGTTGCTTATAAATGACTATCAAACAGCTTAAGGGAACAAGGGGTTTATTGTCTCTTATGATTATCTGGTTATAGTTCTCAGTCCAGCTTGACGGGAGAGCATGCACCAATATCAGGGCTGAGGGAACTGGCCACACTATCTCTATGTAATGGTTGAGAGAGGGACAATCCTTACTTGCCAGACCAGCATGTCTGGACAAGTGTACAAAAGGATGCCAACTTCCTCAACCAGCTCTCTGTGATTTATTCCAGGGCCTTAGTCCCAACTACCATAGGCTGGGACCTTCCCCATCAGCTAGACAATCTCCTGCAGGTTCGCTCTGGTCTTAACTGAACTACTAATTCTCCACAAATGTGCCCAGAGCTCAAACCCTCAACTGTCAAGTTGACACCTGTGCCTAACCATGACATATAGCCACTGGTAAGTTGTCCACACATCAATAATAATAATCTCTAAACCATGCATACTCATATAACCCTAATTAACTTCAAAGGGTCACAAAAATAAAGACACAATAATAGGTGGGGGATTTGCTAGGAAGAGGGGGTTCAATGGAAGTGAGAAGGGGAGAAGAATTGATACTGGGGGTGAATGTGATCAAAATAATATATACATGTGTGAAATTGTCTGAGAATTAAAACAATATCTAGCTACTCTGGGTGATCTTTGAGCAGCTGTATGAACAACCAGAGAGAAGAGGCCAATGTCAGTAGAACACCAGTCAACAGAAACAACCATTTGGTGAAGAAGTTGTACATGGGCACTCTGGATCGGCAGAGACAGATACTTCTCTTGCTGGCGCTTTATTTTCTCAAGGACATTTTAGTTTGAGAGAGTTGAAAGTTCCCTGTACATTATGTAAGATATCATATGTCTTGCACAGTATTAGTTTCATAACTTATAGTCTGCAATTAATTCTGCATAGAACAGTGTTCTGAAGTGCTCGGGGAATTTTTTCATTGGTTTCATGAAGCTCCATTCTGAGGAACTTTTTCAGGTATTCTGATGACTGTACTTTTCAACTTGGAACTGACCCCGATAAACTGTCAGTGGTCAGCATTTCTAAATTGTCCTTCTTATGAGAGATTGCTTTGACCAAGCCTATCCTGGTGGGGGATGTCCTCTTAACATTCCTAGTCACTTAAAGGCAATTCCTGTTTTCAAAACCCAGTGATGTGTGTGTGTGTGCTTGCGCGTATGTGTGGTCTGGTTTCTCCTATGGGAGACTTAATTAAAAGTTCAACTATTCCTTCTGAGAGCTCCTATTCATAGTGGATACTTAGGGCTAAGATGGGTCTTTTGGGTTTCCTGCTAAAAATGTAAATAATATTTGCTTTTAACCCATCCAGAAATCTAATACTAGAAACTATTTTTAGTTTTCTCTGGTTCCAAATGGTAATACAAGAACCAAGAAAGGGAGATGTGGCTATTTTTAGATTTGGAATATAATGGATGAATGTGAGTCTTTCATAGGTCTAATATAAACACACACTAAAAGGATGCTATTACAGTGAAATTCAGAGACCAGATTTCAATTCTCAGTGGTGAGATACAGCATTGAGACTGAACTCTTTTGGATTCCTTTTAGAGATACTCCAGCCAAGATGTCTTTTTCTTCTAGGTGTAAAAGAAGGAGAGCTCAAGCAGCAGCTAGTCCTGGCCTTCAGATAACAGTAAGCTCACAGAGTATAAGTTGCCTGCACCAGGCTAATATTGAGTAGCCCCTCGTTTTCCTTTGAACACTGAAGACATTTAACACTTACTTGGCTCTGTTTTTCACATGGGCAAATGTCAATCTATGGTTTCTTAATCATGCTCTTTAACATGCTGAGACTTAATACATTTATCATTCAGCTGTTTTTCATAGACTTAATATAAAATATTCTGATCCTCACATTCAAATTTCCACTTGCATTTTAGATGATCCAGCTTCTGATCTGGTCTTTGAAAAGCTACGTGATTTGGGGGCAAGTTGTGAGTCTATGGAGGTTTTCCTTAGATTGTCTGTCACTGCTCTTCCATGGTGACAAACTGAGAGATGGCTTGCATACTCACACATCAGTGCTGGTATCTACCTCACACATTGTAGGGATGCAAATCGCAGTCAGCAAGTAACTAGCTGCTTCTTTGCTATAGGAGACAACTGCCGGCAGCCAGATGTTCTCCCGCAGTTGGTGGAAGGCTGTTCTAAGGTCGCCGCTCTAATGTATCCATGGGAACTTTGAGCAGGGGAAACAATCTAAGGAGGGCTTTGAGCTGGTCCACTTAAGCCATCAACCCAAGGAAGAACTGTTGAAATGTTTCTAGCTCTGCTGCTGTGGTTCCCAAAGCCACATTGCACAGGATACTGGCTGCAGTCCTGATCCAGGTTAAACACACACCATGGTCTCATAGCTTGGTATTGCTCAATTTAATCATTACAGATTCATCAAGAAAATTGAGAGGGGGTTCCTACAGGGTGACAAGTAGTGTTCCAGCAACTGGGAAGATAGATGTGAACACAACAGGCAGGGCTCTCACCTCCATGAAGCATCCACTTTGGAAGAAAACTGGCATTAAGAAGAATCGCCACAGGCTGGAGAGATGGTTCAGGGGTTAATACTGTCTAGCAAGTAGAAGGTCCTGAGTTCGGACTTCAGGCACCACATTAAAAAAAAAAAAACAACAGGTGGAATAAGACTGCAGCCTGCACTTCCGGCCCTGGTGGGCAGAGTCTGGGATATTCAGAGCAAAGCCAGAAGGAGGTAGAAGCAATCCAGGATGAGTCCTGAAGTCATCCTTGGCCCTCCACAGGGACATACAGTTCCCTCTGATACACACACACACACACACACACACACACACACACACACACACACTAAATAAGTAAATAAATAAAATATCAAAAAAAAAGAAAAATAATAAAAAAAGAACTTCCAAAGTCCACTTACAGATAGGGTATGGGGGAAGAACTACACAGACAGAATAGATCACCTTGAAACCTCAGAACAATGATCCAGCAAGCGAGGTCTTCACATATGTGGGATTTAGTGCCGTGAGAGATGCTAGTGGTCCACAGGGCTCTTTGAATTCAGTGGTGGGCAGGACTTTCTCAGCCCCACCAGGCTGTTTCAAGGATCTTGCTGGGGCCAGGGATGCAAAATAAATAAATCTTCAGTTTCCTCCCCGGAAAACAAAGAGAAGTCATCCCTCCCTGCTGAGGTCAAGGGGATTACCCAAGCTCACAGAAGAAAAGCACTTAGAATGGTACCTTACACTCGAGGTTCATTAAAAACACATGCTGGCTGCTGTCAAGAAATTCACAGAAACATACAAGTACAAAACGGGGCAATAAAAAAAAAAGCCAGTGAAAAGGTTCTAGAAGCTTCTGGAGGACAGTCAGTAGTACTACCTCCTTTTGCCGGAGGACAGAAGGAATCTAGACAGGTTTTTGAACACAGACGAGAAATGTGCCATGAGGTTTGGGAGGTTAAAAAGAGGGGAAATTTTGTTACCACGCCCGATAGAACAGGGCTCATGGTGGAGAGGTGGGCAGTAACTGCTTCTTCTATTGATGTGTCAGCATCCTGGGGGGGGAGACAGGAGATGAGTACCTGTCTCATGACTGTCAGGAGCTCTGGGTGGTGATGAGATAACGGGAGAGCCAGGAGGAAGCTCCCGGGTCCAGGCCCAGAAACCGCGCGCCTCTTGGTCCTCCCTCATCTGAGAAGCGAAACCCCAATTGTGTGCCAAATTGCCTCTTCAGGCTCCAACCTCTCTCTACCGTGGACCGTTTGCCTGTCTGGAATGAGATAATTTGTCAGACACCAGCTGCTGATCATTCTTTCCTCGTGGGCACATTTATTATTTTGCTACCACGCGGACGAAGAAGCTTCACCAACACGGGAGTGAGGATGATTAAAACCCGGAGGGGGGGTTGGGGGTGTGTTTTGTTTCTTGCGGATGGAGAGTCCCAAATCCTTTCTGTCAGAGACAGCATCCTTGGTTGTGCAGTGTGCTGGGGGAGTAGGCTGCGATGGGGGATTGCTGTCATAATTAACAAAGCAACCTGCGAGAGAATCCCTGGGTACCCCGCTAGAGAAGGGGGAGGACCAGAGGACCGGATGGAGCTTTTGTGATCAGCCCAGGAGTTCAGCAGCCCCAGGGGGGAAGCCAGGCTATAATGTCTCTGCAAAGTGCACGGGATGGGCTGGCAGGCTGGCTGGCTTCTAGAACTGTTACCATGTCTAATTATGTTCCAGGCGGCAAGAAAAGGTGTAGGTCTGTCTTTCCAGTTCAGAGGGAGAAAAAAAAATATGTGGTGTCTTCCCGTCTAAGAAACGAACAGGCTGACCTTTTCAGAGCGTCTGAAAGAAAAAACCAGATGTATTTCTCAAGAGTCACTGTGACTGAAGGCTTGCATTGTGCGCTCACATAAAGGCCGAGCTAACCAGAAACCAGCAGCGGATGATCTGAAGCCAGGCTGTGCTATTGTCCGGCACACAAATGTTCTACAAGGACCCAGACCACCATGCAGTTTTCTGTGTGCAGACCGGGGTAGAAGAGGGTGGGGGACTGGGGGAAGAATGGCTTTTCTTTTCCTTCTTTTCTTTCTTCCCTTCCTGAAACCTTTTCCTTCCAATCCCTCTGCAGTTGCTCACATTCAACGGGCTGGCAATTATTCTTGACCCTCCTTGCTCTCCAAACGGGGTGTGGCCTCTGATGGTTTTCCCTCTTTGTGCCTAACAATCCCATGTTCCAGCCGGGCTCTAGGGAAGAGGTGAGGTCTCGGCTCCCCGGGGACAGACACTGGGAACTACATAGCTGTGATTTATTCTCCACAGAGCAAAGTCAAAGCTAGGCAACTGTGAGCTGGGAGACAGAGGAGGAGCCTCCCTCCTGATCATCAAGGGCTGTTTCCCTATTGTCCTCAAGGAGGTTCGGGGTGAACGCTGGTGGTGTGGAGGGGGAAGGGAGAAGGGGAGGCAAGATGAAAAGGAAGAGCCAGTCAGGGAGATCCTTCAGCGGTTGCTGTTCTCATAAGTTGTCTCCTGTAGCCTTTTTCTCCCTCTGCAGCCGCTGGGTACATGTGACACCCCTCTCCCCTCTCCCCCTCCTATAGCCTACAAAGCACTTGTCTTACCCTCTTCTGTGCTTTCCACTATCCCCAGTATTCTATCTTCACCAAATGTCCTCAAATAGAAATTAAGCTCTTCAGACCCTTGACCATTCAAAGGAGGAAGATATGCTTCCTAGCAGCTACTTTCTTTAACCAACACAAACCCATTCCTGCCCCCAGGGACTGTGCAACTTCATTTTGCTAGATTTTTTTTCCTTCATGTCTATAGACATTTATTAAATCACTTTTATTGGACATTAGGCAAACAAGCACACAACCTCCAAATCACCTAACAAAGTGATATCTTATCTTGCTGTCCTTTCGAGGGTCTATTCCTTCCTCTCTTTTGGAGACTCACACAACCATATTCTAGAAGCAAGATCTCATTATCTCAATTGTCTCTGAAGTTACAGGATAGATCCTATTTTTTTTTTTTGTTATGGTCTTTTCATTTGGAGATACTTCTGATCTTGTATATGTTTGGCTCCTGTTTTTTTCCTTCTATGTGACTATGAAATCCATGCAATAGCACAACAGTAACATACAGTGCTTATTATTTCCTGAGTGCTTGGTGTATGTCAGGTACTATTTTAAAAGTTTTTTTGTATGTTGTGTTTATCAATTTGTCTTTCACTGAAAGTGTGCTCTTAGTACCTAGTCGAACAATTAGTACTAGTTGGAATTTAATAAATGCTTTTTTGAACCAAGAGAATGAATGCTATACCCTTCCAAGAAAGCATCTCATATCTTCAAGCAAAGTATTAGAAAAAGGGATGTTCTAAGAAAGCAACCAAGTCAAAGGACATTTTACTGCCTCCTTAAGACTGTGAATGAAAGTTTGCAAGATGGTTCAGCAAGCAAGGGTGTTTGCAGCCAAGCCTGACAACTTGAGTTCAGTCCCCAGAACCCACATGGTAAAGGGAGAAAACTAATTTCCACAAATTATCCTCTGACTTCCACATGTGTTCAGTGACATGACCTCTTCTGCAGATAAATAGAAAATTGTTTAAAAAAATCAGTGGCTCTGGGTAATAAATGTGTGAAGACTCAGTGTTTTAGGGCACATTCTTAATTTAAAGTATATTAGAAAAGGAAGCTATTTTGAAAAAATTCTGCTATGAGATCTTTTGTAAGGCAAAGAATCAATTGCCTCATTCATTGGTCAATTGTGGTTTTATGAGCCAAGGTTTCATTCTGTACTCTGGGCTGGTTTGGAGCACTGTACCTCCTGCCTTAACTTTTCAAGTACTGAGATTAGAGTCGTGAACTGCCACACCAGGCTGAAGAATCAACTGATGATGTATGCAAGCTTCTCTCCTCATCGGAAATCTTACTGGTGAATAGGCTACCTCTTCTTGGTGCGCTGATGGGCAGAGCCGTATGACTACACCAGATTTTTTGCATTTCTATTGGTAGTGTGCTTGGATATTTAGTGTTTAAGATTTCTCTGAAGAAGGGAAAGGCCACTGGGTCCTTGTACGTCATCGGAGAGGAGGGCCCAGAGGAAAATCAGGCATGCACAAGAAAGGACTCTCTGGGAATTGGGGCGGGAGGCACTGGGGGATGGGAAGGGAGGGGGGCGGGGAGGAGGAACAGGGGGTACGGGGGGAGGAGGAGGGAGGGAGGGAACTGGTGTACCTATTAAGTTTGTATGAGCTGAAATAATAATAAAAATGTATTAATAAAAAAACCTTCAAAAAAAAAGATTTCTCTGAAGGAATCTGGCTTACTGGGAGGTTGACATCCCTTTTTAGCAGATAAGGAAACAGAGGTTTAGGAAGATGAGGCAGCAGTACCCAAGCATCCTTTTGCCGCTCCATATCTGGTCTTCCTTTAGGTGGATCTGTGGCCTTGAATAATTAAAATTTAGTCTCCCTGGGTGGATGACATTCCAGTCACAAACACTAGTTTCATGTCCATACTGTGTCCTAATCTATCACTCTCTGCTGAGTCCCCCTTGTGATGGGGGGGACTGAGCTTGGAGCTAGGCTGGCAGCCACCAAGTCTGAGTGATGCTCATGTGTCTGTTCCCCACAGCACTGGAGTCATGCTTGACTATGCCAGCTGGAGATTTAAACCCATGTTCTCAAGACCGAAAGTCTTCCCTGTGTCATGATACTGCTCTGGGAACTGCAAGTTAAGCAGGAAGGAGGAAGGACATAGAGGAATTCTTGTGATCAAGAACTTTAAAAATGCAAGTCCTTTTATAATTTCACGGTCCAAAACAGTAGCCTTGAGTTTCAAGTGCTTCGGCTGCCACGTGTGTCCGGTGGTGAGCACATTGAGTGGTATGCATCAGGAGTTTCTGTTAAGTGTTGCTGTAAGTAGATGGTGAACAAATTTTGAATGTGTCTGGGGGTGGTAAGATGCTTATGAAGATGATTAGACCTGAGTCAGGGGATGACATGATGGAGAAGAAGGAAGGGGTCATTATGATTCTTTGACAGTTTTGGACATAAATACCATGAATTTAAGTCACTTCACCCCGATCTCATTCCCCCATGTTCTCCCGCTGAAAACCTCCTTCTTCCCAAGTCTTTTTACAGGTGTGGCCCATGAGATTCATCAGGGTTGCCTGCATTATCATGGGCCTGAGCGCTTGCTGGAGCATGGGAGAATGCATCATCCGTCGGGCCTACTGCTGGAGAAAGTAGCTTCCTTTCCCATAGTCGCCATTAACTCTCCACAGTGCCCCGGGAAGGGCTAGGGATTCCGGGGCTCCTCCTGGAAGGAGTCATTTGTGCTAGGCGGCAAAGATAGGTTCTCTGAGTCACATGTGAAGGAAGAGGGGAGAGGGTTTCATGAACACATGGAGGTGAACATGCTGAGGCCAGTAAAGGTCTGGTTAAGGGCAGGAGTTGGGACCGGGTATGTCAGGAATATCCCAGGGACTTTTCTGGTAGGAAGGAGGCTCGCTGAAGAGGAGACAGATGGAAGGGGAGATCCGAAAGGAAGTCTGGCACAGACCATGGCAAACCTAGGACCCCCACCAGAGCTGAGCACCAGTGATTCAGAACTGAGTCCCCCTTTCTCTTTCCTTCTCCTCCCTTGTCCTTCTTTTATCTTCCCCTCTCTTTTCCTTCTTTCGTACTTGTTCCTAGTACCCCTGATGCAATGGGCTGAGGTTCTTGGACTCAGAATCCAGTAGGACTATGCTTAAGTGGGTCTGCCAACCATGACCCTGGATCTTTGCTGAAATCCTCATCTCTGGTGGAAAGATACGCAGGCGAAGTAAGTTCCTCAAGAGCAATCCCAGCATGTACCATCTCTAGCTGCTCAGGAACAAGCTAGCGTGCACCATCTCTGACTCCTCGTGACCATCCATTCCCCCCATGTACCATCTCTCCCTCTTCAAGACTGACTCCAGAAACCACCATCTCCAGCTCTTCAAGAGGACTCCCAGAGTATATACTATCTATTCCAGGACAGAGGTGCTGGGTTGCTTTTCAACTCACAGCACATTTATTGAGCACTTAGTATGCGCTGGTGGTTTGACAGGAATGAAGGGATTTCTAAGACTAGACTTTTCTGTCCTGAAATTAAGAAAGTCTTAGACAAAGTTGTGTTGAACTGTTCAGCCTACACTTGGAGAACATTGTGACTCCAATAACAGACGCTGTGCCTGCCTTCAGGATGTCACAGCCTGACAAATGACAGATACTATGACAATCTAGATGCTTCGATTGGAGGGGACACTGCGGCTATAGCACTGTCAACTACTTGCAAGGCCCTGTGAGGAGGGAAAATTTCCTGGAGGAGGGAATATCTTTGGTTTGTTAATGATGAAAGGTGTCTCCAGGGCGGTCCTGATTCTGATGTCAGCCCACCCCATCCAGTTACCCACAGCAAGCTCTATGCAGAGATTCATAATAGGCAGGGTGACATACAACTGTTCTGCTATGTTTTGTACTATATTAAGCTTCCAGAAAACGGGCCCACCCGACTTCAGAGATCCCACCAGAATTCACATGCCGCACAGCTGATGTTCTTACTCCATTCACAAGCCTGGAAGAAAAGGAGTCGCTATATAGTTATCTATAGGGATGGTGTCAAAATTTGGGCAAAAGAGGGCTGTCGACCACTTCTGTAAGTCTTTCCTGGCATACGGAGAACTCAAGGGCGCCAACCGGAAAGTGTATTCATCTAAATTCATGGGACAGAGGAGTCAGGCAGAAGGGTTTTCAAAGGCAGGCTGCATCTTGCTCAATAGAGCTTGTTTCTCAGTTCTTTCTCAGAGGCAGACATTAGCACCCGCAGCACAGCCATTTAGAATTTCAAAGGTTTCTTCTTCAGGGGGTGGGACACAAAAGACACCATAGTCATTCCCTTGATGGTAGGAAGAGCAGCATACTAGTCACAAGACACACAGCAGACCTCTGTGGGGAGAGGCAGGAGCTATTCTGCTCATATAAAGATGATACTTCATTATGAGGTGGCTTAAAAGGGTCATTATTATGATTATTATTGCTTTTTAAAATTCATTCCTGCATTCCTAGGTTAGGGAAGTTTATAAGGGAGAAAGAATTTCTAAAAGTAGTTCATGGATTACCTACAATTACAAAAACTGTCACTGTCCAGTACATCACTCCTCTTTCTTGTCAATCTGAATTTATAATAAATGCAGCACCACATCAAGAGATGCTCCCTTTCCTGCGGTGGGGATCTTTCAGTACTGCTAAAGGGTGCCCAAATCCTGGTCGATGGTTTGAACGACCAGATACGCAGGAACTTCTCTCATTCATCACGATTCTGGTCCTCCCACATCATCTTGCACGAGACTTTGTCTGTCTTTCCTCTCTGTCTTTGTTTTGGAATTAAGGGAGGCAATTGCCAGCCATCACAGTTGGAAAACCAGGAGCCCAAACCGCAGGATCAGCCTGCGGACAACATTGTCTCAGATCTGCTATTGTTTCTATTTTAGGAGCACATTGAGTGATTAGTTTTGGGTAGCAGTAACATAGAGCATTACCTTCCCTGGGCTGGCAATGTCTTTCAATGAGAAGGCAACACCGAGGCCATATGATACAATCCCAGAGACAGAGCCAAGTGGAATACATCAAAGAGAGCCTTGATGCAGATGTTTCATGCAGAAGAAAATTAGGTCAGAGACCACTTCAATTTCAGCTTCTGCCAGCCTCGTTTGAGAGCTTCCAGTGAATTCGTAATGAATAGCTTCTAGGACTCTTTTCTCTCTCAGTCACAGGCTGCCACAGCCAGATGAGCTTCCATGTGGAATCTTCTCTCATTATTTAAAACCGCTACTTTTTGTTCTGAAATTCCAGAACTCTTCCAACGCACCTCCAACCATGGGTCTGAAACAAAAAGCCTCCTGAATAAACGCAGAGAGACACGAATTCCTCTCATCTCCCTGCACACGGCTCTCTCCCCATCCATCATATACATACATGTTTTTTAATACATCTCAAGCCCTCTTTTCATCTGCCTGGGCGAGTGCATGAACCATCAGTGAGGCAGATCGGAGATGTCGGGCTGTTTTAATCTTAGTCAACTCTGAGGAAGCTGAGTAGCCTAGAGATGACCAGGATATGCTTTGTTAGCTTCTTGCAGGGAACGTGCATGTGTGAGTGAGTGTGGCGCGCATGTATAAAAAAAAAAGAAAAAGGCTTTTCTCTGAAAAGAGAAGGGCAGAGTGACCTCCATGAAGGGAAATGATGCATCTTTCCTCGCCCACCCCCAGCCCCGTCTCACGCGTTATTTATTGCATTGGAGGGTTAGAATCTAGGCAGCTCTGGTGGCTTTTCTTTTCAGACGCTCTTACGGCTTACCCTTGTCAGGGTTCGCACTGGCAAATCCTGCTGGTGGGAGTAGGGTGACGAGGAGTAAGATCTCTTCCATTCATGTCAGGAGGGGAATCATTCGGTTTCTTAAATGCATCTGGAGGGGGAAGGCACGGGGAGGCAGGCATGGAGGATCACACAGGGGCTCCTTGAAGCTAGTGACATTCTCATTCCCATGGGAAAAGGACTGAAGTGGCAGCCCCAGATCCAGCTCACCGTGACACAATTGCTTTGTCTTCGCTACCTCTAAAGCACCAGGGCATTCATGAATGGGCTTTCTCTGTGCTGAGGTTTACAAGGCAGGGGCAGACGTCTTGGGAAAACACCAGAAAGCTTCAGTCCATCATGGGAAGCCATCATGAGGGATTGTTACCTTTCTCCTGCTATTAAAAAAGCCTGCATCTGAAATAAAAGATAGTAATCTTCCAGCCTTCCTTCCTTCTCTTCTTGCCAAACTGTTCCCACATTTCTTTTCTTTCTGTCACACACACACACACACACACACACACACTACACAACATGCACACGCACACGCACACGCACAATTAAAATCCCTGAGAAGGGCAGATGCAGGGGACACAGTCTCCCTGGAATAGAAAGGTGACTTCAGGAGAGATGGACTTAAGCATTGTTCTGGGGTGAACCTGCAGAAGCAGTCCTCTTCTCTAAGTTCAGTGTCTTCACCTGGAAAAATTTAGGTACAGATCCTGGTCCCAGGCAGCCTTAATGTTGGCCCAAGGAATAATAATCCCTCCCTCATGTTGCAGGGGATCAATGCCATTCTTTGTCTGGATGGGAGCTGTAGTCACAGACATGCCCACTACGATGCTAACAGATCCCTTGTTCATAGGATGAGCATTAAAGCCTATGAATACTCTCATGCATTAACCGGAGAGACTGATACTTTCCAAACACACCTCAGTAGGGGATAGCTTAACCTAGGAAAAATAGCATTGGCTTTCGGAGTCAGACAGATAGGATTGTGTGTGACTTGGTTGTGGACCCTCAGGGAAGTTACTTTGCCCTTGTGACCCTACATTTTTCAGTAGTGACAGAGATAGGATTCAGTATGGAGGGCAGATAGAAGAGTAAATGAAAACACATGAAGGTGAAGAGCTTAGTACAATGTTTTGTAAAGGGTTAGTACATAGTAAGCAGTGTATGATTTTTATTATTGCTTGGAAAAATAATAGAGACATGCCTTCATGGATGCAAAAGAGACACATGGGATTAGGGCAGCGAGGAAAATTAACACACTATTTGACCTTGCTATTATTGTTCTGTAATGGAGAATATTGTAAGATTCACATGCATGTGTATACACACACACACACACACACACACACACACCTCAGTTTCTAAAGGCAATAACACATTGATAAAGCTTAGAAGAGATTTAAGCATATAAGTGACTGATAAATGCTAGTTCCATTCATTTATATCTACAATGTCTTCTGGTGTAGTAAAACCTAGGTCATAATGTTCCATCCTCCTCTCTGAAGATGCCATTGTGTGAGAGATGACATGGGGTGGAGAAAAATTTATGCAAGCAGGAATCATGATCCATCACTTGGATGTGTAGTTCTCAATGGCAAAATTATAATACTCCAGACCTTGGGAGGTATAAACCCCAGAGCGTAAAGAAGTCACGTGTCTTGATCAAAGTACAAGAGGAACCTTGGTTCTTACCCACTGTTCCTCCATGAAGGAGACTGTCCTGGAGACAACTTCCAACTTGAGGCCCATCATGATAAAAATGCCCATCAAAGTCCAGGTGCTTCCCACCTACTGGCTCCCCTCAGTAGCCATGGCAGAGGACCACACCCAGGCTATGACTTCAGTTCATTCCTAGCAAAGGCACTCCTGTCCAAGCAGATCATCATTTCTCAAAAATGGGCCTTGGTCTCTATGCAAGGATAGAGGACAAGATGGCGTCAGGAAGGGGTTTCATGACCTGTGAGGCTGAACTGGCAGGGCAGCACCACGACTGAGAGAATGGTTCCATGCAAGCTGTCCAGAGAGCAAAACTATTAGCCAGGCCCTGATCCTGTATGGGTGAGGCTCTGGAATTAGCAGATGGCAGAAAAGCTGAATGAGAAGTGAAGCATCTCTGTACATATTTCTGTGCTCATTCATTCACTCATTTGTTTACTCCTTTACTCATTCTTGTATTTATTTCATTGTTCTTTATCAAATACTGATTTTGGAGAAAGAGGGCTTTTAAGATTTCTTTAGTTGGGGCTGGAGAGGTGGCTCAGGGGTTAAGCCTCTGCCTTGCAGGCGGAAGGTCCTGAGTTCGGGTCCTAGACCCCACGTATAGATGCCAGGCAGAAGTGGAGGCCACCTGCAGAGGCGGCCTGCGTTTCTGGTCCTGGTAGGGTGGAGCCTGTGAATCCAGGGCAGAGTAAACAAGGAGGAGGTGGAGGTGGTCCATGGTGGTTCCCTAATTCGCCCGTGGTTCTACACACACACACACACACACACACACACACACACACACACACACACACACACAAATTGAATAAAATAATAATAAAAAAATTAAAAATAATTAAAAAATATTTCTTTAGTTAAAAAAGACTACACAGTTAGACATTAATCAATAACAACCCAATATGGTAAAGGCTGTGAACTCAAAATACTGTGGCAACACAGGCATTTCATAATGACTTCGTAACAATAACAATTAGGATTGGACCAGTGACATAAAATATTTGATAAATATACATACATGAGTATATGAGTATATGTGTGTATGTATGTTTGTATACAGATATTCATGCACATTAGGGATTTGACCTAATGTCAGTATAAAATGAATATGGCTTCTGCTTCAATTCAACCTTTCAAATTTATGCAAATATCTCTGAAGACCCACATTGGTTTTGAATGATGCTGTTGAATTAAGTCCACACATGGGAAAGTTTCAGAGAAGAGGTTATATCCGTAAGCACAGGTGAGGATTTCCCAAGTAGAAGGTACCCACAGCACCTTGTGTATATGATCTGTTTTCAAATGAGTCTAACACGTAGTTTGACCAGAGAAAGAAATGACCTGCTCTTTTCCTTGATAAATATTTGAAGAATTTATGTCTCCCTCTATTTTTTTTTTTCTAATTGACTACTTCCTTTCGAATCCAGATGTCAGCAGGAAGGTGAGTTCTATGAGAGTCTTGTCTCACATTTCTCCCTGCAGGCTTAGAAGTAAACTGCCTGTCTATCCGCAGCAGGCAAACCCACTTCTGGGACAAGATCCCAGAATCCTCCCTCTATGTGCCTTTGAACACTCAATGAGTATATTCATATTCAGCAATATTTTTACAATGATTCTCATAATTTTTTTATTCTTAGTCACAGCCTGATTTATTCTCTTTTTTTAAGTAACCCATTCCTTCCTTCAGTTGGTCTTTCTTTTTTTTAAATTTATTTTTGTTTTTCTAGTTTCAGAAGCATATCAAGTACTTATTCCTGCTTTTCTTCATCCTCCCTCCCTTTCATTTCTCTCCCTTCTCTTCATCAATACATTCCACTCTCTTCCAGCCTCCTGCCTGTCTGCTTCTATGGACTCCAGGGTTCCCTCTGTTTTGTCTACTCCTATCTACTCGATGTTGTGACCTAAGGAGTACATTGAATTCACCAGTCTTCAGCTCCTTCATGTGCTGATACTAACTCCACAGTATATTCATGCATCTACTGTCTCTCCACAAACCCAGTGTTTGTATCTGTTTATCTGTGCACCCTTCTCATCCATTTCTATTAGGAAGGGATCATTGATACTATTACAGTCTTCTACCATCCTATGCTTAAGTGATCACAAAGCCCAGAAAATTAATTTTCATGAGAGGATTAATGAATCTTCACTGTAACAAAGTACCAGAGAGAAGCAACTTAAGGGAGGAAAGTTTTAACTTGTGGGGACATGGGCCATTTGAGAGGTATGGCATTGTAGCTGAAGCCCCCTCTGTGGTGGCGAGAGCGGGCACAGTTTGTTGGAGGGACCAGGAAGCACAGAAGTCTTACCATGGCTGGGCTGTAACTTGTGAGTCCTGTCCTCTGACATAACTCGTCTTGCAGGATCCCGTCTATGAATGGTTCCATCATCTACCCATACCAGAATCACCAGCTTGGAGCAAATACTTAAATGCTTGAGCCTGTAAGGGATACCCAAATCATAACAGATGTGGGGTTGCCACAGGCATACATGTTTATTCCATGTTTATCCATTGCCAGTTGCATTGAATCTCTGGGACTGTTAAGGCAGTGATAAAAACCCTTATCTAAGGATTATTGTGAGTAGTAAATGGAATAAGTAGGTAGAACAAGTATCCTAATGTCTCTCTTCCTCCTCTCCTTATTTATCTTATGGATTTTTCATGTATCTACAACATGCATATGTGAAAATGTCAAGTTATTCCCTGGCCTAGTGGAGCCATTTTGTTCCTTTCATTTCTGTCTTTCCTTTCTTTTGAGATATTCACCATTATCCTTGACACCGAGTGCTTGTTCACTTCTCTTCTCTTGGTACCATCTTCTTATTTCTCTTAGAAGAAAAATAGAACCGATTTCTTGGACCAACTTATTTCCAAACAAAACTGCTATTTTCCCCCAATAACCCTTCCTGAATCCAGCAAATTTAAATGTTTATCCCCCACTGCGTTACTAGAAGACTTTATTTTTAAGGTATAGAAAGCAAGCATTATATTTTAGATCAGCATTGGTGAATATGAGACATGTGTACACTTTTCACAGCAACATTGCAGAGGAATTATCTTTACTTTTCGCACACGTATGTTCCCAAGGTAGCTAGAAAAAACCAAAGGGAAAGTAGTAACCCAGATACATCTGACTCCAAACATCTTTTCTGTTTTGTACCGCATTGTCTTCTAATCCTAATGCTATAACAGACAGAAATACGTTCTGACATTTACAGAGTTTTTTTTTTAACAAATTAAAAATAGTGCTTGACTCCATTAATGAATTATATTTATTTATTTGTGTATTACCTTGAATATCTCAGTGCTACAATTTAATATTACCATAGGCGTGGGGTAAGTGGTCATTTGCAAGGTATTTGAAACACACTGCAGTAGAGCCCTATTGCAGAGTCTGCATTCTTGGGAGACTCTTTTCCAATTCTGAGCATGGTTAGTGAATATGAGTCCTTCAAATATCGTATCATCAGGAAAAGGTCAATTTTAGCTTTCTTTCATTTTAATAAGGAAGTCCTGCAACGAAGAGGGAATTACCATTGTTATTGTTATTTACTTAAATTCTGATTATAATAAAAGACTCCATACAGTCAAGGATCCTGGGCAAATTCATGAAAATCCTTGGCCTGAGCCTCGCAGTCAGCAGGCAGCCAGCTCACTTATTTATCGTCCCATGGCATTAGTAACCCTGTAAAAGTTAAATTTGTTTTATTTATAGGTTGGAAAGGCCTTCACCCATGAGGAGCGCTGAATAAATAGACTTTCACCATCATTCTCCAAAGAGGTTGGGAAGGAACCACTCATGAGGAAAGCCTGCAGGGGACAAATGTCAGAATGACGTATAGTCCTTTGTTCACACCCAGAAGAATTAACCACTCAAATCATAAAATATCAGATGAAGCTCAGCCCACCAAACAGCAGTGAATGAAGTGAGAAGAGGAAGGACGGAGGACACAGAACATGCCCAGGGTATCATCCGTCCAAGTTAATTCCAGGGATGTTCACTTGGGATACATGAGGTCATATTTTCAACCATAAAACCCAGAAAGAATGTTTGATGATAGCTTAAAAAGAGAATTACAAGTTTTTTTTTTTTTAATTTGGTAAACTAGAATGAATTTGACTGATCAAAGCCAGGTAATCTGATGTCTGAGATAGCTATGCCTGGTTTTCAATACTGGAATGTAGGAAAGATGGTTCAAAGGTGTTGAATTAAAAGAGTTCAGAGATCCATGTGATATCATTAAACATGTACATTATGAATGAAATGATCAGATCAGATTTTAAATCTGTGTTATCATTTTGGAAAAAATGAGACAGTTTGGCTCTTCTAAACATTCCAGTCCCATGATGTTTTGAAGAAAGAGCATGTCCTTAGTTGACCATATGCATTGAATTCTTTTCCAGGAGAAAGATTATTTATTATTATTGTTATTGTTGTTAGTGCTCTGCCCCTATGAACTTTGCCTGAGGTAGAAGGCAAAGGTTGTGAGGGGGTGAGAAAATGGGTGTGGGGGTGGATAGACATACTGGGTGGGATAGAGTTGACCTAACCGACTCTCATGGGGATTGAGAGCTACCTTGATCTTTCACTAGAATGTGCTAAGTACTGAATTAATTGGCACCCTGGCAAAAAAAGTCTTTTCATTCATTGAAAGACAAGGGTGGGAGTTTTCAGCGCTAGATTTAAAATACTGTGTCTTTAAGACAAGTGACTTTCCTTTCCAAACAGGGCATGGGACCTTCAATGAAGAAGCCTGTATGGTCATAAAATATTCATAGGAGTTTCATGTTTCTAGAACAACATACTTCTAGTTTCTTTGTTACCTTATCAGTGGTCCCATCGCTCTGAAAGCCCTAATCTTGAATCTACCTTTACTTGATTTTTATTCTACTTACATTTTTTTTAAAAAAAAATCCCAAACATTAGATCTAGTCTGATTTGATACATATCTCAACTCTCCTTTCCCTGCTTGTATTAGAAATGTATCAGATGTATCACAATCTGGTGTTCATTTTCACACTCTCACCCTCAGTTTTGGCTTTGTTCTTCCTGGGAAAACATGGGTAACACAAAGAGGTCCATGATGCAAATCAAGGGCAGAAGAATGGACCATAAAGACTTTCATGTTAAAACTTGCAGGACTGTTGGCTAATCAGATGGACTCCATCAACCTTCCATGTAAGTCCTGACAGGAGTCCAGAACTAACTTCATGTGTCGCACAGAGCTCTTAAGTAAACAGTCATGGTCTTTCCAGACTCAGCCTCAACTGCAGAAGTCAACGGTGGGTGTTCAAAAAAATATGATATAATGGAATGAATGTCAAGTGCTTTGGAGTCTGACAGATTAAGACTTGGATCCTGGTTCTACCATTGGTAATGATGTCATCGTAACCAGGTTTCTTACCTTCTTTGGGCCTCAATTTCCTCATCTACAAAATAGGGACAATCATATTAACTTTATACAATCATTATGAAGATTAAAAGAGATAATATAAAATGCAGGGCATTGTTTATGGTATGTAATCAAGAGTTGATTAATAGTTATTATCTATGTTCTTAGCATTATTGCCACGATGAGACCTTAATGTCTAGATTATGGTAAGAGCAGTGAGAGTTTGAGATAATCAAATAACTCATTTCTTGAGAGCTGGACCACAGATTTCCTTACACACTGGGCCAGTTGCTCAGCTGTAAGTCACCCACTGGCTTCCTGCCTGAACTTTTAATCTTGTCTCCATCTCAATTTAAAGAGGGTGAGAAAGCAGAGACATCAATCGTTTCCTTGTCGAGGACAACAGCCCCTTCCTTCTTCTTTAATTCTCTCCTGGGGCCCCATCCACCCAGTGCCAAGGGAATGGGCTGCTGTGGAATACAAATCATCCTGTGGTAGGGTGGTTTTGTGCCTGCGCGGGAGCCAGGAGCAAGCTCACGGCGTCGATGTGTGACCGGGATGAGCCAGACCCAGTCCTCCTACTCCTCACGGGGTTAAGTGCTTCACCGTGCTACAGTTGTGCTGGATAGTGATGTAACCATGAAGATGGCAGTTACCCAAGGTGCTGGGACACAGACTTTATTGATTTGTTCTTCTAATGCATTAGGAGGAAACAGGAAACCTCAGGAAGGTCACAAATGACAATTGGGCATTGACTGGTTCAGACATTTACTTCATTCAGGAAAGCAGGACTTTAGAGGCCTTGCTGTCAGAGAAGGAAAGGGGCAGTAGATGTGTGATTCAGAAAATAAAGACAATTAACATGGGCTGAGCTAGTAGGAACCAGAAGAGACTGAAGAACTTAAAGCTGAACCTCATATTTGAGGGAGAGTCTTTGTCCAGTTACTGCTAAGGCCAGATGTTCAGTCAATCTGGCTTAACAACTGGAGGCTGAACTAGATCAGATTACAGTGGTCCCTTTAGATCTTTACCCTGTTGCTCTGGCAAGCAGGCCCACAGCATCCTTCCAGCTGATTCTCTACATCCCTTTACGATCTTTAAAGCTGAACATGTCAAAGGGCCATTACCATACTGTGTGCTCAGCTTTCTTCCTCTTGCAATGGTTGAGATCACTGACCACTGTAAAAATTCAATATGTCTATCTTTCCTTCCAGACCTGTGTCCTAGATGTTTGGGGTTTGCCTCCCATTAGTTCTTTCTTCCCAGGTGATTATCAATGGTGATGGCATTTGATGCCTCTGGTCATTTTATTGGCCATTTCTCATTTCTTTTGGTAAGCTATTATTTGAGTGTCAATTTCCTACATTGCATATCCATCCTCTATCCTCTAAGAGATGACACGACTTACAAAACAAATGCTTCTAAATGTTTGTCCTAATCCAGCAGAATTCTGGATATGTTGCCACAGTCCTGAAATCCTTGATTCTATAAAGTCCAATCATTAATCCACAATTTAGCAGATTATTTCAGTTTTTTCTAGAATCATTGCTAATTATTAATTTAAAAATTACAGATTTTCAAAAGCCAATGGTTCCTAAAACTATACTCTTGTTGAGACTTCTGTGAGTTCTGTGCAGTCATTTAGTCCTTGGATGGGTTGGAGAAGTTGCAGAAAACACCATCTTGCAGAAAAGAGAGATTCCCAGTACAGACGTGAAGCAGGGCTAAGCAAGGAGCAGTGTGGCACTTGCATGGACATAAGTGCATTGGTGGAGTTCAGATTAGAGTTTGCTAGCACATTAATGGGGAGACAATGGAGTCTAAATATATTGCCAAGCACATAGTAAGAGTTTCTACCAAGTTATAGATTAATGGTTTGGTTTTAATTATAGACTGATAGGATTGGAAGTTGCCTTTGTCTCTCATCCCAGGATTAATAGCTAATATTATTAATTAGAGTTTGTGCTCCAGGTATGAATATAAATATTCATATTTATACCCATAGATCAATGCTGCTCTCAACTTCAATCAGAGAAGCTTTTCTTTTTTCTGTAGACTCGTAACTGGTCAAAGTGATGAGAAGAAGAGATAGTTGAGTGCTCATTAGTAAACAGGATGTCTGTATCAGATTCCCCTGTCTCCCCCATGAGGCTCATTGAGCATTGCTGAAGAGGTGGCTCATGGGTTAAGCCTCTGCCTTGCAGGCGGAAGGTCCTGAGTTCGGATCCTAGACCCCATGTACAGACGCTTGGACGGAAGTGGGGGCGGCCTGCGTTTCTGGTCCTGGTAGGGCGGAGCCTAGGAATCCTGGGGCAGAGTGAACAAGGAGGTGGAGGAGGTCCATGGTGGTTCCCGAATTTGCCCGTGGTTCTACACACACACACGCGCGCGCACACACACACACACACACAATTGAATAATAATAATAAGAAGAAATAGATCCTTTGAATTCTTTTTTTTTTTCAGATGTGGAATTGAGGCTCTGGAGAACAAAACAGTGTTCCTCGCTCTGGAGGTCTTTCTCTCAGTCATATATACATCACTGTAAGGAGATTTTAGAAGGAGAAATCAGCAGTATGACTTTAATAAGCTAAAAACAAATCAGTGAGAGGTAGTATCTCTGGGGAAATAGAGGTTGGAGAGTGGAGGTGGAAATGCACTGAGATAATAGATGCCAGAATCGATCCAGTGAGCAGAGCTGAGAAGGAGGAGATTAGCAGGATTTGTAAAGTTGTTATTAGTATTTGCCAAAGATGTTTGCCTTTGACCATGTTCTTCTTGGAAATGTTGTCTTTTGAATATAAAATCACACGAAACATCCATTCTTCCTTTCCAGCCCACTTTTGAAGTCTTCTCAGCACTGGACACCTCGCTATGTCATTACAGTGATCATGGGGTAAGATTTCACACTTGATTACTAACTAATAAAACTAGATCTTGAAATAAAATCTGAGAAAGGACCAGGATGAGTTTTGAACCACACTGAGGAGTCTTGACTTCAACAGCATTCCCACTTATGAAGTTACTTAGGGTAGGTGTGTGATCAGTCATCCCGGCCCAGAGGTGATCCTAACATTTGTTACTTGGTATCTATGAAGCTAAAGAAATAGCAAGGTGATGAAGTGAATTCCCTACACTTGCAAGGAGAAATGTTGTCTCTGTGTTTGTGCAAGCTTTTTTTGGGGAAGGTGGGGGGGAGACTCACTGTAGCTTTATTCTCAGTGGGTCAGAGATACAAAAGATTGAGGTCAAATACGACTGGAGTTGTCCAGGAAGGAAGAAAAATTGGAGGAGGATTCAGGGAAGGCTAATGAAGACTAGTGAAGAGAAGAGGACGAGCTAAGCAATACCGTAGGACTGGAGCTGGCCGGTGTAACGACTATTGAAGAACTAGGGAGGAAGGATAGTGGGGATTGACTATCAATCAGGTGTGGAAGGTAAGAGAGAGAAAGAGACAGAGGAAGAAAGATGAAGTTTAGTGTCACTTCATTTCCTAGCTTGAGAGATGGGTTAATTCACAAAGAAAGAAATTTCAGGAAAATACAAGCTTGGGGAAGTAATTGGACAGGTAATAAATTTAGTATTGGTGTTGGTATAGATTGTTCTTTGGAATGTGATTATAGTATTGCAATTTCCTCTATGAAGTTTAGAGCATATATCAGGAAGTGTAATTTAATTCATTGGTTTTCCAGGCCAATGAGGAAGAGTTTGCTGATTTGAGAGTTGAAACTCAAATGCTACAAGAGATTTTTAAAATGTAATACTTGGATTTATACCTAACATTGGGGAATGTGAACTGATCTTCCATTGCAAATCCTCACACCTGTTCATATTCTATAGAGACACAGGTAACAATTCATATTGTTTTAAGCTATGCTTAGGTAATATTGTATATGTAGATAAGTGGTAAAGAATTGACATAATGAAGATCCCTTCTAAACTGATTATGGAATCAATCTAGGAGTTGCCTGAAACTTCCCTTTCTGTAAGGATAGTTGGTATCATGTAGATATAGCTAAGTTTTATCAATGTCTTGGCTATAAAAATTATAAATCTGTAAAAATTAAGTTTTGAGTAAATAAAGTAAGACCAGTCTTATATCACTTTGTAAATGTTATTTTAGGTAATTAATACATGTCATCTGTTACTAGATGGTAAGATGCTACACACTTTTTTTTTCAAATCAAGCTAGAACTGACTGGATAACTTTCTCCCTATTGGTTGGCTTTCATGGTGTTAGAAGGTACTATAGAGGCTTGAGTGAGAGAAAATATATCAGTGGTCTTACTTTCTTCTGTATGCTGCATCTTATAATGCTGACCTGCCAAGGAAGATATGTGTACTGGTGTAATAGTGGCATAACGGTTACAAGAGTAGTGAATCACTTTCTGATTGGACTTGAGTCTGCTCCCATTCATGTGTGGTACTGGAAACCTGGTTAAAAGCTCAGAGGTGGGAAAGTTATAGGTCCTAGTGGGAAACCTACTATTGCTGTGATCAGAATAGCTTCCAAATATTCATATTTATACCCATAGATCAATGCTGCTCTCAACTTCAATCAGAGAAGCTTTTCTTTTTTCTGTAGACTCGTAACTGGTCAAAGTGATGAGAATAAGAGGTAGTTGAGTGCTCATTATTAAACAGGATGTTTGTATCAGATTCCCCTGTCTCCCCCTTGAGGCTCATTGAGCATTGCAGAAGAGTGGATGAAAAGAATGATAAAAGCCAGAGGATGTGAAGGAGTCTTATGAAACACTGTTTTCTGGACATAACATGGCTGTTAGAGTCTTATGAACTTACAGCATCGTGGTTACCTGCATGAGATCAAGATAGTCATTGATTGCAACATTATAGCCAACCTTACAGCATGGATGTTGGAAAAGTTCATGATGTCTCATCTCAAGCTGAAGAACTATTGTTTGTTGATGGCTGTTAGGGGAGGGTGAATCATTTTTCTTCAGAGTGTGGATGTTGTAGGTTGCTCATGCTCCGGTGGATAGTGCCACACTCATGTGGGCAGCACTAGTTGGACTCAGTGGGTTGCAAGTAAAAAAGTGAAAGGAAAACATGAAGGTGGGAGGGTAATGCACTATGGGGGATTTCAGGAGGCACAGAAGGGGAGACTCAGGGTATATATAATCAAGATACATGTTTATGTGTATGAAATTATCAAAGAATAAAGATACTATTAAAGCAGAGTTATTACCCCTGCTTTGCAAATGAGGAAATATGAGATTGAAAAGTGAAGTGAAGTAGGAAATATTAGAACTAATTCCCACCCCGTATATTTTCTGGTCTCACTAGAACATCTGGCCCACTTATTCCATTCCTTTGTACTGCTCCTGGTCCCTTCATATTGTCCGTGTGCTCGGCTGAGATTTCAGAATCCGCACCTGTAACCTTCCCCTTGCCCACCCTCATCTTGTTGATCCCTTGTTTCTGGCATCATTTTCAACTGGAAGAAACTTAGCCTTTGAGACAGTATTTCCTTCCCTATCTCTGATAGAGAGTCACTGATGGTTGCTTGAAGAAAAATTACTCAACCTTGTGACTGGTCTCACCTGAAATTTGCAGCTACGGACATCAGGTAGGATCCCCTATTTGTCTGGCAACTTTGCCTTGTTTATTTTAGTCTACCAACTCTTTCATTATCCAAGACAACCACAGACAAGTCTTATTTCTCAAACTTCCTACTCTACTATCTCTCCTTATTGGCTGTTGATGCTCTTGCTTCTCATCTAGCTCAACAAATTGTCTTGATCTAAAGACAAAGGCATGGATTTTCATTATAGATGTACCAAAATATCTGTATCCTAACATACAGACTCAGTACCAAAATATCTGTATCCTAACATACAGACTCAGTCCTCAGATCTATATGAATTACTCGTATTCTAAGATCAATCATTCTGGGCATCTGAGTCCATCTCCTTGCCTTCTCTATGAACTAATGTGTATTCCTTCGGCCCTCATGACCACCTATTCCCTCTTGTCTGTCACTTCCAGAAACAGACAAATGTGCTTTTGTATATATCATCCACAAAAATGAAAATTGTCTCAGTCAACGTTATCTCCCCATTCTTAGTCTTTTGTGTTTCCTTCTCTTAAAGCAAAACTGATAAAAATTACCAGATTTGCTCTCTCTACTCTCTTCCAATTCTTTTCCTCCTTCCCTTTCCCTCCCTCCCTTGTTTTACTTTCTCCCTCTCTTTTCTCTCCTTTTCTCCTTTCTTCTAGTCTTTCCTTTCTTTTTGAGGCAGTCTCTAGTGATGCAAGTGACTGACCTCAGACTTCCTCCTGCATCAGCTTCCATATCCTTCTCTCAATTTTGCTTTTAATCTGTTTCAATGGGGTTTCTTTTTCATTCTTTCTTCAAAAACTGCACGTGTGGATGCCATCAAGCTATAGCACAGTCAAATCCAATGATCAGTCCTCAGCATGCTTGCTCTGAAACTCTTGGCAACTCTTACATATATACTTCTTCCTTCCTCTACACTGTTCTTCTGACTTCTTGGATTGTATGATCTAGATTTTCTTTTTGACTAGCCACCCCTTCTTAGAAAGTTTGGCATCTCCATCTTTGCTATGACCTGGACATTCAAGTTAGTTCTCTGCTGTCTCTCATCCCCCAGCATTTATTTATGGGTAGGTTTGTACAATCCACTGATTCCCAAATTTATGGTTCTTTAAAAAATTTTAACATTAATTCTTTTCTTCCAACACATGAGATCCTGGATCAAACTCAGGTCATTAGGCTTGACAGCAAAAGCTTTTGCCTGCTGAGCCAGCTTTCCAGCCCCTCCCCCACTTGCCTTATCTCTTATGAGTTATCAGGCATCACCTGCCCATGGTGCATCTTGATTGTCTATTATATTTATCTTACTCGCACTTATAACTGAAGCAGAGTTCTTGATTTTCTCTTCTCTCCCCACCTCCTAAGTCCTTCAGTCCATCTCAAAAACTAGAAATCAGTCTTGAGTTCCTTTTCTTCTCATTTCTTCCATCTGACCCATCAGCAAGTTTTGTTTTATCTTATTCTCATCTCTTCTGTTATCCAACATCTGAGTCCTGCATAAATAATCTCATTGCTTCTGCTCTTCCTTATTCTTCCAGTTCTATGCTGTATTCAGTAGAAAGTGTTCCTGTTAAAATGTATTATTTCCTTCCCCTTAAACTTACTTCAGCTGCTCCTCATCTTTCCAAGAATAAAACTGAGATTTTTTTTAAAATGGTCTACAATGTGTTGCCTCATCTAGTCACCATCTACATTTCTGTCCTGTTTTCTGCCACTTTTCTCATTGATCAACTATTTTTTCCTTTTTCTCCATTTTTATCTGTGTGTATGTGTGGGATGTATGCATGTATGTATATGTGTCCAGAGTCTCTGGTCAAGCCCAGAGTTCACTGATAGGGTTACTCTGGCTAGCCAACGTGCTTTTGGCATAACCACGGAACCATCATCTCTCCAGCCCTCTGTAATCTCTTTTGCCCTTCTCACAGGTCAAACTCATTGTGGCCCCAGCCTTTTGCACTTCTGGTTCTCTGCACACACAATGTTTTCAGAGCTTTTGTCATTAAGAACTATAGAATTCCAGAGTTGGAAGCATTAATGTTCTTCAAACCGAGAACTGGAAAGCTTAGATTTGCCCAAATTCATACAGTTGGTGACCAAGCTGAGCACTTTTTTCATCATGACCAGTTTCCTTCCCTTTACAATTTTTAGAGAGGTTAATTGCTTTACGTATCTTTCTTGCTGTGTGATTAAAAGTGATTCTTATTAGTTTTAAACAACAGCACGACCTATCCATCAAAATTCCATGCTTCTAACTTCCTTCTGGGGCAGTGGTTTCCCATGAATAAGATGTAATGGAGAAAAGTTGGGAACTCACGGACAATGATATTTTACTTGCAAAGAATTTTTAGCTTTTCTCATCTGAAATCAAAATGCTTCATTCAGGTGTTCCTGCACCTCTTTTGCAGCCCTTCTGGGCTGCTTCCGAGGGAACACCTTGAGTGTACAGACCCTGTGGACACTACTCATGTGCACATCCTTTTCTAAAAACACCGAACAACTGGCTACTGGATTTCTCTGCTGCCAACCCTTCAGTGACATTTTTAACCCTCAGGATGGATTGCAGTGTCTTTAAGTAGGTTCAAGCTGCTCTCCACGCTGCTCCATGCACACTTTCATCATTAATCTCCTCCAGTGAATCCCTTCCATTTCCTTGGCATATCTACTGCCGTTGCCCAGTGGTCCTTTCCACTGCGCCTATCCAGCCGCTCATCTCTGAAGCCTTTGTTCATGCTGCCTCTGTTCTCAGCACCCTTACCATACCTGCTTTTTGTGACAAGTACCAGGAGGGACCTCTTCAGTGCACTCCGTGGAGGCTGTCTTCATGCCGTTTGCTTACCCAGGACCTCGAGCATCTAGCACATATCCCACTGAGAGCCCTTGTCTATGTAATAAGAAGGGTGGTGGCTTGCTTTTTGTACTTCTCCATACTCTGCTTGATTGTGAGCTCTTGATGGACATGAATTGTGTCTTGTTCTTTTTGTTCTCCACAGAACCGATTCAGGACTAGGCATAGGATAGTAAGTGAAAAGATGTTGGATGAATGAGTGAATGAGTGAATGCAACTAACATGCTGGCAGGGAGTGAGAATAGCCTCCCCAAAGAATATTTTTAATGGAATCTCATCTGCCACCGCCTCAACCACGCCTCTTCCAATCCAACTGATATTTCACAGACTTTACAATAATCTCTCCCCAGGGTTCAAGAGACCAATTACTCTTGCCAGGCTCCTTCTGGCAGGCACAGCCCTTGGCTCTCTAAAGGGCCTCTTGAGCCATCTACGAGGTCCCAAACATGAACACATGCTCTGGGATTTCACAGCCATTTGTTTATTACAGTGCACTCGCTCCGAGTGCTACACACAATGATTTCTAGGTGGTTTGTGGATGTTTTAAAAGAGATCTGATGTATCATTTAGAAAGAAATCTTTCTAATTTATGATAGCAAATTATAGCTTTGGTTTAGAAATAATTTAGGTTTCAAAAGTCAGTTGATTGAAAAAGAACATTTTAAAGTCTCAAAGTCAGATAGGTGTCAAACTGGTGACGAGATACCTAAATGAGCAATGACTGGGGAAGTGATTGCATTCATATAATCATTCACCCATGTGTTCATTCATCAAATGTTTACGGCACATTGCTTGCCAGATCCTATTTTGTGTTAGGGTGATTCAGGTGATGAGTACTTTGTCTTGATCCCTGTTCTTTAAAGTTTAGACAATCTTTCTCGGTACTCTGCATATGTTTGATTCCAGGAACAATCTGTTATTATTCACACTGATATGGATTATCCAGATTGGAAGGGAATGCATGCTCGCTTCCTGAATAAAAGAAAATGCATATCTATGAATACATATGTATTTCTGTGCACATGTGAGATTGGTATGGACTTACTGCTTTGTTTTTTATTAACAGAACATGGCAGAGGGTACACATACACACACACACACACACACACACAGCCATTCAAGTGTTAATATTGCTAAGCTGCATAGCATAGGAAATGAATGGATCTGTAAAACAATTTGCTGAGATAAGAACATGTCATGACTTGCATGTGAACAGGCTTATATATTCGCATTTTAGCTGATATTTGGGAAAGTCATGGCACTTTCAGAAGAAGAAACCTCGTTGGAGGAAGACAGGTCACAGGATGCTTGGTGGCCAGGTCCCACTTCCTCACTGCTTGCTCTTGCTTCCTCTGTCTCCATTATGCTAGATCACTATTATGCTAGATCACTATGGCCTGAGCCAGGCTCTGGCTCCTGTCACTCACCATGCTTTTTTCCATCATAATGGACTATATCTTCCTTCTGGAGCCATAAGCTAAATAAGTCTCTTTATCCCCTCTAAGTTGTGTATGAGTGTTGTTTCACAACAGCAAAAAGAGTAACTGCAACAAAACTGAAAGGTAAACAGTGAAAACAGGAAGAGAATTGACACTGGTGTCAATCATAATTGAAATTTGTGTTTAAGTGATCTACTTCTCTGAGTTCCTATTTTTCTTTATCAAGTGAGATGAATGAATTCAATCAGCAATTTAAATTGCTTTCATTGGTTAAGGGTCTCTAACCGGAAGGATGTGGCATTGAGTAGAAAAATGTTCTCTAATGATTAGTCATGTCTGATGTGCATATAGAAGGGAACATCGAATGGTTAGTTGTGTCTGCTGTAAGATTGAGAAGGAGGAAGAGGATGTTATTTCCATCCTGGATTCATTGAGTCTGAGTTGGATTGCTTTGAAGAGACCTTCAAGGTCTTATGGTCTGTGGTACTACAAGAAATGGCTATGTTTTTTCTGAGCAGGTGGTGGATATGGCAAAGATAGCAGAATGATAATGGTCTAGAATAACTTTCATTCACTTTCAACGATCCTACCTTTTCCTGTTAATGCTTTATGATTCTCTCTTTTGAGTGTGGATTTAACATTTTACTTCTGATGCATAAAAGACAGAAGAAGCAATGGATAGTTCCTCTTTCTCTCCCCCTGACTCTATCAACTGCTCAAAAGAAGGTTACAATATCAAGAAATTGATGTAACCGTCTTGACCCAGCAAGGACCTGAGATCTGGCAATGGCCACACTGAGCTTGGACATGGATCCCCTTGAGTGTACTAAATTGAGAAGTCCTCAATCCAGAAGACCTGGGCCTCTGATCTACAGAAACTGGGAAAGAGAAGCTACTTCAAGTTGCTCATGTTTGGAGGGTTAGGTGACTGCTTTGTGAGAACACAAAGCTAGTACAATCACTGAGGTGAGTTTTGGCCAGTGAAATGCTGGCCGAAGATCCACACTTTGTGTATAGAGGACAATTTCCAAGTTATGATCTCTTTATGACCATAGAAGCATCTCTAGGGCAGGGGAGATGACTCAGGGTTAAAACCTTTATTTTGCAAGCAAAAGGACCAGAATTCTTACCCCCAAATACCATTAAAACAAATTGGGTGAATATGGCAGTGGCTTGCATTTGTGACCTTGAGAAACAGACCTGGTAAATCCTAGAACAAAGCAACAAGGAGATAAAACAATCCAGGATGATTCCCAATGTCATTCTTGGACCTCCACAGACACATGTACTCAAGTTGCCCTCTTGTACACATACTCATATGAGCATGTACATTCATTCATATGCAATACACACCACACACACACACACACACACACACACACACACACACACACACCTCTGGACATACAATACTAGAGGCCAAAGCCACATTTTAACCTTCCATTACAGTTTCTGATTAGGCCTGTCCAAAAGTATGTCTCATTGACACAACCTGGGTAACATCTCCAGAATCCTCTCTGGTCCAGTGCCTTCAATCTTGTCTCCTTTTAGGCTCAAAATACAAATTCGTGACCATTATGCATTGTCTCATTCACTGTAGCTTGTCTCTAGAATGTTCCTACTACCCTGCACTGCTTCACTGCTTGGGTCTCTCATACCTGACCAGCACAGTAACTTCTTATTTATCTCCTTACTGGTCCCACACTTCCTTCTGTCAGCATGCATTTCAGTGCCTATACTTTTATCATTCAATTTTTACTACTTAATATTAAAAAGAGCACGTAAAAATAAAACAACTTCTCATCTCATCATCTAAAATCTGTTTTAATTTTGCGGTTGCCTTTCAGTCCCTGTCTAGAAGGAAAAATGTATTTGAGTTTGATGGTAAGAGCAATGTCTATATAATTTTGCATTCTTCTTTTGATACTTATAAGCATTTTTACAGATAGTATCATTGTTTTTGAAATTATTATTTTGAGTAGATGCATGTTATTCCACAAAGAGGGTGAACCTTATGATGCTGAATTATTTCTCCAATGGATATTTGAATTATTTCTTATATTTAGCAACATGGGATTGATTTTCCTGGGAAAGGAGTTTACTTTTCTCTTTTTTAAAATATATTTTTAAATATTTTAAATTCCTAGTTATACACACTCTTTGCCTCCTGTGTTACCTCCTCCTTATTCCCTCCCTTCCTTCCAACTCTCCCCTTCCCACCCTGCCTCCCCTCCCTTGTTGGTTCTAGTCTACTCCTCCTATTCTTCTGTCTTTTGGGTCTATGAGTCCTGGGGTTCCCTCCATATCATCTGTTATTCTGGGAGTTCAGGTCTCTGTGGCAAATCAAGACGCCCTTCCTTGGGTGGCCTGTTGCTATGGATACTCCCCTACCTCTGTCTGACTGTTTCCCTCTAAGGATCCTACTGCTTAAAACTATTTCTCCTGAGCTCCACATCAGTCCATATGGGCATGTTGACATGTCCACCACTGTGCAGGTCTGGTGAGGTCAGTCCCACTGCCATGAGTTCCTGACTGTGGCTGTCCTATCATGAATGGAGTGACCTGTCCAGCAATGGTCCTTCTTTAGGCTCTTATAGTCTTACTGCCTGCTCTTCTGCAAAGTCCCCTGAGCTTCTGAATGGGGAGAGACTTGGCTGGCTTGGTTCTGTATTCTGGTTGTTTGCAGTTGTCTATTTTGTTATTCTTGCACTGCACAAGGCTGTATTCTATCCAACAATACAGAAATTATTATAAAGAGAGGCCTTTATATAAAGGAAGGATTGAAGGAGAGGGAGAATCAGAAGTAGGGCATAGTAGTGAGTGGGATCAACCTCCAGAACATCATTTAGTTGTCTACTAACCACTGACCTACCCCTCGTGACTGAGAACATGCATTCAGTGCTTCAAAATGGCTTACTTTTCTTCAAGTACTTCACAATGGTAAATTTTCAAGACCCCCTTGGTCAATCAGTCTTGAAGACATTTTGCTGCTAGATGGATGTTCCTTATGACTTTCTTTACTTTACACTTTTTTCTTTCCTTCCTATATTGTATACACTAGCTTCAAGGTTCCAGCAATTATCTTATTTCAGTCTCCTGAGTGCTGGGATTATAGGTGTGAACTACCATAACTGGCTTCTGATGGTTTTCTGAAAGGATTGAATCTATAACTTTTGGTGACAAGGATGCAAACAAGAAAACTGCATTATTAAAAAAAAAGGAAACTACATTATTTTATTTCAAAGTATGTAAAACAGTACATATACACATGTACTCCTATATATATATATATATATATATATATATATATATATATATATATATATATATCATGGCCCCTCAATAGCTTCAAAAGTTCATATAGTACCAAGACAAACAAGTTGAGAAAGAAATGAGAGAATCAATCCCTTTCACCATAGCTACAAAGAAAATAAAATACCTTGGAATAGATTTAACCAAGAAAGTAAAAGACATGTATAATGGAAATTACAAAACACTGCTGAAAGAAATTAAAGCAGATACTAGAAAGTGGAAAGACCTTCCCTGCTCATGGATCAGGAGGATCAATACTGTGAAAATAACAATCCTACCCAAGGCAATATACAGATACAATGCAAATCAAATCAAAATCCAAATGCAATTCTTCACAGAATTGAATAAAACAATCTCATAATGTATATGGAAGAAAAAAAAAACATGATTAGCCAAAACAATTTTTGGCAATAAGAAGACTGCTGGAGGTATCACCATTCCAGATTTCAAACTATATTATAGAGCTATAGCAATTAAAACAGATTGGTACTGGCACAAACCAGATACATCAACCAAGGGATCAGAACAGAGGACCCAGATATAAACTCCCACACATACAGCCACTTAACTTTTGACAGAGATGCCAAACATACATGCTAGGGAAAAGAGCATGGCATCTTCAACAAGTGGTGTTGGGAAAACTGACATCTACACATAGAAGAATAAAAACTAACTGTTCCTCTATCCTTACACAAAAGTCAACTCCAACCAGATCAGAAACCTTGCTATCTGTTGCAGTCTGCCTGCATGGTTGCTGATAAATAACCATCACACAGCTTAAGGGAACAAGGAGTTTACTTTCTTTTTTTTTTTAATTATTTCAGCTCATACAAACTTAGGTACACCAGTTCCCTCCCTCCCTCCTCCTCCCCCGTACCCCCTGCTCCCCCTCCCCACCCTCCTCCCTCCCCATCCCCCAGTGCCTCCCACTCTAATTCCCAGAGAGTCCTTTCTTGTGCATGCCTGATTTTCCTCTGGGCCCTCCTCTCCGATGACGTACAAGGACCCAGTGGCATTTCCCTGAACCCTTTCCTGTGTTTCCCTTAAGCATAGGAACACTACTGTGGCTGTCAATCCCTTGCCTCCAAGGATCTTGGTGCCTTTAGCAGATGCTAGACTTTGTGAGGTCAACAGTGTGTTGGACAATGCGCAGGGCATGCAAAGTCCAATTATGATTGCTTCAGCCCTAACTAGTATGGAGTATCTTACATATCATTGCTCCTCCCATCCTTTTGCTCTTACACTCTTACCTCCCCCTCTTCCGCAAATTTCCCTGAGCTTCAAGATGGGGAGAGATTAGTCTGGCCTAGTTCTAGGTGGTTGATATAGAGTCTCTGAAGTTCTGGATTGTGGTTTGTTGATTTTCTTTTGCAGTTTTGCTGCTCCTGCAATGCCCTTCACTCCATCCTGGTGGGCATTGTATGTTACCCCCTGGCCAGAGACAAAAAGCTGTTAAACTAGAGTCTTGTGATAAAAGCACATTCAAAGGTAGATGTAATAAAAGTGGGAAACCACAGTGAGGGAGGGGTCTATCACCCATTTGCAAAATGGTTACTTTTTATCTGCCAGACTATACGCCCTCCTCTTCGAGTTTACTTTCTTATGACAGTCTGGTTACAGTTCTCACTCCAGCTGAAGGGAGAGCATGCACCAACACCAGGGTCGAGGGAACTGGCCACACCATCACCACATAAGGGCTGAGAGATGGATGATCCTTACTTGCCAGACCAGCATGTTTGGACAAGTGAACAGAAGGATGCCGACTCTCTCAACCAGCTCTCTGTGATTTATCCAGGGCCTAATCCTACCCACCATGGGCTGGCCCTTCCCCAACAGCTAGACAATCTTCTTCAGGTTCAGTCTGTGCTCAACTCAACTACTAATTCTCCACAAATGTGCCCAGAGCTCAAACGCTCAACAGTCAAGTTGACACCTGTGCCTAACCATGAAAATATCATACCTAAAACTCTGAAATTATAAGAAGAAAGAGTAGGAAGTCCACTTGAATTGATAGGCCTAACTAAAGATTTTTCTAAACAGAACAGCAAATGCCCAGGAACTAAGACTAATAATCAAAAACTGGGCCTTCGTGAAATTAAAATCTTCTGTTTTGCAAAACAAGCTGTTAATTGTGCAAAAAGACAAGTCATAGAATGGGAGAAAATCTTTGTTGACTATGAATCTGACGAAAGATTAATCTCCAGAGTATACAAACAAACAAACAAAAAACTAAACACCAAGACAGCAAACATTTCAATTACAAAATGGGCCCCGGAACTAAACAGAGACTTCACTCAAAAAGAAACTGAAATGTCAAACAAATACCTTAAAAGATGCTCAACTTCCTTGATTATCAGATAAATGCAAATTAAAACTACCTTGTGATACATATTACCCCAGTCAGAATGGCTAAAATGAAGAACACAAACAACAGAGAATGCTGGCGAGATTGTGTAGAAGGAAGGACACTTATTCACTGCTGGTGAGAGTATAAACTGGTACATCCTCTGTGGATATCAGTGTGGAGGTTCCTCAGAAAATTAAAAGTGGAACTGCCATATGACACAGCTATACCACTCCTTGGAATATTCCCCAAAAGACTCTACATCGTATTTCAAAGACACTTGTTTGTCTATATTCATTACAGCTCTATTCACAATAGTGAAAAAATGGAATCAGCCAACATGCCCATCAACAAAAGAATGGATAATGAAAATGCGGTACATATAAACCATGGAATATTACTCACCCATCACAGAGGATGAAATTATGGTATTTGCTGATCAATGGTTGGAACTGGAAAATTAATATTGAGTAAGGTATCTCAGATACATAAAGTTAAGCACCGCATGTTCTCTCTAATACGCAGACGTTAGCACTGATATCCTTGTCAATGTATTTGGATTTGAATCACTGTAAGAGCCAAAAAATTTGAAAAAGACCAATTAGTGGGAAGGATGGGAGGGAATGGTTACAGTGAAACCTTTTAAAGGAGTGATTTAAGATATCATGACAAGTAGAGTGAGAGAGAGAATAATTGGGAAAAATACTTAGCAGGGAATGAGGGAATGGGAGATAAAAGGGACAGAGGGACTTATAGAAAACCCTAAGATTGTGGGAAGTAACCCCACAGGAACCTTCCTATGCTAGTAATATGTCAAAAAATGTCTTTTAAAAAAAGGAACAAGAATGGAAAGTCCCTATGCAGAGGAGCATAGAGTGAGGAAAATGGAGGGAAAAAAGTCCTGAGCTGATTCAATTAGAATCCAATGACAAGATTATACTAGAAGTAACAGGAATGTGACACTTCCTGGTAAAATGCCGGTCAGAGAGGTATCAAAGGCCCCCATTATAGGCTTTTGCCATTGCTCTCGGCTGCTCTCCAAAAAACTGTCAGTAAGACCCTATTACTGAAGATGTAACACATATGTATCACAGACTTTTGTCAAAATGCATCAACTGGAACTGGTCTGAGAACTTCCTCCTTACTAGATAGCTCACACAGTACCAAGGAATACTATAGAAGCTGCTGGGGAAGAGAAATAATCACTGGCTCCATCGACACATGAGATTTGTAAGTTGCAATGTGAATCACCATGTCAGCAGGTAACCACCAGTGTAATAGTGGCACGAGTGTCAAGGAGACAACCAACAGCTTTCTGATTGAATGCAAGACCCCCTTGTCAGAATGGAACATATTTAAACTAGAACAAGAATCTAAAAAAGGGGGGAAGAAATAAGTCAATAAGGAAAACACTAATGAATTATAGGTAGGAATACAGTACATCAAACTGCTCTGTAAATAGCTGTTATTATACCCATAGATTGGAAGAACACTTAACATTCAGTCTAGAAGTCTTCTCCAACAAATGCACCCCATCAGGATGCAGCTTATGGCAGTAGAAAAACAGTGAAGTGGACAATGGCCAGCCATAATGCAGAGTACCAGCAACTCAGCAAGGCTCACCCAGAATCAGGCCAACCTAAGTTCTCACCATCCTAAAGCTTTGGGAACCTCACAGAAGAGGATGTGGTGAGATTGAAAGATCCTGAAGATGGGAAGGTTCACAGTTGGACAAGACATTCCACTCAAGGCATCACTGCTGCATCTAGGAACTCATGCCATGACTTGTCCTTCCCAACCTGCATAATGACTGACATACCAAAATACCCTCATAGACTATGAGGAACGCAAGAACGATAAGAACACAGAGTGGAAACTTGGGAACTAAAGCTGGATGAGTGAAGGGAAATGCCCCTATCAGTGGGGTGTCCCGAAAAGAGGCAACTTGATATGCCACAAAGGCCTGAACCCCCACAAGAGTAGACAACCCAGAGGGAACCCTGGGGTCTATAGAAGTGACCAGGTAAGAGGGTGGGAGGGAGTGGGAGGGATTGAGGAAAGGAAAGGGATAGGAGGGAAGCTGGGATGAATACACAATATGCTTGTAAAAGTAGAAAAAAAAAGATATGACAAACACCAAAAAAAAAAAAAAGTTCACGTAGTAACTCTGGAAAGAGCATGTTTAAGGAAAAAGTAGGGTTCATTATGATACTAGGAGAGGACACACACCCCCTCCTGTGCTCTAATAAATGAACAAGCAAACAATGCTCATTATTTCCATCCTTGTTCTTTCTATCCTGATTCCATGCTATCTCTGTGAACTCTCACTTCTTCTCAGTACTGGGCTCTTTTCTGGTGGTTGGAAGGCTCCTGGGTACTTTCTTTGGTAGTGTAGCCACTGATAGATGACCATGCTCCAGCAAGTCACCAGGCACATGCTAATGGAAGGCAATTCTTATTACATGCTTTGGATTTCCCCCAATGAAAGTAGGAGGGAAAACTCGTGAAGATTTTTAGTGGCGGGAAGAAGGGAGAAAATATCAAAAATTTATTATGTATACATATGAAGCCATCGAAGAATAAGAAAAAAGAAATTAGGGGCCAGTGAAATAGTTGATGTCTTCTTGTCTTAAGCTTGCTTGCCTTAAACTGATAATCCGAGTTTGATTTCAGGAGGCTCACATAGTGGAAGGAAAGAATTGCCTTTTGAATTGCCAGAAGTGACTCTGACCTTTGTAGCATGCATGTGCATTCTCTCTCTCTCTCTCTCTCTCTCTCTCTCTCTCTCTCTTTCTCTCTCTCTCAAATATATAAATGAACAGAATATTTTAAAAGAAATAAAAAAAGAAAACTTGGCACGCACAGAGCCCACAGGCTTGTCTTTCTACACACAGTTCTAATTCTTGAGATGACTTGATGCTTTAGTTCAGACTTTTTACCATGCCAAGTAACAGCAAATTTAAATTGCTTCTATCATTTCCAGCTTTCTCATTTCTTCCTTCTCCTTCCCTTCATCTTCTTCTTGCCCGCTTCCCACTCCATCTGTCCCTCCTCCTTTTTCTTCTTCCTTTTCTACTTCTTAAGCTTCTCACACTGAGATACAGAGTCAATAGTGAAGACTCTAAGACCTGATCGGTGGCCTCACTGCTAAGCCCACACGCTCGAGAAGCAGGAAGGAGACACGTCTGCCTCTTTGTCCTTTGCTTTCCCCATCTGTAAAACGGGGCTATTCCTGCTTCTTCATAGGAGAGATAGGACATCATGGTATGCAAATGCATTTCCAGTAATTAGAACAATGTGGGCACACAGTGCATGCTCAGTGACAATCAGCCAAATAAACAAATCCTTCTCCATAGAAGAACTATTCTAGAAGTAGAATAGTTGAGATACAGGAAAATAATGTCTTTTATGTGCTCTCCATGTAGAACTTCCTGAAACCTGGGTCGGTTTCCTCTGTGGGCTGGTGCGAGTATCAAGGCCTCCCGCTCCCTCCAGGCTCAGAGGCAGGATGGAGAAAGAGGGTCTGATCTGATTCTGCCTGGGCACTGGTTGAGCAGCCGGGGTCACCTGTGAAGGGCTCCCCAGCATGGTGAAGACCGCTTTGGCAGTAATGTCAGACAGCAGGCGGATCCTGGAGAAGAGGCAAGGAGAAATCTGATCGCCTGGGGATACAGGCTGCGTCTGTCAGGAAGGTTCCCAGGAACATGAAGTGAGACATGCTTCAGTGCTTCTGTGAGTCATCGCCAGGAATTTGTAGACTAAAAGGCGATTACGCTCCGGGCCTGGCAGGGGCTCCTGACAGAGGGCTTTCATGGAAGGACCAAGGAGGGCCGGAGAACACAGAGCAGACCAAGTCATTACCTCTGGTGCTTCCTGACCCACATTCACAGCGGCCGGCTCTCCTTTCTTCTTCTTCTAGAGGGTTACGAGTAGCTTGGTTCTTTTTAATCCAGAGTTTCTGGGTGTCTGAGGGACTTGAGAATGACTGATATGCACGACAGCAAGAAGTTCAACGCCTGCTGACAAAACCCACTTTTCCAAAGTCACTGCCTCGCCAGTTCCGCATTGCTGCTAATTTAGCAGCCGTAGGAGTGTTCTTCTGGTGGCCTGGTAAGTCAGGGCACTGGCTGGGTTCTATGGATACATAGTGAGCGTGTATAATAATGCTGGAAAGAAAGAGACACCAGTATTGATTGAGAATGCCAGCCAGTGCTGGAGCTTTCCTGGGCTTTATCTGACTTTCTCCTCAAAATATCTCTGAGAGGTGGAAATATTTACTCCATTGTACATCACAGGGGTTCTGAGAACTGTCCCCATGGCTAAACAACTGCTAAGTGTCTACCAAGGATTTAAATTCTTATCTACATTCGAAGCCCTGGACTCCTTTCTTTATATTATGTAAAGTAAATGGAAGCATTGTGGCCAAAAGGAAGAAAGCTAGAAGCCACGGTACATGCATACAGTCAGGTACTTAGGAGATGGAACCTAGAGAATCAGGGGTTATCTTGGGCTGCAGGAGGCCCTGTCTTAAGAGAGAAGGCAGAGTTGGGGTGGGGAATGGACCTTAGAAGACTCCCAGGTAGCGATTCCAAAGGGCACTGGACTCCCTGAGGTTATGAAACTGACTTTACTGAATGTAAATTACCCCTCTCTGTGTTCTAATGAGAACAAAGCCACTTAAGCACCCGATTCCTGCCATGACTTTAGAACATTACCCAGTTCAGATGTGTGAGTCTTGAGACTTGGGGACCTGGTCATGATGGGTTCCACTACTCCAAGGTAAAGCAGTCTTCAGCCAGGTTTCCTGGTGAACTTTGGGTCCTGCTACGAGGCAGCTTGTTCATGTTTTCCGCAGGCCAACTGTTCCCGGATGACTTGCATCTGAGCAGCCAGACCGAACTCTTGGCCTTCCCACTGGGAGCAAATCTGAGGCTGCCTGGCTTGTCAGTGCCCAGCAAGTAAGCTTGCTAACCCGATTAACTTATGATAATTACCTTATGAAACTACACAGGGGGCCAGAAAGGACTAGACAGGCAACCTTGCTGGCCAGGCCTCCACGGCTCATTTCCCCAGAGCATTCCCCGCGAGGTCTGTGGACATGAGCTAGTTTCATCTGCACAGACCGTTCCTTTCTCGGGCTCGTCCTCTCCCCTGCCTTCTGTCATGCCCCTCCCTGGGCCACTAATTTCCTTGAATAAAGAGACACTGGCTGAGGAAGGGAAGAAAGGTGAGTCACTCACTTCCAGGATGAGCTAAGTGGGATGATACATAATTAATACAAAAGCTTTGTGATGCAGCAGTCACGTCTCCAAGAATGACAGAGTTTTCCAAGCAGTGACTGAGGGGAATAACCTACAGTCTCTTCAGTGGAAAGGGCAGAAAGTCAATCTGTGAGGCATGGTCTTCAGGACCAGCTTTTCAGTGGCTGCCAGTTTGGTTTGAGTCTTGATCTTGCACTTTTCCAGTTCTATAATCTTGAGATTATTTTCTTCCTTTAACCTCTTCTGAGCCTCAATTTCCTCATCTTCCAAGATATTCCAGTTCCTGGAAGCTTTGATGATAATTTATTTTATTTCTTCCTTGACAATTTCATGCATGTATATGATATATTTTGGTCACTTCACTCTCCACAACTGTCTCTTATCTCCCTCCTGCTCCCTCTGGATCCTTCTCCTCAAAACCCCCCTCAAACTTTCTTGTCTTTTCTTTTTCCATGGTGGACCAGGTTTTAATTCTAGTTGTTGCATGTGTATGGGTGTGGGGTTATTTACTAAAGCATGAGTATCTCACCATAGCCATCCATTAAGATCCTCAGAGAAATGTGTGGTCTCATGATTCCCCTCTCCCAAATGATGATAATTCTTGTCGCTATTTGGGGTGAAGAAACATCTTGGAGATGTGTTTAGGTTAGGTACTTTGACATAATGTGGAGTCAAGTGCTTAGGACACATAGATAAAGTGGTTCCTGGGGTGGCAGGGAGGGTCCCCTGAGAAGACTGGTGGTGCTTCTTTGGAGATAAAAGGGTCACCTGGCATATTCATGAGACGGGATGCATGATGATTTGCTTTGCTTCTACTAACATGAGAATAAGAACTTATTCTCATAAACTATGATGCCCCTTGAGAATCATGAGTCTATCTGTTCTCTAAATAAGATTCGAAGAGCAGTAGTCAAAGGATATCTGTCCACTTCACCTGCCTCACCTGTCTGTCTCTGACCTGCCTCAGGAGAATGGAGACCAGGGAAGGTCACACCCACTTCCAGGCCAGTGTGATTAAGGTTTTTCTGTTATTTCTGTATTTTTCTTCTTTTTTCTCAAATAAGACTGGATGTGAAATCATTCTAATCACCTACTATGTAAATTTTTTCTACTTTTACAAGCATATTGACTACTCATCCTTGCTTCCCTTCATACATCCTCCCTCTTCCCTCTCATCTCTCCCTTCCCTTCCTGAATTCCTCCCACTCCTTCCCACCCTCCTTCCTGGCCACTTCTGTGGACCCCAGGGTTCCCTCTGGCTTGTCTACTCTTGTGGGGGTTCAGGCCTTTGTGGCATACCAAGTTGCCTCTTTTCAGGCCACCCCACTGACAGGGGCATTTCCCTTCACTCATCCAGCTTTAGTCCCCAAGGTTTCCACTGTATGTTTTTATCATTCTTGAGTTCCTAGGTAGTTTATAGGGGCATGTTGATATGCCAGTCATTATGCAGGCCTGGGAAGGACGAGTCTCAGTGTAGCGAGTTCCTAGATGCAACAGTCCTGCCTTGAGTGGAATGTCTTGTCCAACGGTGAACCTTCTTATCTTTAGGATCTTACGGTCTCACCATACCCTCTTCCCAAGTTTCTCAAAACTTTAGAGTGGTGAGAAACTAGATTGGTTTGATTCTGGGTGAGCCTTACTAAGTTGCTGGTACTCTGCATTATGGCTGTCCATTGCTGTCCACTTCACTGCTTTTCTACTGCCCTAGGCTGCATCCTGCCAGGGTACTGAGGTCTTCTACCTTTGCCGAATGTTAAGTGTTCTTCCAATCTATGGGTATAATACCAGCTATTTACAGAGCAGTTTGATGTACTATCTTCCTACTTATAGGTTCATTAGCTGTTTTCCTTATTGATCTATTTTCTTGTTCTAGTTTACAGTAATAAGAATGTGTCCCATTCTGACAAATGGGTCTTGAGTTAGTCAGAACCACTATATATAAGTTTTGAACAGGGAAAATTATTAGGAAGGATACTAAATAAAATTTGGGAAAAGAAATCTATTTAACCTACAATCTTTTGCATTCTCTCACTTTCTTTTTCTAAATACACTTAGATAAAAGATAAAATTTTGAAGCTTTGGCTTCTTTCATTAAAAAAATGCTTATCCATTCTTTTATCCTTCGTGGCTGTTATTGAAGGTTGTTCCCTAGTCTTCACATTTTCCCCCTAATACTAAGCAGGGAGTTGTTTATTTTTTCCTTAAGTTTATGCTACAAAAAATAGGATGGATGAAATTTATTCTTTTTAGTGAGTTCTTTGAGATCAACTCTTGCTTCAGAATTATTTTCAGCTTCTGATATATGTCATTAAGTTGCTTTCTGGAAGATCCGTGATAAATTTCATTGCCTACAAAATATTATACAAGCATGAAATTATCAGAATGTTATTTTTCTTATTTGGCAATTCTATTATTTTTTAAAATCTGGTGACCTACAAACATCGAATGTTCTCCAGGTTTATTAAGCTGGGTATTCCATGTATGCCTGTGATAGAGCAGCTGTGGACTTCCTGAGGTTACTCCTCAAAGTGTCATAGCTAGCTGAGTGCTTTGAGAAGTTAACCCTTAGAAGAAATCTCTTAGGATGGACTCTTGTGGTTAACACCTTTGCAAGGGAAAAGAAGAAAGTAGGATTGGGCAGAGGGGAAAAATTAAGCTGTACTTGTAAGTCTTAACGTACTATCAAGTGTTTCGAAGATGGGTAATAGTTAATAAAACCTGCCCATGCTGGGTTAAGAGGCCCAGTCATTTGTATGCTTCATGGTAAGTTACTTGGAAGCATATGACCCTGAGATGATGTCAGACCTGGTCTAAGGTAGCCTCTTTAGCTGAAATGCGGAGAGGCTGGGGGCTATCTACCCGCAGAAATACCTCCAGGCAGTGACAACATCTTATTTCCAAAGAGGGAACTGCTTGGCAGATTAAAGTGTCCAGTCCAAGGGTCCATCAGTAGCTTAAGCCCCAACTAACTTAACTCATGGATTTTTTTTTTAACCCTAACACAATGGTGCTCTTAGTTCTCACTCCATCCTGGCTCTGGAAATCTGAGCATTTGACCCTGGCCCCCTGTTCTCAAGACACTGCAGCTCCGGAAACAAAGGAAAGAAAGAGTCAACAGGTCAGGTATGCATTGCTTAGTGGAAGGAAACCCACAAGGGACTTGCAGTGCAGCGCAAGAGAATCCTGGGGGAACTTCAAGAGGTTTCTCAGAGAAGCTCAGGTTAATATTGGAAAGGTCCATAGGAATCCAGGAGGAAGGTGACAGCTGCCATCTCTTCTCTTTCTGCCTCCCTTGCATATCCTTGAAGTACTTGAACCATACTAAACGATGCATACACTTAACAGTTCAGAGCCTACTCAAGGAAATCAATTTGCCTTGGAAGATCTTTATCCCTATCCAGTTACTCAAGATTTATTTATTCTTCAAAGTCCATCTGAGATGTCCCTGACCTCTGTAACTTCCCCTCCTGTGGTACAGAGACAGAGGCATGCCAAAGGATCCATCCTCTCTCCAGGTGACCTCTCCCAAAGTACTTAGCATCCAGGCTGGCCACTGTCTGCATCATCTGACTGGTCTCCTACCTGAACCATTATCGTGAACTCTTGACCCACGATAAACTGAAGGCTCGCGTCCTGACTGTCACCCTGTGAGCATCATTGCTGAGGTTCAGTAGCTGCTCAAAGAACAAATATGCATCGAATGAATTTAAATATTCAAGTTCAATTTCCACTGAGTTTCCCTTTTTTTAAAAAAAAATTACTTTTGGGGGAGGAGGGAGCCCACCTCCTGTTACATGTGGTTTCCTCTTCTACTTGAGAAACCAGAGCCTCCCTTCATAAAGATCACTAGCCCCACCCACCAACAGGCAGGCCAAAGCTTGTCTCCTTAACACAGAGCCTTTTTTTCTCCTTGTGAGAAAACCAAACCTGCTCTGCTATCTGAGATGAATAACCCCAGCTAAAATAGAACCCACAGGATCTTCTAGCCAAGGAGACGGCTGGCTGGCAGAGATGGGAGTTGGGGGGTGGGGAGAAGCACATTTTGAGGCATAAAATTTCCCAGGGTCAGGGCAATTCATTAGGAGACTTCTAGATGTGTTTTTCTCTCTAAAGATTCGAATGAAAGTCCAGAGCATTTACCAACTCCGGCGAAGCATTCTGGGGCTCTTTAAATCCTTTTTTTTAACCACCAGGAGCTCCATTGCCCATTAATTGTAAACAAGTTTGTGTGTTGATCTAACAAATGCCTGATTTTTCTTTTCTTTTTAGGTTCATCCTGTTTCATTTTTAATTAAAATCATTGCATTGATTTGTTTTTAAAATAATGGAGAAGACTCTGACTTTGTAGGTTCAGAAATAAATTATCATTTGAAGGATTAGAGTGGCTCTTCTTTTGATTTTAATAAAGATTAGAGGAAGAAAAAGAAGCACAAAGGCATGAATGCAGCTCCCCAATATAATGAGTCAGACGGCTGCCCCCCTTGATCAAACAAAAGAACAAATGTATTAAACAAAGAGTATAGATGTGGCAAACCATCTCTGCTCTCGCAAAGGATTTTCGAGGGGATTTGGAAAGTTGTAGCCTGCCCATGTTCTGTTATTTTTGAGTATATTAAAGCCACTAGTCTGTTAGCTTAGGTATTGTTTTTGTGTGTGCTTTGCTTCCTGGCAATAGAGTCTTTCTTTAAGCAAAGCAATTGGGAGATACACCAGTCTTGGTTAATCTGCTCTCCCCTCCACCCCCCTTTTACACACAGACCTTTGTCTGACTGTGCTCCCAAGAGGCACAGTCATTATGTCCTGGGCCCCCTCTCCTGAGTCGTCAGCCTGTACAAAAGGAACAGTACGTCTTGGGAAGAGCCTGCTGGATTACCATTTGACACTGTAGCTGTTTCGCTTTGTGCAAACCTTCAATGCAAAATGTGGCCGTTCCCAAGGAGAAACAAAACAAAATGAACCAAGAAACAAATTTGGTTGTGGCTTGTCAGTATTTCCACTGGGATCCTCCACGCCAAAGAGGGAAGAGTTTGGGGGCTTCTGCTATTGTCGTGAACCATTTCAGGGTACTGAATAACATCAGACTCCATGTTGTTGCTGAGAGATGGGCTGTATCCCTGAGATGGAAGCTTCCAAAACTCTCCTTTTGTCCCTCCATCCCATGTGTCTCTCTATGCAGGTGCAGAGAGATGAAAGCCAGCTGTCTACATTTTCGTCAGTCAACATGTCTTGGGAGTCTCAGGGAGACTTGTGTGATAACTGGCCTTGCTGTGCTCATGTTAATTACTTCCTCTTTGCTAGTTCTTTTCAGGTTATAAATATGGTCCCAGCTAGATCCACTCACAGGAAGAGCCCCGTTCACTTTAGAAATCCTGCTCCTCCTTCCTTCACTTCTCCATGTTGTTTTCTTAGGAGTGCTCTAAACTTTCCATCTCACTTCTCAAGTTATTGCCTGTGGACGACGCCCTTCGCTCCTGCCCTAGCTTTGCCGAGATCACCATCCACTGCCGTGGTTAATGATGTGATATTATTGCTTGTTGTCTCTTGGTTCAGACTGTGAGCACTTTCAGAGTGGGAATCATACCTTTTTTCATCATTATTCATAGCGTCATGATATGTTTGATTCAATGAATACATTTCAAAAGCTTCCCATTATCACGGCTTCTCTTTCCCAGTGATAGAATAAAAAAATAATGCCAAGTACAAGTCCTTGACCAGGCATGACACTGGGAAAAACCACACACATCGTGACATTCTGAGTACAGGCAAGTGGAGTTCTAAGACACCAAGTCATTTGCTCTAGCTGACACAGCTGAGAAATGGTAGATGAGAAATCTAGAAGACCTGCCTTTCCCTTAGGCTGGTTTGGATTTCAGTTTAAATGTCTATACCTGGAGAGTCCTTTGCACAAATAAAAGATTCACCAGAACTGAGGGTGGGATTCCCAGAAACTCCTGAAAGTAGGGAGCAGTTTCTAAAACTGCATTCACACCTGGGAAGATTGATTGGGCAACTCCTGGATCTCTTCATTGAAGAAGCCACGGCAACAACACATTTTTTTTTTTCAGTTCCTGCCTTTGTATTAACTCATGAAACAATTACTTGTCTTCTGATGTATTGAAGCAGTAAGTCAGAAAACACTTGCTACCACAATGTCTGTCAAAGTGGCTGGCCAGAAAAACTCTACTACCACGTACATCTGCAGGGCGAAGGCGGCTAATTTTGCCACTTTCACCCACCTTATAATATTTCAGGGCAGTCAACTTAAGCTTCTTCCTCTTATGCTTATTCTTCTGGGAGTGGTGTAAGACTTCTTCCATTTCTTAGCATCACCACAAAGTCTCCACACAAGATGAGTGGTGGACTCCTTTTGGATGTTGTAGTCAGGCAAAGTACGTCCATCTTCCAGTTGCTTACTAGCAAAGATCAGTCTTTGCTGATCAGAAAGAATTCCTTCTTTATCCTGGATCTTGACCTTTATGTTTTCTATAGTATCTGAGGGTCCCACCTCAAGCATGATGCTCTTCCCTGTAGGATTTTTATGAAAATGTGCATCTTGGTGGTGATTCCACTGCAGATGGCAGATCGGAAAGGATAACAACAACACAATTTTAATGAAGGAAGTATCTTCTCATTTGTGGCAAATACTTGTATTAAATTCATGGATTTCATAAACTCATTTGATCTTCAAAATGATCCTACAGGGGAGAGGTACTGTTGCTAGTCCACTTTTATTGATAAGACATGAAAAAGCAGAAAGATAGAGTAACTTACTTAGGATGTTGTAACTGGCAAATAGCAGGGCTCAGAATCAAACCCAGAAAGGTATCATCTCATGGTCTAGCATTGTAACTATTATGCTATTCTAGAGCTTAATTCTATTTTTTTCTAAAACTCCTAGGACCTCTATATTTTCTTGGTGGTATGAATATCTTGAATTCTTGCCTTGGATTTTCTTTTTCTTTTTTCTTCTTCTTCTTCTTCTTCTTCTTTTTTTTTTTTTTACAAAAATCATTCATTTTATTTAAAAACTTTAAAACTATTTTGCTTTTTGTAGTCTGAATTGTAGATTATATTCTGTATACCTTTTACATTTTACATTTCTTTCTTTTTTTATTATTATTTCTGCTCATATAAACTTAACAAATACACCGGTCCCCTCCCTCCCTCCACCTCCCCCCCCCGACCCCCCTGCTACCCCCTCCCTTCCTCCCTCCCTCCCCATCTCCCAGTGCCTCCTCCCACAATCCCTGGAGCATCCTTTAATGTGCATGCCAAACTCTCCTCTGGGTCCTCCTCTCCGATGAGGTGCAAGGACCCAGGGGCATTTCCCAGAACCCTTTCCTGTGTTCCCCTTAAGCTTAGGAACACTACTGTGACTGTCAGTCCCTAGCCTCCAATTGCCTTGGATTTTCTAAGAGAAATATGTCTCTCTCACTTCTCAGTAAGGTGACATTGTGACACTTTACTATCTTGTTTGCTCTTAGGAGAACACTTCGGATTTCTGTCCCTCTTAAAGCATAAATGACCAAATGTGACCAAATGAAGTAAAATCTTTTCCAATAGTCAGTCATCATCAAGATGATGTAGCACATATGCACTAAAGGACATTTCTTCTAGTTTGTGTTACACATTCTGATTTATAGTGTTTTTCCTGCTAGCCATACTTTCTGAGTCTTTTCTCCATGGTTGGTGGGACATTCCCAAGCTTACTTTTTAAAATATTTCATCCATTGAGAGAGAGAGAGAGAGAGAGAGAGAGAGAGAGAGAGAGAGAGAACTGTGCTATGGTGTGCATGTGCAGGTCAAGGAACAATTTTTGGAAGCTGATTCCTGTTTCTACTATATAGGTTCTGGTTAATCAATCAGTCTCAGGTCACCAGATTTACTTACTGAATCATCTCACCATCTCTCCCAAGTTTACTTGATGAGTATTTTTGACAAAAATTCAGAACTATAAATGCATCCTTGAGAAATGTCAGCATATCAGATTAATTTCTGTACTTTTTCTTTCTTTAATAAACTACCCACCTAGTGCCAATAGATACTGGAAAGTGCACAGAACTTGGAATCACAGAGCACTGGAATTATAAACTGGCTATCACTTAATGATTTACTTGATATTAGACAATTCCCATTGAATACACTTGACTCAGTTTTCCCATTTGTAAATTAAAGTTAGTGGGATCAATTTCATATGATTATAAAAAATTTTAGAGTGAGTCTTTAAGACTATGTCCTATGATCATTATAATTCTAAACGTTTCAGTCCTTGCTGAAATATTATAGTGGATGAAAATGCCAAAAGTAGCCATCTTCATTGAGAAAGCCCTCAGGATTCTATCTACAAGTCATGAAAACTATGTCTCTCTCTCTCTCTGCATTATATTTAAGTTATTGACATAATCATCTCTCCCAAGAATATCTAAAATATTTCATTTCTTTCTTAGTTTTAAATTATTGGCATAATTGTCTCTCCCAAGAATATCCAACAATTTGCATTTCTTCTTAGTTTCTTAGAAAGGCATAGTAACTGCTTAGATTGCTTTTTGAAAAACTGATCATGAAATACTAAATACTTATTCTTAGAAATGATTCCAGTGAACTGTAATATTTGCACAACCACTTACCTCCATGACTCATTGCCTTCTAGAAATGGGAGCTGGACTGGGTGCATCATGCAGTCTGATGATCTTCTGATCTGCTCTGTCTCATTCCACACCAAGGGAAATTCATCTTTACTGTCCAGACCTCCTGGAAGGATTCAGAGTATCAGTGGAAAATATTAGAGAATAAGAGAACAGAACATATACTCTATTCTTGATTCTGATCACATTTAGAATTGTACCTTGGTGACACTGAGCTCTCTGAACTTTTGAACTACTAAATTTTGGGTGCTTTGCTGGCTTTGATCCCACAGTCAACCTAAATCCTCTAGCATTGTACTGTCTTTCTAGACTCTTCCATGACAGGCTGGGTCAACAATATCTTCCTGGGATTCCCAGACTTGGAGAACATCTGGGCTTGCTCATTTCAAGTTCTAACATAAGATGCCTGCCTAATCCTTCAAGCTTTTCGAAATCCTCTGGTCTGGACATTGAGATGTAAATCAAGTTCTGCGGGTGCCATCAAGGAGACAGAGCTGTAAAACACATTTGTGAAGGGCTCTGTAGGGTTTTCAGCACTAGGAATAAAATATTTTTCCAATGCTCATGCTATGTAAACTTGCACGACTGATTAAAATTGCATTTTAGTCTAATGGGCCAGGCAATAAAACTTAGCAGTTAAGATGACGAACTTCAGAGTGAAACAGACTTGGATTTGATTCCCAGATCTGTCAGTTGCTAGTGTGATAACAGGCAGGCAATTTCCCTCCTACTATTCAGTTTCTTTACCTGTCAGATGGGGAGACTGGACACTACTTGGTAGAGTTATTATAAGGATCAACATAAAAGGAAATATATAATGCACTAGTGATGGTATCTTGTGTGTAATAAGCACTTGTAAGTGTGAAGCACTCCTATTCTTTTCTTTAATTTGATGCAGTTTCTATTTTGAAAAATCCTGACCAGCTTGTTCAGAGGAAAATTCCTATCTAGTTTTCCCCACCATGTCAAGTGGTTTCATTTTATGATCTCAAATCCACCATTTGATTCATGATATTTCTCTTCAGCTATAGACTATCTATTTAATTTTCTATTTCCATGACCATAGTTTTCATTTCTAGGAGTTCTACTTTATTCTCTATAAGGTATCTATCCTTTTTCAATTTCTTATTTTTACCAATCTTTTAATGCCTTTGAATAATTTTAACATGCCATATAGTTCTTAATAAACTATTTGATTGTCATAATTCTATGATTTCATTTCTGCTGATAGTTGCATAAAATACGTTGTTCTTTTTTTTGTTGTGTTTTTAAGTTTGGACTGGGTTCATTTTGAGTGGATCTTTAATGAGGAAATCATAATCATTTTGTGCTGAAAATGCTCTGCTGTAACAATGATGTTTACTTCTGTCAGATGCTCCCGGTATATCAGAAGTGTAGACTCTATTCCATGCGGTATCCCAGCTTACAGGTTCCAGGATGATAAGGATGCTACAAATCAGAGCTACAGATATATACGAATGCAAATTGTTGGCCGTACATTTTCAGAGAGACAAAAATCTCACCTGTAAGCTGGTTGGGAGAGATGAACTTACCTGTGCCTTCTCTAAGCACGGGCAGATCACTTCTAAATCACCCTTTAATTGTTTCTGCTACTCTTGTGGATGTGGTTTTATGCAAGTAGATAAGTTCTGACTTTCCCTGCTGGTGTGTAAGCGCAAAGCCCACCTCCTATCAAAGTGTGAACATTAAAACCCAAGCCTCTAGATTATTTTTTATATAAAAAAGGAATTTAATTGATTAGCTTAACAGGGATAAGGTCTAGATAGCCCAACAATAGCTGCCAGTAGCTGCTAAATCCAAAAGCTGACTACCGCTGAGAGCAGACCCTGCCTAGCGAAGACCAGAGGCTTCCTTTTTCTTTTCTTTCTTGTGCCTCCTTTTATCTGCTCTGCTACTGGGAAGTTCCATCCAGATTTACATTTTGGTCTTTGTGTTGCAATTATCTCAACCCACACCATCTCTCCAAGCCTCTAGATTATTGAGAATAGCCACCCCAGCTCTCTATTATCTCAGGGGTACCTCCACAGTCAGCACATGTTGCCCATAACCTTGTTTTTGAGCTTAACATTTTGGACCTCTGATCTCTGGGGATTTCCCTTCTGTCCAAGCTGAGCTGTGCATCTCAAAGGATCTTTGTTTTGTCTGATCTCACACAGACATATTTGTGGAAGGAAAGATTTTTTTTTCAGGTCGTGAATAATTCTGTGCATAATTCTAAAACTCAAGTCTTGCAAGAAAAGATTTTCTTCTATTGCTTACCGAAGATATCTCATCCTTAAATGTTTCCTTTACTATGCAAGTTTCTACTGCAGGGATGGTGCTCATGGGAGCTGATTGGCCCTAAGATTGCTTTTACAGAGGTCTTCTTCAAATCTTTCCCGTTTAACTGTTTCCTGCTTACTATAAATGAGTAATCCTTAAAGTGGGCGTTGTCATTCGGACTGAAATTATAAGGTGATAGACGATATCAAAGAAGGTTTACATCTCTCTCATTTGGTATTTTTCAGACATTGGCAGCATTTCTCTCAAGAGAATGAGAGATGGATCTGATTATATCAGTGAACATTCCGACTCACCTGAGCATATTTGCTGAATTTGAATCTGAAGAAAGCAGAGGTGCTGGCATTCGCTGGCCTGTATGAATTGTGGATAAGAGAACTGATTGAATTGCTCTGGCTAATGACACAGAATTCTCCTTCAGGAAGCAATTGGTCATTTCCTTTGCTCAAGTCCATTAGGTTTAATCTCACAGTAGACAAAAAAAAAATATTAGCGTGACTAGAAATTAAACACATAGTCAACACATGTGTATACTGTTACCTCTACCAGGTTTTTCTACTTTGAACAAAAATGAGCTTCAGTTCTTCTCAATAAAAGTCATCAGGTCTGTGTAGTCCAGAGACAGCCTCTCCTTAGCCTGGGAGATGTGTCTGTTTTATTTCATATCACCTCATTCTGCAGTAGTGACTTCTGGGGCATCGGGGCAGTATAATTACTGAGCTACTCTTTAAAGGGCTTAAGGTTAAGATTGAAGGAGCAAAATGTTTGGTGATTGGCGAGAAACCACAAGATTATTTCATTTTAACTGAAGATATATGAGGCATGAAGGAAAGAACATCGGCTTTGAAATCATTCAGAAGTGAATTTCACTCCCAGTTCTGGAACTTGCTAACAGTGTGGTATTTGGCAAGCGAGTAAGCTTCCCTGAGCCTCACATGTATGAATTAGAATCAATTTTCAAGGAATGGGAAACGAATGTTTGTGAAGGGCCTACTTTGGGAGTGACATGATGGAATGGAGAGGAATTGACAGCCATTCGTCATTCCTATTTGTTGATTTGCATTTACTTGTATCTCAGGCTGGCCTTGAATTCACTGTGTCACTAAGGACACCTGGTGTGGCTTTGAACTTTGATGGTTCTGGCACTGCCTCAGAGTTCTGGGATTATGGGCATGCGTCCCCACACCCAGACAAGCTGAAATTTGGGCTCTGCCATTTCTCGAAATGACATCGCCACCTACTTTATGAAATTGCTGTGAGATTTAAAGTTAATGGAAAAAAAATCTTCATTAAACTCTAGGGCCACAATTTTTTTTTCTGGCAAGCATACTTCTCACTTCCTTGCCCCTCGAAGGACCCAGGAGTTCAGTGGTTTGGAGGGGCACCATCCTTGCAGGATGAAGGAAGCATTGAGGTGAGGTTTTCTGTGTTGGATAAGATGGTTCTTTTCTTCTTTTTCCTTGAGTTTGCTAGACAGAGAAGTTATTGGAAGCTAGGAATGAGTTCAGGCCGCACCTGGCTTCCTGCCTGCCACCCAGGGCCTCCCACAGAGCCCTTCATCTTACCACCCCTGGAGCTATGACAACTGGATCCAGGCAAGAGGCTACTGCTGGCTGAATCCTGGCCTCAGACTCCTGGGAGACCCTTGGAATTTTCTGGAGACAGACTGAGCTCTGTCAGCAGCCCACATGGAGAGGCGTGAACAGGGGGTGGGTGGCAGGCTGGGACGCTGAGCTTCTTCCCTCCCTGAGGCTTGCGGCTTTTAGACTTTAATCGCTGAGATCAGAGCCATTCTGTTTTATGACAGTGCCAAAGAGGGCCACCCCAGCCTGGTGCAGGAGATGGCAGCTCCTTCCAGAGGCCTTCTGCCAGGCCTGGATGAGGAATGGCTGCCGAGGGGGCCCCAGCGCTTCCTGCAGGGTTCGCGTTTCCCTTCCTATTAAATCCTCCCTGTGCTCACAAGGCTCCTCTGCTTTCCCATCTCCCCAGCTTTGCCCCTGGCTCCTTTAAAGGCTTCAGTGTTTCCTCAAATTAAGGGACCCAGCTGCTCCAGGCTCTTTGTTCGTGTCTCCAGGATGACCTTTCAGATAATTCGTCCCCACTCGCAGGGGCTGAGCCTTGCTGGTATTTAGGCTCGGAGCTTCCTTGGCTAATCGGAATTTATTATCCTCTTTGTTAGAGGACTATGAGGCTCTTTCTCTCCATGGAGGGCTGTCTTCTGGGTGAGTGATACATGGGCCAGCTCTGGCTGTCTAATCCTGGCAAGCCCCGTTTCCAGGTTGTGTCTCCATGGGCCCCAGAGAGTCTGTGCGTGTGTGTGCATGCATGCTCGCTTGGCCATGAAAAATAAAGCCTTTCAGGATATCAGCCCCATTCTGGACCGAAGGAATCAGATTAACTGTTAGGAGCACAGGATCCTTAATGTTCCGATGGTCCTCCTGGTCTTTTACCTACGAGGCAGGTTATACTATAGCTGCTTTATGATTCTGGTAGATGGGATTAAATTTTTAACCAATGTCTCTTGTTGTGATGTACACATAACACAAAATGTGCCATTTTAATTAAATGTATAACCCAGTTGTATGAAGTATATTCATATTGTTGGACAAACATCTCCATTATGCATCCACTTTGTCATCTTCCCAAACTGAAGCCCTATTTTTTGGGCAATAACGTATGCATCTTCTCTCTCCAAGCACCCACCATTATACTGTCTGTCTCTATGACTTGCGCGCCTGAGTAGTTGGCTTCATATAGTGTTTGTCTTTCTGTGTCTGGCTCTTTTCATTTAGCACCATGTTCTTCAAGGACCATGTTCTACATATATCAGAATTTCTTTCCTTTGTAAGTCTGAGTCAGTATCTCCTCATTGTGTGGATACACCCATCTCGTTTTGTTCATATATTCACCTATCCATTCATTTGAGTAGTTTTAGTTACCTTTCGGCTAATGTGAGCAGTGTGTTATGAGTGTTTGTGTACCTGTTTGGGACCCTGCTTTCAGTTGTTTAGAGTTTAACCTGCATGGTTGCTGATAAAATCACTATCAAATGGCTTGAGGGAACAAGGGGTGTTTTCTCTTACGATTGTCTAGATACAGTTCTTGGTTCAGCTTGACAGGAGAGCTCACACCAACATCAGGGCTGAGGGAACTGGCCATGCCATATCTACAGAACAGCCAAGAGAGGGGCTATCCTTATTTGTTGGACCAGCATGTCTGGCCAAGTGTACACAAGGATGCCCACTTTTTCGAACAGTTCCCTGCATTTTATTCACCTGCCCAGGGACTAGTCCCACCCACCATGGGCTGGGCCTTCCTCATCCATTAGACAATCTCCTGCAGGTTTGCTCTGTGCTTAACTCAACTACCAATTCTCTACAAATGTGCCCAGAGCTCTAACCCTCAACTATCAGGTTGACACGTGTATCTAAGTATGACAGAGTCTATATCCAGTAGTGTTGTTGCTGGATCATGTAGTAACTGTTTAATTTTTTGTGTAGCTTTTATACTACTTTCATAGTGACTGTACCCTTTACCTCCCCATCAACAATATATGAAGGTTTCTATTGCCCCACATTCTCACCAACATTTTCTAGTTTTTGTGGCTTTTTTATATTTATTTATTTATTTTAGTTTGGGATATGATTTTTATTGAGCTTATCCACCAGGGTGGAAATAATGACTGTACAAAACTAAATGTTCGTTACTATAACCTTTTTTTATTTCTTCTACTCATACAAAGTTGATAAGTACCCCATTCCCCTCCCTCCCTCCACCCCTCCCTGGGCCCTCTTGCTCCTTTCCCCCTTTTCCCCTTCCTTTCCCCCCTCCCTCCCTTTCTCCCAGTGCCTTCTCCACCCCCCCCCCATTCTTGAGCATTCTTTAGTGTGCATGTCAGACTTCCCTCTGGGTCCTCCTCTCTGATGAGGTGTAAGGACTCAGTAGCATTGTCTAGAGCTCTTTTTTGTGTTCCTCTTTAGTATAGGAACACTATTGTGGCTGTTAATCCCTTGCCTCTAAGGATCGTAGTGCCTGTGATCCATGCTAGACTATGGGAGTTCAATGATATGTTGGTAATTGTGCAGGTCATGCAAAGTCCTATTATGATTATGTCGGCTCTAACTTGTACGGAGTATCTTGCATATCATTGCTCCTCCCCATCTTTAGGCTCTTACAATGTTACCGCCCCCTCTTCCACAAATTTCCCTGAGCTTTAGAATGGGGAGAGATTAGATAACTTCTGCATCACAATTAAAATTCAAAACAGTCAACTCAGTCAAAACCCACCACTTCAGAATCCATAGCTTCTTTGAAGCCACAGTGACACTTAAATATAGTTAAGACTCGAATGCAGAAATTTGGTTGGTTGGAAAGCTAATTAAGCTTCCAACTTGCTCAAATAGAATTACAAAAAAGCAAATTGTGCTTTTCACAGAAATACAGTCCCTGCAATCACCAATGCTGGGCAGTTGTTAGGAGAATTTAAGTCCTGAGATAAGGAATCCAGGCATCTTTAGACAGTCTTCTGTTGTCCTTTCTTCCCAATCAGATTTGTGGATGTGTGGGGTGACACCACCACCAGCAATTGTAGCCTTAATGAGAGAGTCCAATTCTTCATCTTTGCAAATTGAAATGATGCGTTGCCTTCCTGCCAATTCAAGTACTCTGAGGTGAGGTACTCCAGGACGTTTGTGTTGTACATGGCGGCAGTCCACATATTGGTGATTGTCCTAGATTTACAGTTCCTATGCATACAGCCCACAGGGAACTGCAAGCCGGCTGGCTGCGAGTGGGAAACCGCTTGTGTCTTGGCCTTTTCCGAGTTCTTTCCAGCCTTACCACCAGTCTTCAGATTCCATAGAAACTCATGCAAGCCCACCACAGACTCCTCCATCCCACTGCAATTCAAACTTTCTGTGTCTGTTTTTTTTAAATATTTGACTTTGATAGGTGTAAAATGGTGTTCTTATTCTATCTGAAGGCTGTGAAATCAGGAATAGAAGTGTCATTTATTAAATTGATGCTGTGGAATTAATAATGTTTTATCTCACTGAATTTTCAAAGCATCCTATGTGCTTTGTCTTTTATGTCTGCAGAAGGGGAAACAAAAAAATTAAGTAACTACTTACAATCAGGCAACTGGAAATCAATAGACAGAATCAAGCATAGTTTTGTTAGAGTCATGTTCTTTCGACAATGCAATGCATATCTTTTTGTTGTATTTATAAATATAGGTATGTATGTGGGCATGTATAGGCACATGTATGTGTTTGTGGGCATGTATAGGCACATGTATGTGTTTGTGGGATGTGAAAAAGGGCAATGTGTTTGCCTGTGGAAAACCAAGGATGACCTATAGGAATCATCTTGGATTGCTCTATGTCGTTATTGCTTCCCACTGATATTTCCCAGACTCCAGTGTTTTTACAAGGGATCTGGGATTGGAACTCAGGCCCTTTTGCCTACAAAGCAATGAAATAGTGCCTGAGCCAACTCTTCAGCCCTATGCAGCACATTTCTAGTCATTCAAGTTGAATGTAAAGGCGAACTCAGGGTCCCATCCCTTCTAGTGCATTACTAATTTTAAGAACCTTTAAATGTCAAACTGAAGGCATTCCATATATGTGTTGCTTTAGGAGACTGAGAAATTTTGTTTTCTTTTGGAAAAAGAAAAACAAAACAAACCACAAAACTCATGTAGACCCAGAAACACAGAAGTCACTGAAAATTTAATTACTTGAGAAACATTCAAGGCTTTTTTTCCCCTGATGAAGTGCCAAATAGTTTTACTGGGTCCTGAGGTCACAGATTGGGTAAGATGCTGACCAGAGAATGCATTATATATTGGAGCAGATGGGTTCTTGGGAAATTACAGTACCAGACATCACATGTGTACTGTGATGGAAGATGTAACCATGATACACAGTAAAGGGTTTTATGACCAATTAATAAGGATTGGGCCTTGGGATCCTATGTGGTGGAAATAACGTCCTGTCTTACACATGGGGAAGTCAGGAATGGATTTGAGTTGGAGTTGTCAGTGGAATTAAGTATTACAGAATGAGCTGCAATGTGATCTTTGGAAAAATAGTGACAGGGAAAAGAGGGGAGATATTGTGTGTTGGAACAGAAATGCAAACACTCATAAGAGAAAGGAAATGATAGTCAACATGAGGTGGTGGTGTAAATATTTTGATACATCTGTTAAATATGGCCCATGGTAAGGAACAGCAAAATATGATTGGAAATACAAGGACAGACTATCAACTAAGAGCTTTTTCTGCCCTACAAAGTATCTGGATTGTTCTTATAGTTGATGGAAAAATAATCTGTTTAAAGCTTAAGACTGACTTGGTCAAACTTTTGTTTTAGAAAATTCTTTTTGCACAGTCGGTGGTCTATGGATTACTACTATAGCAAGAAGGCACATAAGTGTGACTGTACGGATGCTAAAGATAATCACAGCTTATAAAGTCAATTACTTGTCATGTGTTGACACATAGAGAAACATCACTTGTACTACTCATTCAATTTCCACAGGAACTATGTAAAGTTAGTTAGCCCATTTTAGAGAAAGGAAAGGTATATTCAACTGTAAGAAAAAAAAATCTTGAACAATATACTTGGCAACAGGACTGGGGCTAACATTTTAAGCAGGGGTACAAGCCAGCTGAAGACAATGCAGTCACAGTAGGACAAAAAGGATTACTGAGGACAGTAGGACAAAAAGGATTACTGAGGACTGGAGAGATGGCTCAGGGGTTAAGACTCTGTTTCATAAACAGAAAGTCCTGAGCTTGGATCCTAGGTCCCATGTAAAAACAGGTGGAAACAACTATGGTCTGCACTTCTGGCCCTGGTGGGCAGAGCCCAGGAAATGCCAGAGTAAAACCAGAAGGAGGTAGAAGCAATCTAGGATGATTCCTAAAGTCACCTTTGGTCCTCCACAGGGACACAGTGCTCTCTCTCTCTCTCTCTCTCTCTCTCTCTCTCTCTCTCTCTCTCACACACACACACACACAAACACACACACACACACTAAATAAATAAATAAATAAGATAAATAAAATTAAAAAGATGAAAAATAATGAGAAAAAGTGACACAATGTGACAAAACCATGACTTTTCTATCAATCTAGTTTAACTCCTTTTGTTAAAAAAAAAACCCAACAAACCAAAAAGAACTTTAAACTGGCATACAAAAAAGGGTTACTGATAAACAAGCCTTTTTCCCTTCTCTTTTTTAAATTTTGCATGCATGAATTTAGTGAATTTATAATATTTAACCCCTTAGTCCTAAATTCCATGCCACCACCTTTTACCCTTGCCACCATTCATCTTTCCTGACAGACTCCTTCCTGTTTTCAAGTTTTCCACTTGTACAGACCACTGTGTTTCATCTAGCTTATCGTTGATAACATATGCCTGACATGATTCATGCTCAAGCAAATGTCATAGATCAGTGGATATTTCACTGTGGAGAGCATCCTTCTTTTCTTCCCCATCAGTATTATTTCTCATCAGTCGTTCAGAGAGGTGTGGAGCTTCTTGAAATGTTTCAAATGTTATAGTGAGGTGTCTATAATACAATTCCCCTACAATTATTGTGTCAGTATACACATCTATCATGAAATCTTGTATATCATAACCCTGTCATGTCCAGGAGATAATGTCTGGCCCACCACTGTCCTACTTTAGACTCTTAAAATCTAAGGATAAATTGTCCCTGATCTTTGGAGTAGGGGAGGGTGAGGCATATGTGTCCTGTTTAGAGACAAATGATCCATAGTCACTTGTTTTCTATACTTTGGTAAGTTGTGATTTTTAGTAATAAGTACCTTCTGCTGTAGAAGAGTGCTTCTATTCTATGAGTATAACAACAGATATTTACAAAGCAGTTTGGTGTACTGTCTTCCTAGCTAAACATTCATAAGTCTGTTCTTTTCTTGGGATTTATGTCCTTCCCTTTCTCATTTACAGTATATGTTCATTCTGACAAGTGAGCATTCAATTCAATCAGAAAGCTGTTGGTTGTCTCCTTGATATTCATGCCACTATTACACTATCATGGTGATTGCTATTGCAACTTGCAGTTTTCACAGATTGATAAGATCCTTGATTGTTTTTCTCTTCAAGTATCTTCCATAGTACTCTCCTGTACTGTGTAAGCTATCCAGGAAGGAAGGAACTTCCAGACCAGTTCCAGCTGGTGTTTTTGTCCGTATCCTGTGATCCATATGTGTTGTATCTTCAGTGATAGGGGTCTTGCTCTCAGTTTTTGGAGGGCAACCAAGAGCAATGGCCAAAATCTGTACTGTTTGGGAGTTTCTGAGACCTTTTTGACAAACAGCTTATCAGGAAGTATGCATACCTGTTACTTATATCATTGTTTTAATTGTCACTGAGTGAAGTGACAAATTTTTTCTTTACACTCTTTTCCTTTCTCTGTGATCCTGTGCACATTCTTATTCTTTTTTGAAAAAGAAATGGATTTTTTGACATAGTAATAGCATAGGGCAAAAATCACTAAAAATAGTGAATGACTTGGGAGTAACTGCAAATGGTGAATGAAATTGAACTAGGTGTCAATGAAGATTCTCAGTAGTCTACTCTGAACACCTGAGAAGAGGAGGAATACTAGAGAATGAAGGGAATAGATTGTTGCCTCTGCTCTGAACAAATTGTATAGAAATTAGTAATTAGGGGAATATTTTGAAATATGAAGTCTTATCCATTATCTTTGTGTGTGTCTATGTGTGCATGAATGCACATTCATATGTGTGGGTTCATGTGTGTGGGAAGAAGTGTCTTTCCATTATCATTTATAGTAGAACTTGCATTTATATGTCAATCAATGTGTGTACACACACACACATATAAAGAAAGACACAGGTATTTGAAGTAAAATACCACTATCAATGATATAAATGAATAGGTAAAAGGATGTTTAGGCACGGCTAATTTTTATAAGACATTCAAAGTAGTCAAGATTGAAAGTATCTTCACAACTATTTCCTAAAATATGCAGATATTTTGTGATATATGGTCCTCTTGACTATTGGCTACTTTTACACAGTCTTTATTCTGTCATATGTCTGTAGAACTATTTTAATTTTTTAAAATTTCTTTAAAATTTTAATTTAAATATTCCAATCTCGCTGAATCTATCTCAGTTTCTTGATCCTCATTCCTAATGAGCTTATTAGTTCCCTGGTCATGTTTTGCTGCTCTAGATAACTCATCTTCCTATATAGTCAAAATTATAAGGTCAATATCTCTGGAGTCTCTGGAGAGAGCCATCAAAGATTGATTCTCTCCATATTGGTTCATTATGTGAAATCTTTCAATGTTTCTGCATTGCAACAAGGGTTCCAGAGATTTTGGCCATTTGTGTCTTTTCTTCTGTAATCACCAGTGATGATTAGATATTTGAAGTGTCATGAGCTCTGTGTTTCACAGCACTATGGCTTTTGTGCATGATACTTATTTACCAATATATTCTTCATTTCTTATTGATTATGGAAATATTTATTTCTTGATTTTTTAATTTAATTTACTTATTTGAGAAGGAGTGGAGAAAGAAATAGAGGAGTCTGCCTCTCTCTGTCTTTCTATCTCCCCTCTCTCTCTCTCTCTCTCTCACTCTATGTGTGTGTGTGTGTGTGTGTGTGTGTGTGTGTGTGTGTGTAGATTCCAGAGTACTATTGTAACTTGATTCTCTCTACCATCTGAACTCTGGAGATTGAACTCAGGTGAACAAGTTCACACACTGCTGCCTTTACCTATTGAGCCATCTTCATGTATGCTTATTTATCCTTCCAAATCATCCCTCTAGTCTCAAGCAAACTACTTCCTCAGTGCCAACAATATGCATATTTATAAGATTATGTTTGATATGTTTGTTTTTTGTCAGTGATAAGAGCTCCTTTAGAGGAAGGATTTTGTCTGTCTTTTTTGTGGGTTCTCATGTTTCTTATGACCAATATAAAAAATGGTTCAACATGGAAACATCAGAAACAAATAATTTAACGATGCAGCTTAAGGCTTTGGAGAAACTTGAGCAATCTGATCTCAAAAGTAGTAGAAGAGAGGAGATTAGCAAAATAAGGGGAGAAATATCTGAAATCGAGACTAAGAAAACAATAGAAAAAATCAACCAGGCAAAAAGCTGGTTCTTTGAAAAAATCAATAAGATTGATACACCCCTAGCTAAATTAACAAAAAGCAAGAGAGAGAAAACCCAAATTAACAAAATTAGAAATGAACATGGAGTTATCACTATGGATACCAAAGAAATCCAGAGAATTATAACATCATATTTCAAAAACTTGTACTCTGTGAAGTTTGACAACACAAAAGAGATGGATGAATTTCTAAGTAAACACAACCTACCTAAATTGAATCAGAAAGTTGTGAATTATTTAAATAGTCCTATAACATACAAGGAAATTGAAGAAGTAATCTCGAATCTTCCCACCAAAAAATGTCCTGGACCAGATGGATTCAGCACAGAATTCTACCAGACATTTAAGGAGTTAATAACACCAATACTCCTTAAACTGTTCCATCAAATAGCAAAGGAAGGAACACTACCAAATTCCTTCTATGAAGCTAATATCGTCTTAATCCCAAAACCTAATAAAGATTCACTTAAAAAAGAAAACTATAGGCCGAACTCTCTGATGAACACAGATGCAAAGATTCTCAACAAAGTCTTAGCAAATCAGATTCAAAAACATATCAAAAAGATCATTCACGGGGACCAAGTAGGCTTCATCCCCGGCACACAAGGTTGGTTCAACATACGCAAATCAATAAATGTAATTCATCATGTAAACCAGTCCAAAGTCCAAGACCACATGATACTCTCGATTGATGCAGAAAAAGCCTTTGACAAAATCCAACAGCCTTTTATGATCAAAACGCTAGAGACTGTAGGAATGAAAGGAACCTTTACCAATATAATAAAAGCTGTATACAACAAGCCCACAGCAAGGATTATGCTCAATGGGGAACAATTGGATGCATTCCCACTTCGATCAGGAACTAGACAAGGCTGTCCACTCTCACCAGTTCTATTCAATATTGTACTTGAAGTCTTAGCTGAAGCCATAAGACAAGAAAGGGACATAAGAGGGATTCAAATCGGCAAGGAAGAAGTCAAGCTATCCCTATTTGCAGATGACATGATCTTATACCTGAGTGATCCCAAAAACTCCACCAGGAAGCTCCTGGAACTAATTGAGAAGTTCAGTAGGGTGGCAGGATACAAAATAAATGTACAAAAATCAGAGGCCTTCCTATATGCCCAGAATGAAAGAAGTGAAAAAGAAAGCCTTGAGAGAAACAATCCCATTTACTATAGCCCCTAAAAAAATGAAATACCATGGTATAAACTTAACCAAGGAGGTAAAAGACCTTTACAATGAAAACTTTAAAACTCTAAAGAAAGAAATAGCAGAAGACACCAGAAGGTGGAAAGACCTCCCATGTTCCTGGATTGGTAGAATCAACATTGTAAAAATGACCATCCTACCAAAGGCAATATACAAATTCAATGCTATACCAATTAAATCCCAAAGCAATTCTTTAAAGAGTTGATCAAATAATCTCAAAATTCATATGGAGGCACAAAAGACCCAGGATAGCAGAGACAATCCTGAGTAACAAAAACACAGCTGGAGGTATTACCATACCAAACCTTAGTCTATACTACAAATCCATAGTTATAAAAACTGCCTGGTACTGGCTCCAAAATAGACACACAGATCAATGGATAAGGATTGAAGACCCAGATATAAGCCCACAAAATTACAGCCATTTGGTCTTTGACAAAGGGGCCCAAAGAATCCAATGGAAAAAGAACAGCATCTTCAACAAATGGTGCTGGCAAAACTGGATCTCCACATGCAGAAGATTAAAGCTGGACCCATACTTGTCACCATGTACAAGACTTAATTCCAAATGGATCAAGGACCTTGATATCAGGCCAGAGACTTTAAAAACCATAGCTGAAAGGATAGGGAATTCCCTCGAGCTGATTGGGCTAGGCCAACATTTCCTAAACAGACATCCAATGGCACAGTCACTGCTACCAACTCTCAACAGTTGGGATCTTGTGAAATTAAAGAGCTTCTGTTCAGATAAAGAGATTGTAACACGAGCTCAAAGGCAACCCACAGAATGGGAGGATCTCTTCACTAACCACATATCTGACAGAGCTCTACTGTCCAGAGTGCACAAAGAACTTAGAAAACTAAAATCCAAGGAAAACAATGGCCCAATTAAAAAATGGGCCCTGGAACTTAAAAGAAACTTTACCAGGGATGAAATTAAAATGTCTAACAAATATCTTAAAAAATGCTCCACTTCCTTAGCCATCAGGGAAATGCAAATCAAAACTTCCCTGAGATATCATCTCACCCCGGTCAGGATGGCAAAAATCCACAATACAAACAACGACAAATGCTGGAGAGGATGTGGAGAGAGAGGAACTCTCCTACATTGTTGGTGGGAATGCAGGCTCATACAGCCACTCTGGCGAGCCGTCTGGAGATTCTTAAAGAAATTAAAGATTGAAATGCCATATGACCCTGCTATCCCACTTTTGGGAATAACCCCCCATGCAGCAGAGGTTCGCCTCGATAGCACAAGCTCAAGCATGTTCATAGCAGCACTGTTTACAATAGCAAAGTCATGGAATCAACCTAAATGTCCAACAGTTGACGAGTGGATAAGGAAAAGTGGTACATCTATACAATGGAGTACTACTCAGCCATCAAAAATGATGAATTACTGGAAATTGCTGGGAAATGGATGTCATTAGAAAGAATTATATTAAGTGAAGTATCCCAAACCCAGAAAATTAAGCGCCGTATGTACTCCCTAATAGGTGGCTCCTAGTACCAAACTCACCCAGCCCACATTGAAACACTCAAAAGTAAACCTATGTAACACAGTAATTGCAAGGATTATGAACAAGAGAGATAGGGTAGGAGAGCCACACCAGAAACAAGGAGAGAGGGGACCATGTTACAGCAGAGAAAATAGGCCTCCATCAAGGTCTGCAAGTAAGTAATGAGAAACCTGGTTAAGTTCACAGACGTTCTTTCCTGATCTCACCAGAAGGGGAGGGCATATAGTCTAGCAGATAAAAAGTAATCATTTTGCAAATGGGTGATGGACCCCTCCCTCACTGAGGTTTCCTACTCTTATTACATCTACCCTTGAATGTGCTATTATAGCAGGACTCCAGTTTAACAGCTTTTTGTCTCTGGCCAGGGGGTGACATACAGTGCCCAGCAGGATGGAGTGAAGGGCATTGCAGGAGCAGCAAAACTGCAAAAGAAAATCAACAAACCACAATCCAGAACTTCAGAGACTCTATATCAATCACACAGAACTAGGCCAGCCTAAGCTCTCCCCATCCTGGAGCTCAGGGACATTTGCGGAAGAGGGGGCGGTAAGATTGTAAGAGCAAAAGGATGGGAGGAGCAATGATTTGCAAGATTCTCAACAATAGTTGGGGCCAAAGCAATCATAATGGGACTTTGCATGCCCTGCACAATGTCCAGTGCACTGTTGCCCTCATAAAGTCTAGCATCTGTTAAGGGCACCGAGATCCCTGGAGGCAAGGGATTGACAGCCATAGTAGTGCTCCTATGCTTAAGGGGAACAAGAGAAAGGGCTTATGGAAATGCCACTACCTCCTTATATGTCATCAGAGAGGAGGACCCAGTGGAGAGTCAGGCGTACACAATAAAGGACTCTCTGGGAATTTGGGGGAGTTATTGGGGGATGGGGAGGGAGAGGAGGGGGAGGAGGGGGTTCGGGGGAAGGAGGGGGGAGGCAGGGAACTGGTAAAAAATTTTTAAAATGTATAATTAAATTTTTAATAAGAAAATGCTAAAAAAAAGAAAAAAATGGTTCAACAGTTCTTAGATAAATGAAAGAAATATATTGATTGTAAGAATTAGATAAACTAACATACATCTTTTAATAGTGTCCATAGCATATTAGACATTATATAAGTATTCGAGATTAGTATTCTCTATATAATTTTTGTCTATATTTCCTTCCTTGTTGGTCCTTTCATCAAGTAGATTCCATTTAACACTTTATGTAAACACTTAGCATATTCATGTATTTCCCTTCTCTACTGTAAAAACTTCTGCTCATTATCTATCTAACCATGTGTGGCAGAACTTTCTGACTACACTCTATTTGCATGACTGCACCTCTTTGTAGCATGGACTTATTTACCCCTTTCTCCTTCCAACAATATCAATCTCTCTTGCCTTTCCACTTTTCTTTGATTTATAGCTTCGTTGCTTTAATAAACACATGATTCAAAACACTTAGGGGAGTCGGGGATTTTTTTTATTCACGCTCATGCTTTCAGGTTCCAATTCATGTGGCAGAAGTAATGCCAGCAAAAGTCGCAGGATCTGGCCACATCTCAAGTCAAGACCTTGGACAGATGCAGCATACAAGCTTCACCAGCTTGCCAGAGATTGAACCAGCTTTCTCCACCTTACTCCGCCTGTCAGGGAATAGTCCCATCTACTATGAGCTGGGTCTCCCGATATCAATCATGCAATTAAGACAGTCTCTTATACGTTTGCTTTGTAGACTTGCCTTAACAAAATAATTCCTCATAATTGTGCCTAGGAGGCCCACCTCTGAAATGTCAGGTTGACAGTCAAGACTGTCATACTACCTTTTCCAGTGATGTTTTCAACCTCTAACAAATCTTAACTTTTTTCAATAACATGAATCTTCATTGCAAGACTTCCACATTCTTTTGGTGTGGATTTATCTTTGCAGATTCTGCAACAAATAAATAAATAAAGCAGAACCGAGCGTCCCATTGTTGAAGCAGTGATGTTGGTTTTTCTTCTGCGAGGCTGAACATTTATCAATGAATACAGATTGTACTGACAGGAGCATCTTCAGTAATTTCATGGATTTTGTAGCAGACAGTAGCAGTGCATGCATGTGGGCAGGAAAAACTATGCAAATATTAATAATAATTATGCTTGATGTATTCAAATTCCACCAGGTATTTTCAGAAATTAATCTTCCAAATTACTTTTGCACAATTCAGGAAAATTGAAATGTGCATTTAAATAATTGTAGAAAAAATTTAAGAACTATCTCCACTTACTTAAGTCATACAGTTAAGGTGCTATCGTAAACAAAAGATTGTAGCTCTTTCAAACGCAGCAGCCCTACTGTCAAAACAGACTTAAAGATATCCTGAGAATTGCACTTTGTTTGTATTGCCAAGAATGACATTGTTTGGATTATTTTGCTTGATTTAAACATCATTAATATTCCTCAAAAGTATTAGTAAAAAAAAGTAATGCTGTTTTTTTTTGGTTTGGTCATATAGTCTTTCATCTATTTAACACATTAATATTTTTGTTTGCCAACTCAATATATCTGTCTATCAAATAAATGTTTAAGGTCAACTGTGGGCCAGGGACAGAGCTAAGCTGAAGTAGGGGAGTTGGAAACCCTTTGGATTCAGTATGGGCCATTGGATGTGTAATTTAGCTGTATTGGGGTCATGTATTTCCTCAACCACTTTAATATCAACTACCCAAGAGCTAAATTCTTTCCATTAGTCCATTTACATAGGTAAAGCACTTTCAGTTTTCTGCTTTCATGTGGTTTTAAGTAGTTAAATCATGGCCAGAGGCATTAAATGAAGAAAGAAACCCTAGGTTTCCTGAATACTTAAAATGAGGTTCTCAGGGAAAATAATGCATGAGTGAATAAAGGAGAGAAAGGTAGACAAGCTCCATCCATAGGAAACTGATGACATACGGGCTTCTGGAGCCAGGAGTCCATGGGTAATATCAGTGATTAGAATGCTATACCCACAGTCGTAGACATTCTGGGGGAACCAAGACCCTCTTCCAGGAGAAACCCTAGATTTATATTTTGGGGATGGTCTTTGCAGGATGGTGTGGAAATAGTTGCTGAAGAAATGGCCTAAGGCTTTTGAACTTGGTTCAAAGGCTACCTGACTGTTCAATCTTCATCTTCTCCTCACCCGTAACATGAGAAAGGTGGCATCAAGCATAGACTTTAGATTTAGCTAATATCTGCCCAAGGCTTTGTTCAGTAGCATGAAACTGGGACCCGTAGGTAGAAAAGATGGTTCAGAGCATAAGCACAGACTGGGAGGAAGAAACACACCTTAGGATGCATCTATATCCAGTATGTCTCCTGGGTTCTCCTATAGACTTCCAGAAGCAATGACCACAAACTCTCTACTTGCGTGTTTCGTGACCTTGAATTTGTGGCTAAATCATTTTGGTTTTAAATGTCCTGTCTCCCAAGGGAGATGCTGCTCCCACCTTCCCACCAAGCAGTAGAAAGTAAGAGACAAAAGGAATGCCTTGGGCTTCTCTTCTGAGTGGCATTCTGTATTCAATTGACAGCTCTTAATTGCCCTTGAATGATGTCCTGGTAAAAGACACATTTCTAGTCAGCACTTACAAAGTAGACACCTCTGGTCTAAAACAATGGCTTCAAAAGAGCAGTTTCATTTTATTGTGATATCATGGGCCAGTATACTATCCTAGTAGTTTTTCTGTAGGCAGCATTGGAATCATCCCTTCAGGTAAATTAGTTATGTATCATTATCACTGATTCATCATATAGAAATGATTGATTTTCAGTTTTAGCTGATATGCTAGCCTTTAGAGGGAGTGCTGGTTAGTTTTTTGGTATTTCCTATGGCGTCATGGTGGTTCATCCCCCACAAGATTATGAGTTTGCATTCTAAGTTGATGTCGATAGAGCTTTGTTGGAGGAAGACATGTCACAGGGGATGAGCCTTGAGATTGATTTGCCCTGTCCTGCTTCCACTAGTAGTCTGCTGCATGTTCTCTCTGCCTCCATGACGAATGTGACCTAAGCCTACTCCCGCTTTTGATGAAGTCATGCCTTTTTCACCATAATGGACTGACTGTATCTCCCTTGTGGAACTATAACCCAATAAATCTCACTTTGTCATCTTAACTTGCTTGTTGTCTCACAGCAGCAGAAAGAGTAACTGTACACGTGGGTACATATGTGATCCTATAAGTGGTATACTGATGACAGAAGGCAAATCAGGTAGAATGGAAGAGAAAGAAGGCAAGGAGTGAAAGAAGAGGAACCGTGTCTTTCCTGTCTTTTAATTATTCATTCTTCAATAAGCATTGGTACTGTGACTGAAGACATAAAGGCAAAACTCAAAGAAAGGAATATCTATGCCTCTGGGTAGCAGGATGGTCTACAGAGAGATATTTAAAGACCCCAGGATCAGTGTTGATTTATTATTACTAGTATTTTATACGAAGTAAGAGATTTCTTAGCAGCATTTTGTAATTCTTTGTTTTGGTTGACTAAACCAAATTCTCTCATCTAATCAACTTCCCCTTCTTCTAACCCTTATCCTACTTATACAATTCCATTTCCAATATTTCCTTTTCCTCTGTCATGTATACTATTTCATGTACAGATGCATACTATTACCTTTCTCTACCCTCCGTGCTTTTTTCCCCACTCATGGTTCCCTTTCTAGTTTTATCACTTAAACCCACATTCACTCACATGTAAGCACATAAAAATTAGAACCTAGAATCTACACAGGAGCGAGAACATGCGGTATTTGGTATTTGTCTTCCTGAGTCTGGGTTATCTCATTCAGCTTAATAGTTTCCATATCCAATCCATTTTCAAGGTTCAAGATTTAATTTCTTTCTATGGTTGGACAAAATTCCATTGTGTCCATGTACCACATTTTTGTTATCCATTTACCTATTGACAGATATCCCTCACTATTCTGAATAAAGCAGCAATAAATATGGGCATGTATTCTGTGGAAAGCTATGAAGTCAACTATTTAAGTGGAAGAGGTTCAAGGGCACCAGAGCGTCCAGAATGAAGTGGTGAACTTGTCCTGGAGTTACTGGGAAAGTTCCCCTGAACAGGTGTAATCAGATTGGATCATGAACACAAGACAGAGAAGAAAGGCTAGGGGAAGTATGTCATCGGCGACTAAACTCCAAGGTAGAGAGACACCAGGTCAACAGAAACTTGCATTGCTTGTGGGTTCCAGAGGAGAAAACCATTGCATTTCTCAAAAGGGATAAAAGAGACACATCGAAGAGGGAATGGTATTTAAAATGGGCTGTGGTATTTCACAAGAACTGGATGGGGCTTGAAGAACACTACAGATGGAGCAGTGTGAGCAAAGATGGAAGGTAAGAAAGCTCAAGGGAAACGTAGAGACCATGGAGGAGTCGAGTATGCTTAGAGTGCTGAATAACTGTGATTAGGACTGGGAAGAACATCTGGAGTCAGATGGGCAAGCGCTCCGAATGTTGATGGGAGGTTCTGAACCTACTTCTGCCATTTGGCTGAAATCACTGACATTTTGATTTGGGGGCATGCAAGCCCATTCAGTTTAACACCATATTTTTCTGAGATTGACTCCAAGTCAGGTAATCCAATAGGTGTTAAGGGCACAAGAAGAATCAGATCCATTTCCTGGTCTCTTGAACCTCATGTTAGGGTATCTATTGACAAGTCAATGTCTGTGCCTATGTCTATGCATACAGAGGGATTTGCATCCACCTTTCTCTACCTCTGTGCCTGCATCTGTATTCAGATCTACATCTAGACAGAACTTACCCTCAGGATAGTGTGTAGGGTGCATCAAGACAGGGGAGGGGATGAAAGAAGGAGAACAGACCAGGAATGCTCAGTAACTGTGGGACTGCAAAAAGGGACAACTGTCCAGAGAGACAACTGAGCTGGGTGCTATACAATGTAGGTAGAAGACCAGGATGAAGCTGAGTTTGAAGCAAGGCTCTATTGGGAACTTTCTTTGAGGAACCTTGGTCGAGCACTTTCCTTAGCCATAGTCTCTTCATGTGCTGGGCAGGTTTATAGCATTAACTCTGAGGACCAGTGAGGAGATTAAGACGATATGCTGGAATACAATGGGCATCGGCATCAGGACTAGGCGTGTGATAAAGAGACTGCATGGTTTGCTTTGCCACATCCTGCTCAGGAAAGAGTACACTTTTACTTTTTTAAAAAAATCCCAGTGCAGGTTGTAGTAGACGTGGGTGGCTTTGATAAAGCCTGGGTTTGGATCTGTGTGTTCTGTTTCCCAAGTAAGGAGCCCAAATACTCTTCCTGGCTCGGGTAGCAGAGCCCGCCTCACGTGGGGAGGCCCTATCCGGGTCTGATTTGGACATCCCACCAGTGAACCCACTGATTCAGAGCGGCTGAGAGGCTCTGGCAGCAGTCCTTGCTGTAGCTGCAACGGGGCCAGACCCTCCATCTCCAGCAAACATTTACAGTGGCTCGGTGCCTGCTGCTCCCGCCCGGACACACAGGAAGCTGATAGTCAGGCCAACCCGTGGAAGCCAACAGGATGCTGCCAACGTGGCAACCAGGAGCTGCAAAGGCCCGGAGCTGGAGATGTTCCATCTGCAGCTGTGGCCACAGACAGACTCCTCCGCTGGCAGCCACACGGCGGTGGGATCAGCTTCTCTCCGGAGCTCACCTGAGTGAGCTGGACCGCTGCCTGGTCCCTGGCTCCTCCTGGTGCATAACAGACAGCTTCAAGGGGGAACTGGTTCAGCGAGCAAAGAGGAAGCCAGAATACAGTGAGGAGAGGTGAGCCCGGATGTACTGAGGAGACGTGGCAGAAAATTTCCAATGGCAGCTTCCACTAGGGGTTCTCATTTATCCAAAATAAAAGGTATTGCAGCAGTTACTAATGTCAATTTGACAGCTAGGAAGTCTCTGGTCACACCTGGGAAGAATTCTCTAGCTTAGGGTTAGCTTCTGAACATGCCTGTGAGAGATTAACTTGATTGCGTCAATCTGAGTAAGAAGACCCGGCCCCTTGTGAGCAGGACCATTCGCTAGACAGGGGAGTCTGGGTCTGTGTAAACATGGAGAGACAGAGCTAACATACACCCATTCAATTTTTTTTCTGCCCTGGACTGTAGATATCACGTGACCAGTTCCCTCAAGTTGCCGCTGTTGTGATTTCCCTACAAGGATGGACTGGAACCTGGAATTGAGAACTGGTTAGAGACCCTTGTCTTCTCTAAGTTACTATTGCTGGGCATTGCACACAGCAACTAGAAATGAAGCAAAAACAGGTACCATCCATGATCATTAGAACTGTGGTGAGAGTAGAGATTTAACAAGCAGGTCTTGGAAAGAAGGGAGAAGGGAGAAGGGGGGAATGAAAGGAAATGAGGGACTTCATTTGTTTTGATATTTTTTTCTTTTCTTTTCTTTTCTTTTTAGAAATTATCTAACTCAGAAGTCATGGTTGTAACGGTTACTCTTAATTATTGCTGTGAGAAAATACTCAAAGTCGATCAACTTAAGGGAGAAAGGGAGGTTTATTCAGCTTACAGTTCCAGACGGAAGGTACAGTCTCTCAAAGCAGAGACGGCATGGCTGGCTGGCCAAAGCTGGAGGAGGCTAAGTCACCGCAGACGTCTTGGAAGCTGAGAGCTGCAGACTGCTTGCTGCAAAGACAAACTTTTCCTAGAGGTAGGGTGGGACTAATCCACCTCAAGACCCACCCCTTGTGACTGCCTTCCTCCAGCAAGGCTCCACCTCTCAAGGTGCCATGACCTTGCCAAACACATGAAACTGTGGGGGACACATTTCAAACCATGACAATGGTTTTCATTACCACATTTTCATTCTTATCTGTCATTATGCTTTGCTCTAATTTATCCACTTCTCCCACCCCCTTCCTCACGATGGTTTTTAGAGCATAAAAACTTTCAGCGCAGAAAACATCAAGGCGACAGTACAAAGTCGCGGAAGTAAACTTGAGAAGCGATGCAGAGTGGAGCCTTATCGAGAAATGTTCCCACCATAGATAGATACTAGATAGAGGTTGCTTCAAGAGCACTGGTCACTGTAAAAGATGGTTAAATAATTAGGATGAGAGAAATTATTAGTGCTGCACTCTGAGTCACTAGGGGTTAGGGCTTCATGTGAGTGTTTTTTGATGAGTTAGCTCACAGTGCAGCTCAAAACAACTCCATTTCCATTAAGCGATTTCTCTCTCTGCCCATCTTCTTCTCAGCCCATGGCAATTCTCTGTGTTCTGTCCCTGCAGATTTACTCTCCTCAATATTTCCTATGCATTAAACTGTATAATACATGACCTTTTGCTTCTGGGTTCCCTACTGGATGATGCCTTCATTTTCGTGGGCATATGTGGCTCACAAGCGTTTCATTACTCCTATGCGAGATATTGTTTCATTTTAATGGGTCTAAATTAGAGCTACCAAAAGTGATTGCTCAAAAGTTAAGAGTTTCTCCCAGGGCCCACAAAACTTAACATGGCTAGACAAGTGACTTTGCTTCTCACTGAAGACTAAAAGCAAAAGAGGACTCATCAAGAGATCACAGGAACAGGAGTAACAACGGTGGCTTCATTGATCTGACTCCAATTTTCTGTGTTGGTTTAATTTTGTCAGTGACTAAATTACTTGAAAGGAAACATTTGCTTTGCTCATATTTTCATCAGTGGTGATGGGGAGGGCATGGTGTATAAGAAGGGGAGTGGAACAGTGATAAGGGTGGGATACTGGGGATTGACTCTTTAGTGAGCTATGCTTTCAATTCAGGCCCACTTTTTGCAACTCCACCACCATGGATGAATTCATCCACTTATGAAGGCAGAGCCCTTGTGATTTAATGATCTCAGACTTGTCTTCACAGATACAATCCAAATAATGCTTTATCAGTTTTCCAAGTGCTTTTCAATCCACTCCAAAAACTACAATAGAAATACACAATTGCAGTGTTGAGCAGAGGAGGCAAGAATAGGCATCTTTATGGTGAACCACTCACATCTTGAAAAGAAAGCGTGGAAGTTTTCTCAGTTGATCATGACATTAACAGTGGGCTCATTACTTCTGATCTTCACTGAGCTGAGATCAATTTCTTTTATACCTATTTTGTTGAATGTTCTCAGCATGAATACATGCTGAATATTGTCTTTCATGGAAGGGCTGTATGCTCTTTCTTTCATTTTGTTCATATAACGTATCACATTGATTGTTTTGAATATGTTGAACTATCCTTGTATTACAGAAATATGTCTCACTTGATCATAATGTATCATGCTTTTAATGTGTGTTTGCTAGCCTTTTAATGAGAATGCTTTAGATCTATAGAGTTGTTATTTTTTCCCTGTGATGCCTTTAGTTGGCATTGGTATGAGGATGATGCTACCCTTCTAAGTATATTTTCAAAGTTCTCCTTTTATTTTTCAGAAGACATTTTAATGCTAGATTTTATTGACTCCTTATTTTGGTTATTGTTTCATAAAAAGTTTTTTATATATCATAGAAATGGGTCGTTTCCCTCAATGTTCTTACATCTTGTAAATATTTAAAAGTCTGTTTTTCATTTTGATACATGTCATTTAATTCACAGATATTAGAATTATAAGATCTCCCAATTTGTCAGTCTTTCCCTTTATTGTTAAAAGTGTTTATTTCCAGTTCAAAACATCCTATCTGTTCCAAGTTCATGAAAATATTCTATAAGTTCTTCTAAAAGTTTTCTGCTGTAGCTTTTATATTAGTCTATCATTTATATAGAGTGTATGTCATGGTTTGAAATGTGTCCCCCATAATCTCATATGTTTAGGAAGGTCATGGCATTTTTAAGAAGTGGAGCCTTGCTGGAAGAAGGCAGTCACAGGGGTGGGCCTTAAGGTGAATTAGTCCCATCCCTACTTCTGGGAGAGGTCTGCTCTAGCAGTGGCAATCTTCCAGCTTTCAACTTCCAAGATGTCTGCAGTGACTTAGCCTGCCTCCAGCTTCTGCCAGCCCGCCATGCCTTTTTTTTGCCATGAAAGTACTGTTTCTCCCCTCTGGAACTATAATCTAAATAAATCTCTCCTTTCTGCCTTAAGTTTCTTGACTTGGATGTTCTCTCACAGCAACAGAGAAGAAACCAGTAAGTGCATTTCTATGTATGCAACAGGTAGATGCCATATTGCTTTTTTCTTGCAAAAGATTATATTGTTGAAATTTCACTAAAAAATGAGATTCATTTGTTTTGTTTTGTTTTGAGCTTTTATTAATTTTTAATTTTATCAAGTTTTTTTGCATTTTGAGATAATGGGATGGTTCTATCATGTGGGCAATAGCATGGATTGGTGTTTGAATATTATATCACCTCTCATTCTTGAAAGAAACACAATTTGCTCCAAGTGTGCCATTCTTTTAATATATACTTACTAATAAATTATTTCATACATCTGCATGTATGTTTATCAAATAAATTGGTCTGTAATTTTACTTTTTGTATTATGTGCCAAAATTATGTAAGATTCATAATATGGCTAGAAAGTATTTCCTTCATTCTATTCTTCTGAGCTTTTTTCCAATAATAAGATTGATGTTAACCTGTAAGTATTCTAAAAAATATATATCTTACATTACATGGGCCCTGGAGAACTTCCTATGGAAGATAATTTATTCATAGGTTCATTTGCTTAGTGCATGTATACACTATTCATGTTTTAGCAATTTTTCTTTAGTTAATTTTGATATCTTGGATTGTTATTAATATTTGTCAGTTTTATTTAATTTTTTACCATGTAACTGATTTTCAGTAATATTTTATCTTCTTTCTGAAGACTATAGACCTACAATGATGTTCCCCCTTTATTTCCAGCTGGTAATATCATTATTGATTCTACTGTAGTTCTTAGGTGGTGCTGTTGAGATAATGTCTTGCTCCCTAACCAAGGCTGACCTGAAAATTACTATGTAGTCCAGGTTGGCCTCAAATTCATGCTAATCTTCCTCAGTCTCCTGAGTGCAATTACTATGGGCACCAAGCTATCATGTATCTCTTATTCTTTTAATCTTTCCAGGGCTTGTCAATCCTAGTAAAGTTTCACAGAGAAACACTGTTGATTTTATAGTTTATTTATTTCTGGTCTTCAGTTCATGTTATTTTGTTTTTGGTTTCTTTTGTCCTCTGATGGCCTGGGATGGTACTAAAACAATTACTGCATTGATCTTTCTTATTATATACACATGACATAATAGCTTTCCCTCCAGTGCAGCCCAAATGCCTCTTTTCACTTCTGCGCTGCAATTCCTTTCATTATCATGGGTCTCCACATCAGGTCATCTAAAAAGTATTATTTAAAATACATGTATTAGAAGATTTTTCAATTGATTTTTTTCTATTTTTAGCATATTTCTATTTTGATCATGTAATTTTCTTCTTGATTATTTTAGCTATTTGAAATTTATCTTTCTTTATGGTTCATGTTATGGTTGCATTTTGGTGTCCACTTTTGGGGGCAGCTGTGGAAGATTAAGGGTTGGAATGGCCCTGGCCCCTGATCAAGTCTGCAGGTATTTGGCCAATTGCTGTGGAGAAACCAGCCCATAGTGGGTGGTACTTTCCAGTGGTGGACCGGATAATAGGAAGTGCAAGGAGGAGGGACTTGCTCTTCTCTTATCCGGTGTCGACTTGCTGTGGAGTCCACTCTGCGTGCACGTTGTTTGCCTTTAGAGCATCTGACCTTCTTTGTTGCTGTTCCTGCTGCCTCCGTCCTTGGCTGACTTGGAGCTTCACCTTTTCCACCACGTTGTTGCTGTTCCTGCTGCCTTTGCAGCCTGGTCTCTAGGCCTTGCTGCTGTTCTCTGTTCATCTTCGACATTGGAGTCCAGACCAACGTTGAAACCCAGCGTCTTCAACCCTCCAGAGAAGTAAAGGCTTGAGACTTTCTCAGGATCTTTTGGCTTTGTGGAACATTCCAGTCAAGAACAAGGCTGCTGTGGGTGGCTACCTTGAAGGACACTATTTTTATTGTGAGTTATTTTTTAATACACACACACATATCATTCTATAGATTTTATTTCTTCAGAGAACCCTGACTAATACAAGTTCATTATATAGTTACATGTGTGTAACAGTTACTCTTAACTATTGCTGTGAGAGAGCACTCAAAGTCAAGTAATTTCCGGGAGAAAGGGAGATTTATTCAGCTTACGGTTCCAGAGGAAAGATACAGTCTTTCATGGTGGAGGTGACATGGCTGGCTGGCCTAAGCTGGAGTCAGGCTAAGTCACGCCCATCCGTGAGGTTGAGAGCTGAAAGACTGCTTGCTGCAAAGGCTGACTTCTCTTGGAGGTAAGGTGGGATTATCCACTTCAAGGCCCACCCCTTGTGACTGCCTTCTTCCAGCAAGGCTCCACCTCTCAAGGTGCCATGACCTTGCCAAACCCATGAAACTGTGGGGGACACATTTCAAACCATGACAATGTGTCAACCATTTCACGTGCCCTTGTAAAGGATATATATTCTACAGTCCCGGGTGCTAGATATTTTATGTGTATAAATTAATTCATTTTGTTATTCAGATCTCGTGACTTCATGTTGACTTTTTCTTCTATTAAATTAGTTACAGAACATGTTGAAATCTTCAACTCTGATTGTAGATCTGCCACTCTTGTAATTCTGTCAGTTGTTGTTCTTAAGGTACACTATCAGGAGCAAGCCAGCTCAGAACCATTAGTCTTCTTGATAGATTGTCTTTTCCATCACTGTGAAATATCATAATGAATTTCTGGTCACGATCTTGTTTTAAAACTTTTTATCATGGTTAATACAGTTGATTTTATTAGATTAATCTTTACATGGTTTCTGTTTGTCTCTTATCTCTTTACTTTTGAACTTCCTCTATTGGGTGGTATTCTCTGAATAAGAATAATATAGTCAGATTTTATTTCTCTTTGCTGAAATATTTAGTCTAATTCCATTTAATGCACTTTCCATGTACAAAGGGAATTTGGCTTACAATCTTTTTGGAAATGTATTTTACTTTTAATCGATGCATAGTAATTTTCCATGCTCAAGCGATATCTTGTGACATTTATAGCTAGACAGACAGACAGATATGTTTTGTGCAATGATCCTTTCAGATCAATTGACATATCTATTATATCAGACATTTATGGCATTTTTGTGTTATTTTGTGTTAGGAAGACTTAAAATGTTAATACTTATCTTTAAATATTTAACTGTTGTCAACTGTAGTTATCTTACCATGACATACAATATTTTTTATTACATATGAAAATGGTATGAACATCATCATTCATGATTTGGTGAACATACAAGCTCACTACTGTTCTGTAGATACTGTAGAAATGAGCATGCAAGCCTTAGGACATGTGTCTGTCATGCATTTTATTTGCTATACTGTGCTATCAGTTTTCCAGGCTTATATGTCAGTTTACTTTACTACTTGTTGTATGTGAATATTTCAGTTGCTCTACAATCTTCGATGTAGCATTTCTCTCTGAAATTTATCTCCTATGCATTTTTATTAAGTTTTTTTCATTCTTTTAGTTTCATAGGAATATAGTGAATTTATATTTCCAAACCATTATCCCCAATTCTATTCCCTTTCCTTTTTCCATTACAACTCATCTTCTTCCCTACCAGTCTCTCTCCTATTTTCATGTCTTTTCGCATGTGTGGTTCACGCATTTCACCTGGCTTACCTTTGATGGCTTGTGCCTGAGCAATTGCTGGAGCATGAATCATGTATCAGTGGATATGTCATTGAGGAAAGTATCTTATAGTCCAATCAGCATTAACCCTCAACAGTCTCACAGAGAGATAATGGGGTCTCTTGAGATCTTTCCACTTCTGTGTTAAAATATTGAAAGGTCAAACCTTGTGTAAGTGTTATTGAAGTACACATAACTGCAGATATTTCATGGATTCAAAAGCCCTGTCATGTCCAGAAGATAATGTCTGGCCATACCTTTTCCCCTTTCAGGTTATTAAATCTTACTCCCCACTCTTTTAGGATGGTCCATGAGCCTTAGGACTGGAAGTGGTTTGGTTGTCCTGTTTAGGGCCAACAGTCTTCAGTCACTTATTTTCTGTACTTTGTTTAATTGTGATTTTCTGTAATAAACACTCATCTTCAATGCATTTCTTAGGCAGGTTTATATGTTTTCCAGTTCTTCTGTTTTTTTTTTTTTTTTTTTTTTTCTTTTTGAGACAGAGTTATGCTTCCAAGCTGACCTGGAATTTTGTGTGCAGTCTAGAATGGCCTTAACTGATCCTGTTGATTCAGCTTTTCAAATTCTGTGACCACAGGTATGCATCACCATGCCTAGCTCTGTTCTTTGAAAGTTTCCTGGAGTATTATCTGATCACTCATTTTCTAACTTATTATTCCCCTTTTTCCTGTCAAGTCAACATTTAAACAAATTCTTAGTTTTCATTATTATACTATTTTTTAATCTCCAGATTACTATATGGTTTTCCTCATAATGTCTGTATGTTTTATGAAATTTTATGTGTCATCATAAATATCCTTGAATTGCCAACTATAGTTCTGTGACTGGCAAGTCCTAATAGGCACTGTCTTGTCTATTAGTTTTTGTCCTGTTTCATGGTTTTTGACTTTTTTTATTCAATTGTGCGTATGTGAGTGTGTGCCCGTGCGTGCGTGCGTGTGTGTGTGTGTGTGTGTGTGTGTGTGTGTGTGTAGAACCACGGGCAAATTCGGGAACCACCATGGACCGCCTCCACCTCCTCCTTGTTTACTCTGCCCGGGGATTCACAGGCTCCACCCTACCAGGACCAGAAACGCACGCCACCCGTGCTTCTGCCCGGCATCTATACTATACGTGGGGTCTAGGATCCAAACTCAGGACCTTCCATCTACAAGGCAGAGGCTTAACCTCTGAGCCACCTCTCCAGCCTCGGTTTTTGACATTTAAAAGTTATTTTTTTTTATAAAAATGGTACAAACTCAGTAATTTTCTATTGAGCAAAGAAGGTTCACCTTAGCTGGGATATCTCTTACTGGACATACCACTTTGAATAATTAAGAAGGAAATTCTGTAAATCTGGGCCACCAGTTCATAAAGTTTGTTCTATTTTTTATTTACCCTTATGTCAATGATTTAGTTTTCCAGGAATATCTATGGAAAGTCTAAAATATCTTGAAATACTTGGAATTTAAATTTTTTGTTTCTTTGCTATTTTCAAAAAATTTCTTTGATGATTTAGAGATTTTTCTACTTAGCTCCTTAGTTTCTATCCATGCCTAGCTTAGAAATTGGCAAGTATTTTGATGTAAAATATAGTATCATTCTCCTCAGGGTCCCTGCCTGTCAAATCAAAATGTTGAACTACAAATTTTCTATTTTCAGTTTTATAAAATTACTAAAAGTATTCTTCCAACCCTTTTCTCCTTGAATTAAGACTCTGCTTGATTTGATGCCTGTTGCAGTTCGCCTGCATGGTTGCTGATAAATCACCATCAAACGGCTTAAGGGAACAAGGGTTTATTTTCTCTTATAATTGTCTGGTTATAGTTCTCGATCCAGTTTGATGGGAGAGCTCACACCAACACCAGGGCCGAGGAACTGGCCACACCATCTCTACATAATGGCTGAGAGATTGATGATCCTTACTTTGCCTGATCAGCATGTCTGGCTAAGTGTACACAAGGATGCCTACTCTCTCAACCAGCTCTCTGTATTTTCTTCTCGGACCTAATCCCACCTACCATGGGCTGGGCTTTCCCCATCACCTAGATAATCTCCTTCAGCTTTGCTCTGGGCTTAACTCAACCACTAATTCTCTACAAATGTGCCCAGAGCTCAAACCTTCAAGTGTCAAGTTGACACCTGTGCCTAACTATACCAATGCCTTTGAAGCTAATTAATTAAATTACTTAATTTGTCGTTCATTATTATTATTTCTTAGTTTTCCAATGCAAGTTATTGACTGCTGCATTAAGGAGAAAAGAAACCCAAAGATTAGTTTAATCTTGATGGTTTCATTTTTGTCTGTGACATTGGTCTTTCAAGTCCTGACTAATGAATCTGACTAATTCTCTTATGTCTTCAAATAAAAACTTTAAAATATTTTGTTCATATTTATTTATGAGAGAGTGAGAGAAAGAGAGAGAGAGAGACACTAGTGGAGGGCAGAGAACAACCTTCAGAATTTGTCTTTCTACCACATGGGCCTTCAGGAATCAAACTCAGGTCTCTAGATTTTCCAGTAGGCACTTTACCTACTGAGCTATCTTGCCAACCCTCAAACAAAACTTCTATTTAATCTACTTTGAATTGTTTTCATTGGGTCAGTTGTTCTCTGATAAATTATTCCTTATGACTTATGCACAGAAGTCTCATAATCTAGACACTGACATTGTTTTTTAACTTGGGGTTACTTAATGAACATTTATTGACAAAATTCATGTACTGTTTTTTAAATCTTGCTTTATTATTTGATGCTTTCACACGTGAATGCTGTGGATTTATGTCATTTTCCCTCATTTTTACCCACTCTCATCTCCCCTGATTCTTCTCATCCAGTTATGTAGCTTTTTAAATTGTTATTATTTCCTGTATTGAGGTTAGAATTCTGTTTATCTTATGTGATAATTTGAAAGCCTCTCAGTTCTTTTAGAGGCCCATTATGTCTTAAAACATTTAACAAATGAAGTAGGAATAAAGCTAATTAGCTATAAGTCCTATTTCACTTAATTCAAGGCTTATTAGGTGGTTGTAGCTTTCTCATTTCCAAGGAAGTTGCTGTATTAATACATATATTATTTTAAATAATCTATTTAGTTATTACAAATTAATTAGCAAAACTATTTTCATTTTATTGCATACAAGTCTTTTGGATTAAGTGCAGCAAATAAGTGACTCTAGAGTGTTCTAAATAGGACATTTTAATCTCCCCCTCTCTCCCCCAACTCTCTGCACTACCCAAGGCTCATTAAACATTGCAGAAGAGGAGCTGAAGAGAATGGAAGAGTCAGAAGGTGGGGAAGAATACTGTCAGACAGGGCCTTCTGTGCATATTACCACTAACTATATTCATGAAGTGGCTGTAGCTGTGGTTACTACACAGGTTATGTATGAGACCAGACTATCAATGTGGTATCATGGATGGGGGAAAACTCCTATGACTCCACCTTTCTCTGAGTGAATCTCCGTGGGCCACACATTGAGAAAGACATGAATGAGACTGACAGTAAAGAAGAAAGTTTATGATGGGAAAAGGAAGGAAGATTAGGTAATCTAGGTGCAAATAATGTAAATTCATTGTATTTGTCCATAAAACTTACACAGAATAAAAACAAACTAAATGTAAAAATTATCGTATGCATATATGATAATATCAAAGAATAAAAAAAGAATAAAAATTATTTTGCATTTCAGTTTTGATAGTTTCCTGTTCCAGTTTTAATTTTCTTACATGTCCTATATTTTATTGTTTCTTAATAAAATAATTTCCAGTTATTTTTTATCCACATCTTAATCATATTAATAATGTAATAGATAAATCTTTTAATTTATCGATTGTGTTCTTCTCTTTCTTCCTTTTCTTTTTCCAGCTAATTAAATTAATAATTAATCCATTTATTCCCATTCTTTCTTATATAATGATAAGGCAAGAAAATCCATACTTTTTCTTCTTTGTATAACTTTGGCTAGTCTTGTGAGTTTTTATACATAATTCTTTTTATTCTTTTTTTTTAAAAGAAACAGTTTTAAAAAGCTTTTCTCCCTGTTAAAATCATTTACAAGAATCTTTTTACTCTTCTCTAGGACTCGGCTTTTAATACTTAATCTTTTCTTTGATTCTCAGTTTATAACATTTGAGGTAGAATTGGCTTGCAACCCCAATATTCAGGAGCAAATGTAGTGACCTTTTATAAATGTTTCTTTTTTTTACTTTATTTTATGTGTGTGTGTGTGTGTGTGTGTGTGTGTGTGTGTGTGTGTGTGTCAGAAGGCACTGTATGTCCCTGTGGAGGACCAAGGGTGACTTGGTGAATCATCCTGCATTGCTTTTACCTCTTTTTGGCTTTGCTCTGGGATTTGGTTCTGCCCACCAGGGCTAATAGTGCAGGCCAAAACCAATATTTTCACCTGGCATTTTTATGTGGGACCTGAGTTCCAAACTCAAGACCTTCTGCTTGAGAGGCAGAATCTTAACTCCTCAGCCTTTGCTCCACCTTATAAATGTTTCTTAAACCTGTGAGAGGAGTTACACTTCCTATTTGAGATTTGAGTTTTCAGTATGAGTTTCCACATTTGTAATAATTCTTAGATTGATTTCAGGAAAGGAAAACTTTAATCCCATAGATTGAATATGCTATGTTTCACTATAAATTTCTATCTAGTTAATAATTTATTATTTTAAGTAGTTTTACTTTTTTAGTTTTACAAGCATATTGAGTACTTATTCCCATTTCCCTCCATCTCCCCTCCCATCCATCCTACTTTCCTTCCATTCTTCAATCCATCCCACTCCTTCCCACCCTCCCTGCCATCTGCCTTCATGGACCCATGGCTCCCTCTAGCCTGTCTACTCTTCATTTTTCTTTTTAATTCTACTTGTGCAAGCTTATTGAATGCTCATCCCCACTTCCCTCCGTTGCCTGTCCCTCCCATCTTTCCATCAATCCTACCCTCCTGCCTGTTTGCTTCTATGGATCCCAGGGTTGCCCCTGGCCCATATACTCCTGTGGGCAGGACTGCTGCATCCAGGAACTCACTACAGTGAGACTCATACTTACCAGACCTGCATAATGACTGACACACCAACATGCCCCTATAGAATATCAAGGAACTCAAGAGAGATAAGAACATACAGTGGAAAGCTTGGGGACTGAAGCTGGATGAGTGAAGGGAAATGTCCCTATCAGTGGGGTGGTCCAAGGACAGGCAACCTAGTGTGCCACAGAGACCTGAACCCCTATAGGAGTAATTTATTCTTAATATATAGACATTCTTGCATTTAGTATTCTAGTACATTAAAAGTAACTTAATAAGATTTATAGCTGTTATATTTGTTTTTATTTATGTACTATATCAAAACACTTTTTCCACATTTGTAATAATTCTTAGATTGATTTCAGCCTTGGTATTCCATGCTAGTGACATTTTTATTTGTATTTTATGATATTGGATTTCTGGCCTTTAAAATTTAATTTGCAAAAATACATTCTTTCTTTATGCATAACTAATGCTTATAGTTGAATATAATTATTTGTGCCGTGCCAAAAATTTTATCACTTAATAAAGGTATTATCCCATTTATAATTCTTTTGCTTTTGTCTTACATTGTTCTGATTTATATTTTACATTGTAGACAATTTATCTTCTATGTTAAACATATTTACAAGTTATCTTTTATTTAATTGTTCTTCAGTAATTCATGAATTTTAGAGTATATCTAAAGTTTTAAAATTTTTTATTCAGTCATTAAAAGAGAGAGATACAGAGAGAAACATGCCCCAGAACACATGGGGGGGTCCAAACAACTTTTTTAAGTTACATGTTTACTATATTTTTTGGCCTAATTATACAAGCTCAATAGGTACCCCCTTCTTCTCCCTTCCCCCTCCCTTCACTCGTTGTCCCCCTTTGCACTCTTTCCCCTTCCCACACCCTCCCTCTCACCCCTTTTCCTTCCCTCCTCTTCTCTTGGTGCTTCCTGCTTTCTCCCTTCAATCCTCCAGAATTTCCCTCTGAATCATCTATACTAGTGAGGGTTCAGGACTCAGTGGCATAGCTTGGGACTGCTTCTTAGGCTGCCCACTAGTATGGGAACTCTATTATGACTGTTTATAACCCCTTGCCTCTAAGGATCCTACTGCCGGAAGCCTTATCTGCTATGATCCTCTGCTAGACATTGGGGGTTTGTTGACATGTCAGCCATTGTGCAGGACAGGCAAGGTCCAATCACATTGTGGCTATATCCTAGCTGCTATAGCCCTGACTTGTGTGGAGTATCTTGCATATCATAGGTCCTCCCCATCTTTAGGCTCTTACAATCTTGCCACCCCCTCTTCTGCAAGGTTCCCTGAGCTTTAGGATGGGAGAGATTGGGCTGGGCTGGTTCTGGGTGAATATTGTAGGGTCTTTGGTGTTCTGAATTATGGTTTGGTTGTTTTCAGTTTCGCTGTTCCTGCACTGCCCTTGGCTGCATCTGATTGGTTGTCAAAGTCTCCTAACCAAAGATAAAAGACTGTTTAAATGAAGATCTTAATATAAGAAGAGACTCAAAGGTAAGTGGAAGAATAGAAGTAGGACACAGCAGTGGGAGGGGTCAGTCTCCTGTTTGCCAGTTGGTTACCATCTAACTGCCAGTCCCTACACCCTCCTGACAGGGGAGATCCTGTTCCAAGTGAACAGGAAGGGAAGTGAGAGTGAGGTACATTAGATGTCTCACTACTTACATGCCATACATGATTGTGGCCTAATTCCTCTATTGAAGCATGTTCTTTTGTCTCCTTTCTTTTGAGTCTTTCCCCTTCTCTCCTACTTATAATTCTTTGCAATTATAGTGGGTATTACAAAGATTTACCTTTGAGTATGTCATTAAGTGGATTTGTAACTAAGATCTACTTATTAGGGAGTACATCTGGCACCTAACTTTCCTGGCAAATTTCATTAATTCATCTTTTTTGATGGCTGAGTAGTATTCCATTTGTCAACTGTTGAGCATTTGGGTCAGTTCCATGACTTCACTATTGTAAAGAGTGCTGCAATGAACATGGTTGTACTCATGTCACTGTAGTGAATAGTTGCATTTGGGAGTATTATTCCCAGTAGCGGTATAGCAGGGTCATATGGCATTTCAATCCTTAACTTTTATAGAAGTCGCCATACAATCTCTAGAGTGGTTATATAAGCCTGCATTCCCACCAGCAATGTATGAGAGTTTCCTTCTTTCCACATCCTCTTTCAGCACTTGGTGTTGCCAGACAACTTTTGAAAGACAGACCTCTCTATCTTGTGGGCTCTGGGGATTGAACTTGGGTCACCAGATGTGCACGCAGGCACCTTTACTCATGAAAACATCTTGCTGTTTCCTGCTGCAGCTTTTTCAGAAAACAAGCAAAGCAATATTTTACACTCACAGTACTTAGTCCCCACTGGATGTGTTCCCAGTCACCAATAGTGGCATCTTAAATCTCTGTCCTCATCTTCTCTACTTGTTTTGTTCTCACGGACCCTTCTCTGGTCTACACCTTCCTATGTGGTACAACATTATCCCAAACCCAGAAAGTGAAGCGCCGTATGTACTCCCTAATAGGTGGCTCCTAGTACCAAACTCACCCAGCCCACATTGAGACACTCAAAGGTAAACCTATGTAATACAGTAATTGCAAGGATTGTGAACAGGAGGGATGGGGTTGGAGGGCCACACCAGACACAAGGAGAGAGGGGACCATGTTACAGCAGAGAAAATCGGCCTCCAAAGAATGCAAGTAAGTAATGTGACACCTGGTTAAGTTCACAGACGTTCGTTCCTGATCATGTACAACTGAGGGGGTATGATCTCACCAGAAGGGGAGGGCACATAGTCTGGCAGATGAAAGGTGATCATTTTGCAAATGGGTGACTGACCCCTCCCTCACCGAGGTTTCCTGCTTTTATTACATCTACCCTTGAATGTGCTATTATAACAAGACTCCAGTTTAACAGCTTTTTGTCTCTGGCCAGGGTGTGACATACAGTGCCCATCAGGATGGAGTGAAGGGCATTACAGGAGCAGCAAAACTGCAAAAGAAAATCAACAAACCACAATCCAGAACTTCAGAGACTCTATATCAACCACATAGAACTAAGCCAGCCTAATCTCCTCCCATCATGAAGCTCAGGGACATTTGCGGAAGAGGGAGCGGTAAGATTGTAAGAGCAAAAGGATGGGAGGAGCAATGATCTGAAGATTCTCTACACTAGTTAGGGCGGAAGCAATCATAATAGGACTTTGCATGCCCTGCGCAATGCCCAACACACTATTGACCTCACAAAGTCTAGCATCAGCTAAAGGCACCAAGATCCTTGGAGGCAAGGGATTGACAGCCACAGTAGTGTTCCTATGCTTAAGGGGAACACGAGAAAGGGTTCAGGGAAATGCCACTGGGTCCTTGTATGTCATCGGAGAGGAGGACCAAGAGGAGAGTTAGGCATACACAATAAAGGACTCTCTGGGAATTGGGGGGAGGCACTGGGAGACGGGGAGGGAGGGAAGGGAAGCAGGGGGTTCAAGGGGAGGAGGGGGGGGAGGGAACTGGTCTACCTATTAAGTTTGTATAAGCGGAAATGATAATAAAAAATGTTAAAAAAAGAGCAAAAAAAATAAACATAACCTCTTGATACATTGTACTGTATCACAATGAGGTAAACCATACAGTACCATTCTATATTAGAAGACCACGTTTAAGTTCATTTTTGGATCTTTTCTTTCATCCCCTTAAATCATCCTCCTACTCCCATTTCAGTGTTACTGTGCAGAAGGTGCCTGTATCTCTGTCTACTCACATAATAGCAGTAGATTTGAGGTGTTTCTAGTCTATAGAATCACCAAGAACACTGAAGCAGCATATTTAAGATTATGGTCCTGAACTTAAAAGAAACTTTACCAGGGATGAAATTAAAATGTCTAACAAATATCTTTAAAAATGCTCCACATACTTAGCCATCAGGGAAATCCAAATCAAAACTTCCCTGAGATATCATCTCACCCCAGTCAGGATGGCAAAAATCCACAATACAAACAACAACAAATGCTGGAGAGGATGTGGAGACAGGGGAACTCTCCTACATTGCTGGTGGGAATGCAGGCTCATACAGCCACGCTGGTGAGCCGTCTGGAGATTCTTAAAGAAATTAAAAATTGAAATGCCCTATAACCTTGCAATTCCACTTTTGGGAATAACCCCCCATGCAGCAAAAATTCACCTCGATAGCACAAGCACAACCATGTTTATAGCAGCACTGTTTATAATAGCAAAGTCATGGAATCAATCCAAATGCCCAACAGTTGACGAGTGGATAAGGAAAAGTGGTACATCTATACAATGGAATACTACTCAGCCATCAACAATGATGAATTAATGGAATTTGCCAGGAAATGGATGGAATTAGAAACAATTATATTGAGTGAAGTATCCCAGACACAGAAAATTAAATGCTGAATGTACTCCCTAATAGGTTGCTCCTATTACCAAACCCACTTAGAGACACTCAAGGATAATTTCTGTAATACCTACAGTAATTGCAAGGATTATGAACAGGAGGGATGGGGTAGAAGGGCCCACACCAGAAACAAGGAGAGAGGGGACCATGTTACAACAGAGAAAATAGGCCTCCATCAAGGACTGCAAGTAAGTAATGAGACATCGGGTTAAGTTCACAGACTTTCCTTCCTGATCATTTACAACTGATGGGGTATGATCTCACCAGAAGGGGAGGGCATATAGTCTGGCAGATAAAAAGTAACCATTTTGCAGATGGGTGATTGACCCTTCCCTCATTGCGGTTGCCTACTTTTATTACATCTACCTTTGAATGGGCTCTTATAACAAGACTCTAGTTTAACAGCTTTTTGTCTCTGGCCAGGGGGTGACATCCAATACCCATCAGGATGGAGTGAAGAGCATTGCAGGAGCAGCAAAACTGATCCTGAAGCTCAGGGAAATTTGCAGAAGAGGGGGTGGTAAGATTGTAAGAGCACAAGGATGGGAGGAGCAATGATATGCAAGATACTCCCACAAGTTGGGGCCGAAGCAATCATAATTGGACTTTGCATGCCCTGCGCAATGTCCAACACACTATTGACCCCATAAAGTCTAGCATCAGCTAAAGGCACCAAGATCCTTGGAGGCAAGGGATTGACAGCCACAGTAGTGTTCCTATGCTTAAGTGGAACACAGGAAAGGGTTCTGGGAAATGTCACTGGGTCGAGGAGGACCCAGAGGAGAGTTTGATATGCACATTTAAGGATGCTCCGGGGATGGGAGGGGGAGGCACCAGGGGATGAGGAGGAAGGGGAGAGGGGAGGGGGGCACAGGGCGGTGGGAGGTCGGAGGGAGGTCGGAGACTGGTGTACCTGTTAAGTTTGTATGAGTGGAAATAAAAAAAGAGAGATTATGGTCCTGAGCATCTCTCTTTGCAACATTTCATCAGTCAGTATATAACCTTGTTTTATATGTATTTCTGTGTGAAGATATCTGTTTATATGCATGTATATTTCATAAAATATATGCATTTCACATAGTTTTGATGCATGTTTTGGGCAAATGAACCGTGCATTTGACTGTTTAAATATGAACTCAAGGTCAGTAGCACTGTATCTCATGCGTGATTATGTCTGACGTAACACACTCCTGTCTTTACAAAGCTTGTCACGGTCACTTTGCATCTAAGGAGCACTTCACCACCCGCGCATGCATTCCGCGCTTGGTGCCCTTTTGAACGGGAAATGATGTAGAAAAGAACACAAGGAAGGTGAAACAGGTAGCACTCAATGTACTGTGAAAAGAACCCTGGCAAAGCAACAGGAGACAGCAGAGCAGCGCCTCATGTGACCTCACTGGACGATGCGCAAGTCGGCCAATCGCGTTGCTGTGCATCTGCAAATGACTGTGAAAGTAGTCCTCAACATTGATTTCTCAGGGGCTGGAGAGGTGGCTCAGGGGTTAGGCCTCTGCCTTGCAGGCAGAAGGTCCTGAGTTCGGATCCCAGATCCCACGTATAGACGCCAGGCGGAAGCGGGGGCGGCCTGCGCTTCTGGTCCTGGTAGGGCGGAGCCTGTGAATCCCGGGGCGGAGGAAGTGGAGGCGTCCATGGTGGTTCCCGAATTCGTCCGTGGTTCTACACACACACACAGACACACGCGTGCACACATACATACACACACACGCACAATTGAATAAATAAATAAATTAAAAAAAATTAAAAAAAATTGATTTCTCAGGTGGCAAATACATTCAAGTGGGTAGCGCAATTTGCAAGCTCAGAATCACAATAATGAAGACATCTACCTGCGTGTAGATGTCTGTGGACATGCGAGTGTTCAGCTGGGCTTCTCTTGTGACACTGAAACAGTTCCTAGCTCCTTTTGAGGCCTGGAAGCAGGCATCTCTTATTCTATCTAGTGTTCACCACTTTTTATGTTACTATTCTTTCTCTTTATGTATCATTTACTGTAATCAACATGTTTTGCTTCCTCCCCTAAAGTACACTTGTCCTTTACAAGCTATCTTTTATTTAATTGTTCTTCAGTAATTCAGGAATTTTAGAATATTTTAAAATTATTTTATTCAGTTATTGAGAGAGACAGAGAGAGAGAGATGCAACAAAACACGTGTTTCAAAACAACTTTTTTTATTTATTCAATTGTGCGTGTGTGTGTGTGAGTGTGTAGAACCACGGACGAATTCGGGAACCACCATGGACGCCTCCACCTCCTCCTTGTTTACTCTGCTTCGCCCTACCAGGACCAGAAACGCAGGCCACCCCCATTTCCACCATGCATCTATACGTGGGATCTAGGATCCGAACTCAGGATCTTCCACCTGCAAGGCAGAGGCTTAACCCCTGAGCCACCTCACCAGCCCCTCAAAACAACTTTTGAAAGTCAGATCTCTCTATTTTTGTGAGCTACTTGTTTGACCAGTCTTGCTGATCTGGGGGAAGGGGGTGGATATCGTTCTGTCTCCTAATGGTAAGCATCGTGCTTCCCCATACCTATTGTTCATGAGCTGTTATCAGCATAGCTCCCACGCCACTTTTCAATTATTGGCAGTTTTTTTCTTTTTTTCTTTTTTTTCTATTTGCCTGTTGTAACAGTTTACAAACTCTGGACCTCAGATTAATGTACAAGCCATTGTAAACTGAGTAAAAAAATAAAAGCAGTGTAATCAAATTGGATCCCTTCAGTTTAAAGGAGAGTTCTCCAGAGAGCCTTTCCCGTACTGTTACATTCTCTTCGTTCTTATTTGTTAAAATGCTTTTAATTATAAACTAGATAAAATGAATGTTATTTATTAGTCCAAATATTCTATTGGAATTTTTATGCATGGAATTCTTAATGTCAGATGTCCTTCACCCAGCTGCTTTCTTCCTTGAAAAGGTAGATATATAAATAAATAGATTAAGCAATACAGAAAATATTTATATGACAAATGCCAGGTCTTGCCTAAACATGATACTCATGAACTCTGTCAGTTCTGAACATCACCTGTGACTTTGGTAAGTACTATAGTCCAAGTAACATAATAAGGAAGACATAGGGTATTTATCTCCATATTTTTAACTTTCTCTCTCTTCCTCTCTCTCTCTCTCCATCTCTTCCTCCTTCTTTTTCTCTTTCTCTCACCCCCTCTTCCCATCTTGAAATGCTCATCTATAACATGCACTTAAATCTGAAATTCATATATATTTTCCTCAATGTATCTGTAGCTGGTTTAAAGGGTCAATATCTTTCATATCTTGATGTGCAATTTCTCATTTTCAGCTTTTAAGACTTGCTACAAAATATGCTAGTGAAAGCTTTGCTAGTCAACATTTAAAATTCCAAGCAAGTTCTCTTGTTTTTTTTTTGTTTGCTTTAGTTAAGTTTCTCTAAAAATACGCTCTTTTCCTGAACCGTGAATGATATGTTTTCTTCTTTGTTTTCTTTTATAACATCTTTTCGCTGTCTCCATTTGATTCAACTTCAGTCAAGTTGAAATAGGATGCATTTTCTACAAGAGTGATGTTTCTTCCTTAGCAGAGCAAGTAGATCCTGGGTGACTTACCCTCCCTGGTTTTTGCTTCCCCACAAGGCTGCTAGATGCCTCCTCTCTGCTGTCCTGGTGCCCTGGGGAAGAAAGGAGATTGTCAGCAAAGTCCACTCCCAACTAGGGGCCTTGATCTGCATTGTGCATCTGTGCCATGACCCTGTAGGTTACTGTGAGGTCACTTGTGAATTTCCTTAAACTCTTGTGAGACCTTCTGCCATGGTTCTCCACCATGGTGGTAATTTCCCTTGCTCCAGTGAAGAAATCCTCTTCCCATGAGAAAGTACCCTAAGTCCAAGCAATGCAGCCAACAAGTTTCCTGATTTCTCAATGCCAGATAAGAATGGTGGCTGTACTGAGTTCTAGTCCTTTTCTTCCATATAATAATAGCTTGTTATTTTTAAGGCATTGTGTTTTTTTTCAGGCATTTGCCAATTTCTTTTCTGAGGTGTTACTCAATCCCACAAATGTCCCTTTAGGCTAGTTTATCATCCCTGTTTTGTAGTTAAGCACATTGAAGTTCAGAAGATGCATTAACTTCTCTAAGTTCTTACAGCTGGTTTGCAAGCGAACCCTGAGTTTTCCCTATGAAGTATGCTTCTCTCTGCCAATGTGCTTTGCTTCCCAGATAATGGGCAGGCATGAGGAAACTTGTCCAGCCTTTGATTGCATGTGGTTTTGTTTCTTACAATGGGATATTGGTTACTCAATTTTTACTTCAGTAAAATGTTAATAGTAATATAACTTATTTTCAGAATGTAATGAAAATGCACACTCCAATGTTTTCAGAGACATGGCAGATAACATAAATATGTGGAGTGGTCTGATATAAGACTGTAAGAACTGACCAGTCTTGCAAAGATAGCAGAATCTGTTCTGGAGACTTCAGATTCTATTTGTTAGAATCACATGGGCAACTGTCTACCCACAATAAGGGTTAAAATGAAAAGGAAAAGCACACAGAAGAATGAAAGGAAAAGCGCCAAGTGTTTCCCAGGATGACATAATTGCAATCTTCATAGACTTCTGGTGGGAATATTAAACTGACACAATCACCTTGGAATACTTTTCAGCTATAACTGTCAAAATCAGGCATGCATATATCTTTGAAATAGTCCTCAGCTTTTGAGTGTACACTCAACTGGAGATCTTAATAACAGTATCACTCATAGTAGCCCCAAATTGGGACTGTCTTAGCTTCATAACTTCATTGCTGTAATAAATACCCGACCCAAGCAATTTAAGGTAACAAGGGATTTTTATCGGCTTACGATTTCAGGTTTCAGTTCATCATGACAGCAAAATGAGGGAACTGACCACACCATATCCACAGTCAAGAGCTAAGAGAGGGAGGGGCAAGAGCCAATGCTGCTTTCTAACCTGTCAAAATTGCTCGCCAGCTCCACCTTTTACCTATTTGTCCAGAGGCTAGTCCCGCCCGCTCTTGACTGGATCTTCTCACATCAATCATATAGTTAGACAATCTCGTAAGGCTTGTCCAGAGTCTGTCTTAATTAAATAATCCTTCATAGGTGCGTGCAGAGGTTCACCAAGAACTGTCAAGACACTGGCCTAAGGATCCACCATTAGCATTGCAGTGGATCAGTACGTGGCAGAATATCTGTCCAGTGGAATAATACGCAACAGTGGAAATGAATATATTGCTTCTGTACAGTGTAGACACATCTCAGGAACATAAGTTTAAACAAATAAATATATATTGCCTGATTCCAAACTTTGTGAAGCCTGGAAAAGGAGTCACACCCAGGGAGAAAGGACAGCAGGAGAAAGGAGAGGGGCATGAGGTGCCGTTATGCTTCCAGATCCTGATCTTTTTGCTCATGTTGATTTCGTCAAAGTCATCAAGCTCTGTGTTTAATGGTTACATGCTTATTTTATGCAAATATGCTATACTTGGGTCTAAAAGAATATTTACAACTCTTTCTCCAAAGCAAAGTGCTAGACTGATCCAAATATATATATCAATTGATTGACAGGATTGGTTTCTTTTATTTTTTCCCTTACGTTCCTCAAGTTGTGGCTACCGACCAGATACATTTCCCTTTTCTGTGTTATGAGTCTTCCAAGCAAGCCATAAGTGGCAGGTATGCTGGATGAAGATGTAAGTATTAGACACATAAACAGAGGTTTGCAACTTTTGTGTAGGCCTCAATCTCTGTGTTATCTTCATCATCGGGGATCTGCTGATGTACCCCAGGATTTTTTTTTGTTATTTTTTTTTGATTACCAGACATGTATATATATAGAAAATGAGCAACCTTCAACTTGAGATATTTGTAAGAAAGTTCTGGATTCCCAGGCAGGAGCAGATGAACTGCAGGCCTTCCAGTGGGAGATGAGCTGCTGGTAAAAAAAGGGGCAGCAGAGCAGAATAGCTGGGGGGCTTTTGGGGGGGGAAGAGAGGAGCAAAAATACTTGCACCTCTTTTACATCTAAAGTCTCTTATCATGGTATGTAACCAGTTCTTACAAGAAACACCACACTCAAGTGGCAATTAGCAGCCACTAGAGACACATAAGGGGATTGAGTGGCGCAAAAGCCCAACCCAGGAAGAAGTTTCTCCAGGAGCTAATGTTCCACGTTCAAACAATGATCTCAATAAATCCTAAGAAGAACAGCTCGGGTTGGGATCTTGCATGCATTTGGAGAAGAGCAAACTGCAGCCCAGAGAAATGGAATCTTTACATTACCAGCCCTGTGGGTTTTATGTTGCCAGTAGAATCAGACAGAAGCATAGTGTATCCGCAACAAGGTTTTCTTTATGCTTCCTCTGGAGCACAAGGGAGGTGGCAGGTGGAGAGAAAAAAAATCCCAGGCTTACTCATAAAGAAGAGAGGAGAGTGGAGGAGAGATGAGGGAAGAGGAAGGGGGGGAGGAGAGGAGAGGAGAGGACAGGAGGAAAAGAAAGAGGAATGGAGAGAGGAGGAGGTGAGAGAAAGAAGAAAAGAATGAAAAAAGCAAAGCAAAGGAAAGAGACAGGAACTTATATGGAGTCTATTGGGTATGTGGACATGCATCCTTAGTGTGTTTTCTGCATATAGACTCGGGGCTTCCATCCCATCTGCTGTCTTCTGTGATGTCTTTTCATGTCAGGTTTTACATGGGGTGAGATGATAGGGTTCCATCTGGTATTTTTAGTGACTGTTCTATGAAGGCATTTACCCCTTACTGTCTAGAATTTGTTCTTTATCATGTGGAAAAATCCCTCATGTTATTTTTAGAGCACATAGACCACTGTCTTTATTCAGTGGGCGTGACTATAGACACTGTGTTTTCTCTTAGCCTGGTTTTCCAGTTGCTGTTACTGTCCCCATAGTCGTTGAACCCTGAGGTGACTCCTTGGTCCCTGTCATGGTTTGAAATATGTGCCCCTCAGTCTCATCTGTTTGGGAAGGTCATGGTACCTTTGAGAGGTGGAGCCTTGCTGGAGGAAGGCGGTCCCAGGGGATGGGCCTTGAGCTGGGTTAGTCCCACCCTACCTCCTGGAGAAGTCTGCTTTTCCAACAGGAGTTTGGCAGCTCTCAGCCTCAGAGATGTCTGCAGTGACCTAGGCCTTTTCCAGCTGCTTCCAGTCAGCCACACTGCCTCTTCCATGAAAGATTGTATCTCCCCTCTGGAACTGAAAGCTGAATACATCTGCCTTTCTCCCTTAAGTTGCTTAACTTTGGGTGTTCTCTCACAGCAACAGATAAGAATAACCGTTACAGTCCCCTTATGCTATCTTAACTCCATTGAGTTCAAAGCTGACTAACTTTCAAACTCTCGATGTCTTGGTGTGTTTCTTGACCCACTAGACTGAGGACTGACTTAGATATCTCAAGTCCATTTGTCTGAGAACCAGAGTCTGAACTTGAATTCAAATCTTTGCTTTGCAAAGTTTTAATTTTTTAGTCTTTCATATTTTCATAGATGAATATAATGAATTTATATCATGTTCGACCCTTACTATCTAATCCCACTCCACCTTTCCCATTTCTCCTTTCTAGCCAGTCTCTCTCCTACTTTCACGTCTTTTTGCATGTGTGGGTTTCATCTGCATTGCCTGTCCTGTAAGTGCCTGAGTACTTGCTAGGGTTTGGGTTAGTGGGGAAATCACTGAGGAAAGTAGCTTCCCTCCTTCTGTCTGTCAGGGAGGTGCAGCATCTCTTGAGATCTGCCTCTTTTGTGAGGAAATGTTGATAGGCCAAATACTGTGCAGTTCTGGTCCTCATGGCTACAGTGAGTTCTTGGTACAGCAAACTCTCATGAGCAGAGGACAGTCTGGCAGTACCCCTCCCACACTCCAGCTCGTATCTGAACTCCAGTCTTCTGGGTTTCCTAATGCAACTACTGATTCTTGGCTTTTCCTCATTTCTTCCTCCATCTCAAGTCTTCTGGCAAGTCCCAATCCTAACTCTTCTGGCCGCGCCTGCTTACCAGGCCTTTATTTTAAGTCACAGGAAACACCAGTCTGTGAACAGTAGATACAGTTTTCCAAATGGCTTCTGGTGGTGTCACGTTGGCGACTCCCAGAGAGACTACACACGTATTTCATGCTTTCCTTCTGGGAACCTCAATTGACTGGATCTCTCTTCTTCAATAAAAGCCAGTGTTCACCGGAGAAACTTTTCTGAGGTTCCCTTAGAGGTCTACCCTGCGTTTGCTCCTTGCCTTAGTTCTGTTGTGAGAAGCAGACCTGCTCCGGCTTTGCCTGAGGACCAAGGGGAGAACTTGGGTGCAGGTTCAGGCATCCAGGAGACACTCATGAGCAGGCGCTTTGAGTGCGAAGAATCGAGTTTGATCCTGGCTTTACCTCTTTCCTTCTTGATCCCCCTCCACACTTTTCCTCCTCCTCCTTCTCTTTGATTAGAGTCAGGTATTTAACGTTAGCCATTGAGCTGTTTGGGGATAACCCATCAGACCTGGCCGTGAGTGGTTAAAACAATATTAAAAACTGTGCTCCACATCTCCTCACTTAAGTCATGTTTTACTAGGATGCAGACTGTCCCATGTCTGCCTAATAGAATCAGGGTACCCCAGGGGCAGGACTCAAAGGTCTATATGCTACTCTGTGTGTGTGTGTGTGTGTGTGTGTGTGTGTGTGTGTGTGTGTGTGTGTGTGAAAGAGAGAGAGAGAGAGAGAGAGAGAGAGAGCGAGAGAGAGAGAGAGCCTTAAGAGCTAGGTTTTGTGGTATGACCAGCAAAGGCACTCAGGAATCATAAAACAAGGTTCCCATATGGCAAACAATCACTTCCTAGGTGCTTCAGCTGAACCTTAGGTTTCCTGGATGTCTGCCTCCTTAGAGACAAGACCAACCTGCCACCTGCCAAATCTTGTCATTGGATGTAGGAACGTGAAATCCATAGGACCAAGGGGCAGGGGCAATGGGAAAAGTCAGTGGTTGAGCGACATTAGCACTGTAGAGAAGGGAAGGACTGACTCTCCACTCTGTCTGTGCACTATGTCTAAGGTGCTCAGATTCACTTCCACTCCTCTGAGTTGTAGACCATTTGCAGTCTGGTAACCCTGGAAACCTATTGGGTTGGCTTCCTGTGCAAATCCATCCATGAGTGTGTTTTCAATGACTGCCAATCACTGGAGTGTGATGTTAACAGCATGAAGGGATGGGTTATACACTATGAGAGGTTTAGACTTTATCACATTACAAAAATGTGGCTAAAGTATAGAGAATAAGTGATTGGAAGACATTGAAATCCCCAGATCCCAAGGCCCAGAGAACTTTGAAAAAGGGGGGCAGTAAAAGCCTGTGCATGACAGGGCTACCACACCCAAGAACTCACTGCAGAACTTACTTCCACAAGATCTGCATGATAGTTGGCCTGTCAACCTCTCACCATGGATGAGGGGAGATCTCAAAAAAACACTATACCTCCCTGAGAAGCTATTTAAGGTTGATGTCATACTGACAGAAGGGGAGCTTCATTCTTCAAGGATTTACTCACTACAAGTCTTCTATGCCTTGCTTGTCAGTGCAGGCACCCCGATGAAGCCTGGTGTACTATACATGCACAAAGATGCAAAAGTAGGAGGGAGACTGGCTGGAACGGAGAAAGTATGAAATGGGAAAGGAGGGGAGATGGGATTAGTTAGGCATTGCAGTTTGCCTGCGTGGTTGCTGACAAATGACCATCAAACAGCTTAAGGGAACAAGAGTTTATTCTCTCTTATGATTCCTGGTTACAGTTCTCAGTCCAGCTTGATGGGAGAGCATGCACCAACACCAGGGCCGAGGGACCTGGCCACACCATCACCACATAATGGGTGAGAGATGGACGATCCTTACTTTCCACACCAGCATGTCTGGTCAGGTGCACACAAGGATGCCAATTTTCTCAACCAGCTCTCAGTATTTTATTCCAGAGCCTAATCCCACCCACCACAGTCTGGGCCTTCCTCCCAGCCAGTCTGCCTCCTACTTTCGCATCTTTGTGCATGTGTAATCCATGCACAAAGCTAGAAGGCCCAGCCAGACAATCTCCTGCAGGTTTGCTCTGGGCTTAACCCAACCACTAATTTTCCACAAATGTGCTCAGATCTCAAACTCTCAACAGTCAAGTTGACACCTATGCCTAACTATGGTAGTAGGAATGGATGAAAACATTTGTACAAAGTATTTATGTACGAAAGTGTCAAAGACTAAAAAATAATTTAAGAAAGTGCAGGCATCCATGCTTACCCCAAACCAGCCCTTGTTCTTGGTACTCACTTCTTTTTTACCCAGAGTACATGTCCCATACTGGGCCAAATAGCAGAACTCACTGTTTCAGCAAAAGAAAGATTACATGATCCCAGTTTGGCCAATGAGGCCCAAAGAAATGATTTTCTTTTCTGGTAAAGAGAAACATCACTTCCCACTTCCCCATCAGTTCTTTTGTGCTTTTGCCAGTGTGTGAAAGTGTGAATTTAGGAGCTATGGCAGCCATCTTGTGCCCAAAGCTAGAAACCCGAATTACAGAGAAGTTGATACAGATCTCTGATATCAAGAACAGCTTTGAAACTGGCGAATTTGACCTATTGATTGTGAGAAGACAAATACCTTATCCTTCAAGACATTAGTCAAAGAAAGGCCATAAAAGATCAATTGATGACAGCCTGAGAAGATAGTCCATGGTAAGATTACTTAATTGAGCAAGGATGAGGACCTGAGTTCACTAGTTTGACTAGATTGGTGGTCAACAAACCCCAGGGATTATCTTTTGTTTGCCTGGTTTTATAGATGAGTCCTGCCTAATCCAGCTTTATACGTTGTTTCTGGGGATCCAAACTCAACTCTTCATGTTTACCAGCAAGTGCTTTACTCACTGAGCCATCTCCCCAGCCCTATAAGGGTGTTTTTGAATAAGAGAGTAAGAATCAGGAAGACTAGAGAGGAGGCTTTTAAGTGGAAATCAGTAGATGTGCGCATACTTCAAGGCTTCCGTGGACCTGCTTGGTGACTGGCAAACATCAGTTATTTTCTCACCATCACATTTTTACTCAATTTTGACAAATGACTTCCTTGTTAACTAAAGGAAATTATCTATCATAATTTTACTTGATCATTAATATTTAAAGTATTCATTAAATAAGTTAGGAGTTTCTCTACTTTCAATAGTGGTAGATTAGTTTTTAGGGACTACTGATGTTGGAAAGGAATACTAGGGGACCTGGATATAGTATTTCCAACCATCCAGTTGCGAGCTTTAGGCTGTGCCTGAGGCAGCCAGGACTTGGAAGGCTAAGATTCCCCAAGGAAAAAGAAGCTCAGAGACATCCTGTAACAATGTCCCCCTTGTGAGACTTACCAGCCCCCAGGCACCAGAGTTCTGATAAGAAAAAAGCCAATTGTATGATTCAGCATCTCCAGGTATGATGGGACTGAAGGTCTGAGCTCACAGCAAGTAGACACAATGGATTTTTCAGTTGGGACCATGGAAAGACAGAAATGAACCAGGAAGAAATCCTTTCTTTTTTTTTTTTTATTATTTATTCAATTGTGAGTGTATGCGTGTGTGTGTGTGTGTGTGTGTGTGTGTGTGTGTGTGTGTGTATGTGTGTGTGTGTAGAACCACAGGCGAATTCGGGAACCACCATGGACGCCTCCACCTCCTCCTTGTTTACTCTGCCCCGGGATTCACAGGCTCCGCCCTACCAGGACCAGAAACGCAGGCTGACCCCGCTTCCGCCTGGCGTCTATACGTGGGGTCTAAGATCCAAACTCCGGACCTTCTGCCTGTAAGGCAGAGGCTTAACCCCTGAGCCACCTCTCCAGCTCCAAGAAATCATTTCTCTAAAACCAGAGTCATTATCTACTGAGCCGACTGATAGATCATTGCTAGTAGCCTGACTAATATCAATCTAGACTCCTATCATTTCTCTCCTTCTATCCTGCTCGGATGATTTCTCCAGAAACAAAGACATGGCAACAAAAATAGCACCAATTCTTGCTGCTTATGTACTAAGCAAATTATTAATTCTGCACGAATGAAGAGAAAATATTCTAATGCTAGTTATCTATTAAGAAAGTTAAATAACTTGCACAAAGTTCCCAAATCAGCATGGTCATCTCTTTGAGCATGTCAGGAGTTGATACCAAAAATGTACACATGCTTAAGACCCTTAATAAAATATAATAGTGCTTGTGTAACACCTACAACCTATGCACATCTTTCTGCATACTTTAAATCAACTCTAATTTATCTAATACTTAGCACAATGAAATTTCATTGCATGATACATGGCTTAAGGAAAGGCTATATATGTTCAATGAGTCAGACTTTGTTTCTGATGATTTTCAGTCATGTTTTGGTTGAATTTAAACATGCAAAATTTCCATATATGGAGAGCTCATATGACACACAGTGTGTGTGTATATATATATATATGAATGATAGAATCAACTCAACTCTGGAGTCATTCAAAGCACTACCTCCTTTAGATGATACTGATCCATCTTAAATCTCTGGGATTGGGACCTTGCAGGATCCATCTTGGTGCCTTCTCTTTCAGAGGTTTCTTGTTACTGCAGCCATACCTCACACTGCATCCTCAGTTGCAGTTATAACCCTGCACGTTAGCTCTCCTGGCTTTTCAGTAGAAAGCTGTCTTTCCTGAGCCTGTGCTGACATTTGTTTCAATACTATTCAGGGCATCTTGTTCCATCATTCATGCTATGCTCTAGGCCAGAGAGAGCAAACTGTGTTCACCTCAACATTTCTCTCTAGTTGATTGATCGTGGCTGGCCTGCGTCACATTGGTCAGAATGATGGGGAGATAGCCACACTCTGAGGTGGAGCCCGAGGCATGTGGTGAAATATGTCTGGTGTTAATCCCAGCTGTGGGGGAGGGGAGGAGCGACCCCTGAATCACCTATTGCTCTTTATTACTTTATGCTCTGGGCACTGTTCATCTTCATGTTTGCCTTGATTTTTTTTCCTTCCACAAGAAGGAACAGTGTTTTGATTGTGAGACTCCCTTCTGATAGCAGCTCCATGAAAGAAGGATGTCCCATTGGGCACGCGGGGGTTCTTTTCAACTTAATTCCCTGAGGGGTTCAATTGCTGAGTGAAGTTCTCCATACCCTCCACCCCCCCCAAAGAAAAAGTCAGAGTAAAGACCTAAATGAAGACTCCTGAAGCAGACTTTGTGGGCTTTCTGTGCCCTCCGTGTCTTTCCATAAGCCTTTTCAACAGATAATCAGACAAAAAGATTTTTTTCCCCTAAACTGTGGCTATTTTTATATAAGAAGCTTAACAAGGATGTAAAAATAGAATCACATTTAGTTACACATTTAATGAATTGCCTTCTTTATTGAAAAGAATCAGGTTACCTGAAGTCAGGACAGTCTCTGAACACCAAGAACAGATCTTTTGCATAAAAAAAAAAATGTGTGAAAGAGGAAAATTGACTTACAGTATTCACTTGACAGTGATCATGGGCATATTGGAGAGGGCCTTTCTTTTTCTTCTGTCTGCAAGGAGTTTTTTCCAAGTTTCTTCTACCCTGACTTTGGAGTCCCTTAATCAACCCTCATTTGTGTTCATTTTTGTTGCTTAACGCCTTTAACTGTTTTCTACTGTCAGTGAAGTGGTTCAGGAAGATTTACATAATGTACCCCCAGGACTTCCAGAAGAGTGTTTAAGTGTCTGTGAACTGAGTTCTACCTTTGAACCAGGAAGATGTCTGCATCGTATGGTATCATGTCTGTTAGTCCATGGGAACATAGAATAAATGGAAGGCATTCAAGCCTCAGAAGGCTGGAACTGGAAAGAAGCAGAATTCTTAGAAGTCATTCACTTAGTTTAAATGGATGAGATCCAGATAGCTAAGGAGAATGTTAATGTCACCTTGCTGGTCAGTGGCTACAGATGGGTTCAGACATAGAAACCTGACTCAAAGTCCACGGTGCTTTCCCTTATGGTTTTCAATCTGTTAGACTGTCGGATTCTGCTTACTGTAGTACATACCTTTCCAAAGCTGCATTTCCTCAGGGATATATGGATTGAATATTGTTGCCTTGGCATTAAGCCTGAGCTATGAGTAACATTAATGAATGGTTGAAAGAGCATGGAAGTTCATTTCGCTTGAATTTAAAGATACCTGGAAGCAGTGGTTGAGCTTTGATTGACAGGTCTACCTCCAGGACCCGAAAGGCTTCCTTACGTGTGCTGCTTTGTTCTTCCCTGAGGTCTTTATCTTGCTGGACAAAGATGGGTGCTAAGCTTCCAGCCATTGCATCTGCCTTCTGGACCCCATATCTCTTACAGCGGCTTGTCAAAAACTACTCTATGTCATCAGTACCTCCATTTATACATCATCAGTCACTATTTAGTCACAGCGCTACAACAAGGATTAAGAGAGTTTGAGAAATAGGGTTTCGATCCCTTAGGTATCATGATATTCTTCTTCCAAATTGAAACATTCCCTCCTAGAGCAAAGAGAGGCTCAACTTAAAGAAACTGTCCCTCAGGGAACTAAGAACATTACAAGACTTACAGATCCTTCCCTGGGGTTACATAAGAAGTAAATAATTGCTAGGGCAGAAGAGACTCTTCTGAGGAACTACCTGCAAATTGGGCAGGGAGGTATGAAATGCAGCCTTCTAAGTCATCATCACCCATGCTAGGATGGGTGATCCAACTGTCTTTGGGTCATTCATGCTCATTAGATCATGCTCTTGCAAATAGTTTATACTTTTGTGAAAAAAAAAAACAAGTGAACCCTTTGTCCTGTGGAGGTAGACTTGGGTGGGATTGTTTCTTTGATATGCCTTGGTACCTGTCTCCTGTGGTATATTTATTCACATAGCCTAAGAAAAGTCATGCAATACATAAGATCATAAAAAATAAAATAAAAACAAGGTATATTGTGGGAGACAATCAGTAGTCTTAACTTCAACATCAAACTTCTTAGCTTAGATGAGACATTTGGTAGTCAAAAATATAGAATTACCTCATGGATCCTCAAGTCATTGTATTTTTAAATCCATTATTACATTTTATTACATTTATATATTTCATATGTGTGTGTGTGTGTGTGTGTGTGTGTGTGTGTGTGTGTGTGTGTATGTGTGTACATATGTGTTTAGATTTTCCCCAAAGTTGCCCAGCAAATAAATGGAAAAGCCTGAACCACAGTCCCAAATTTTCTAATATCAAAATTCAGGGGCTAAAGAGATGGTTCATTGGATAGAGCATTTTCCATGCAAGTAAAAGTTCTAGAGTTCACATCTCCTGAACCCAGATAAATGATGGTGTAGTGGCCCATGTGTAATTACAACTTCAGAAGAAAGAGTCTGGGAATCTCTAGAGCAAGCCAGTGAGCTCCAGGTTTGATCAAAAAACTCAGCCTAAGGGAATAAGATGGAAGAGAAATCAAGAATAATTCTTGCCACCAGCAAGACTTCTACACACACACACACACACACACACATACACACACGCAAATATTCATGCATACATGTATATACACCATATACACATACCCATGGAAAAAAATCCGTGCTTTTTCTGGCCACCACAGGGTGGGGACTTGTCCTGGTGAAAAAGCTTGGCATGTTTCCATCTGTCCCACTATTCTCATGGGATTGACCTAAGGATTTCTAAAGTGGACGAACATCTCCCTGAAGATATTTACTATATAAACTTTATTAGTCCATTTCTAATGAACTAATGTTCATTTAAAAGTTAAGACAATACCTTTTTTTTTGCCTCTGGAAAATTATCCAAAATAATGAGTTCTGTAGGAGGCAGAGGAAAAGGGAAAGTAGGAAAAATAATTGTGTTGACTCAAACTCTCACTGCATGATGGTCTCTTATTTACTTCAGGCATGAATTAAAACTCTAGCTGGCTTTCTATCGACAAAGAGGGCCTCGTTTCTTCACTGCAGCACGTGGAGCCATGTGGGACATGGGCACAGGCTACCCCTCGAAATCCTCACTTGCTACCACTGCATATTTAGTTTGCCCTGTTGCAGTGTGTCACTGCCACTTACAAACTATAAAGCTGCCCTTTGTCTTGCTGGCACAGAGAACAGGTTGTTGAGATTCTCATCACGTCCAGCAAGACTTGATCTAATGTCTCTTACCGCTGTCTCGTGCTTCACACCCATGTTCCATTTCTGCACCAAGAATATCACATGGGGGATAAAAGAGTTCCAGGTCGTCTTTCCTGATGCCCTGCCATGGGGATTTCAAACTCACCTTAGTTGCTATCCAGAGCCATAAAAACCGATTCCTTTCAGCAAATCCTGTAGCAGACATCTTCTACTTGTTCTGTTTCTTAGGCAGAACCCTAAGTAATCTCACAAGAAAGTGTAGTTCTGTCAGAACTATCTAGTTGGAGATGATACAGGGCCTGTTACACTTTGTGGAACTTGTAGTTTTCTGTTACATAATTCAGAAAGTTCCAGTCTTGGCTCTGCATCTGCCTGTTAACATTGCTTTTTCCAGAGCATCTACACAGAAGCAAGATGAATTTCTTATAGTGAATTTATTTTCATTTAAGAGCATCTGCTTTTAAATACTTTTTAACTCTTAAAGTGAATCCTGTTTTTCTTAAATAATTCCATCATAGTAGAAGTAAGACTCTTTTACTATTTATTTGTAGTCCATCTTCCTTGTTTGGTTTCAGAAAAATCTTTCAGTTTTTTCCCATTTATCAACGAAGAGCTATTTTCCCTTTTATTTCTCTTCTCCATCACACATTAGAGTTAATGTTGAGCAATTAGAAACATTCCTTTTAAAGTCAGGACCAAGAAAAGAAGATCTATTATTAGTGTTCCTCTCTTGAACATGTAGTAAATGCCCTAGATCATGAAATTGAGTAGAGGAGAAAATTATATTCTTGTCTATTAAAAACTACAAGGATTCTACAACAGTCAAACAATCAGAGCAAAGTTTAGCAAATGTAGTTGAACAAAAAAAAATGTAGCCATGAATTTCATTTTGACCTACCAGAAGTAATAAATTCAGCACAAAATCAATATTAGATGGTAATGCACAAAAGAATAAATCTTTACAAAAAGATCTTTATAGGCAAAACTTGAAAATAATAAAATAAAACAGGTGAACAAACATACCATGTACATGGATAGAATGATTCAATAACAAACATAAGAAACTTATTGAAAGTGCTCTTAAAGTCCCTCTATTCTAGTCACTACCTCAATAGCACTGTGTTTGATAAAGAAACTATAAAGTTCATACAACAAAGGAATATAAGTGCTGTGCTACTCTGCTTTTCATCATTTTGACAAAATGTCCAGGATAAACAATTTGAAAGATTTATTTTGGGTCATAAGTCTAGAGGTGTCTATCCATGCTTGGCTCTGTGCTATGGTTTTGAGATGAGGTAAGCATCATAACTATGGGAATGTGATGGGCAAAGTTGATCATTTCTTGTTGGTTAGGGATAAGAGAGGGAGAGGGGAAAAAAGGAAGCGAGGAGGAGAAAGAAAAAGGAAGAGGAGGAGAGAGACAGGGAGAAAGAGAAATAGAGAGAAAAAGGAGGGAAAGGTAAAGGAGGGAGAGAATGAAGGGAAAAGGGAAAGAGGAAGAGAAGGAAGAGGGAAAGAGGAAGAGAAGTAGAAGAAAAGAAAAAGAAAGAGAATGGGATATATATATATATATATATATATATATATATATACACACACATACACATATACACATATACACACAAATTGAAAGAGAGAGAGAGAGAGAGAGAGAGAGAGAGAGAGAAATAATGTCTTTCAAGGATACACCCTCAAGATCTATTTCCTCCCAATAATGTCCTCACATTAGGAATTCATCAAAGGATTAATCCATGGAGTAGATCAGACTCCAGAGAATACAATCACTTCTCAAGTGAGCTGGCAATTGAATCTTGACACATGAGCCTTCAGGGGACACCACTGATTCAAACCATGCACACACATAAATGTATAAGGGTCATGACCAATTAATGTAGCTTTTTAAGTTAAACTGTTAATTTTGAGATAATTATAGATTGACATTTAATTATAATAAATAATGCATGAGATTCAATGAGAAGTTTACTTGCTTTCTCCTATTGATTTTTGCAAAAACTATAGTTCCCATTGTGGAAAAGGAGGCAGGCAGAATGTGTAACAGGAGGAAGGGGAAGAGTACTGTGGAACTGTCTTCTCAATGTGACAGGTTGCACTCATAAGATCACTGAAACTGCAATCACACAAGCGGCATCTGTGCAAGATTGAACCTGTTGATATTCCAGCATGGAAAGGGATGGGGGCTCTCATTAAGCCCCACCTCTCCTTGTGGAGCTCTTGCCAGAGAATGATTGCTGGTGAAGAGTGTGCTATTTTCCTTAGTGGTGCAGCCATTGGTAAGCTGCCCATCCTCCAGTATTAACTCCCCACCTGCTCATGCTAACATCCCCAATTAGAACTCAGTAAGTCATTAAAAAATGTCATGAAGGCAGGAGAAGGACTTGTTGGGAAGAAGAAGGGGCTCAGAGGAAGTGAGATGGGGATAAAAGAGTAATTGGGGAGGCATATCATCAAAATACATTACCTAGATGCATGAAATTGTCATGGAATAAATTTTAAAAAATTAAAAACTTGTAGTTCAATATCACAACCAAGAGAATGAAGCTGTTGCAGCCGTAGGCATTCCCGTCACAGTAAAGATCTCCAGGTGGCTCTTGCAGCCATGCCCACAGGAAGAGACGTTCCTCCCCATCTTTATTCCTTGGAAACCACTATTCTGTTCTGTTTGTCTATATCTGTGTGTTGCATGCATGTGTATGTGTCCTTGTGTGTGTGTGTGTGTGTGTGTGTGTGTGTGTGTGTGTGTGTGTGTGTGTGTGCATATGTGTGTACATGCATGTAGAAGTCAGAGCTCAACATAAGGCATCTTGGGTGTCTTGGCCAGTCATATTCCAGGTTTTTTTTAAAAGGATGTTTTTAGTTATTTATTTGTCTTGCATGTGTATGTGTGTATGGTAGGTTTGCGTGTTTGTGACTTTGGATTTTCTTGGGTTCTGGGGTGGAACTCAGATCTTCATGCTTGTACAGCAACCACTTTTCAACTGAACAATCTCCCAAACCCACCATTATCTTATTGAAAGATACTTAGGTTGTTTATCGTCTGGATCTATTACAGGTAAATCAACAAATACTATGTAAGCTTTAGAGTAAACATAAGGTTGCTTTCTTCTATTATTTATTTGTTTGTTTATATTTTAAATAAAGGTCCAGGAGCACCAGTGGTTGGGTTGTGTGATAGTTGAACATTTTTTTAAAAATTAGATTTTCTTTTTTGACAGAGTCTCATATAGACCAAGTTGATTTTGAGCTTTGTCTGTTGCTGAGAATGACCTTGAACTCTTGTTTCTCCCACTTCTGCCTTCCAAATGCCTGCATTAGACATATGCGCCACCATGACCAGCATTACAATTATTTTTTAAGACATTGTGAAATTCTTTGTCAAAGTGGCAGTGACGTTTGCTTTCCATATATATGAAAATGTATGAATGACGTGATTTCAGCAGCCTATGGTAGAGTTAGCTGAAGTTTGGATTTTAACCTTTCTGAGAGATGTACAGTACTATCTACTGTGTTTTAATTTGATTTTCTTAAGGACTAATAACAGTGAACATCTCATTATGTGTTTATTATTCACTTGTATCCATCTTTTTATAAAAAAATGTTTTTTGGGGAGGTATCTTTTGTTCATTTACAATTGTGTGAATTGCTCTTGGCTGGGGGGCATTGAAGCTGTCTGCACTCTAGATACTAGTGTCCTGTTGCAAATGTCTGCTATTTTGCTCTGTAGCTTTCTTAGTGCGATTTTCACAAGGCATTTTTTCAGAATAAATGTTTGTAACTGTGCAGGGGTTTGAGTTGTCTGCTTCTCCTTTTTGTGGTTTCTGCTTTTGGTGCCAGAGAACTCTCTGCCTAGTGCTAAAGTTTCAAATAGTTTATCCTAGACTCATTCTCAAAATGTTATCGTTCAGTGTTTTACATATAAGCCCCTGAATAACTTGGACTTAATATTTGTAGAAGTATGAGCTTTTAGCTGAGGTTCTTTTACATATTAATTTACTTTTTACTCTATACCATTTATTAAGAAAACTACTTTTTCTACATTGAAATGCTTTATCTGTTTCTGATTTCCTATATCATTCCCTTGATTTATCTGTCCATCCTGCCTAAAATCCCATCCATATAATCCTAATAGCTATCAGCATAAAATAAGTCTTGAAATCAGTTAGATGCATTTTTACTTTATGATTATTGCTTTTCAAAATTGCTCTAGTTTTCCCAATAACTCTACATATATTTAACCTTGTATTTTCTATATCTACCAAATAGTTTGCATCAAGTTCTATCTGAATCGTCTGAAGCTTATTTATTAATCTGGGAGAAACAATGTCTACTTTTGTTGAGTTTTTCAACTTCCAAGCATGATGCATCTATCCACTTATTGTATGGTCTTTGGTGTTTTTAAATATAAATCATTTGTTTTCCTTCTTCTCAACTAAATGATACATATGGAGTTGGTGAGTGGAAGGCCAGGATGCTACCTCGTCACTCAGTATTCTCTAGTACCAAGTATGACTCCCAGTAAGAACTCAAAGCATTGTTGCCAAGTGAATGACTGGTTTCAGGAACTGATGTCTACACGAGGGTCTTCTGGATGTCCTCCACGTCTCCTCTTTGCAATAGTTTGCTTTTCAGCCTACCTGGCTTTGTTAATTTTCTTAAGAATTTGTCTTGCTGAGCAAAGCAAAACTATAGTGATGGGGATCCGTTTACTGCTCTTCAAGCTTGATTCATTCAGAGTAACTAATACCCACTTAGACAAATATTGTACAGTTTGTTCTCAATTCATGGCTTATTGCTAAGGATGACTTCCCTGTTGACCAGGGTATCTATTTAGTTCCAGAGAGAGATCTATTATCTGAAACACAGCAATATGCTTCAGAGCATAAAATCATCTTGTGTGAAGTGGAAATTCCATCTGAGGATTTCAAAATATGGCATCAAAAACATTGAACTAGCTGGGCACAGTGGTGCCTGTCTTTAGTTCCAGCTACTTAGAAGGTAGAGGCTGTAGTTCATGATTTAGAAATATCCTGAGCACTGCGATGTCACAAACAAATGGACAAACAAGCAAACACACACACACACACACACACACACACACACACACACACAATGAATAAGAACACTGAACCCTTTATCTAGCCAGGAACTGGCTCAGATGTCCTTTCACATATCACATATTTTTTTCTCGTCTCAATTTTCTCATCTGTACAGTGGAGGAATTTGGACTCAATCCCTGTATGGACCCTTTGGATTGGCATCATTATTCTGTGTGATTATATGACTTGATACCCTCATTATATGTCGACAAGTGTTACGTATTTTCCTACCAGCAATTAGGACACTAGCAATGCGATGACACTAAGAGTTGTTCAAAATCATTCAGAACACCAGACTATATTTCAGATTTTTGAACCTCAGACATTTCTTTGTGTAGTTTAGTCAATGTGTCATTTTGGAGCGTATGTTATCTAATTGACTCCAGTGCAGGAGTAGATACCTTAAAAATGAAGTAAGAGAACCTTGTTTTCGATGGGCTGATAATCTATTCTGAGAATCAGTCAGAAATACAGTGTGATGAATGTTTTTATCAAAACGAAGGTCCAGCAGGGTCCTACTGTGTAATCCTGGCTGGCCTCAAACATGTGATGATAGTCCTGTGTTTGCCTCTTAAGTGTTAAAATTATAAACATGTCTTATTAAACTTGGCAATATTTAGTAATTTTAATGTAAGTTTTTTTGGGGGAAGGGGTGCTGCTAGAGATGGAATCAGGGTCTTGTGCATACAGGTAGGTCCTCTTCTATTGACCTACATCCTCAGCCTCTAATGCTGTACTTCCACAGTTTTGGCAAATGGAAAAACAAATGACTGCATTACCAGCATTTTAACACAAGCATCTCTAGTTCATCACCCTGATGGCAATCCTACTCAAATAAAACATTATTTACAAAAACAAGGATGGTTCCGGTGCTTTGGGAGCAGTGATGAAAGAAGCTAGCTACTTGGACAGATGGCAGGTGAAATCTTTTATTACAGAAGTTCTTCATGGGCAAATCTCTCTCTTCTCTCTTTTTCACTTCTGTGCATATGTGCGTATATATGTGTTCATGTGGGTTTGTGCACATGTGTGTGAAGGCCAGAGGCTAATATTGGGCATCTTCTCCAGTCACTCCCCATCTTCTTTTTGGAGCCAAAAATTGCTCACTGAACTTACACGGATTATAAGGACCTCATCATTCACGAAGGATAAAAAGTTCTTTGGGAACTTGGTATGATGCTGTCTCCATCATACTGAATTCTGACTTTGAACAGAAGCTCACACATACGCACAATCATATAACCCCACCCACCAGATATCTTGACAGACTGGACAAGGTCTTACTTATACTTGTATCAGGGAAGTTGGGGTGGGGGGGCAATTTTTCTCCATTAGTACTTTGCATGGGTCATTGTATTTGTGTCACACTGCTGACAATTTGCAGGAGCTATTTGAAGAAAAGGCAGAGAAGTATATAAGCTGATGATCCAAGAAATTACAAGAGCATCTGTCTTGTTCCCAAAGATTGGCCCACCTTCACCTCCTACGGATAGTTGGCAGAGTCTACCAAAGAAATGAGTTTGGAACAGGAAAGATTTTTTTGAGTTCTAGGTTACTCGTGGCAGAAGGCAACAGTGGTGTGGGGCAGTCGCCTGACTGTTGGTAGAAACCAAGGGCTTTACAGTGCCTAGGAATTCAATGACCATGATCTCTTCAGAAAAGTCCTAGAGATGTACAAAAGAATTGCTGTTATTCATAAGTGACTAAGTCTCAGGTTATTATTTGGTGGTACACTTGGCAAGTGGTAAGTAAAATTCATATACAGTAGCAGGAAGAAGACTAAGAGTAAAGTTTCATGGAGATGCACAAACATGAGAGGGTCATGGATCCACAAAATAGTTGCCACCCCCCAAAATAAAATAGAATATTTGCAAAAAGCGGTCAGTGGAGCACAAGTTATATTTCTATCCTCTGCCCCTGCCATAGGCTTGATCCATGCCAGTAGCTCACTGAATGGACCATGGTTGTGACAGTTGTCTTCCCAGGAGTTCCCTTTTCACACGAACTCTTCATATTCATTTGTACGCTTTTACTTCAGACATTGACAGCATCTACTAACTTAATATATCCATTTAGAACTTCAAATTCAAAAGACATCTGGCTCTCCGTACTTGATGTTGAATTTAGTACACACGATTGTTGGTGTGGTTAAGCATTATCAGCTTCACGGGACACGTAATCAGCTAGCAAGCACCTTCTTGATATGTGGCAGAGGGCATCTGAGAGCAGTCAACTGAGGAGGGAAGACCTATGCTTAATATGTGAATGGGACCATCCCAGGAGCTAGGGGTCTAGAGTGAATAAAAAGGTGGGCAACAGGGAGAAGATGGGGGAAGAGCACTAGCATACCCTGATCTCTGCTTTCTGGTCTTTCCAGATGCGAGAAGTCCCAGATGCATGTCCTGTGTTCATACATTCTGCTAGGCCTCCCCTGCCATGGTGAACTGTACTCTGGTAAACTGTGAGCCAAAATAAACCTTTCTTCTCTTAAAGGTTGTGTCAAGTATCTTGTCAGAGCAATGAAGAAAAGTAACAAATGCCATGGTGAATCAGCATGGCTTGTTACAGAGTTGGCACAGCCTGAGTGTGGCAGGGCACACCCTTTCTTTGTCTTCCTGTTTCAACACTGTCTAAAGTAACTCACACAGATCATAGCACATAAGAGTAGCTGAGAGACTTTAGGATGTCCATTGATTTCTATTTCAGTTGACTCTTACAGACATGCAACTGCACACAGGGGCTCCACTGTAATGCACCATTGTCCTTGTTTGGTTTCCCAGTTGTCCTCCCCTGTCCCCCTCCCAGTCCCTCCCTCTGAACAAGTTCTTCTGGGATTCTAACAGCAATGCTTTCTCATGACACTGGTAGATGGTTAGGTTCTGTTATCTCTAATTCACAAGGAGCCAAGCTTTTGAAAGATCTTTAGCTGTTTTAGGAGCCTCAGCTTCTCCCTTTAGAATAATACCTATTAATATTGTGACTCATCTTTTTTTTTTAAAGCTTTTTAAAAATTTTTTTATTTATTATTTATTCAATTGTGTGTGTATGTGTGTGTGTGTGTGTGTGTGTGTGTGTGTGTGTGTAGAACCACGGGCGAATTCGGGAACTACCATGGATGCCTCCACCTCCTCCTTGTTTATTCTGCCCTGGGATTCACAGGCTCCGCCCTACCAGGACCGAAAACGCAGGCCGCCCCTGCTTCTGCCGGCGTCTATACATGGGGTCTAGGATCTGAACTCAGGACCCTCCGCCTGCAAGGCAGAGGCTTAACCCCTGAGCCACCTCTCCAGCCCCGTGACTCATCTTTTGTGTTATACGCACTTATCTGTAAGTGATTGTGACTAAGTCTTAGAAAGTAGTAGTTCAGCTTAGCTCTGGTATATATTTTAAAATACTTAAAAATTCTCTCCTTTTGGCTAGAGAGATGGGTCAGGGGTTAAGACCCTGCCTCACTAGCAGAGGGTCCTGAGTTCAGATCCCAGGTCCCATGTAAAAATATCAGGCTGAAATGGCTGCAGCGTGCACTTCCTACCCTGGAGGGTGGAGCATGGAAGTACCAGAGCACAACAAGAGGTAGAGCAATACAGGATTATTCCCTAAATCATCCTTAGGCCTCCACAAGGGCATATGTGCTCTTGAATACACACACATACACACACACAATAAATGAATAAATAGATAAATAAATAAATAAAGTTTAAAAAAATTCTCTTCCATGTTTAAATTGAGATTCTAAGGATTAAGGAAGAAGAGATCACTGGCTTACAAGAAGTTGAATTCTTTTATACTACATTGCTCATATTAAGTTTTATTTCAATGTCTAATAACTCAGATAAACCCTATGTAAGTTGTCCTGAAAGGTGGCTACAAAAAAGACCATGTTCAGTAAAGATCATCAGAATCTAGAGACAGTCAAACTTGATTTGAACCCTGCCACTTAAGAATTGGGTGATTTTAACCAATGTGATTAAACTTTTCATGGCTTGTTATTTTCTTCACCTTCTAAACTGTGGGTGATAAAAGTATATGTCTCACCAGGAGGTTCAGAGCATTAAATAAAGTGCCATAAGTATGCCAAGTTAACACAGCAACAGTAGTTGCACTCATCTGTTTCTTACCTAATAGGTATTATATACTACTACTAATAAAAGCTATAGAAGGAATAGTAGAAGTAAGAATCACACTTACCCACTAAGAGTGCAGAATAAAGTCAAAATGATTCATGCTTGATGCAAACTAAATTTTCATCAGGAACCATCATTGTTGCATGCAATTTCTCCACAGATGAAAAATTTTTTAAAATTTTCACCTTCCTTCTCTTATTTTACTTTCCCTCCACACCATCTTCTGAGGATTCACTCAACATCCCTAGTCCCTTTTCTATTGGGAAAAAAAAATCTGAAAAAGACAGAGAACAGGATGTCTCTGGTCACAAGAAAGTGGTAAATTGGCATTTCAAAATCAATTGCAGGTGAAAATAACACGAGCATGTCACCAAGCACCCCTCCACATCAGGAGCATTGATAAGATTATTTTTTTGGAACTCCAGAACTGTTGAATTTGTGAAAACGCTGCTCGCTGCAGGTTCCTTGTCAGTCTCCTCTTGGGATCACAGCCTCCTCACATATGCTGGGCCTCCTGGCTGTGTTCAGACTTCAACAGTTGGGACTTTAGTCCATGTGGAATTGTTAAATTTGGTGCTGGAGAGATGGTTCAGAGGTTAAAAACCTTTGCCTCTCAAGCAGAATCCCTGAACCCTTGGCTGTTGGCCTGTGTTTCTGACAGAGCAAAGCCAAAAGGAGGTAGAACAATTCAGGATGATTCCTGAAGTCATCCTTCAAACTCCACGGGCAACGCACTCAAGTGCCCTCTTGTACACATAAAATATAAATGAATGAATGAATGAATGAGTGAATGAGTGAATGAAATCAATAAATTTACCAATCTGCAGTCAAATTATAGTTTTTCCATTGCAGAAGATCCAGGATCAGGAGTTTGAGAAAACCAGAGAAACAGAAAACATTTGTCTGTTTTACACTAGTTTACCTATGAAGAGTACCAGGCATCGATTAATGCATACCACACAATTTTATACTCTCAAGAATCTTCAAAAGACTTTCAGGGAGAACAGGTTGTTGCCTTTTGCAAACTACAAGGAAAAGGAATTCAACAATCACAAAGCCTAATAGCCTAATGCACTACATATAGTTTTTCTTTTGCTTTTTTTTATATTTACTCTAAAAACCCATTTAAACTCCCTATCTGAAGGGGAAAAAACACTCCTTTTCACATATCCCATTTCTAGCACTTTCAAACTGTTTTAATCTCCTACTAGTAGTGAAGGTCATGAAATTTCTCATTCCACAGAGGCAATTTAAAAGAAAGGGAAGTCAGACAGTACATTCACAATGAGGGATATTCCAATGTCTGCTTGGAGGAAGAGGGTCAACTCAAGGTTAGAAGACCATGTAAGAAATCACCAGAAATGAGAGACTGTATTTTCTAGACCTTAGGGATTATGGCGGAAGTCTGACCTGCTTGAGATGCCATTAGCATGGGTCCTTTGGTTCAGTGATCAAGTGTACTGTTCAGAAAAAAAGTCATTTTTTTTAACTCTAACTACAAAACAACTACTCAGCTCTACCGAGAACAGAACCATAGCTCTAGCTGGAAAAATCGAAGGTAGAAGTGGCATACAGATATTTTCTATTCTATTAATTTGTCCTTTTGCCTTTATTATTTAATTCTTTACATGCTTTTAATTAATTTTTTGCGTGCTTGCATGTGCGTGTGTGTGTGTAGAAGAAGAGGGTGTGTGAGGTCTAAGGGTGACATTGGGAATCATTCTGGTTCGCTCTACCCCTTCATTGCTTCGCTCTGGGATTTCCCAGGCTTTGCCTTCCAAGGTCGGAAGTTCAGGTCACTGCTATTTCCACCTAACATTTTTTTTAATTTATTTTTTCCACTCATACAAACTTAATAGATACCCCATTCCCCTCCCTCCCTCCACCCCTCCCTTGATCCCTTTGCTCCCTCCCCTCCTTTCTCCCTTCCTTCCCTCCCTCCCTTTCTCCCAGTGCCCCCCCCCCCATTCCTGGAACATCCTTTAGTGTGAATGTCAAACTTCCCTCTGGGTCCTCCTCTCTGATGAGGTGTAAAGACTCAGTAGCATTGCCTAGAGCCCTTTCTTGTGCTCCCCTTTAGTACAGGAACACTATTGTGGCTGTTAATCCCTTGCCTGTGATCCATGCTAGACTTTGGGGGGTCAATAATATGTCGGTCATTGCACAGGTCATGCAAAGTCCTATTATGGTTACTTCAGCCCTAACTTGTGTGGAATATCTTGCGTATCATTGGTCCTTCCCATCTTTAAGCTCTTACAATCTTACTGCCCCCTCTTCTGCAAGTTTCCTTGAGCTTTAGGATAGGGAGCGATTAGGCCTGGTTCCATCCACCTAGCATTTTTACATAGGATCTGGGATCCAAACTCAGGTCCTTCCCTGCTCACGAAGCAAAGACTTAACCCTGGAGCCATCTCTCCAGCCCTATGCTCTTAAAAGTATGCTTTCAAGTTTTATATTTAGATTTCTGTTTTGAGGCATTCATCTTTTTTTTCTTAGTTTTCTGAAAGTTAAATTTTTATTGTAATTGCATATCAGCATTTTGACAACTTTTAAAGTTAGCAAGTAAGGTGTTCTGTCCAAAATAAAAAAAATTCTGGATTATTGTCCAGCCTCCATGTAGATATCAACTTCATTAATTTATTTGTTTGTTTGTTTGTTTATCTATTTGTCTATTTATTTATCCAAGTAGACTGAAGTTTATGGGGGAAGCTCCTCCAAAAACTGTAGCATGGAAATTGCTACTGACTTGAAGCTTTTATAGATGCAGTGCAGGGAGAAGGGATTTTGAATTTGACCAGTTATCAGATTAACTTTTGGTGTGGTCTTTTGTGAAGTTCTATTTTATCTCAGATTTATCAGGTGGGGTCTCTGGCTAACAGTGGAATTTTTGGCTTTAGGGTGGGATCTCTGGCCTAACTTTATATTTTAGCATTTTGTTAATATCCATATTACAGCATCCATCTTTAACTGTGTGTGTGTATGTGTGTGTGTGTGTCTGCATGTGTGTGTTCCCAAGACATAGGATCTCATTCTGTAGAGCAGTCTGCCTTGGGGCTTGTTATGAACTAGTAAGAATTGTCCTCTCTCAGCATCCTGACTGCTTGGATTACACATGTGAGCCATCACACCCAACCTTTAAGCTCACTTCAAGTTTTTATTGCATTATGTTATAATATTAACTTTTTGAAGTTTGTAAATAGTTGAGGATTTCAATTTTATTATCTATTTATTTATTTGTTCATCTTGGGGGGATGTGCATGCCATATTTGTGGAAGTCAAAGGGCAACTTTTGGGAGCCAATTATCTCCTTCTACCATGTGGATAGCAGGTATTGAAGCACGCCATCAGGTTTGATGTCAAGCACATCTACCTGTGGAGCATTCTCAACAGTGCTGTGGCCTTTTTAATCAGCAAAGTTTTTGACAATTGCACATATGTTTCAAAGTGATATAGAGACCCTGTTTATAGGATGTAAAGTTTTCTATATATTAGCTCAAGTATATTTATATATCATTAAATGTTTTATTTTTGTTTTCTTAGATTATTTGAAGAAGAATTTTTAAGTTTTCAACAGTAATTTTGTTTTCTTCTTTTTCTTTTTTTGTAATTCTTCAAATTTTAATTTAGCTTCAACTTTTTGCTACTAAATCTTTAGTGCATAACAATTATTTCTTTTTTAACTTTATTCACTGTGTGTGTGTGTGTGTGTGTGTGTGTGTGTGTCCCTGTGGAGGGCTAAGGATGACTTCAGAAATCATCCTGGATTGCTTCTATCTCCTTCTTGCTTTGCTCTGGGATTTCCCAGCCTCTGCCCACTAGGGCTGGAAGTGCAGGCTGACACCCTTTCCGCATGGCATTTTTACATGGGACCTGGGATCTAAACTCAGGACCTTCTGCTTCAAGGCAGAGTCTTAACCCCTGAGCCATCTCTCTAGCCCAACAATTTTTTCTTTTTTACATCACTTATTAAGTCTATGTCTTTGTTTCTTTCAGTTATTTTCACTTGGAATCTTCTTTTTTCTTTCTTTTGATTAACCCATAATTCTCTGTATAGCCTAGGCTGACCTGAAATTGACTGTGTAACCCAGGCTGACCTGGAACTCATGTTGAATCCTGCCTAACTCAGACTCCTTCCCTGAATCACCATGCCTGGGGTACCTTTTTTCTTTGATAATATTAATACAATTATTTCTGCTCATATCTGTTAACTATTTCTAGTCAAACATTTTAATCAAATGGATACATTTTAGAAAGGTAATCTGAGAGTGTTTCTTGTAGGTGAGTTTAACCCATTTATCTTGCTGATGCTTTAAGCTTGTAGTTTTGACATCATGGTTGTTGCATTCCGTTCATTACACTTTCCAGTATATGCTCTTCTCATCTTTTTTTTTTATTATTATTTATTCAATTGTGCGTGTGTGTGTATGTATGTGCGTGCGCATGTGTGTATGTGTGTGTGTAGAACCACGGACGAATTCGCGAACCACCATGGCCGCCTCCACCTCCTTCTGCCCTGGGATTCACAGGCTCCGCCCTACCAGGACCAGAAGCGCAGGCCGCCCCCGCTTCCGCCTGGCGTCTATACGTGGGATCTGGGATCCGAACTCAGGACCTTCCGCCTGCAAGGCGGAGGCTTAACCCCTGAGCCACCTCTCCAGCCCTCTTCTCATCTTTATCAGGTTTTCTTTGTTTCATGTGTATTTTTAAAAAATAGATCATGTTTGAAAATAATTCATTTGTGTGTTCTAGTGGTCATCATTACATTTCAACAACTTCACTGATAATTTATTCGGCATAAATTATACTTATTTGAAATACATATTTGACATTTTTTGGACTTAAATAATCATGCAATCATTGCCATAATTTAACTTTCCACTTTTTTTTATCATGGTAAAAAGAAACTTATTCCTGGAAGCAGTCACTCTTTTTCACCTCCTACTGTCTGTCCTTTCTCTCCTTTGTCCTCTGTAGTCCCACCAATCATTAACTGGCCTAATGTTGACATGTCATATGAATGGAGTCATGCAGTATGTAGTTGTTTATCTTGGGCTTATTTTGCCTCCATACTGTTTTGGACACTGTTCGAGCATGTGTTAGTATTTCTGTCTTCTCTTCAGTGATTTGTTTTCTCTTCCAGATAATTTATCTGCAGATCAGCTGTTGGCCAATTTCACTTTTTAGCTATTAATAATGATGCTTCCAAGTGCATTCAAGTCTTCGTGAAGTCCTATATTGACATTTGCTTGGGATACAGACTTGGAAGTGGAATTGCCAGGTCATGAGTAAATTTATGTTTAAGCTTTTGAGGAGGCCTCAGCCTATTCTGAGAGTGACTTTGCTGCTTTATCGACAGCAACAAGGATTCAAATTCCCCCATGTCTCACCAAGACTAGTTATTTGTTTCTCCTTTTAAATCATATCTGTCATGAGGCATATGAAGTAATTTTTAGTTTAAGTTTTCCTAAAAATTTATGGCATGAAATATTTATTTTCTTGTTATTTTTAAAAATTCTCTGGGTATGTGTACAAATGCTATATATATGTATAGTGTGTGTGTTCGCATGCGCGTGTGTGTATGTGTGTGTGTGTGCAGGCGTGTGTGCAGGCGTGTACACTTGCGTGCATGCTTGCTGAGGTCAGAGGAGGATGTCTAGCGTCATGTTCTATTGTTCTTCACCTTATTGCTTAGACACAAGGTCTTTTCCTGAGCCTGAAGCTAGGCTGGCAGCCAGCAAGCCTTAGCAGTCCTCTGGTCTCTTGTCTCCATCTGCCTCAGGGTTGGGGTTACAAACTTACACAACCACATCCAGCTTTTACATGGGTGCTGACAAATTGAAGCTAGGGTCCTTATACCTGTGTGGCAAGCACTGTTATACTGAGCTATCACTCTATCCTCTGCACTACCTTTCATGTGCATATTTAAAATTAACTTTTTTTTTTTTAGAGAAATGGTCATTGAAACCATTTGGCCATTATTTTAATTGTGCTTGCTATTACTCTCAATCCATATATCCAATCTGTAATAAAAAATAATCAGTACATTACATTGAACCATGAGTTTTACTAATTCAGTTAGTACCTGTCCCTGCTCTGACCATATTGTGTTTATTTTCTCACTGAACTTTTTTCCCCTCTTGTAAAATATTCTCCAGTGATTTCTTTTTTCAAAGAATGTGAGTTACACATTTTCTGAGCTCATGTATCACTTTCTGTTTCATTGTTTTGTCTTTATATGTTCTAGTGAAATTTTAGCTAGTTGTAGAATTCTAGTCTTAAAGTTGTGTGTGTGTGTGTGTGTGTGTGTGTGTGTGTGTGTGTGTGTTCTCCTATATAGCTAACCCGATGTTTTTATGGTAAACTGACTTGTGAATTTTCCTTTCTTTTTCTGGATGACTTCCTGATTTTCTTTCCCCAATTGAGTGCTGAAACTTTTATGTGATGTGTGATGTGTAGTTTGGTTGTTTCTGAACACCTACAACTTATGGAGTACTCTCTCTCTTTAGTTCTGAGCTACAATTTCCTTAAATATTCATTTCCTCTAAAGCATTTATTAAATAACTATTGGAAAGCCATACTCTGCTTCTTATGATTCTAACCCTCTTTTTTAATATATATATTCCACAGCAGCTTTATGTATAATAGCCAATGACTGGATACACCCAAATGTCCAAAACTAAATCAAGTGTGTAACAATGTAAGGTAAAAAGAACAAGCTAGTGATATATTTGCAACATGGAAGGATCTTAAAAAAACATTATGCTGCTGATGAGTCCATTAGGTCCCTGAACTCATGGTAGCTGTAGAGACCCACTGAATATGGCTCATGAGGACCCACCTGTAACAGTTACTCTTAACTATTGCTGTGAGAGAGCAAAGTCAAGCAACTTAAGGGAGAAAAAAAGGTTTATTCAGCTTACGGTTCCAGAAGGAAGGTACAGTCTTTCAAAGCGGAGACGGCATGGCTGGCTGGCCAAAGCTGGAGGAGGCTAAGTCACTGCAGACATCTTGGAAGCTGAGAGCTGCAAGACTGCTTGCAGCAAAAGCAGACTTCTCCTAGAGGTAGGGGAGGACTAATCCACTTCAAGGCCCACCCCTTGTGACTGACTTTCTCCAGCAAGGCTCCGCCTCTCAAGATGCCATGACTTTGCCACATGAGACTCTGGGGGACACATTTCAAACCATGATGCTCCACCCCTGGCCCCCATAGGCTCATTGTCATCTCATTATATAAACCATACTCAGTCCAACTTTAAAAGTCTTCATAGACTACATCAATAGTCCCAATACAGTCCAAAAGTCCAAAGTCCAAAGCCTCCTGTAAAATCAAAAGACAAGTTACATACTTTCAACATACAATGGCACAAAATAAACATTCCCATTCCAAAAGGAAGGAATGGGGGCATATCCAGGAAAGATCGGTCCATAACAAGACTGAAAACCTGCAGGACAAACTCTAAATCTTGTAGCTCCAAGTCCAACAGGTGAGCCTCTCATTGAAATCATCTCAGTTCCAAAGGGCTTTTCTCCACCCCTCCAATGCGGCTGCCCATAGAATACGTTGCTCTCTTGAGCTGACTCCTCCCAGGGTATACAGCTCTCCTTGACAGGTGTCCCACATTGTCTCTGGAATCTCTAACATCTTTACTTCTCAATGGCAAACCAGGTTTTAACTCCTCAGCACAAACTGCCCTTCTTGGGCCTCTAAACTGCAAAATTTCTGCCACATACTGCCTGACTTCCATCATTTTTCAAAATCTTGGAGGAGGACTCCACCATCTCCTCCGTTTTGCATCCTTGATGCCTCTAAAACCAGAACCACGTGGAGGACTTTGCCAAGACTTGTCCCCTTTGAATCACAAATGATTCTGCTTCTCTATTTTTACCATCTCTTTCACTCCTGGCCAGTTGCTTTGTAAGAGAAACCAACTCTTGCTTTGGAACTCCACCCTTTAACTCCAGTCTTCTGAAAGGATTTGCATTCTTATGAGTGGGAGCCTTCCCTGAGGATCTTGCCCTCAAGCTAGGGCCTCTCCTATTATTCAAATTGAGAGCAGGCTTTGATTTACAAATCAGCAAATCTCTTTAACAGCCATTTTGTTCTCTGCCTCTTCCTGGTTCAACTCTTTAAGTTTGGCATTGTATTTTTCATCATCAAACCTTACAGTTTTTGCTTCTTCCAGCCTGATTCTTTGTTCTTTTTCAAAATTTTGAAGGCAACTAAAAAGTAGCCATATCACATTGTCGAGACTACACTGCTTTGAAATTTCCTCCACCAAGCACTCCAGTTTAATTTCAGGCAAGTTTTCAGGACGAGGGCAAAAGTTCACTAAATTCTTGGCCAACACATGTCTCCATGTGTCACTCGTCCAGTTGCAAGCACAGTCTCTGTTCCCCTCTGGATCATCACAAGCTGGGCTTCCATTGCCTGCGTCTCTCACACATTGCTCTCCATAGAGCGCTCACAAGAAAGGTCCCTTTGGCCCAACCACAAAGACGCAAAGACTTTCCTAGCACAAAGTCCCAAAGTTCTCCATATTTTTCCCAACAAACAGTTCCAAAGGCACACTAGCCACATCACAGCATTGGCCATACTTCTGGGTACCAACTTTTTTCAGCTTTACAAACAACTTCACGTTGTGGTACCTGCTGTTCTTAATCTCACAGCAATACCCCACTCCTGGTACCAATTTCTGTAATGGTTACTCTTAACTATTGCTGTGAGAGAACACTCAAAGTCAATCAACTTAAGGGAGAAAGGGAGATTTATTCAGCTTACAGTACCAGAGGGAAGGTACAGTCTCTCCAAGCAGAGTCGGCATGGCTGGCTGGCCAAAGCTGGAGGAGGCTAAGTCACCACAGACATCTTGGAAGCTGAGAGTTGCAGACTGCTTGCAGCAAAAGCACTCTAACCCTTTCTTAACAATTCTAAATTCTAGCATTTTTTTTTTTTTACCCAGTATTTCAGTTCCCTAGTCCTGTTTTTGATTATGACCGTTCTACCATTTGATTGTTCTATTGGCTTTTGTCTTTCATTGATGACATTTTTAAATTTCTAGTTAACCTTTAGTGGATGTTTTAGCACTAAAAATTTCTTTAGCTGTACCAGTGGAATTTAAATGTCCCTCTTTCTAAAACCCAGTTCTGCCAATAATCATTCCTGGTATTCATTAGCTACAGACTCTGAATTTACAGGTTCTCATTCATAGGTCTGGCTTTTTCCAGATTCCTTGAAGAGTGTGGGTTGTGTATCTTTGCAGCTTGAGTTGCTCTGGTCAGCTCTGCCTGTCTGATGTTGCAAACTTTCAGAACAGAGGAGTAGGGTAGCTCCTGTCTGCACTCATTCTTCTCAGTGCGGTTGGGAAAGTGATGAGACCCATGGATATAGCATGGCCCGTGGCCCGGTGTAGAAGCCTTTCCTCCTGGGTGTTACCAGCCACCTGTGGTCCATCCTGCCTTATTTTCCTAACCCAAATGCTTAAAGCATTGCTTTTGCCTCGAGACAAACACTCCTGGAGTGGCTAGGTGCCCCTTGGGGAGGGACTAGAGGTCAGATGGCTTCTCTCCATGGCACCAGGTATGTCTCCTTGGGTTTCCTTCTTTTCCCTAATGGACAAGTAAGCATTTCCCATGGCCACTTCTCCCTGCTTTTTGCAGTTGTGCTTCCCATTTTCATAACTGTCCCACCTACTTTCTGCTCTTAGAGAATTCTCCAGTGCTTCCGGGGCTCATTGAGGAGACCTCCCTTTGGATTTAATTAAACATTTTTTCCCTGTGATTTTTCTTTTCATTAGTCCAATTTGAATAGAGTTGGTAATGCTTTATAGGAATATAGAGTTCTGTGGCCTCCACCTTTCTCCTTGTTCTTTTGAATCCTCCAATTGAGAGACAGGAGCAGTGAGAAGGATGAAGTTGGAGATTGCTGGAGCAGCATTTCAGGAAAGGGCATTTCTTAAGGAGCTCGGGGCTGTTTATCCCATTTACATGTCCCGTCCTGACAGGTGCCACCTGCAGCAAAGGAACAAAGGGGGTCTTTTTCAGAAGTATGGGACAGAACCAGAAGCTCAGCTATAGACAAACCCCAGCTGGCTTCTTTTCACCCTGTCAAATAAAAGGCCCTGTGCTCGCACTGTGGCTCCATTATCCCTTGCAGCTTCAAAGCCAGGACAAGCTCCTCCTATCTCCCAGGCTGACTGCGGCTCTTCAGCGGGGCTCTGCTTCCTGGTGCAAACGCAGCTGCGTACACTCTACATGTTCTTTGAGTGTCTTCTGATTCCCTCCCCAGTCTCTCCAAGGGGTGCGAGGCGCTGCTTCCACACGAGCTGCGGCAGCCCAGATCCAAGGTCTGAATTTCCACTTCACTGGTCTCGTTCCTCATCTCTGGAATTGCTGTTTTAGTTTGCTTCTTTTGGGAGGTGCCATGACAATAAACATTAGAGTCCCTTGGATGTAGAGATGGTCAGGAAAGCACATATTCCATAGAGATATCCCTGGGGGAGAGGAGAGCTCCCAGTGGAAAGTTTATCAATATTTTTGTCTCAAGTCATTTTCAGTTTTCTGGTAGCAGCAATCCATGTCTTTGAGGAATGTCTCCTTCCTTCCTCTGACCATGTGATTTGGAGAGAATGGCAATCCTAAAAACCCCAGGTTAATCATGTTACCCAAACCTGTCAATCACACTCTCCATGAAGTGACCTTCCTGGAGCTGGCACGTGATTTGAGCAAGTCACTGTAAGTCTTCCTTGGTTTAAATATTTAATTTTATTTAATTATAACTATATTATATAATATTATAATAATATAATTATACAATTCGATAATATATAAATATACATGAATAATTAATATAATTATAAATTAATAATTAATAAATATTTAAGCAGTACTGTAGAATGAATGACAGCTCTCTCCTCCCTCCTGATCCATGATCATATTTGAACGTGGGTATTTGGAGGGTCGAGAGGTTGAGGTCTCCTGTTGTGGTTAGTGGTCTAACAAGAGGAAGCCAGAGAGCCAGCTCTCCTTTTCTGCCAGAACACAAGGAGGAACTGGCAGTGCATAAGACAGGAAGAAGATCCTTACCAGAACTGTCCATGATTGTACTCTCATCTCAGGCCTCTGCTCTCTTGAATGGCCGGAAAAACATTTCTGTCATTTAGGCAACCTAATCTGCGATACTTGGTTTGTAGCCACTTAATGACCTAAGACAGGCAGGGATTCTTCTCTGAGTTGTGCATTCACCTCTCCGTGTACTGCCTTCTTCCTCTGCCTACTTCACACGCAATATGTTGCTGAATGTAAGAAGAAATGGGGTCAACACCAGGGAGGAAGAGACAAAGACAAGAGGAGAGATAGATGCAGAAATACAGAAGTAGGAGAGAACACAGGGAGTGAGAAAGAAAGAGAGAGAGAGAGAGAGAGAGAGATTGATCTGAAAAGACTATATAAAATGCTAAATCTACTGATATCTCTTACCTTGCTTGTCCATCATTCTCCAATTTGTTTTCCAAACATTCTTCATTGTGTTCTGTACACCTCTCTATATATTGTCTTATAACCCAGAGAAAGACCTTTAATGATTTCTCTTCTTTTATTCCTAGAACATGTCTGTCCATACTCTAAGAACTAGTCCCATGTTCTCAATTCTTTCACATATGCAGCTAGGGTCTCCAGCCCCATGCCCCTACTCAGAGCACTTTGAGAAGACTTCTAGCATGGATTTGATGAGATTATTTGTTTCTTTCTTCTTCATCCATCAGACTGTGATTAGTTCTCCAAGGGCAAGTTTTACGTCTGATCTCTGAGACAGGGTTGGACGTAGGGCAAAGCACGCCTCCTAGACTTCACTTCCCAATGAGAGAGACATGGTACAAGTATGGAGTGAGAAGGGAAGATTACCTTTTAGGAAGAGAGTTGGCTTCTCATGTCAAACCATCCACTTATCTCTCCTGAATCTGTTCTTTGCCAGAAGTTCTCCAACTCTCATGGTGAATGCAAGCAGAGCTCCCTTTTGGAGGGAGAAATGACATTCCTCCCAGCAGTAAGAAAGAGTCAGGAGAAGCTATAGTCTCAAGTACTTGGATTTTACATGGTGTAAAAAGGAGTATTAATCAAGAGTATTCAGGAAGATAACCAGGCAGGAGTATACAGACTGGGCTGGAAACAAATGAAGCTGAAGACAGAAAAGACAGCAGGAAATCAATATGTATGTTTTATCCAGGGGAAAGTTAATAAGGTCTGGGACACTGTCAGAGGTATAGCAGAGCAAAAGAGATTTGTGGCCTCCTTGTGATTATTAAGGTTGGGCGTCAACTTGACGGGATTTAGACTCACCATGGAAATAATTCCAGGCACATTTGAGGAAATTTCTGGATTGGGTTGAGATGGAAGCACTCACCTTAAGTGTGTGTAGCATCAATCCATGGGAATGACATCCCACTCTGAATAAAACAAAGAAAGCAAGTCAAGCACCAGCATTTTTCTCTTTCTACTTCTAATCTGAGGATGCCATGTAACCGGCTGCCTCATGCTTCTGTGGTCACTACTTCCCTTCCATGATGGACTGTAACCTTGAAGCATGAACTAACATAAACCCTTCCTTCCCTAAGCTTCTTTCATCAAATGTTTTGTTGCGGCAACAAGACAAGGAGAGAACACACCTTGCTTATCCCCTAGCTCTTGCTACCCCTCCTGAGCAGCTGAGACCATCTTTCTGCCTAGTGGATTTCTGCCCTGGCTCTCATTCATCTCTGTCTCATCTTCAGGTACTACACTGCCTCTAAATCACAAGGGAGTGATGTTTTCTCCTTACCCCATAGCATCCTTGAGAGTTACATCTTTGTCAGCACTTCTGCTTCCAGCTCCAGTCAGATCAGTTCATGTTTCTTTTATGAAGTGAGGAGACCTGATTTCTGTCAGTGCAGGGTTTAAGACAGCCTGATCAGCATTGTGTTCAGGCTGACTACATCAAACAGAGGGAGAAAGCAATCGAGAAGGTGATCAGATTCCAAGATGATGCTGTCAGGGCTCTACATTGTGAGCGTGGTGTTAGATGAAGCTGAGAGGTCCCATGGTTTTAGAATGATAAAGCAAATCATTGCAGCTCCCTCTCAGGTCAGCATAAGAAAGGCTGAGAACCAGCTGCTGGCTCTTTAGCCATTAGATCTACTCTTTCTGCATCTAGTTTCTCTTCTGTGCAGAATCAGTGATTCCAGGCCCACCTCCTCTAGCATAAGAGACCTAAAGGACCACTTTCTTATTAATACCTGTGGCCCCAAGAGTAGAAGCAATCCTTACTCATGAAGCATCAATGCACATTCATTGATCAGTTATACTGATTATCCACTCACTTACTCATTCCTATACCAGGCACTATCTACTTGGTCCCTGCTATCTTCTAGCCCCTGTGCTCAGTGCTATAGATGTAGATGTGAATGAGAGACATTCTGGATCATAAGCATTTATAACCTAGAAAAGATTCAGCACTGAATAGATAATTGCCATCAAGTGACAAAATTAGGGAAGAGTTAATGAAGGTACAGTCCTGAATAATTGCTAAATCATTTTTTTTTATCCATCTTGTGAGTAGCTGCTCTTTTCTCTGTAGTGCAATGTAGACCTTAAAAGAAGTCAGTTTTGGGGCTGGGGAAATGGTTCAGGGCTTAGGACTCTACCTCACAAGCAGAAGAATCCCAGATCCCATGTAAAAACACTGGGCAGAAATGGTGGTGGCCTGCACTTCCAGCCCTGAAAGGCAGAGCCTGGGAAACCCTAGAGCAAAGCAATAAAGAGGCAGAGCAATCCAGGATGATTCCCGGCGTCTTACTTAGGCCTCCACAGGTACACCCAGTGCTCTTTTCTACACACACCTACATATATACTAAAAAAATAAAAAGAAAAAAGAAATTGTCTTTTACTAGCCTTCTGAATAAATATGTTTATCTGGTAAAGAAGGCATGGGGAAAACATTCCAAAGAGAGGGGCTTTAAGGGCCAAGATCTGTAAGCATAACAACTTGGCTATCCTTGGAAACAATGAGCGGTCCCCATGTGCCTGAGAGTCAAGGTAATATAAAGTCCCATTAGGAGGTTGAAGAATCAGATGGCTGAAGGATTGTGATAGGTCAACGAACTTGGACTTCATCATGACAATGGAGAATCATTGAACGTGCATCATGCAACTTTTCAAAGATATTATCAGTCTCAATGTGGGAAGATTGAGACAGAAATGTCCCTGGTTGGGAGGTCTGTAAGTATTTTCTCCAGAGTGGTGTGACTCTTGGCTCAAGGTTAGTTGTAAGGAACAGCATGGCTCCAAATCTGGATTTGCCTCTATCTTAGTTTCTTTTCCTGTTGACAAAAATTCTCTGGCAAGAACAACTGAAGAAAAAAGGTCATATTTGGCTCATAACTCCACGTTATAGTCCATTATGCTAGGGAAGTCACAGTATCAGGAACTGATCACATTACATCCACAGTCAGAAGCAAAACAAAATGAGTTAATGTATGCATGCTTGCTAGTTTGCTTTCTCCATTGTATACAGTCCAGAGACTGATCCTACCCATAATTAAGATAGGGCTTCTCATGTCAATTAAGGTAATCAAGATAATCCCTACAGGCTTGTCCAGAGGTCTTTCTCCAAGGTAATTCAAGATTGTATCAAGGTGACAACTGAGATTAACCTAAGTATCAGCAGGTTAGCAGAGCAGACTCTTGAAGATCCTAATGAGAGAGAAGAATATTTGAGGGACACTTTGGCCCAAGCAATGTCCTTGAAGACTGAACACATCAATAGAACAATTGATATCTAGTCAAAAACCAAGGTACAGAAGAAAGAAGTAACTGAAATTCCTGGTTTATCCTTCCCCAACTTCTCCTAACCTAGATACACTCCCGTAGCAGCAATATTCTTTGTTGCTATACTAAAATTTAAAAACAAAACTTCCCGATTCAAAAGCAAACCAACCTCATAGAGAAGGACATGGGCACGTTTGCTTTACCTCCTGATTATCTGGGGCCAAAAACTGAGGACCTGAGAGGAAAGGATATAGCTAAGGTCCCTCAGCAGGTAGATGACAGGCAGAACTTCCTTATTGCCAGTCTACTTGCTTTTCCAGAATGATCTAAGGCCTCTGACCATGTCACCAAAGGTGGCGTCCATGTCACAACAGATGGTCATGCTCTCTGAGAAGATAAAGTCAGAATCTGCCCTGAGGCTTAACCTGCGAGACATCACCACTGTGCTGAGTCATTTTCTATAAGCAAGGACACATCCTGCTTTAACACATCCACTAGGAAGTTTAAACTCAGGGCCTCTCATCGTTCTCCTTCTTTAGACTCCAGGCTCCTATCTCATCTAGCTTCACCTAGCTTTCAACTTCATCTGGGGAGCTTATAAAATATCTGTGGCAGGCTAAGGAGAGATGGGGGTTAAAGCCTATGTCCCTTCCCCCCACAACCTGAGTTTAGATCCCCAGATCCCAAGTAAAACTCAGGGTGGAAAATGGCAGTGGTCTGCCAGCCCTGGAGGATGGCGCCTAAGACACTCTGGAGCAAAGCAATGGGAGGAAGAGCAATCCAGGATGATCCCCGATGTCACCCTTGGGCTTCCATGGACTCACACACTCAGTTGTCACACACTCATTAATAATAATAATAATAATAATAATAACAAACATAGCTATTCAGTGTATGCCTCTAAAGATTTGAGGAACTAGGCCCCTATCTTTAACTTCTACCCCCCTCCCCACATGGTTCCAATAAGTATCTAGATTCACTTTTGCCCATAGTTAACTAACTTCTATGGTCCAAGGCTTCCGGTTCTATTTTAACATCTGGGCATGACTTTCTTCCTGTGCCTGTCCCCACTTCTCCATCGGATCCTGCTCTTATTGGCTGCCCTCTACTACTCCAAGATGAATCTCTCTTTTTGCTTTGGGTCATTGTGCGGTCCACCATAGCAACATTTATGTGTCTTTGCTATCAGGTCTTTTGAGTACCCTAGAGACTAGGGACACGGTAGGAGAGATGCCCTTCTAGCTATCCTTTCTTCATTATCAACATCACAGGGCTTGGTAGATGCTTAGGGAGCAACTATGGCCTGAATACATTTCTGAACCTCCAGGTGCCCTCTACTCAGAGAGTGCCCACATCTCTAGGGTGATGAGTTACAGGGCAGAACTTCTGAGAAATCCCCAGGATGCTGGGTCCTATCTTCTCCAGGGAAGAGAAACGATCAAAGGGCCACTCGCATGTACCCGCGCAAGGGGAGATCTTGTCTCTTTTATGCAGCTGAGCAAACCCATAGCTGTTCCTATTAGGAACAAGACTATTTTGACCCAGACAGACATTGCTTAGAAGCCTTCTGCCCTGACTGGCTTTAGAAGTATGTGACAAGTTACTGAAAAGAGTCTAGGCCTCCATGAAAGGATGAATACAGAGTTCAACACATTGTTTGCCATGCAGCGAGTCCTCTATACATGTGAATTCCTTTCCTTCCAGAAGAAATGGTTTCAGAGTCTCTGTCCCCCACTCTCCTGTCCTAAGTGTGCGCATGTCCTTCTATCTTTCTCACTCCACCACTTTTCTTCCTTCCCACAGTCCATATTGCTGCTGCATCTCTTCTCTGTCTCCATGCTTTCCTGCTCTCTAACCTCCCCTCCCAAACTGGTTTTCTTATGATTTAATCTCAGGAGATGGAATGAATCCCTCTAGCATCCTTCCTTTTCATGCTGGCATTTGGGAACAGGATGCACATACCCAGCTGCATTGAAGCAAGTTTGGAGAAAAGTCTCATTCCTGCTTTTGTTACACTCCAGGTCCAGAGTGACAAGGACATGGCTTCCCTGGGCTGGAACCGAGAACTAAGGCCTCTGACATAAATTCTGCCCTGTGTGTTTTTATTGCTGCATAATCCGTGCTCGTGCCACTTGTCCGCATACCACTGGTAATGGAAACCTTATGTTCTGCTGATCTGGACTGCTGCGTGGTTAACTCTTGCAGGGCCAGGTATGCACTTGGGCCAAAGGAAATCTTTTCCAGAAGGAAACTGGGTTATCAGACAGGCAGGCGCTGCCTCCCATGTTGACGGAAGTCACCGTGGGGTGTGGTTAACACAAAGGTAAGAATGTTATACAGGCGCTAGTCTGGACCTGTCTGGAAAGCTGTCTCTGGAATGTTCCATGATGTTTGGGTATATGTTTTGCCCTGGAAATCAAGTTATTCCTGGAGCTCCTCATTCTGCTCACTCTCTTGGAGCTTTGATTCATTTGAGAGCCAGACCTAAGGAACTGGACACAGCCTGCATGCTTAGGAGGAGATACTGCATTGCAATACACTGTGCTCAGCTGATTTGCTCACAGGGCTTGGGGGATCCAGGGAGAGAAAGGCCCTTCCTATGACAAGGGGATGTTTGATCTGGAATATCCTGGTGAAGGAAGAGATGGGTTTAAGGCAGCAGACAAGGAGAGCAATTTGAACAGAGCACCTCTGCAGAAAAGCAGCGCGTGCGAGGCCTCTGTCATTTTCTCATAGAGAAAGGAGGCAGGGGTGGTGAAGGGCTGATGAGGGGGCCACACTGCCTTCAGAGATCAGCCTTCTTAATGCTTCATGGCTCAGTTTTCGGCCTTAACGTGCTTTCATTTCCTCATCTGGAAAACGAGGATTGCTGTAGCTTCTACTTGGAACTCATACTGAAGATTAAATAATGAGACATATGAAGCACTGAGCCCAATTCCTGGCACTTTGAAGGCCTAGATGGATGTTAGTTATCACTGTTATCGGAGAACAAAGGGCAGACTGGAATGGTCAGAACTCACGTGGGTGGAAGACAACGAAAGGGCCCAAGGTTAGCCAGGGGCCAGATGGCAAAGAAATCTTCGGCTACACTGAAGATTTGGACTTGATCTTCTGGGTCATGGGAAACCACGGAAGGTTAATTCACTCAGATACTGTCCTCCAATTGATTTCCCTTTCTGAAAGATCCTTCCCACAAAGCCCTTTTTATCTTCCATCAGGGATCCAAAGTGCCTCGGTAATGCTTGTCTCTCTCCAAACAGAAGCATCAGCCCCATATGGCTTGGCCCACATTCACTGCATTGCATGTCACTGTCAGACTATCTCCTTCTGCCTTTAGCCCCGGGACATCCAATGCAAGAATCTGCACCCTTCCTTTTTTTCTCATCACTCCCAATGAATGTCCCTGATGACAAAAGAAGGAGAAAGAACCAGGTCTGGGGTGCTCCAAAGTTCTAAGCCTCAAAGCAAAGTTTGTAAAAGCAGCGTCTCCTTGTCCTAGGTAGAACAAGTTGCCTGGCGCGTGAAAATCCCTGATGCATCCTCCAAGTAACGCTGATGGGATGTGAGTAGTATCTCACCCATGGAGGCTACAGGGCTGTCTGTGGGGTTAGCAGGGTAATGGATCCTGGCATTGTGCTCACACTATCTTTACAAACGTCACTTTCACTTTATTGTGCACTATCCCCATCTCTTCACAGGCTCTAAAATAAAACTTCTTTGCAAACAACCAAGGTCCATCTGCTGTGCTGTTAAAAATACCCCAGCATGAAAATTCTGCAGCATTAGAGAAATACATGGTAAGAGACAGTGCAGCGGCATCACCTGAAAAGACTGATCATTGGGAGAAATCGGCCCTCTTCCTTTCCTTTCAGGCAAGAGACTGATATGCCAAGAGAAGAGCCGAAGCCAAAATTCCCTAGATGGATCAGATTTCCAATTTGCCTCGTACTGTCCTGAGGGGCCTATGTGTACCTATTACTATGGATCATAGTAGATTTCATCCCATAAGCTGTTGACAGCTTAATTCTCTAGCTGGAATGAATAAATGAATGAATGAATGAGTGAATGAATGAGTGAATGAGTGAGTGAATGAACAAACAAACTAAGGAATGACAAGCAGATAAAGGTCCTAAAACCTCACTTAACACATGACTTCTGATTCCATTCCTTGCTTAATTATTTATTGCAAAGAGAGAACATGTCTCCGTGTTCCTGCTAACAATCTGCAGGTTGGGTCTCATTTCCTCCGAAAGAGTAATCCCAACAGTGGGTATTTAAATTGATCCAACTCTCCTGCCATAGCACACAGCCCATCTATCACAGCAATTTGTACAAATGCCACTCCAGCATCCAGGCCTATGTATCATGTATTTTGAGATTGCACAGTTCCTGAGGCCTTTGTAAAGCAAACCTTTCATGAATAAATCAGGAAATGCCCTGATGCATGCTTTATGTAGAGGAAGATATTCTATTTAGGTCACGCAGGGAAGTTCTGCCAAGTTTGCTAAAATGAACAAATCCCCTGAGTACCGTCTACCTCTACACATTCTGAAACACCAGCAAGTATCTTCCAGGCCCCTGCGGCTGCACTTCACGGACAAGGAGGGCTCCAGGTCTATAAAATATTAGTTTGATCACCCGAGGCACCAAAGACTTTCAAGTCAGGAGCCAGGCAATGAGTTGTGCTAGTCCATGGGAAGAACTTGGCAAATGGGAAAATTGTCCACTGTGGAGCCCCGGGCACTGGGACTTCTACAAGCAAAGGAGGAAGGAGCAAGAAAAATTACAGTGTGTCTGTTGTCTGAGCCTGTATTTTGAATCCACTTAAGAAAGACCCTTACTTTGTTCAAGTCCAAAGCATTGCAATTGAGTCTTTTGAGCCTCCTCCAGCACACAGGATATGGCAGGGCACCCTCCCCTTCAGCCATGGAAATTCTCCTGATAAGACTAAGGATTTCCAGATTTCCAGCCAACCTCGAATTAGAGAGGGTTATCTGGGGTAGAAGAATGCAGAACAAAATGCTGAATGATTCCCTGCCTTTAACAAAGATGGGAGGCCCAGCCTCTCTTGCCCAGAAAAAGCCATGTGGAATTAGGATGCCTAATTCGGAGAAAGAGAGGGAACCATTGATTCAGAGCTGGGTGGTCAGGCCATGGGGTGACTGGGATGTCATAAGCAAAAGTGGGCATAATCTTTGGACAGTGTCTAAGATCATGAACAGGACCTTGTTTGGGGGGGACTGATGTTTGGTTTCCCAAGTCTGTCTCAGGCAGTGTAGTTCATGCCAATCGGTCATGTAAGGGAATGACTTTCAACAAAACTCACAAGAAACAAACTCAGTGAAGAAAGTCCAAGCAGTTCAGATTGTAGATTGTAACCGTCAGTCTGTACTCTGCTTCTTTGGGAAGTCAAAGAATAACTTGAAGGTTACCTGTAAGTGTAGGATCTGAACAAAGAGACTTTGTTCCTATGGATGTCTCTAACCCCAGAGGGTGCCTATCTAGATTTGATTGTGCTGAATATATCAAGACCATATCCTGTTCCTTCCTCCTGTTTCCAACATTCTCTTCCAAACATCTGTCTTTGGTTGAAACTTTCTTCCTTAGATTTGCCAATGCCAGATTTAGAAAATTGGGCTCTTCTGAGGAAACTTTTCAAAGGTCTTGTTTAGTACCCACTCTCAAAAATTTAACCTTTGTAACCAGTTGTTGCCAAAGTGATGGTTTTAGTTATGTTTTGCCATAGTCATTTACAACTTGATTTCCTACACGAGTGGTCCCTTGGTGTTATTCATAAGGGTTGGCTGCAGAATACCCTGTGAGTACTAAAATCTGCCAATGCCGAAGTCCCTTATGTAAAGTGGGAAAGTATTTCATATGCCTTAGTTTCATCTTCCCCTGTGTTCTAAGTCATTTCTAGAATACTTACAGTACCTAACCCAATGTAAATGCAATATAAGTAGCTGCTGTGCCTCACTGTTTAGGGACTAATGACAGAAAATATCTATACATGTACAGATATGTTTTAAAAATTTTGATTCACAAACCCATAAATACAGAAGACTTGTTATATTACCTTCTCAAAGGGCCATGGATTTCCAAATTCTCATATTGCTTTCATGCTATTGCACCATTACCTGATTCAGAAGTTCTAGTCTGTCTTTTTAGCTTTTCTCTTGCTCCTCCTCACTTCTCTTTCCCGTTTTCTCTTCCTTCTTCTTTTCCTCTTCCTCCTCTTCCTCCTCTCCGTTTCTCTTTCCCGCTTCCTCTCCTTTTCCCTTTCTCTTTATTTCTCAAACTCAGAGTCTTGTATATATTAGGTAAGTGTTCTATACCCCAACTTAACTTCACATTGAATAACCTGGGGCAGAAGGCTTTATAAAAATGCTAATAAAAACATATGGTCTCCTTAATCTAGATCGAAGGGAAAAAATCGAGAGATTTATATTGAAGATTTGTATGAAATTTTGAATTTTTATGCAAATGTGACATGATTTTGCTAAAGATTCTTCGCACCATGTCTCTGGTCTCTGCTTGTCATCCTTAGTTTGGAGTGCCTGGCATGCAGTAGGCAGTTAATAAAAGCTGGCTGCTGACGGTTGTCTTGTAAACAAGAACCTGTGTCTGGGAACCAGTTTTCCAAGGAAATGGGAGAGGACTTGAAAGAATATATGCACCTTTTTTTCATCATAAAAGTAATCCAAGTCCAAATGATAAAGTTTAGAAAATACATGAGAAGAAAATTTAAAGACTTCCCTTTTACAGCCTGTTAGCATTTTGCTGTGTTGCATGTTGCATACAACACTGGACTTGAAATCTCTCTCTCTCTCTCTCTCTCTCTCTCTCTCTCTAACTTTTACACAAAGTTCTTGTGTTCTTACACAATAGTTCTGCTATTCCTTTCAGTGATGACTATATCTGGGATCTACAAATACTTTTCTTAATATGCAAAGAAATAGGAGATTAGCTCTTTGGCAAATCTATCATTCCATTAATTAATGGAAATCTTAGCGATATCAGGGAAGGCCTATAAAACCTCATTTTCTTTTGGCTTTATTATTTAAGGTAATAAAAGTAATAATAGCTAATATTTATTCAGTGCTTGCTGTATGACAGGAGTTGGTCCAAGCCATTTATACATATTAACTTCCTTTATTTTCATGGTCACCTAAATGGCAGACATTGCAGGTCCATAACCCTGGATTTACAATTCTGTAATCCAAATGGCTCTGAAGATGGGAGATGCTTAGTTAGTTTGGTGTAAACTCATTCCCTTGGTAGCAAAACCTAATCTGATCTGACACGAGGCTATCCATGGTCTGTATTTATCCCACTTATGAGCAATCAAGTTTCACATTCCCCCCAAATTAATGTGTTTGTAGACTGTTGTCCTAGAATCTTCTGAAGATTTTATGTACCAGGCAGTATACACTCTTACCTTTACAAAAAAAATTACAATCTGAAGATTTCAAATCTGGTGTTCAAACACATATTGTGATTTCTACTTTGCACATAAAGGAATTAAGTCCTAGAACTTTCTGATGAGCTTGCCCAAGCTAGATCATGATTTTAATTCAGACTGGCAACTGGGTTTGAGTCTACATTAAAAAAAAATCACATTTTAGTCTCACCCAAAAATCTATAGAGTCATTTCTAGCACAGTAGCTTTGAAAGTTCTACATAGATTTTATAATTAAGGCAAGTGAGAATTGGAGAAATTATACCGTTTTCTCAAGGTCCCACGTCTCTAAGCCAGCAGAATTACAGTTCAACCGAAAGCTGGCTGGTTCTAATCCCATTTCAGATCAGTGGCCTCTCAAGTGACCTGAGATTATCGGGATAGTTGCCCAACTCACATGACAGTATAGAGTTACTTTACACATTTATCAGCCAAGTTGCTCAGACAAGTGCATAAAAGTTATTCTCATTCCAATCCCTCAATGATCAGAAATAGACAGACTGGGTATTGGAAATCTAAGCACTCTTAAAAGAAACTGATCTATACACTAGAATTTCCTGGCTAAATCATCAGGCTTAGCCCGCACTTTTTCTACATAGTCATACTGAACTCAAGACATGGATTCTGCAGTTAACAAGCCCATCTGGCAGGAACAAAATGGTCATAAAAATGAAACAGGCACTGAAATAGGAGGCCACAGTTTGGAGACCCCAGTCTGGCTTTTCAACCTTAGTCAATGTGACTCTGAGCTGTCTGGGGACATGCACAAGTCCTAACCATGACACATAAATGTGGGATAGATATAGAGTCCCATGTAATCATTAGCCCAGAGACATGCCACAATCGTTGAGAAATATGATGTGAAATTAGCTAGGGCTTACGGCTTACCTTAAGTCTTACCTTAATCATGTAAGTACACAGATAATTGGCAGAGTAATGCTCAGGTGCAAAGTATAGAAGGAAGAAATGGTCTCACTCATCTATGACCAGTTCAGGTACACCTGGATTACTATCACTAGTTTCTAACCTTTTATTATAAATCAAATATCCTTTCTGATGATCTCTGTTATTTTCCTCTTGCAATTGAATATCTAATATTAACTAATTTCCATTTCAGGGGATTCAATTCCAGCCAAGCTGGATGCTTCAACTCAGCAATGAGCCATATCACTCCAAAAGAACAGCCTATTCACAGTTGGCGGCATGTTTACAGTTTAACATTCAGCTTGATTTCTCTTACTGAAGTTGGAGCCTCATTTTGTTGTTCTAAATTAGCCTGATTGAGAGAAGTCAATCCCCCTGGTCTGAAACAGGGAGGAAGACACATGGAAGTGCTGTGAATTGAACCCAGGACCTTGTGCCTACAAAGCGGGTGCCTTGCTACTGAGCCACACTCCCTGCCAAGGCAGTAATGACCTTGATGAAGTTCAGCTTCCTGATGGCAAAAAATAACTTGGCTTTTTGCTGCCCACGCTGGTAGAGAGCTGGATGTAGCTAATACTGTCTCCTTTGTTTGAATCGTTCCACTTAGATACACAGAGACAGTGGCCATTCAACTGTTGGTAGAATACCTATCCCTGCCTTCCTCACCATTAGGTTCCATTTCTTCTGTGTCTTGCTTCCTTGCTTCTTGGCTGCACCTTGTCTGAGGCCAAATTTTCCCCTTGCAGTTCTTGAGGGATAGAGTATTTGTCTAACAGAGAGATTTGCTTTGTTCTGTCTCGGTCTCTGTCTCTGTCTCTGTCTCTCTCTCTTTCTCTATCTCTCGTGTGCTTCTTGGCTGCACCTTGTCTGAGGCCAAATTTTCCCCTTGCAGTTCTTGAGGGATAGAGTATTTGTCTAACAGAGAGATTTGCTTTGTTCTGTCTCGGTCTCTGTCTCTGTCTCTGTCTCTCTCTCTTTCTCTCTCTCTCTCTTCCTGTCAGGATTCCCCTGCCCTCTGTCCACTCATGATTGCCTTTTCTGGATAATTGAATAGTCCATTGTAATCGTGAATTGAATTCTTTCAACTAGCTGAAGTTCGTTTAGTTATCTGGGACTGTGACTTTCCCAAAGGGTCTTTTCCTTATACCCCAAGTATGTCTACAAATTTATTTCTCTCATCTCTTCTTCAACCCAGGTGGATGTATGAGCCATTATTTCCGTGGGGCCTTCTGTGCTTCATGGTGAAACCTTGGAAAGGAACTCAGCTGGGTTCAGTTCTGCTATTCTTTGGAAAGTCTGGGAGTTGATCCCTCTGAGACTTTAATACCTATAGTCTCATTGTGAACAGCCTTGAGGAGGTTGGAATAAGAGAAAACTTTCAGGAGGCCGAGATGGAGAGAAGTCTTTTCTTTATTTCTCTTTGTATCTCACAATTTCTACATTTTCCTCTTCCAACAGTAATCATTAGCGACCTGGTCTTTCATATACATTGGATCCCCAGCACCTTGCAAGCCAGGACTGGTTTTCCTTCTTTCTCATGTTTCATTTCCTAGTGTTTCACCTGGGCCCTTGCCCCTGGTAGGGGCTCAGAGAGACTATCCAAAGACGAAGCAACTAAATTCTAGCATCACAGTCGTGAAGCAAAGCTCATCATACCTATCCATTGCAGGTCACTAGATTTGTTAAGAGTTGAAAGAATTCTTTGAACAACTTCATGAAGCAAGGACACTTTGTCCCAGACTGAATATTGAATGGCTATCTGCTCTGAGCAAGATGAAGCTTGAATACATAGAACACAGTAAAAGACAAAACTCTCTTTGCACACAAGGATTTCCTTGTATTCTAACATGACGAGATCAGGAGTTCTCATCCCTGGCTGCACATGGAATCATCGGAGCTCCTTTCCTGCCAGCCTGGCCTCACCTGAAATTGATTGAGTCCATATCCAGTCAAGGGACTGGCTTTTTTCAACGCTTCTTCAGGTGATTCCCTTGGGTAACAATGACTGAGAGGCACCACCTAAGCAGCGTTCAACTCTAAGGTTGCTTGAGAAGATCTTATTTCATCATCACCAGCACTGTGGGCTTTGGTTTCTTCATCTGCAACATAGGGACAGTTCCATCTCTATCTGTGGTTTTTATAAAGAATATCTGAAAAAGTACCTATGTGTTTATAATAAGTCCTTGTGCTGGAGTTTACCATGATTTTTAAAAAACTAATATTACTTTTTATTTGTATTTGATTTCAATGCCCCCCAATGTGTAAGTGGTACAAATACTCTATTTGACTAATCAAGATTTGTCTCAGTGATTTTCATTTGATTTCAAGATTGTTTATACCCAAAGTGTAAAGTACAATACAAAAATGATTCACACTTTGCATCTTGGCAAAGGAATTCATAAGTGTCAAATTAGCTCCTGATGTTCTTGGCTCTTCTTCCTGCACACAGTCGCATTTGGTACTCTCATTCACTCCACGAAGGGGATCATTACCATTCAAGTTTAGAGACAAAGATACTGAGGTTGAGAAAGTTCATCCTGATAGTCTCACTGCTCCAAAATGGGAGAGTCTGAATTTGAGCTCAGAACTCAGTGCTTCTTGGTTTGAGCTTGGTCTGCTGTCTTATCTTTCAATGCCTAGTGTGACCTAGGTGTGGCTTCTTTCCTCCCATGACCTTTACAGGTAAGTGGAAATGCATTGTGCCAAGTGCAGGAAAAAAAAAAAACAATAAAATCAGAGGCGGCTTCTGAAGGAACTGAACATAAAGATTGGGACCTGGAGAATCAAAGGGGTCTCACCAGTTGGGGATGAGGATGGGAGGTAAGAATCTTGAACTGACAGGGGCAGTAAAAGTAGAAGACCAGTGGCATACTCTGATGAGGTGGGGCATCTTTGCCCTGTTCACTCATCTACTTCAGTTTGATTCTTCACTCCTTGGCAGAGGCTTCCTTCCTCTGAAGGAGGGCTCTTGGAAGGATTGGGAAGTAATGTCAGGAACATTCTTCTCATCCAACTGTCATTGGAAGCAAAAAAATAAAAAAGAAAAGAAAATCTCTTATGCATTCCGAACTACTGTTCTTGGAGTTGTTGTAGTGTCCAGGGAAGTTTTACATGTCAATCAAATACCAAATGTGCAACAGAGAACACCATCATGGATCAGGGCTCTCTTTCCTCCTTTTTGTGTCATACAAAGCAGTGTGAGTGTGGGTGTGTCCAGGTCCAAACACCAGCACCCAGAAGTCACGGGGGAGGAGAACTGGAAGATGTGGAGTCCAACTCAAACATTACCTAAGGCTCTCAGTTCATTTTTCTTTGCTAGCCAGACTTCAGGTCCCATCTGCTCCTTGCAAAGCAGCAAGGTCAATGCCAATTTCTCTTTCATCATCGCCGCTTGTGGCTGAGCTGTCTGCGGCGGCAGAAAATGAATATTCTCCATAGATCTCAGCTCCGGGGTGGCCACTTCCAGCCCACTTTACAAAACACGATTGTGCTACATTCCAGCCAAGCAAAATACACACTGCTGTGTTGATGTCCCTTGCATAGCAAGGCCAGGGGAGGAGAGAGTGCCCTTTGGAGGAAGCTGTTCCATGAGCCAAGATTTGCTTGATCCTGGTGAGAACTGCAGCTCAAGGGACGTGTATGAGGGGGGGATCTAAATATATGTAATATGAACTTGGTATTTTTCCACTAGCACTTTGCTCAGCTGAGGTTGTTATCTTTCAGGTCCGCAGTACTGAAACAACAGCAGCCACAAAAAACCATGTGTGTTAACCATGCTGCCCTAGAGGTTAGATTAGACTCTGACTGGAGAATAAGGTTAATCGTTGATTCATTACCCAGTGACCTATGCAGGCCGGGCTGCAGCCCAATGAGGCAGATACATATTGTGCAAAAACAAGCCCCAGAAGGAACCCTACAAACTTTCTGTAATCTTGCTGCCCCCCTTCCGGGAGGAGGAGGTTTCACACACCGGGCTGCTGCCTGCTAGGGCATTGGGGAGAGTAGTGGGCCGGTGGAGGGGGATATCACACTGAACTGAGTTTAGAGACTGAATGTCCATTGAACTTGACTCCCCTGGGCAGTTCACTTTAGTGATGGGTAAGAGGAAGGAGATCTTAGTGGGCTGGTTCCCAGGCTCGTGATTGAGGAGGAGAAGGACAGCAAGTTGATTTCTCCTCTGTGACTGAAAGACTTTAGCTTTATCTGGGAGAGCCCGAGTGAGACAGGTGAGGGGGATCCGACTCTCCCTGGCACTTAGCAGGCATAAAGCCTAAATTGCTATTGGTGCTAATGGAAGTTTACATCGTAAGCCTTCCTTCTGATATTCATTTTCTTGTAAAGAAGCAAGGATTGTGGAAGGTAGGCAGTTTGACTCCCTGATTAGCAACTATCAGACGTTTAGCTGATCCAGTTGCCCGTAACAAAAGAACCATCTATTTAGCAGCTTCTTGGGTAACCCTCACACCTGTATCAGCCTTCTAGAACACTCCATGGTCACCTTGAGACTATTGCTCAGTGCCCTGACTTCTGAAGGTACCACCCCAGTCCAGGGCTGTTACAAACTGGTTATTCCGAGACCTTTTGTAGTCACAAAACCTATTGAGTCATTTCCCTATTGACCAGAGGGGGCATACTTCCTCAGATGGAGTGCGAGACCACGGTTGACCCAAATCATAAGCCTTAATGACTGTGATTGGCCAAGTAAATGACTCATGTTCTCTGGCTGCATACACAGGCTGTTCAGGCTCATCTTCACTGGCTGATCTGTAATGCCATGGTTTTGTGGCATCATGCCCATTAGGGAACACCTTGGGCCTTGGGATCCTGATCTCATGGGTGTCTGGTACTTGGTGCTACATAAATCTGCCACCAGTCAGGGCCAATACAGTTTCCCATCCCTAAGACTGGGCTCTCAAACAATCCAACAGGTGTTCTGGGACCCTTTGCTTTTGATTGTCAGAGTGACTTCAACTACTCGACAATTGAATAGGTCCAGTTACCTCAAAGAATTCCCAGCGATTGGTTTCCAGTTTCTGATACCTAGCACCGGCCTCCCTGATAGACAGCCTTGTTAGTGACTGGGTGATTCAGCTTCCCAGGGTAAAGTTGATAAACACTGACTAGTGGGGGAAGAAACTGCAGGGCTGAGGCTTTGGTGCAACTGCTTGACCGTCGAAGAGGTGAACTGCGGAGGGAGCCTTACACTTACCTGCAGGCAGTACCCACAGACCTGGACACATGCCACTGGTATTGGTGTGGCACTATTGCTTAAACCAAGTACTTAAACCAGAGATCCCACCCACCGGGCCCCCAACTCCACGCCTGGGAAAGGGGCATGTGTGTGTCTGAGTGACTCCTGCTGGGCCTGCAGCCTGGTTCCTGATCATGCCCTGGTTCCGGAATGCTGTCCCAGAGCAGGCAGATGCATCACATCATCTTGGCAGTGGCCACTGATAACCGAAGGTGCAACCAAGCAGTCTGAAAGCAGCCAGGGCCAGGGGATGGGAAGCAGAAGTAGAGATGACAAGAGAACAGAGAACTGATAAAATTCTCTCGGGAGCCAGAGACCAAGGGCCCTTGCCACCAGAAGTTCCAAAGAGCTGTCCAGTGTCCAGGGCTAAGGGTCCCAGATTTTAGATTAAGAGCTACACTATTTGTTCCTGCCAAAGACCAAAAGTCCTGATACCCAGGCCTGCAAGGGAATGGTGACACTTCTGGGTCCTGATAACTGAGGCCCTCGCAAGGCTGTGACATTAGAGGATGCCAGTTGAAGCTGTTTGCACCTGCCTATTGCCTAATGCTACTGTCAAACACAGGGAATTGGTAGCTGCTAAAGGCCAGCATGGAAGAACTTTCTCTCCAGGTGGTATAAAAAAAAAAAACCACAAAACTTTCAGCTAACTGATGGGTGACACATGAAAACCAGACTTTTCAATGCAGAGTTAAGAGGTTGAATCAGGAATCCAGGAAGAAAACACTTCTGGGAATTGTCATGGCGGAAATGAAATGAACTCTGCTACTTTTTTTACACTAATCTGGAGGTTCGATGATTTTGCCAATAGTAAAGCAAGTCCTAAATGCTAAATTCAGATACAGCTCAGTCCTCATAGAGGGAGATCAGCATCTGGTTTCTGGAATCTCAGATCTAGGGTGTTCCTCTGACTTTTTAATTTGTTAGTAATGTGATCTTGATGAGTCATTGACTTTCACTCAAACCTTTGCTGGGTTGCATGTAAAATGAAGATGATAATATTGTGAGCAAATTTTGTGTAAGCCAATCATTATTTTCCCAGTCTCTAAAATCAAACTATCTCCACCTCTCCTGTCTCACTTGTTGTTCTTATTTCAATGTTGAATCAGAGAGAGCGTCTGGAGGTTTTCAAAGCATATGGTACATAAACTTAGCAGAACTTGCAGATGGATGAGATGAGAGTAGGATGTAGGTGAAGAAAATGAGGGAATGAGGAAAAATATGCAAAATCTTTTGCTTGATCAAACATAGAATTAGAACCATCAAGGTTAGAGAACAGATCAGTAATTCTGCTTCAAGAAGTGTGACTATTTCAGCTGTGAACTTGAAATTGTGAGGCACACAAGGTAGGACCGAAGCAATCATAATTGATCTTTGCATGCCCTGCGCAATGTCCAACACATTATTGACCCCACAAAGTCTAGCATGGGCTAAAGGCACTAGGATCCTTTGAGGCACGGAATTGACAGCCACAGTAGTGTTCTTATGCTTAAGAGGAACACAGGAAAGGATTCTGGGAAATGCCACTGGGTCCTTGCACCTCATCGGAGAGGAGGACCCAGAGGAGAGTTTGGCATGCACATTAAAGGATGCTCCGGGGATGGGAGAGGGAGGCACTGGGGGATGGGGAAGGAGGGAGGGAGGGGAAGGGGGCACAGGGTGGTCGGGGGGGTGGAGGGAGGGAGGGAGGAGACCGATGTACCTGTTAAGTTTATATGAGTGAAAAGAAAAAAAAAAAGAAACTGTGAGGTGGGGCTCTGGACACACCTATGAGGGATTATCTAGCTAAGATTTTCATTTACTTATGGGCAAGTCTGTAGATTGTCTTAGTTGCCTTAATTGATCTAAGAAGACCTGTTCACTGGGGGCAGGACCATTCCCTGGGCAGGTAGATAAGGTCAAGAATTTGGGCAACCTGTCAAGCTGGAAAGCAAGTATGCAGCACGGATACTGCCCTCTGCTCTTGCTGTGGATGGGCTATGGCTCGTTTCCTTGGCTCCTGGTGCTGGTATGAGTTCTCTTGTCACGATGGACTGTAACCTGGACTTGCAAGTTGGAATAAAATCCCCATCTTCTCCTGAATTGTTTGGGTGGTCTATTTACTGTGGCAATGAAATTATGAAACTGAGACAAGTATATTAAGATTTTTACAAGAAATCCAAGAGATGGGGAGGCAGAGGCAGGAAGAATCAGGAGTTCAAGATCATATTCTGCTACATAAGAAGTTTAAGACCAGTCTGAACAATGCAAACTGTCAGAAACAAGCAAATGAAATGAAACTGACTAGACACAATATGACATCTGTCCTCTTGGAAAAAAAGAAATCCAAGAGATGATAAGAATCAGGAGGTTGGATTTACATGATGCATAAAGATCATAAGAGAGATATCATGGCCTGACCTTAACAATGATCATCTTCAGGGTGGGTATACTGGTTATTCTTTTCTGTTGCTATGAGACGCCACTCAAAGTCAATCAACTTAAGGGAGAAAAGGAGATTTATTCCGCTTATAATTCCAGAAGGGGAAAGGCATGGCTGGCTGGCAGAAACTGGAAGAGGCTTAAGTCACTGCAGACATCATGGAAACTGAGAGCTGCTGCTGCAAGCTCAACAGCAGACTCATTCACTCAAGTACGGCAGATCTAACCAACGGCCTTCCACCAGCAAGGCTCCACCTCCTAAACGTCCCATTAACCAACCAACTAAAGATTCAAACCCATGAGCCTGTGGGGGAAAACTTTTAAAACCATAACAGTGGGCATCTAACATCTTGAGAACTCTTAGGACTTAGAGTCAAGTCTCTCATAGCCCAAAGTTTTAGAGAATGGAAGCATAAAGGGCTGCTATAGATCAATGATACCTTTGTCTCCCCACACAGAACGGCTGGTGCCATTATCAACTAGCAAAATCACAGGTGATGGTAATATTTATGTTAGAAGAAAAAAGATTTCAATTAGTTTTGGGGCCAACTGTAAAGAATCTGAAGACAAAGTACATGTTGTTCTTAAACAAATCCATTGACTTTTTATCTTTTTTTCTAGCAATTCTGGCTAATGAAATTTAATATGAAATAGAACAATGAGAAAGACATTTATTTTTATTTCTGCTGGTCTGAATATTAATTGAAAAATTAAGATTCATTAGAAAGTTTATTAAAATGACTATATATAAGATAAATTTTAAAAATTCAGCACTTTCCCTATATATGAAGAAAGATCAATTAGAAGTATACATTAAAAAATACTCAATTCATCATGAGCCAAAAGAATTCCTAAAATAATCTTCATGGGAAATGGGTAAGAAGAAAATACAGAAAATCTACAAAACTATAATGAGAAATATGAATTAAGATTTGAATAAATGGAGAGGCAGATTGTGTTCCTATATGAGTATTATCCTATGTATTTTAAGATTGCCAATTCTTCCAAATTAGCGCATAGGACTAAGAAAATGTCAATCAAAATTATAATGGAGTGTATTTTCAGAACTTGGTGAAGTCATTCAGAAGCTTATCTTGAAGAATATATGTGTAAGAATAATTAGTCAGTGGGTAAAGAACCATGAGAAGACAGAAGAACAGTCTTCAAACCAAGGTGACCTCAGAGAAGTTAAGATAAGGTCTGTTATGCAATAAACCACTACTCACTCTAAAAGTACTCAGTTGACCTACCTTAGAACTCAAGGCCACTTGTAGAACATCTTTTTACCTATCCCCCCATCCTTTACATAGTAATGAAATTTCTAATTTCAACAATTTAATCGTTATTTTTCAATTGTTTTTGTAATAGAGCAATGCCCTCATTTAGACTAATTTTTCCATATTTATTTTCTTACTGTATAGTACAGTGTCTATTACATTGAACTTAGCCATATTCTTTCATGGCCAGTATATTTTTCTTATTGAATGAATCAAGATTACATTTAGCTAGTATTTCCTTTGCACTGATTAATGCTGTGATAGATATTAGAGACATAAAAAGATGCCACATTGGTAAGGATTATTATATCTAATAGAAGGATCTATTTCTAGTGCCAATGAATATATATTATTTATTTCTCCAAATATCTGAATGTTTAACAATGGGCACTTAAGATAGAAATTCATAGTCTCTAACTTGAGCCAATAGTTAGTGTCTTTGTTGTGATGCAATGTGAGATTCTCATGCTTGTGCTTGCTTATAAAAATATTTGTAAGATAACAAAATATACTCTAAAATTTCTTTCTAACTTGGATCTAAAGCAGGATTTCCCCGTCAACTCTAGACTTCTGCTTTATTACTCGGATGGAGACGCTGTTGCTCTCAACCGCAGTTCGTTCACAAGGCAGTCAATTTTAAGGTCATAATGGATGGTTATTGATTGATGTTCATTTTCAAAATCATTTTGAAATCCTGACACTGCATTGTCTACCTGTGAACTCAGAATGCTGTTGAATGAACCTCAATTAACTGCAAGCATAGCTCAGCTGTCCCTGCTTTGTGTTCTGCTCACTGGTGAACTCATCATTCACAGACAGACATATTGAACTTATGATTCCCTAGCCAAATGGTCCTTTAAGGAAAAAAAAAACCTGCAATTAATTGTTTGCATTTATACACCAGATATGGTATTGCATAGAGGTTTAAAATGAGGAAGACTGCTACAGTGCTTGTTCCACACTGGATGATTCTTCATCCAGAGCCAAAGTAGATGTTTGAATGCCAACAATGAAGTCACATGCCTTCCTTTGTCAGTCTCTTCCCTGTTTTTTCGCCAAGATGGCCAACACAACCATGCTTGAATGCCTCCATGTCCTCACCTACTCGTACATGTCTTATTTCTTTGTTTCTCACCACACTTATTCCTCAACTTTTCATAGTTTCATTAAGTGTCTATACTCCAAACATCTGCAGTAACCATGCCATTTATCTGTAAATCTTTTCTCATTTCCACATGACTTGCCTTCTTATACCTTCAGTCATGTTAATCTCCTTATGAAGAATTTCCTGACAACCACTTCAATTAGCAGAATCACAACAATCACCTTCGAATATTGATCCTTATTTAATTTCCTTCTCAGTACTAGTACAGCCTAAAGTTTTATTACAGATTTGCCTGCTGTATGATCCAACCCCTCTATAATGTAATCCTTTTATGAATTTATTTGAGTTGTCTATAGTTATATCCTCACTGCTTAATAAGATAGATGCTCTGTAAATATTTGTGTGTATGTAGCAGGAGCATAGGGAAGAAAGAACTTGAGTATATATGCAGATATCAAGAATTATTCTGGATTACTCTATGTCCTTATTGCTTTGCTCTGGGGTTTTTCAGGTTCTGCTTTCCAGGGATGGAATTTCTGCCCAGTAATTTTATATGGGATCTGGGGATCTAAACTCAGGCTCTTTGCCTTGCAAGTCAAAGACTTTAACCCTTGAGTCATCTCACCTGCACTTGTATTTTAAATGAATAATGAATGAATTTTTGGATCGTGTCTTCAGAGAGCTTTTAGTGTGTAAAGACACACATATATAATTATTTTATTGAAAATTACAACTTTGTCAGATGGATATTGTCATCTGTTTTTGAGAAATGAGGAAATGGATCCAGAGTATATCATCTAATAAAGTGGTTAAACTTAGACTAGACCTCATAACTCTTTCACTCATAGTAAATCCATAAATTTCTTCTGAATAAAAGATTAATCATTCATATAAGATCATGTGTAATTTGCTTATCTCACATGAATTTTCCATTTATTTGATTGACACACAAATTTCAGCAGTTGCTCATACATACACATTTTATATCATATACCAGATGTAACTTTCTACACACAAAACATAAAAACCATGTCTAAAGAAACAGATCGAATCTTCTGTAACTTGAAAAAGTAAAAAAAATTAAAAATGGACTGCGCTCTCATTAGGAGGGAATTGGTGTGGTCAACCCTGATATACTGATTATACTAACATGTCATAATGCTTCCAATTTGTGATTTGTGTATTATAACATTAAATGGGAGACCTTATGCTTTCTGGTCAAGAAAGCTTATGGTGTGTCAGAGTAAGTCAGCTATTAAAAACTAATGACTTATAGTGGTTAGATACCATAAAAAACTAAGTTGTTTGGGAAAAGATTATCAAGACATCCAAGATTTAACAAACTCTCAGAGAGAGAAAGAGAAAGGGCATCAAGGTACACTGCACATTTGTTGTTGAACTTCCGCATCCTGGATCATTTGCCAATGTGCAATGAAACCTAACATTAAAGAATAAAATATGAGGATAAATATTATTTCAGCATCAATGAGTTGAAGAAACAAAACTAACGTTTAGGCCTAACAATGCAGTTAGCAGTTGGGGATTAAGATTCTTCGAATATAAAAACCAGAAAAGCAGACCAACATTTAAGCACTCTCTTCTGGAGTCGCTTGCCAGTATAGGGTCTACAAGCTTACATCAGCTTGAATGAACTAGAAAGCCAATCAAAATCCAGGGTAAATTAACAATCCTGAATGACCATAGCCTTTGATTGGGTTGACATTATCTGTCCATACCCAAAGAACAAAGTCAGACCATTTCTGGTGGAAAATAAAATCATCCATTGCCTCTAAGTTTTTTTAAAGTGCCCAACATTTGATACAAATGTTGATACAATTTTAACACAATCCTATGATGCAATGGTGACACAATGGCAGTTACCAACCATCAACTTTCAAATAAGCATAATTACTATGTTCAAAAAGTAGACAAAAATGTAAGAAGTTCAAGCAAAGGACTAGAACTTTCAAAGATAATTGAATGAAAATTCAAAGACTGAAAATAAAAGTTGTTTTAATAAGACATAAAATGCAACAGAATAGTGATAAGCAAACAAACACATATACAGATCGAAGCACAGAGATTAAACAAATTGAGAAATGTCAAAAGACCTAATGCTCGTGTAAATACATACTGAAAAGAAGAGAATAGTAAAGGTCAGAAACAACATCTGAAGATATAGCTGAGAATTTCCAGAACTAGTAAATGAAAGAAAATCGAAGATTCAAAGAGTTCTATTAACCTGAATCAGAATAAAGATAAGCACAATGAGCTTAGATGTATCATAGAAGTGGCTAGAAATCAAAGACAAATATAAAATGGAAAGCAACAAAGTGAAGGCATATTACTCTCAAAGGTACAACAAGACTTTCAGCAGACTCCACAATTGGAAGATGAGAGGCAAAAGGCAATGGGATGAAATCTTTAAAGGGCTGACAGCTCACAGCTCACGATCTAAAATTCCATGCTGAATGATGTTATTCTTCCAAGATTAGGTGAAACAAAGACATTCACACACACACACACACACACACACACACACACACACACACACACACACACAATTGTAGAATTTGTCATCAGCTAAGTTGTGCTGAAAGGAATTCCATAGAGTTCTTTAGGTCAAAAAGATATTTTGTTCAATATGGAGATAGATAGTTCAAGGAAGTATGAAGAAAAACATGAGCTAAGAGTAGGAAAGCAGTACAGAAAATAAGCAAATGAAACAAAATTTTTGTCTTGGTCCAGAATGGAGCAAAGCTGACCTAAGGGAGACATTAATAAGTAAATTATGTAAGTTGATTATATAGAGTAACAAAAGAAAGTACATATGTAGAATGAATGAAAGTGATAATAATTCTAAAAATAATTATTGTGATACAAAAATAGAGGAAAAAAACTAAAAAGGTAAATAAAGAATAATAAAAAATAGTATTTTCAGACCCAAATTTATTAATAGCTTCATTAAATAGATGTAACTATCAATATAATTAATACCTTAGGATTATCTGCTTAAATAAAGAAGAGAAAAGAAATTAAATGTTAATTAAAATAACAAACTTTAAATCTAAAGACTCAGAAATCTGATATGCTTATACTAATATTAAAAGATAATTTTGAAAATGAGGAGCAAGTTTAAATCTGAATAATTCAGAGAGGAAAAACTGATCTTAAACATAAATACACTGATCTTAAATTTACACGCACCAAGTAACATAAGATCAAAAGACACAGAATAAAAAGAAATAGAAATCACCGATTGTGAAGGTTTCAACACACATGATTAGAAAGTGAGTGAAAACAAAAAAGGAAAAGCTAAGCCCTAAGGATTTTACATTCTTCTAGTCGAGGAAGGAAAAAAATAAGATGAATGAAATCTCTCGGTAAACTGAAAACAAAAAAACATTTTTGAAGTCAGTATAATATTTGTATCAATGAATTTTATGATAAAATTATAGGCTAAGGTCTCTCATAAACATCACAGCAAAAACATTAAACAAAATATCTACAAATCAAATTCAGTGATATAAGAAACAGATTATACATTTTCAATTAGGTTGGGCTTATTTAAGGAATTTTAAACTATTTTAATATTCAAAAATGAGAGTAACACAACATATTCATTGTACAAAAGGGGCAAAGTTCATCATATAGTGAAAAACATTTGCTAAAAACTGACACAGTTTCATTATAAACAGTGGATTTTTACAGAGGTGTAAAGCACTTCCATAAATGAGGATGAAAAAGAGACAACCTAGTCTTTTAAGTGACTTGGTATTTAAATAAATGAGTGCTCAGCAAAAAGAAAAACCCAGATGGCCAAAATCATAAAAAATTCTTTCACAAATTATTTATATGGATTGCAATGTACCCCACAATAATTCTTTGGAGTCCTATATCACAGAACCTATGAATAATACCCTATTTAGAAGGAAAGTCTTTGTATTAAGAGGGTGCCATAATTACTCTGCATGTTGCCAATAAATTTACAAGCAAAGGGTTTAAAGGAACAAGGGGTTTTATTTTGGTTTCTAATTCTTGGCTACAGTTCCTTGTCCAGTTTGGCAGGAGAGTTCATACTGACACCAAGAGCTGAGGGAACTAGCCACACCATATCCACAAGACTACTGAGAGAGGGACAATCCTCACTTGCTAGACTAGTATGTCCATTTAAGAATGCAGAAGGACTCAAACTTAACCAGTTCCCTTGATCTTATTCACTTTCCCAGGGACTAGTCTCTTCTGGCACGGGCTGGTGTCTCCCAAACTAGATAATTTCCTGCGGGCTTGCTTGGGATTTAACTCAACCATTGATTCCTTATAAATGTATCCAGAGGTAGAACCCTCAACCATAAAGTCAACTCCTGTATCTAATTATGACAGACGGCCTAATTTTATGCTTATAAGAGGAAAATCTAGATACACAGACACATAGGACAATTGCCATGTTATAATGATGTCCAAGGTAAGAGTGATGCACTTGTAGGTTAAGAATCTCTGAGAACTGTTGGCAAATACTAGAAGTTGCAAAGGGTCAAGGAAAGTTCCTTTTCTAGAGTCTTCAGGAAACATGACTTTATCATATTCCTTGACTTTTGATTTAGCACCTCTAGAACTATGGATAACAAACTCCTGAGTTATGAGCCACTCAATTTTGTATGTCAACCCAGGGAAACTAACAAAATTACTTAGAAGTTATATTCTAAGAATTTTACCATAGACACACTAAGTCCAGGGCCCAAAACATACATGTTAACAGTTAAAATAAAAAAGACTAAACTAGTTTCATCAAGGAAGCAAAAATTGCAAGAATTCTCATAGATATACTGCTGAGATGGGTTAAAAAGATTAATATAATCTATGTGTAAAAATGTTTGATTATATCTGCTAAAAATGAAACATCATATATGTGGTTATACATTCATCAAAATATTTATACACAAGAATTATGTTAATAGCCCCAAAATGGAAAGTGTGAAAATGTCATGAGTAATGACATGAATAAGTCATTTTTGTTATGCTTTACAATGGCAATTATACAAGAAAAAGAGTGAATCTTATTTGCATTTTGTATGGAATGTTATGAAGAATCTCACAAGCATGTTAGCCAAAGAAACTAGAGAGTAAAAACTCTTCTATTGATATAGATTTTGAATGCTGCAAACCATGAAGACAGAAGTGAAAACTGGTTGATTGGAGGATGGTGGTAAACCCATGATAATGTAAGAGAAATTTTTTGGGATACTGAAATGTGTTGTATCTTTATCTGGAAGGTTGATTTTGAAAAAAAAAACATAGGACTGTACATATAAGATTTGTGTAATTTCTAGATGTTTTGATTCACTAAAAACTTCAAAAATTTGAATGCATGACCTAATGACTACCATCCACAAGTAAAGCACACACACACCCCAAGAAGGAGAGGCAGTGATTATCCCCAGGATGCAGGAATATGCATGCTTTTTTATTTTGTTCCCCACATTGTGACTTTTTCTAGTTTTCTGTCATGTTGACTTTATTTTCAATGAAGGGGAAAAAAGTCACATTGATTCTGGAATTCTGTGTTGGACTAATCACCTTATAAACAAGTAGAAATGCAAGAGGAAGATGCTTTGAGTCTGTAAATTCATTCTTTACAATATCCCTGGAAGCTCTTAGGTGTGTGATTTGAAAAGTTGTGTTTAAGCTATGTTTCCAACTGCTACAGGTGAATAAGTACTGTGTCAAGTGGAAACCAGAACAAACAAAATCAGACAGCCCTAGAAGTGACCTAAACCAATGTATACCAGAAACAATTTGATAGAAAGTAGAACCATCATTTGCTTAGGAATCCCAGTCACTCTTTTAACCACTTGGGGATCAGGCATCATAGCTAACTTCCTGTTCTTTTGCATTGCAGGCAATAGTCTCATAAACACTTAGGGAAGTACAGCTTACATTCACTAAGGTCTGCTTATGGGGTCTCTGTGACTACCTCAAACGATCAGATCCAGTGTCTACACCTGTGTGTTTTTCACCTAAGGATCACTATCCATTATGCTATGGCCTTCCAAAGATCCTCTTGCCCAATACCACATACTGCTAGTGTATCATACTGCATGATTAATATTAATTGTTTACCAAACACCTGGGAGGCAGTCTCCTGAAACATCTAAGAGGTGGTCTTCAGATTAAGGATGGGCTCAAGGCATGCTTGTGAGGGGCTGCCTTAATTGCATTAATTGATGTGGGAAGATGCAGCCCATTCCTTAGGCAGGCGGTCTGGGACCGTATATCAATTAAAAGAATTAGCTGAGCATTGGCAAGCAGGAATGCGTGCAGGCTCACTACTCTCTGCTTTTGCTGTGGATGTCATTCAAGACCTTGCCACTGTAACTTATAATGATGGACTGTAACCTCAAACAATTTCAGTTAAATCATTTTCCTCCCTAAGTTGTTTGGGTTAGGTATATTGATGAAGCTATGAATATGAACTATACTCTTGGAAAAGGGTTCTGGTCCTATCACAAAAATGTGATGGAAAAAAAGAAGGCAGGAAGGAGGAAAGGTAGGAGAGAAGGAAAGCAGGCAGGAAGGAAGTAAACTTCAGAGTAAATCCGATCTGAATTTACAACTACTCACTAACTGTGCAGTTCACAACTTCCTCCAAGCCTTTAGTGACCTTTAGTCCCCTATGTGCAACTTAATCTGTCAAACAGTAATGGAAGACATTAAGTGTACAAGACATCATGTTTCATACCGTAGATTTAAAAATGTGATGAAAAGTTACCTATCTCTATTGAATTGATATTTTTGTAAAATAGAAATACCATATTCTCCCCTAGTTTTGCTTTGAGAACTACTGTTTTATTGTTTAAAAGAGAAGAATACAATTCACTGATGTGGCAAACATGCCTTCTGTAGGCTGTGTGCTTTGAGCCACTTAGTTGACATCACTGAATTTCTGCATACCATTAGCAAAATGTAGAAAACAATATATTAACTGCATTACTCAGAATATGTAAGTTAAGCTTCTATTCGGCTAAAGATACTGTTAATTAAACAAAAAGGCAACCTACAGAATGGGAGAAAAATCTTTACCATCTGCATATCTGAAAGAGGATTAATATTCAGAGTATACAAAGAACTTTAAAAATTATGTATCAAAGAGACAAACAAAGAAGCAAAACATGAATCTTGGAGCTAAAGATAACTTTTTCATAGATCAAAATTCAAATGTCTTACAAATATCTTACAATATCTACCTTCCTAGCCATTAGTGAAATGCAAATTAAAACTATTCTGCAGCTGGACAGATGGCTCAGGGGTTAAAGCCTCTCCCTCAAAAGTTGAAGGATCTGAGTTCGGATCCCTGGTCCCATGTAAAAATGCCAGGCAGAAATGGCATTGGCCTGTAATTCTGGACCTAGTAGGAAGAGTCAAGGAAAACCTGGAGCAAAGCAAACAAGACGTAGAGTAGTCCAGGATGATTCCTGGAGTCACCCTTGGGCCCTCACAAGCACGCATACACTAAAAAATGCCATCCTGTACACATAGGCGCGCGCACACACTGCACACACACACACACACACACACACACACACACACACACACACACACACAAATAAATAACCTAACAATAAATAAATATTCAAATTAAAACTACTCTGAGTTATCATCTTACCCCAGTCAGAATGGCTAAATAAAAACCACAAAGGTATTCCATATTCCTTGTTGGTGGGAATGTAAGCTAAGCACACAGCCTTTCTGGAGATCAGTGTAGAGGTTCCCCAAAAAACTAAAAGTCAAACTACTTTATAACTCAACTATAGCACTCCTGAGCATATTCCCAAAGGACACTTCATCTTATTACAGAGACATTTGCACATCAATATTAATTGTACCTTTATTCACAATAGCAAGAAAATGGAAGACCCAGTTGCTCAAAAGTAGCTGAATGGAAAATAAAAAGAAGTGGTACACTTCTATGGATCCCAGAGTTTTCCCTGGCCTGTCTACTCCTATGGGGGTTCAGGCCTCTGTTGATGGAGGGAGGAAATGACGGAGCGAAGCAGGGATAAGTACTCAATATGCTTGTAAAAGTAGGAAAATTAAAAAAAAGAGTAGACAAGCCAGAGAGAGTCCTGGAGTCCATGAAGGAGGACAGGCAGAAGGGTAGAAGGGAGTAGGATGGATTGAAGAAAGGAAGGGAAAAGGGAATAGGTGGGAGGGGGTATAGAGGGAAGCAGGGATGAGTATTCAATATGCTTGTAAAAACTAGAAAAATAAAATACTTAAAAAGTGGTACATATACAAATGGAATACTACTCAACTATTAAGAAAAATGAATTAGTGGAATTTGCTGTTAAGTGGATGGAATTGGGAAAAAAATTATACTGAACAAAATATCCCATATGCAGAAAGACAGATGCTTCATGTTCTCGCCTATAAGTGATCGCTAACACAGAACCTCCAGAAGGTTTTAGTCAAATGCAAACTCCTATAACAGCACAAAGTGCAAAGCAACGTAAGTCGGAGGATGGGGAAAGATTCTAAAAGAGTGGAGATTAAAAAAAAAATCCACAGGTAAGAAGAAGGTAAAAAAGACAGTTTTGGAAAGAAATTTTAAAGGAGAAGGAGGAAGGGGAATAGAGTGCAAGAAAAGGTAGGGGATAAAAAGTGCAATTTGCTTGGGAATTGAAGTGATTAACAGACTCCCCTAACATAACTATGAATGCTTCAGGCTAAAATAACAGCAACTCTGATAGGAAGAATCCAGTGGTTAAAAAGAGGTATGTAATATATTGAGGTAACCATTTGCCCTTTAAGTGGTTTTGAAGGCTCACTTATCAGCATGAAACACATGTCTGATACCATAAACTTACCTAAATAACAGAGGAATGAAAGCCCATAGACTCTAGATGGGAACAGACATCTCCGTGTTAACTATAAACACTTGAGAGTAAATTACCATTTAAACACTTCTGGTTACATCCTTAGATAAGAAAAACTCTCATGCTCAACCATGAAGCATCCTGTTGCAATGGAAGATACGTCACACAAAGAATCACAACTGGCTAGCTTTCAGAGCAGATACACAACTCTGGCTTCCACTGTTCTAAATGCGCCATGAAGGTCACAGCCCATGTTAGGATTCAGGTAACTTTGCAGAAGAGGAGGCGGTAAGATTGTAAGAGCCAACAAATGGGTAGCGATATTACCAGTCACTTTACTCTGGACAGGACAGAGCTGATGTACCCAGTGCTCCCTCCACTAGATCCATACACTTGTTGGACTAAGGACAAGCCAGGATCTTAGGAAATACAGCACCACCCTAGAGATACTGGTTGGAGTTAGTGCAATCAGGAGAAGGGGATCTTCTCCACTCTTGGGTTGGTCCATTTGTGGACTGTTGAGACACAATGGGTGCTCAGGCACTTGCCCTACAGGCAACATAGATGGGGCCCAATGGATCACACATACAGGGGGATGTGAGAGTAAGGGGGAGACAGTGGCTGGAATAGAGAATGTGAGAGACAGAGGGTGGAGGGTGTGCTGGCACAGAAGGAGGTGGAACCAAGCAGGGAGGGTGAAAACACATAAATTCATTAATTTTTGTATGCAGTTTCAAAGAATATTAAATTTAATATAAAAATAAGTATATTAAGGAAAGAAAGTTAAAAAGATCAGAGGAAAACATGGTCAGATATTAGTAACTCTGACCAGAAGGGATGTAGAAGCTACAATTTCCAGAAAAAAATGGCAAGATATCTTAAAGGAAGTGGTTTTAGATTTTGACCCTTGAAGTGGCATTGTACATATCTCCTAAATAAGTAAGATAAAGTAACTATATATAAAAAAACCCTCCAAAATATGAATGATCATATTCTAGCTGTCTAGGACAACTAAATATTCTACCTATTAGGCGAAGCTGACTTCATAATGAACTATCCCAATACACAGTGGCTTTAAAGTACTACCCATATTTTACCCACAGTCTGTAGCAAGGACAATTTGATGAGAATGATTGTCTCTGCTCCAAGTCAGTACCATTGGAATTGGTTTCATGACCCAGGATGACATCATATGGAGACTCTCCCATGCATGTGTCTGGTGGTTTATGCTGACTGAGTTCTTAACGAATGGGAAGTCTGAGAATATGGCCAGCGCACCTACACATGGCCTTTATTTCCATAACCTCTCTGACTTCTTTTCAGCAGTACAACCAGATTTCCTTCCAGCATATAGCCTGTGTTCCACAGACAAGCATCGCAAGAGAGGCGGACAGAAGCTGTGTTGCATACTATGACTTGACTCTGAAGTCACAGCATGTCACTTCTGCCATGATCACAGACTCTCAGAGATTCAAGGAGAGAAACATAGATCCCTTCCATGCATAGTAGAGTGTGTCAGTGTGACAAAGTAAAATGGGGGAGAGGCAAGGGAGAACACATTGAAATTGCTACCTTTAGTAAAATCTGTCTCAAGTTTTAAACAACATAGATTTAATTTTCAGCCTTGCCACTTGGATATTTGAAGTGAACACGTGACCAGCTATCATAGCCACTTGAGAAGCCAGGCACATGGAAGACTCATCTTGACATGGATTATTGAAACTGATAGGCAGGAAATGAGAAAAAGCTTCTACCCTAAAGTGACACATTGCATTGACAAAATGTTGCAACGCTGAGTCTAAATGTCAAGGAGAATAAGGAGAAGCAATCCTATCACCAGAAGAAAAGAACCTTATTGGTTATAGACAGTCCCAGCATACCAACCACATGATGTTATCTTAAAGATTTTTAGCATAAGAACCCAGGATTCTGTGTTGCAATATACGTGCCATATATCATAGTTAAATATTTTGCAAAATGATCTGGCATTTTTTGTAGCCATTTCAGCCATTTCTAGCCATGCAAATGAGTTCTTGATGGTCCTATACCTTATTCTTCTATAGAGATTGAAGCCAGGTGTTTAGGATAAAGAATTGTTAGACTTTTCCAGCTCAGATACCATTTACAAAGCTTTGTCACCTCAATGAGACTCAGACAATGACTACAGTACAGAGAATGATGTTTGGTGTGCAGCTCTTATGGGGGGATGGGATTTACACAGGTTTGAAAACTTGGTTATGCATAACTGCCTGTGACTTAGTTCTGCACAGGAGGCAGTTGGATTATCAGGCATTGGCTATTTAAGCACAACAACTTGACAGCCTTAACAGGAAGCAGACTGAGACTTGCAGGAGAGAGCATGAAACTTCAAAAGATTCTCCTATGCAAAGAGTGATGAGCCCATGATTATGTCTCTCCAGGAATGCCATTTTGTCTTTCCACTTACAAAATAGTGTTTCTATACCGGTGACCTCTTGTCTCCATCTGTCCTCTGCTGAACTTTGATGTCTTGGTGACCTCCTGAAAAGCTTTGGGGGAAGCAGGCCTATCCCTCCAAGCTCAGCTCCACTATTTACTACCTTTGTGATCTGCTAGTCAGTTACCTAAGGTATCCAGACCGCATTTCTCATCTGGGCAAAAGCAACTGAAGCCATCTATAGGTTTGTGCAGAGTCTATGTAAATCTTGTGGCTTGGTTCCTGCTAGAAGAGACACTGAAATATTACTTCGCCTGGCTTCTTCCTGTGTCCAGGGTTCCTGAAAAGAGTTTCAATAGCAATGCTGCCCCAATTCTTTGCTGTCTGCTTCTTCTTTCTCCTCTTAGAAAGTTCCTGGTTAGTGTTCATGTAGATTTGGGATCAGTTTTATTCATCTCATTTTTTTTCATGTAACTGTCAAGCTACCTGCTAAATTAATAATCATCCCAGATTTTAAACTGGCCCTACATAGACTAGATAAATTACTCTCCTTATTTTGCTATTTACTATTTACTTTGAAGGAACACATAAAAAATGAAAATGATTGTTATGTGAAAATATGTATGTGATTGCTACATGAAAATTCAGAGATTTTTTCAATAAACTTTTTTAGTCTTGTTGCTAAGTTTATTTAGTAAAATTTACAGTCCCTATCAAAGTGTTTACTGTACCTCTTCTCTATTTTAATTAGTTTAAAATATTTCCTCTGACTCTCTCTCTTTCTCTCTCTTTAATTCCATTGATAATCTCAAACATTATTAAAGTAAAATGCATTTTATAGTAGTTTCTTTGCTTAACTACAATTTCATAATGGGAATTAGATTAAGACTAATTCTTTTCCATTTCTAAGATGACTTAGTTTTTCTATTTCCTTGTTAGAGTTTTCAAAGATGTCTCTAGCTTTCTGCTTTTCAAAAAAGTAGAGTTTCACGTCTATTGCCTTTAAAATACTTTTTAAAGTCAACATTTTACTTTGCCATAATAACTATGTATCTGTTATTATTTTTCAGTTCCTCTTTGGATTAAAAACAACTTTAATTCTTCATAGTTAATACAAAATCCATTTAGTACTTTGTATTTCTTTCTGAGAGTGGCTTTGATTATATTTTCCCATTATTTCTTGGATGTTCTCATCTTAAATGTGCTAAAATAGATTATAGTTTTTCAAGTTTACCTTTGTCTTGGTAATAACGTAAAGCAATGATACATAAATTTCAATTTTGAGAGACTTTTAAAATTTATATGTGGGAAAGCATTTCTAGTCATTTGGCATGGAAAATAAGAAAAGTGACTTGTGCAATATATGGCTATGGAAATATTCACTTTTGCATTTATGTCCCAGCTAATAATATTTTCTTATTGTCCCATTAGGCATCCAAGTAGTGTATTGTCTCTTAGTAGCAGAGCTACAAAGTGTTTTTGAAGTGTACAGCTAACTTTCTGAACACATATATATCAACTTAATATTTAAATTATTAATATCCTTTTTTCCCTCTCTTAGGGATCTTTGGTTTGAAAATGTGGTTGAAAGTATTTTAGAACAATTGAATCATTCCATTTATCTTCTTACGTAGTTTTTGAAGAAAATTCAATTCTTGATGTCTGAATTGCTGAGTTTTATTTTATTTAGTGTGTGTGTTTTGAGAGACAGAGACAGAAAGAGAGAGACAGGGAGAGACAGCGAGAATAGCTGCATGCGTGCCACAGCATGTAAGTCAAAGAACAACTTTCAACCACAGCTTCTGGGAATTGAACTCAAGTCTCCAGGTCTTCATGTACGTATATCTACCTGCCTTGCCATCTTGTCTGGAGTTGTTATTGCTTAGCTCTACTTTGCTTGCTGTGTGGTTTTCAGAGCTCCATTATTTTATTCATATTTTGATATTTTTTCATTGTCTCTTGAGTGAGAAACATATTGGCCAATTTTTTCTGCATTCTAGAATTCTTTCACTTTAATTGATAGCTTAGCAGACAGATGACAGGTAGATAGGAAGAATAGATAAATTACAGATAGATTGTAGATAAATGACAGAAGGATAGATGATAGACAGATGATAGATAAAATAATGATAGAATGGATTAGATTATAAATATTTAAATGATGGATAGATAATAAATAGAATATATATCAATAGGTAGGTAGGTAGCTAGCTAGCTAGGTAGCTAGATAGATAGATAGATAGATAGATAGATAGATAGATAGATAGATAGATAGATTAAAGGTAGACACAGGGACAGGTAGATAGAATATATTATGGATGATAGATGAAAGGATAGATGATTGACAGATAAATGATAGGATAAATAAATAATAGACAGATGATGGAATAGATGATAGATAGATGATAGGTACATAACAGATTATAGAAAGATAGATGATAGCTAGGTAAATAATGTACAACTAAAATATTTGCTGTCTCTTCAACCACCTACATTGGTGCTTGCTGATTTTTACTGCTTCTTTGAGCTTTGTTTTATGTGTTCTATAGTTTGGACTATATTTTATTTGCTTTTTACTTTCCATTAATTTACTTAACAAACACTAATTGCTTCCTATGTGGCAGACACTATATTATGCTTTCAGCATGTAAAAAGAAAGGAAGAAAAAAATATTTTCAGCCCCTGCTGGGGTGAGGCAACAGATTAGCAGGGAAAATAGATATTCATCAAGTAATTACATTCATTAAACTATGATTATACATTGATAAATGCTCCAAAGTGCAAGAATGATGTTTTATGAGAGCAGATGACAAGGAGACTCTGTTATGAACATCTTGGATAAATTCCCCAAGAGATTAAATATGACTCAACATATGAAGAATAAATTGAAGTTACCTTGAGGTGGGCAATCAAGCTGGGACCCTTCTTCCAGAGAGTGTATATGAGTGTAAATGAGAAGACCTGTGTAGAAGGAAGTCTTTCAGAATCCTAAACACAAAACATGAACTTTTTGTTTTTAAAGACATCATAGTGATTGCTCTGAGAGCTAAGGATGCCTTCGTTGGTGTGAAATGAGGTTTTGTGGAGGTGGAATCATCCCTCACTGGCTCCTGTCTCTTTAAATCTCAAAGTTTGGAATGAAGCTAGGCATTCTGATGCCTCCCCAGCCAGGCATCAGAGAGGAGGAATCAAGTCTTCTTCCCACTTCCCACTTCTCAGTCTTAAAATACAATTTGGGATTTGGCACGCCAGACTGTGTTTATTGAATTATTCTTTTGTGTACCACATAGCTTCCATGTCAAGAATTTTAATTGGCATTTGCATTCAGTTTTGAAACAATATTTTCAATAACTACTTTACACTAGACTCTGTGTCATCTCCTGTCTCACAGTAGCTGCTTTTTGCCACACATTCCACATGCCTGATCTTTGGCTTTGATTACACTTCTGCTCAGTTACTGTCGACCTGTATGAGTCTTCAGCTGACTCCTTCAGGATGCACGTGCAGCGAAATGCTTGGATTCTGGGCTTGTCCAAATGTTGTTGAATTCAATGTGAGCCATGATGCAGTTGTCTATACAAGTGAACCCATAAGCTCACTTTCCTATACACTTTGGAAGATCATTTCCTTATTTTTTTATCATTTATTGTTACAGAGACATCTCAGGTTCACCTGTTTGTAGTTCCTTTGTAAGTCAGATCCTCGTTCTGTTCTGTTCTGTTTGTAGCCTCTATATCTGCAAATTTTTCTTTTCTGCTCAAATATTCAAGTATCGTCCAGGAAGGTTTTAGGGCCATGGTTTCCTTTTCATAGATGTGGCCTTGAGCTTCATAGAATGAGGCTGAAGAATTTGCCTGAGTAAGTTTTGAGTTGCTCTTCCCAGGTGCCATTCAGAGCATTTCCTCTAGAAGCAGCACATCTGGATTCAAGCCCAATTTTTTTCTACTAGTTCTATGATTTTGACAACTTTTTTTTTCCAAAGGTAATTACTTTATTTGTTGTGCATGTAAATGTACCATGTGTGCACCATGGTCCATATATGGAGATTAGAGAACAATTTGTAAAAGTTGATTTCCATCATATGGACTTAAGGGATCAAACTCAAGTCCAGTTAGGTTTAATCAGCAAGCAAGTGCCTTTACAAGCTAAGTCATTTTGTCAGCCCAACAAATTTTTGTTGTTGATGTTTTTCTATGACTAGTTGCTTTGGAATATGCCAGTATCACTCTGATTGTATGTCATTTGCATTATGATTTCTATTTTCTATGGTTGCTATCTATGCTTTTCTCTTCATACTTTCATCTCCTGTTTTCCATTCATCTGAGAATAGACACATTTCTCCGGCCTCATCCTTATCCTGTTTTTCTACAGCACCAGTTCTTTTCTTCGTTGCCCTCCAAAACTGTCTATTTAGAAATTTGCTACTTACATTGTAACTGCCCTTAGAATTCTGCCTTGACCAATCTTTCTTCTGAGATAATTAGCTACATCTCATTTTGTTGGCTTTGTTTATATACTAGTGTTTATATTCTAGGGGATACTAATTTCAAAACTTCCTTCCAGCTTCCTGGAATTGGTATTTTCAAAATCCTATTGCAAGTGTTTTCCAGTTACTTTCTCTCTCTTTCTGGCTAAACTTTTGATTGGCTTCCTAGCGCTGCTGACGTTTTTCCCACTTACTCCTTCCAAGAGAAGTTGAGACCCAGACTCAATCAGTATTAGTCTAGGGTTAGAAGCTCGCATTTGCTCTGTGGCTCGGGAGCTCTTTGCCAGTCAAATTTTCTCCTGCCAAGTGACATGTTAAATTAAGTTTTGTCAAAAAAGGAGGCCTAGTTAAACTTGAATTTCATTGACACAATACATTTCTTCGTAGACATATATCCCAAATAATTTATGAGACATATATGATAGAATTATTTAAAAACCATTTCATGTTTAAACTGAATGGAGCTGTCTGTGTTTTACCTTGCAAAGCAAGATGGGGCTGGTAAGGATCGATCTCAGTCAATGTCTCTGTTCAGCAGTCTCTCTGGAGTGGCTCTATTCATATGTTCTTTCTCTCTTCTGCCCACTGGTTCTCTGCAAGGCTGTGTACTCAGGATTCCCTACTCTTCTCTTTCCTTCCCTCTACAAAGTAGGAGGGGGTCTCCCTTTCCTTAAATAGTATGCACCTTTCTCTCCATACTTCCTTTCCATCGCCCGTAGCTTCCTGTTCACTAGGAAATCAAGCTTCTCAAAGGGTAGAGTGAAAAATAATAGATTATCATCTACTGTGTTCAGGTGCTGGGCTCAGAATTTGGCCTGTGTTAGCTCTTTTAATTGCATCTTCCTGGCTACTGTTTGAAGACAGTATGTCATGGCATCTCATTTCCCAGACGATGCAAAGAAGGCATAGGAAAATGAATAAGGTGATCACATGATCAGATGGGAACCCTGGGCTGTCTTTGATTCTGAGCAGCAGTGCTTAGCATCTCTGAGATCTCTGGGCAGAGCGGCAGTCTCTTTGGTGGTTACAGCGCACTTCACAACCTTCTCTCTGCCTTTCTCTCTAGTCATTCAGACACTTCCCTTTTCATAATTCCCCTTCAAAAGAGAATTCTAGAAATATATTTCCTGTCAATTAATTAGTTCATTTGACTAATTGCATGTGCATATGTGTGTGTGTCAGCCTTCACATATGCTTTATGTGCATGAAGTTTGAGTAGAAATTTAGGACAGGCTGGGTCAGGAGTGGTAGCCAGGATCTATTTTTATCTGGAAGATACAATTTATTTTTGACTCTTCCATGTCTCAGATGGCAAGTTCCACTTTTTAAACCTTTCCCCAAAGCCACGTTGAAGCCTAGGCATTTTGACTACACCCAGTGTTCCTGCACAGTTACTGTTCCCTATCCGCTTTGACACTGATGCTTCTTTTCCTTTTTCTACATAAGACTGAGGTCACCTCATGGATTCCCTCAACTTTTTAACCCCCAAACCTTGACCAACTTGTCCCTTTTGCAGAAAACATCATCGCTATCCTCCCTATGACCAGATTAAGGGCTGATATGGTTCTGTGACAATATCATACTGGTTTCTCCTTATTGTTCTTTTTATCCCACTTCAGATTCTAAATTCTTCGGCAACACACCATTCAGACATCCTCCACTATTTAATTTCTATTCTTCTATTTCTAATAGTTATGCTTAACATTCAGGGATCATCTTTCCTCCTTAAGCCCCAACCCTCCAAATTATGTTAATTACCTAGAAACTTATATTGACAATTTGAGGCTTCTGTTTTTTTTTTTTCTCTTTATTGATTAAGCCTGTTGACTTGATTATGTGGAGTGGGGGAGATATGGGATTTGTTTCCTAATATATGTTGATCTAGAATTCCTGTGAATCTTCACGCCACTTTGCTTCTTTCTCTCAGACCTGCTGTACTCCAACACCATGTGCTCTGGCAATTTATCCAGGATTTCCTTCTTCTTCCCTAAACGTCAGCTGCTCAGGCCAAACACATTCTTTCCAGTCTTCGTAAAGTTCCTCCAGGCCTGTAGGAATCCTCTTTTGAGCCACTAGAGTGGCAAGTTTCTTTTGAAGCTTGGAAAGCAAACTGCAATATGATTTTCTTGGCTTTCCCTGGTTGAGATGGCATGGACGATCTCAGATTACTCCTGACCTTGAGTTCACCCTGAAAACACTATATGCCTTTTTTGCTAAAGAGCACTGTGGACCTCACTTTGCTTTGGGATAAAAAGGAAGCAGCTGCTTTCTATAGCTAGAAACAAAGAGGGGACACTTAAGATGAACAGCAGAAGCAAAATGCATCCTCCATGTGGCATACCTCTGTGCTCATCCACAAAGCCAACTTTTACATCTGTGATCCTTCCCATCTTGCCTATCTAATGGCATCATTAGTCAAGTTTAGATAAAACTTTATTGCATTTTCATAAAGACATATTCATTTTGAAAAATGTATCTCACATTTAGTAAACTCTACTCAAGTATTTCTCTACATCTATTTTTATGTTTCCATTATTATGTGTGTGGGGGGGAGTAGTGCATGCATATGTGTATGCATGCTCTAGGTGTGTTGTGTGCATGCGTGCTTCTGTGCGCATATGCGGACCCATGATATGGATATTGGTAATTATCTTCAATTATTCTTCTTCCTTGGTTTTTGATGCAGGGTCTCTAATCAAACCCAGAGTTTACCTACAGGATTAGTTTGATTAGCCGCTTGCTCTGAGAATTACCAAGTCTTGGCCTTCTGAGCTACAATTGCAATTGAGCCACCATACTTGCTTGAAATTTACCAGGGATATGAGGATCTAAACTCTGGTTCTTTTGCTTGTGTGATGAGCACTTTAACTACTAAGTTATCTGCCCAGCCAAACATTGTATATTTATAGGATACTTTCTGTATTTCATTCTCTTGGTAAAAAATAGCTGTTTTTCTTGAGGCTTGGTTTCCTGGGAAGCATTTTCAGACATGAAATTATATAACCATTGATATTTGTTAAAAAAATTCCCAAATTAATGTTTCTGACTATGAGCAGTTTTATCCTTCTATGCACAATGCAAGCAGTCACCATCTTAAGACTTCTCAGTGCAAGTTAACCACTGTATTAATGTTTTGCTAATTGAATATGAGAAGTGGTATTCTATGAAGTTAAACACTGCAGTTTAATCTTATTTCTCTTCTGGCTAAAAAGCTGAGAAAGATTCTCTGCCAATTAATATTGTCCCAGGAAAAAATTTTAAAATACACCTAAGGTAAGGTAGATACTTGCACACAGAGTCAGTGAGAGTGGAAATGGATTCAGCTACTCTGAAATGGAATCCATTAAGATATATAAAATAATCATAAAAAAGCACTGTAGATAGATAACTACATGGCTAAATATGTAATATTCAAAAAATAATTAAATATTTTAAAAGAAAATTGATAGTCTATTGTGAGTTTTTTATCTTTTGTGTGTGTGTGTGTGTGCGTGCACGTGCGTGCAACAGAAAGCACTGTGAATGCCTATGGATGTCTAAGGGTGACTTTGGGAATCATTTTGGATTGTTTTAACCTCCTTTGTGCTTCCTTCTGGGATTTCCCAGGCTCTGCCTTCCAGAGTCAGAAGTATAGGCCACCACCATGTTTGTCTGGTATATTTATGCGGGATCTGGGAACCAAACTCAGGTCCTTTTGCTTTGGAGGCTTTGAGCCATCTGTCTAGCTCACTACTGTGAGTTTTACAACCTACTGTGTTAAGCAGAATTTTAACAACGATCATTTAGGATTGCATAACTTAATCCCTGGAAGTGTTTAACATAGGATGAGCTCACTGATTCTGTTGCTCTATAGAGCAATTGATTTTAGGAGTGGAGATTACCAAGGTGGGCTTGACTAATCACAAGTCATTTTAGAAATGAAACCATTCACACTAACACATAAGACTAAAATTGTTTCTATGGATAAACTATCATGCAATGTCTTGATACATGCATATGTGGTGCAGTGATTAAGGTTAAATGCTTTTTCCTAAATATCACTTCTTCATGGTAAAAACATTCAGAAATATTTCTTCTAGCTTATTGAAATGTGTGGTATGCTACTGATTTCTCTAGCTTCCTTTCTGCTCAGTAACACACAGACCAACCACCTACTACCTAACTATGACTTAGCCCCTGTTGATCAAACTTTCCCTATCTCTCCTTCTCTCTGGCTCTCCCCAGCCTCTGGTAATGCCTGTTCTGCTCTCAACTTCTATGGGACTAACTGCATTAGATTCCACACGAATGAGGTCATGTCATACATGTGTTACTTCACCTGACATGATGAACTCTAATTCTACCCTTATTTTCACAAATAAAGTTTTCATTTTTGTGATTGAATGGTGTTCTGCTGTGTCCATGTAGTCTGCTTTCCTTATGCATTCATTGGTTGCAGACACTTGGAACAACTGGATTTCTCCATTTCACGGCTGTTGTGAGTGGTGCTACTGTAAATATGAGATTACAGAAACCTCTTTGAAAATCAATCACTTTTGCTCTTTGCAATTGCTTTTCAATGAATTAAGACAAGTCTGAAATATGCCTCATTATGGATAATATTAAAAATGTGGAGAAATCACATATCCAACATAAAGAGAACTACTAAGTGTGCCATGGTACATACATGCCATAGGCTGTCAACAAGTTACTCAACATGTTTAGACTATTTTAAGAACATAGCAAACTGGGAAAAGAACAGAAGACTATAACATGCTCAGTAAAATATGATCTCAATTATGAATAATAAATCAAAAAATATGCCAAAAAAGTCATAATAAGTTGTCACTGGATGGTGAGGTTATGTTTTATATTTGTCCTGCCCTTTAACATTTTTGAAACTCTTCAAAATGCCAGTCTATTATAGCAACAAAAGAGAAGTATGAAAACAAAGGAGAGGGCTAAGGCAATGGATTTAGCATTAAACCCTTGCAGCACAAGCAAACGGTCCTGAGTCCAGATTACCAGATCCCATGTAAAATGCCAGGCAGGTATGTAATTCTATCTCTGGAAGGTAGAAACTAGGAATCCCTGGAGCAAACTGGCTAGTCAGTCAGACTAACCTTGATGATGTGTTCTGGGTTTAATAAGAGTCCAAGGCTCAAAACGATAAGAATAATGACATAAACGTTGACTTACATACACATACACACAATGTAGACCCACCCACATGTAAACACTCATACATATGCGTGCACTCCATATACACATACTCATGGTAAAATACAAAAAAAGGAGAAAAGTAGAATCAAAAGTCAATGTGGACTCATTAGTACCATTCCTCTACTCTTGGGTCTCCTCTGTTCTTTTCTGTTTCTCCCAGTACTCCAGAAAAACCTAGAATCCTAGCAATAGGTCGAGTTTAGGTCACTTCTGCCAACAGGATTGTAGTTGTTATTCCTAGGTAAGAACTTATTCACGATATTTTGACCCACCAACTAGTCATAACTTTTCTACTGAGGCAATTTCTTTCTGCCTATTTATTCTTCCCTCAAACTAAGCCCATTTGAGGGGATGCCCCTTTCTAACTATCTGTGGTCACATTTGAAGGAAACTCATCGCTCATAAGAGAGTGATCGCCGTGACATATAGTGGAAATGAGAAGGATCGAGAGTGAAAAAATGTGGCAGGGATAGTTCCTTGGAGAGAAAAGTCTCCGTTGCAGATTCTTTAAATCGCCTTATTACCATCTGCCTGTTCCTTTTGTTTTCTTTATTTAACAGATAAACACCCAAAATATTGCTCCTCTATAAATATGAACTTTCAATTTCATCAGCAGGAGAACTATATAGGCTCTAATATTTTCTTTGTTGGGAGACCTTATTACTGCTTCAATCTTTTTTATTTTTAATAGTGTTTTTACTCTTTGATAGTTTATACATGAATACAATGAACTTATGTCATTTCACTCCATATTACCTGATCCTATTACTTTCCTGTTTCCAGTTGAAAACCTTCTTCCTTTCAAATAGTTTCCCTTCTACCTTCACATCTTTTTTATTTTTAAATATGTGTCTCACTGATACCATTTAGGTTGCCAGATTTGGCATGCCTGAGCAATTGCTTTGCCTCATGTATTTATGTTTTGGTTCTTTTCTTCTTCTGTTCCTCTCTCTCTGTCTTATAAGTTCATGGAATTTTTGTGTGGCAAAGAGCTCTTCTAGACCATCCAATAAGATGCCTCATAAAAGTACATCAAACTGCTCTGTAGGTAACTGACGTTATACCCATAGAATGGGAACTTACAGTGGAAATCTTTGGATCTAAAGTTAGATGAGTGAGGGGAAATGCACATATCAGTAAGGTGGCCTGAAGAGAGGTAACTTGATATGCTACAGAGGCTTGGGCCCCCACAGAAGTAGACAGGTCAGAGTGAACCCTGGGGTCCACAGAAGCATACAGGCAGAAAAGTGGGACAGAATGGTGAAGAGAAGGGGGACAATGGGAGGGAAGCTGGGGTGAATATTCAATATGTTTGTAAAAGTAAAACAAAATGGGAGAAAAAAAGATGCTTTATGAGGTCATTAGGATTTCTTTCCTCTGCAGCATCTCACAGACTGGTCCTTTGACTTCTGCTTGCATACCTCTCAGAAGGGAGATCTCATCATCTTGTCATCAATGCACTCATCTTTTTTAAATCTTTGAAAGTTGGAATGCTTTTATTCTCATGGGTAGAAACAGTTTCTCCAGTTCTGTGTTGCTCATACCACTGAGTCAGATTCTCAACATGACATTGAACAAATCTAGCTTGGCATCCATATGGAAGTCCTCTTAATACTTTTATGATTCTGACTTGTGCTAGACATATTTCTGATTTTGAATTCTCTTATTAGAACATGACTGAAAAAGGATAAAATTAGAATGTACATAATCTAATTTTTCTGAACAATTTCAGGAGATGACAGAAATAGATCGGAAAGATAGATTCATTCTGTTCCTACAGCAAACATGTAAATAGCGCTGTCATTGGTCTGGGGTTCCTATAAAGACCTAGAAATGGAGAAGAAATGAGGTTTCTCTTTGCACTCAGGAAACGTACCATCTAGGGTAGTGCCTAGGAATAACAATTCTAGGGTAAGATAGTTTAATTTGTGCTGTATCACTTGATATCTGTGTAGCACTGGAGCTAAATCTTTTTGTGTTTAGATGATAATAGTAACAGTTTACAGAGTTGTAAGGATTGAGTGGGCCAATTAAATCCAGCTGTCATCATTAGGAGGAATCCTGAGAGAAAAAGGGGTCAGTTTCAAGACATCAGGCACAATAAGCCAGACCAAAGTGTACTGTAGCAGCCCAGCCAAGACCTACTGAGGGCCTGGAAGAACTAGTAACTTCTGATTTGAATCTAGAGATGTGGAGGAATTTGTTTTGCTGGGAAAATTAGAGACTGCAGATCTATACGAATGTACAGATCTCTGGGAGCCCGTACAGTCCTCAAAGAACTATGGAAAAATGCAGACAACTTGGAATACGTGTGGATTATGGTAGCAGATGCCGTCAAGGAGATTTCTAGGGCTCATAGAACTGAAAATCTTGTGAGCCAGAGAGGGAGTATGAACTTGGTCCTTCAGGTGATTAGGGTCAATGAAGAAGTCCATATGAGATACTCACATCTGTCATTCAAGATCCCTGGATCAGGGTGCCTGGAGAGAAGAAAGCCTGGAGGAATGTGGATTCCTCAGAGGGCAACTAGGTGCATGCTCAGAGTGTCAATAATGCAGGGGGTAATAAGCATGTGTTTTCTGCAGGATTTATCCAGAATTTGTTATGAAATACAGAAGAAAGCACATGTCCATAAACTTTCTGTTTCATAGCATGTTATTATTCAGGCTTTTATTTCTATATTACAGACTTTAAATCCAGCCATGGGTAAAGGGGAAAAATATACTGGAGTGAATGAAATAAAAAAAATGGTTAAAATAAGGCAATAAGACTAGAGGTAATCGGAAGAAGACAATGATCATTGGAATTATTGTTTGTTACTATTATTATTTTAAAGGGTAGCACTGGGATTATGGAACTTTCAGTTCAATGTGTCTCCCTGACACATTTCCTCCACAAATTAACTCCCAATTCATAAATATTTCCTCAATGCAACTTGATAATTTCCCAATAAACAGTTAACCAAGATAATCTCCAAATTTTCATGTATTTGTTTTCAAATATTTGCTTAACAAATATAATTAAACTTTACTATTAAATGAGAAATATGTTAGATTTTGAAGACAGCCAAATAAATAAGATGTACTCCTTGGTTTTGAGATGTTTACAGTCCAACAAAGTAAACAGATAATGGAGACAAAATTCATTATTGTAGCATATTAACAATTGTGGCTGTTATATTTAACATCCAGGACAAATATGTTAAGGAATGATAATTTCATCTCCTGGTGAAATAATGTTATAATATCTTTGAAATATAACTTCTTTTAGAACATACACTCTTTGGTCAGGTGGCCAGAGTTTGAATTCCAGCTCTGTTCTTATGGGCCATATAGCATTTCATAAATTACTATCAGTGATTACTTGTTAAAAGAGATTTTCTGTTTAGAAATAGTTCTATGTCTTTTCTGGACTTTCTGTTGGTCAATAACTACCTTGTTCCAAATGTAATAGATGATCTCTATTTGATTCCTTATCTCAGTAGCATTCAACATGTCTTTTTTTCTTTCAACTCTTTCTCTCCTTAGCCTTTGTAATGCCACATTCTCCTCATCAACTTCTTTCCTTCTGCTGCTTAATTTCCTTCTGTTTCCTCTATAGATGAGGATTCTTCAAATCTCTTCATCTTGCCTGATATTTCCTTAAGTCAGTTAGTACACTCTTCATGGCTTTGTAAAATCTCTGTTTGTTGAGAGATTACCAAACTTCTATTTTCAGTCCTTTTTTTTTTGTAAATCATGAATTAGTATGACCAAATTGATTAACTAATATATCTGTTTTAATGCCCTATGAATATCTCAATCACGACCTTTGGAATTCACATCTTCCTTTCTTAAATATTTCTCATGTGGTGTTATCTTTTCTCCTCCGATGAAATCACTTTCAATCTACTTGTTTAAGACAGAAGCCCCAGTGACACCTTTGACATCTTCTCCTCCATGAAATGTGAAACCTTTTCCCAATTTTATTCATTTTTCCTTGTCCCATCCTGTTCTGAATCACCACTGGCTCTCATTTGCACTACCAAGTTCCTTCTAAGCGTGGAGGCATTCTTGCTCTTTTCTCAGTCATTTTCTACACAGAGATAATATATTTAAATACATACCTATGGACACACACAATCATGTCATTCCAATTTTCTTGCTTTTAAGATGTTATCATAGTTAGGCACAGGTGTCAACTTGGCAGTTGAGAGTTTGAACTCTGGGCAATTTATAGAGAATTAATGGTTGAGTTAAGCCCAGAGCAAACCTGCAGGAGATTGTCTAGCTGATGGAGAAGGCCGAGCCCATGGTGGGTGGGACTAGGCCCTGGAATAAAATACAGAGAACTGATTGAGAAAACAGGCATCCTTGTGTACACTTGGTCAGACATGCTGGTCTGGCAAGTTAGGATGGTCCCTCTCTCAGCCATTATGTATAGATGGTGTGGTCAGTTCCCTCAGCCCTGGTGTTAGTGTGAGCTTTCCTCACTGAAACTGTAACTGGACAATTATAAAAGAGAATAAGCCCCTTGTTCCCTTAAGCTGTTTGATATTGATTTATCAGTAACCTATGCAGGCAAACTGCTACAGATATAGTGTAAATTTAGGTTGACTTTCATGGCCCAGTGTGACCATGATATGACTAACCAGCTCTGGTGTCTTTACATAACATTCTTATTTCTGTGTTCTAACAGTAGAAATATTTTTGCTCCTGAAATATGCAATTACCTTGCACTCCATTGGGAACTTTGTGTTTGCTGTTTTTATTTCTTGGGATAATCCCTCCTGTTTTAATGCCTATGATATCACTCTCTAATTTAGTATGTTTCCTTGTTTTCTTATTACTTTTTTCACTATGATTACAAGCATCATGTAGCAAGGACTTAGTCTACTATTACATACTAACATTTTAACTGCATCTCTGACAAAATTTTCAATTAATGCACATATGTTTAATGATTACCTAGCTGAAAATAAGACTACTGATTTAGTTACTTTATTATATCATAAACTCTTCCACCACCTATTTCGCTGTGGCATCTATCATAGTTGCTATTCTGCATGTACTTACGATGACCCTGGTGGTTATGACTAAGTAGAATTTAGAGGGATGAATAAGACATCCAGCCACTCAACTATGCAGACCTCTCAATTATCTTCTAAAAATAGAAAATAGAGGGGTGGGGTAGGAAGGGTCCTCTTTTAGTTTGTGTTGAGTTATGGAGTTCTAGGTCTCTGTCATTCAACCTTCAAGGAACATCAGGTACTTAGTGTCTGAGGAGTGCCCAAAGACAGGAATGAGTACTATTTTAGGAATATTGGGCTTAGGTTGTGGTTTTAAAGGTTAATGCCAGCTATGTGAGTTTGTCTTTCTGTTCTAAGAAGTTCATGCTGTATAACTAAAGAAAATAACCCATGACAAGACGGGAAGTAGAATCCTGGAATTCACCTGTTGCTTAGATACCCTTCCATCTACTGCCATCCTTCTTTTCCATCCAGTATGTAAGTGGAAATCATTATTCAGCATTGCATCCAGCACTGGGGTAGACACGAGAGACTGAAAGACACATAAATCAAGTGCCTGGTCCTGAGGACTTTTTCATTGGGTGTAATAATCATAGAGGCAGACAAATTAAGGATAAGACAGAAATGCAGGGCCTATTTTGAAACTGGCTACTTTGAAATTAGTGTGCTTAGAGAGTTTCTGAAGGAAATGAAGACTACATCAAATCTAAGTGAGAAGCACATTGGCAAAGGGCATTTTAATGTAGGAAGGAAGAGAGACAGAGAGAATGAGAGAGAGAACAAGAGAGAGAGAGAGAGAGAGAGAGAGAGAGAGAGAGAGAGAGACAGAGAGACAGAGAGAATGAGAGAGACAGAGAGAAACCAAAAGGGATATAGCTAGAGAAGTAAGGTGAGATCAGGTTCCAGGTTCCATTGGATCTTGGGTTGTAGGACTTTATCGTCTTGACCTGAACTTTTTTTTCTTCTTTTTTTTTTTATTTCCACTCATACAAACTTAACAGGTACACTGGTCCCTTCCTTCCCTCCACCCCCCACCCCCTGTGCCCCTCCCCTCCCCTTCCTTCCCCATCCCCTAGTGCCTCTCCCTCCCATCTCCGGAGCATCCTTTAATGAGCATGCCAAACTCTCCTCTGGGTCCTCCTCTCCAATGAGGTGCAAGGACCCAGTGGCATTTCCCAGAACCCTTCCTGTATTCCCCTTAAGCATAGGAACACTACTGTGGCTGTCAATCCCTTGCCACCAAGGATCCTAGTGCCTTTAGCAAACACGAGACTTTGTGGGGTCAATAGTGTGTTGAACATTGCACAGGGCATGCAAAATCCAAATATGATTGCTTCGGCCCTAACTTGTGTGGAGTATCTTGCATATCATTACTCCTCCCATTCTTGTGCTCTTACAATCTTACCACCCCCTCTTCCACAAATTTCCCTGAGCTTCAGGATGGGGAGAGATTAGGCTGGCCTAGTTCCAGGTGGTTGATATAGAGTCTCTGATGTTCTGGATTATGGTTTGTTGATTTTTTTTCTCAGTTTTGCTGCTCCTGCAATGCCCTTCACTCCATCCTGATGGGTATTGGATATCGCCCCCTGGCTAGAGATAAAAACCTGTTAAATTAGAGTCTTGTTATAAGAGTATATTCAAAGGTAGATGTAATAAGTAGGAAACCGTGGTGAGAGAGGGGTCAATTGCCCATTTGCGAAATGGTTACTTTCTATCTGCCAGACTATACGCCCTCCCCTTTTGGTAAGATTATACCCCATCCGTTGTAAATGATCAGGAAGGAAAGTCTGTGAACTTAACCAGATGTCTCATTACTTGCTTGCAGTCCTTGACGGTGGCCTATTTTCTCTGCTATAACATGGTCCCCTCTCTCTTTGTTACTGGTGTGGCCCTCCTTCCCCATCCCTCCTGTTCATAATCTTTGCAATTACTGTATGTATTACAGAGATTTATCTTTGAGTGTCTCTAAGTGGGTTTGGTACTAGGAGCCACCTCTTAGGGAGTACATACAGTGCTTAATTTTCTGTGTCTGGGATACTTCACTTCTAATTTCATCCACTTCCCAGCAAATTCCATTAATTCATCATTTTTAATAGCTGAGTAATACTCCATTGTGTAGATGTACCACTGTTTCCTTATCCACTCGTCAACTGTTGGACATTTGGGTTGATTCCATGACTTTGCTATTGTAAACAGTGCTACTATGAACATGGTCGTGCTTGTACTATCAAGGTGAATTTTTGCTGTATGGGGGGTTATTCCCAAAAGTGGAATAGCAGGGTCATATGGCATTTCAATCTTTAATTTCTTTAAGAATCTCCAGACGGCTCGCCAGAGTGGCTGTATGAGCCTGCATTCCCACCAGCAATGTACGAGAGTGTCCCTCTCTCCACATCCTCTCCAGCATTTGTTGTTTGTATTGTGGATTTTTGCCATCCTGACCGGGGTGAGATGATATCTCAGGGAAGTTTTGATTTGCATTTCCCTGATGGCTAAGGATGTGGAACATTTTTAAAGATATTTGTTAGACATTTTAATTTCATCCCTGGTAAAGTTTCTTTTAAGTTCCAGGGCCCATTTTTTAATTGGGACATTGGTTTCCTTGATGTTTAGTTTTCTAAGTTCTTTGTGCACTCTGGATAATAGAGCTCTATCAGATGTGTGGTTAGTGAAGATTTCCTCCCATTCTGTGGGTTGCCTTTGAGCTCGTGTTACAATCTCTTTATCTGAACAGAAGCTCTTTAATTTCACAAGATCCCAACTGTTGAGAGTTGGTAGCAGTGACTGTGCCATTGGATGTCTGTTTAGGAAATGTTGGCCTAGTCCAATCATCTCGAGGGAGTTCCTTACCCTTTCACTTATGGTTTTTATAGTCTCTGGCCCTATATCCAGGTCCTTGATCCATTTGGAATTAAGTCTTGTACATGGTGACAAGTACGGGTCCAGCTTTAATCTTCTGCATGTGGAGATTCAGTTTTGCCAGCACCATTTGTTGAAGATGCTGTTCTTTTTCCATTGGATTCTTTGGGCCCCTTTGTCAAAGACCAAGGCTGTAATTTTCTGGGCTTATATCTGGGTCTTCAACCCTTATCCATTGATCTGTGTGTCTATTTTGGAGCCAGTACCAGGCTGTTTTTATAACTATGGATTTGTAGTATAGACTAAGGTTTGGTATGGTGATACCTCCAGCCGTGTTTTTGATACTCAGGATTGTCTTTGCTATCCTGGGTCTTTTGTGCCTCCATATGAATTTTGAGATTGTTTGGTCAACTTCTTTTAAGAATTGCTTTGGGATTTTGATTGGTATAGCATTGAATCTGTATATTGCCTTTGGTAGGATGGTCATTTTTACGATGTTGATTCTGCCAATCCAGGAACAAGGGAGGTCTTTCCACCTTCTGGTGTCTTCTGCAATTTCTTTCTTGAGGGTTTTAAAGTTTTCATTGTAAAGGACTTTTACCTCCTTGGTTAGGTTTATACCAAGGTAATTCATCTTTTTAGGGGCTATAGTAAATGGGATTGACTCTCTCAGGGCTTTTTCACTTATTTCATTCTGGGCATATAGGAAGGCCTCTGATTTTTGCACATTTATTTTGTATCCTGACACCCTGCTGAACTTCTTAATTAGTTCCAGGAGCTTCCTGGTATAGTTTTTGGGATCCCTCAGGTATAAGATCATGTCATCTGCAAATAGGGATAGCCTGACTTCTTCCTTGCCAATTCTAATCCCTTTTATGTCCCTTTCTTGTCATATGGCTTCAGCTAAGACTTCAAGTACAATATTGAATAGAAGCGGTGAGAGTGGACAGCCTTCCCTAGTTCCTGATCGAATTGGGAATGCTTCCAATTGTTTCCCATGGAGCATAATCCTTGCTGTGGGCTTGTTGTATACAGCTTTTATTATATTGATAAAGGTTCCTTCCATTCCTACTGTCTCTAGCGTTTTGATCATAAAAGGCTGTTGGATCTTGTCAAAAGCTTTTTCTGCATCTATCGAGAGTATCATGTTTGACCTGAACTTTTTAAGGAGAGTGAACGTGGTGTGGTCAGATTGACTTTGTGGAAGTGCTGCTGTGGAAGTACATCTCGAAGTACATCTAAGTAAGCTATCTGTCCACGCACAGAGAAATGATACAATCTGAGATTTGAGTACAGGCTTCAGAGAGCCTCTGCCTACCCCTAATTTGAATCTAGAAATTCCCTGCCAAGTCCTCGTTAACTGCTACACACACACACACACACACACACACACACACACACACACTCACACACACACACATGCCCGTGTGCTCACACACACGTCTGTTACTGTACTGTATAGCAGACAGCTCTCTGGACATGCAGACACTGGTAGAACACAGCCTCTGCCTGACAGATCTAACCCCAGGCAGGGCTCTTTCGCAGTCACCCCAGAACGAAAGCTCAGCGAGTTCCCTGGGAAATGATTGAACATACAGATCAATTGCCTTTTCTTCTCCTCCTCTCTCTCCCCCTCTCTTCCTCTCACTTTTTTTTGTGACCCCCCATTTTGAGTACAAGTATGAGGTTTGGCAACAGTACCAGGAGAGGTGGTAGACTGCGTATGTCCAGAGGCTTGTCAAAAGAAAGAAAGAAAAAACCCTGCAAAGCTAGAAACACCAGCATTGTGCCAGCCTCAAAGATTACCACAGCCACTCCAGAGAACAGCCAGGAGCCCAATCAAGCTCTGAAAAATATCAGTGTCAGGATCGTAGGAACATCCAGCACACAGTCTTCACAACCTTCACGTGGGCTCTTTATCGCCATCCCATTCTTGAAGTTCCCTTCCCCTACCTGTAATCATCAGTCTCTGCACCTCTGTTTACTGTTTCCTCTTCCTGAGATGCTGCCTACATCAATGCCACACATGGAATCTCATTGTATCTTTCCAGGTCAGTGCAAAAGTCATCTCACCTACGAAGTTTTACCTGGATGATCTTCCAAAATATCCACATCAGTCCAAATAGTGTTTTAAGGCGACACCAATCTAAGTATGTCTTGCATTCTGGTTATTTATGCTTGTGTCTCTGTTGCCTGTCAGGTGAAGAGATTGTCAAAGATCAGCCTGTATCCATCCTGTAGCATGGTTTACGGCTCAGTCCTTGGAAGACACTGGATGAGAGTTGGTTAATTAAGCAGGTGAAGTGGAACTAGAACTCACAGATATGAATGACCCACTTTTCAGCCTTTAGGGATAATATCTAATCATGAAAAGAACTTGCTCAAGACCTACTTGCTTCAGAAAGAGGCTAGTCAGGAAAGAGACTGTGTACTGGGGTTTTCCTGTTTTCTTGCCATGAAACAAACTGTTCTTCCAAATGGGCTGATCCCAAAGGTCTGTCTTCCCTGCATGCAGGTCAGGTGGCACTGTACAAAGCTTGGGATATCTGTGCATTTTATTTATTTTTTAAATAGTTCTTTTATTAAAAAATTCTATTTTACGTGTTTCTGTGTGTGTGTGTGTGTGTGTGTGTGTTGTGTGTGTGTGTGTGTATCATCAGAGGACACTGTATGTCCCTGTGGAGGGCTAAGGGTGACTTTGGGAGTCATCTTAAGATTCCTTCTACCTCTTTTTTGCTTTTCTCTGGAATGTCTCAGGATTCTTTTCACCAGGGCCAGAAGTACAGGCCACATACCTGAACTCAAGATCTTCTGTTTGTGAGGCAGAGTCTTAACCCCTCAGCCATCATCTCTCCAGCCCCATCTCTGCATTTTAGAAGCAAGTGAATCTATTTGAAATCTTGAGTACTTTGTTCACAACCATGTGAAGTTTTACAAGATGAAAGAAGTGATTACCCAAAATATGCACATGTACACTTATGGGTCAAAGTGTTCTTCTACAAGATACATCAACATTTAGGCACCTTGAAACAAAAGACTGCATAACATAAAGACTCATAGGGGCTGGAGAGGTGGCTCAGGGGTTAACCCTCTGCCTTGCAGGCAGAAGGTCCTGAGTTCGGATCCTAGACCCTATGTATAGACAGCCGGGCGGAAGCCGGGGCAGCCTGTATTTCTGGTCCTGGTAGGGCGGAGCCTGTGAATCCCCGGGCAGAGTAAACAAGGAGGAGATGGAGGCATCCATGGTGGTTCCCGAATTCGTCCGTGGTTCTACACAACACACACACACACATACATGCGCGCACACACACATTCACTCACAATTGAATAAAAAAAAGGTTCATATTTTAAGAAATATTTAGACACAGACTTTTTAAAGCTGACTTCTGAAGTAAGGTATCTGCTCTTTAGCTGTGTTTGGTTAGTACTGCATTGTCCTCTGAAGTATCTATAGGATCTGTGGGGCGAGGCCTTGGCCAGTGGTTTTTGGTTATTTCTGAATTTTGCTTTTGGGATTTATTTTAAGAGCACTTCTAGCTTTTTAGAATTTTTTAAAAATTTAAACTTTTTAAGCTTTCTTAAATTTTGCTTAAAATGCCTCCTATTTCAAACACTGAAAAATTCTCAAAATCAGTAACATTATACTTTAAAATAAATAAAAGTAATAAGTCCCTGAATAACAGAATTGCCTTTATTTCTATATTTATGAATAGATGATCAAGTGTAATTTGTAGGATCAACCACTAAGGTGGTTCTGTGAAATCTACACTTTCTAAACTTCATGTCCTCTGACCTTTCATCAGATGTGGGTGGTGGCAATAATTTGCACCCCCAGTCTCAGAAACTAAAATCTCCATGGCTTCCAGCATTCCCTACTTCCCTATTTCCTCTTTCACTGTTCATTCTCTGCTTACATTTTTGCTCCAGCTCTCTGGTTTCTTTCCTTCCTTCCTTCCTTCCTTCCTTCCTTCCTTCCTTCCTTCCTTCCTTCCTTCCTTCCTTCCTTCCTTCCTTCCTTCCTTCCTTCCTTCCTTCCTTCCTTCCTTCCTTCCTTCCTTCCTTCCTTCCTTCCTTCCTTCCTTCCTTCCTTCCTTCCTTCCTTCCTTTTTTCATTGTAGTGAATCCCATGAGGGAGAGCCCAAGAGCGTGGTGTACTAAGCCAAACTGCCTCAGTGATAATTTAGACAAGCTATTTAACATCTCTCAGCCCTGGTGTCTTTAGCTATAAGAGGGTAATAATTGCATATGCCTTTTTACCATGGGGTTATCATGAGATTAATAACAATGTATTTTAGGCCTTATAACAGTGTTCAACTTTTACAAATACTGACTACAGAAGAGTCATTTACTGATTTCTCCAGTGATCTAAGTGGCATTTCTCGTCCAGGCTCCCGTCTTTGACTGTGATATCTGCTGAGATTCTGTATTGCATCATCCTCCAGAGAAACTCTACTCTTACCCTGAGTGCCCATGCTGGAGGAGTAGATTAGAGTCATGTATCATTTCTGTTTTAGTTACTTATCTCATTGCTGTGACAAAGCACCTGAAAGAAACATACATACTTAGAGAAGAAAGATTCCTATCATGGGGAAGTCACAGCAGCAGGAGCTTGAAGCAGCTGGTCACATCTCATCTGCTGCCAGGAAGCAGAGAGGGAATGAATGCACTCAAGTTCATTTGTTTGCACATACTCAGTTCTTGCCATCCATTTAGATAGTCTGGACCCAAACCCAGGGAATGAGGCCATCCGCTTCCAGGATAGGCCTTCACATATATAGCAAGCTCCAGAGGCCCTTCTCCTAGGTAAAATTCTACACTATGTCAAGTTGGCAATTGAGGCCATCCATCGCAATTGCTGGCAACTGAGGCCAACTCTCACACCATCACTTTGAGTTATAAATATGAGTTTATTTATTTCTCTGAGAAATTACAGATATAGTGGCTTTGTCTTCTCTTTCCCCTTCTCCCTTCCCCTTTCCCCTTCCCCTTCCCCTTCCCCTTTCCCCTTCCCGTTTCCCCTTCCCCCTTCCCCTTTCCCCTTCCTCTTCCCCCTTCCCCTTTCCCCCTTCCCCTTTCCTTCCCTTCCCGTTCCTTTCCATAGTCTAATAACATGTATAATCTTCAAAGTCAGGAATGTAACTTAGAAACAGCAAGGGGAGGAGGGCCCAGAGGAAAACCAGACATGCACAAGAAAGGACTCTCTGGGAATTGGGGTGGGAGGCACTGGGGGATGGGGAGGGAGAGGGGTGGGGAGAGGGAGCAGGAGGTACGGGGGGAGGAGGAGGGAGGGAGGGAACTGGTGTACCTAATAAGTTTGTATGAGCTGAAATAAAAAAAAAACAAAATAAAATAAAAAGGTTTTTGCAAAAAAAAAAAAAAAAAAAAAAAAAACCAAAAAACAAAAAACAAACAAACAAAAAAAAGAAACAGCAAGGGGAACCAAAGAGAAAGGTGATGTTTCTTTTGGATAAAGATAGATCTTCAAAATAACCTTTTTAGGGTTTTCTGTAATGTAAAATGGGGATCCACTGATTACCTCTGTCTCCAGAGAGCTGCAGACTTTGCCCATATTGAATATGCCATATGCACTAAGCTTCTCTTAGAGAATGACTCACCCTAACTTGTGATCTATTATGGTCTGGATCATCCCTCTTTGCCTTACAATCCTTAGGGCAATCATTTCTCTGAGTTCTAACAGCTTCTATGATGGAGAGATCAATAACCGTCAATTGCTGTGGACAGAAGTGCTCCTGTCAGTGTTTTGGACCTGCCAGTGTCCTTCAATGTCCACTTCCCCAGTCTCTGCATTTGCCACAGAAGCTGCTTCCATGGACCAAACAGTTGCAGAAGGTGACAGCCCAGCAGGCCTTCCACGGCAAAGCCTCTTTTTAAAGTTGCTCTGAGAGAATAAACCCTTTATTCCTACCAGGGAGTTCTCTGCTAGCTTTAGGGAATATTGAGACACACCCTTCCAGTGGAAAGGGTAGCTAAAACTGGACTTCTGCATCCCAGAATAGAAGAAGGATGTCTGCCTCTCAGATGATCCAGCAGCGTTTGCAAGTTTTATGAGATTTCGAGAGAGCTCCGGCGCTCAGCATCAGAAGCCTTGCATGACTCGGCCTTCAGCAGCCTCTGGAGCAGGCGTCCTGGGGGCCAGGTGGCCGAGCCAAATAGATGGAGATGTTTACAAGAACCAGCCGACTACTGTCCCTGGACAACACAGCCTGTGTCGCTGGAGAGTGGTCCTCTTGGATGTTTTAGCAGGTCAGGCGTGATACACTACCCATTCTAATTAGATCTTTCAGCATCCATGAAAAACCCAGGCAGGGCCTCCCTCACCACTAGCATATCATCAGCAATCAGACAGTGTTAGTGAACTAAGTTCAATGAGGGCTTTCTCTCCAGTTGGGAACTTTGAACTTTCAAAGAGAGAGTATATATGTATATACTATATATATATGTACATAATATATATACATGGAGAGAATACACAAAGTATTTTATATATATATATATATATATATATATATAGAGAGAGAGAGAGAGAGAGAGAGAGAGACTATAGTGCTTTAAGAAACATCTTCCTACCTACTTATCTATCTATCTATCTGTCTGTCTGTCTGTCTGTCTATTTATCCGTCTATTTATCTATCTTTATCACTTGGCTAGACTAGAGAATATACTGGTTGAAATCTGCTACTCTGCTATGGAACAGGATTAAGAATTAAGAGATCTCAGTTTCTGTACAATCCTGCTTTATGACCGTGAGAAATTCACTGACCTCCTCTATTAGCACACAGAGGTATTGTGAGGTGCAAATGAGATAATGTATGGGAAATCCCTTTGTGACCCAAAAGCCACTGTAAAATTAAGACAGTGCTACAGCTATTATTATGGAAGTAATTAGTGTCTGGTGGATGCATGAACTGAAGTAATTCTCATTAGAAACCAACCAGAGACAGGGAAAAAAAAAACATCAAACCCCCATATCCCCATATCCTCTGGTCAACTCGAATCAATTTGCAATTTGAATGCACATTTATAAGTGAGTAAGGAGTATCATGTTGAAATCAACTCCTTTCATTTTGAAAATGCACACAAGTGAGGATGATGTTGTGGGTAAGAAAATGAGCTTAGGACTTCAGGTTAAAGGTTAATGTGCTCACAGGATCCTCAATAATCAGTTTTCCATTACTAAAACATAATACCTTTACAGTTAACATATGGAAAAAAAAGTTGATTTTTGGCTCTTAGTCTTAGATATTCCTGTCCATGATTGGTTGATTCGCCACTTTGGTCTGTGGTGAGGCGATGGAATGCAATAAAAAAAATTCAGTGGAGCCAAACTTACCAGGGACTATAGGACAAGGAGGAGTGGGGGTGTTTCATAGTTAGTACAAGGTTTAAACTCTGGACACAGTTGGGGAGAATTGGTAGTTGAGTTGAGCCCTTCTAGTCTTTATTGTTGTCATGGAGACCAAGTGGTCTTTCATCTCCACTTTCCCTTGATTATTTGTTCTAGTAGTCCTTTAATGAATGGCCTTTACTGCTAGTTTTGAGCTTTGTCTCCCATACGGCACTTACATGTCCCTATAGCAATCCATCTAGTGTCTTCTCTCGCCACCATTTCTCAGCACAGTAACGACATTCTGAGAGACTCATCCAAATCAGGTGGATACTAGGTGAAGAGAGGTCATGTGATTGCCGTGGTAGCATCCTTAAGATGGGTAAGTGGGACTGAAGCGAATAGGAGACAGTTCAACACTGGCAGCACCACAGGCCTTTACATTCTTGTGAGTTCTGATGCCATGTCACGGCTTTGTGTCTCATAATTTTATTTCACCCCTTTTCAATCAATCTTATGGGTCGCTGAGGCAGGATGTATGGCTACTTGCAATTCGGAATCCCCAGAACATTCCAAACCACAGAGGACACATTTTCAGTACTCAGGGGAGCCTGATTGATTGATGAAATTATCATGCTTTTCATGCATATGAAACTTCACAGTAAATATATTGTATTATCATATAACAAGCAGTTTGATACCATGAAACCCTTAATTATTATTCTATCACTTTAACAAACAAGACAGAAACAAGGCACAAAGATAGGAAGTGAAGAAGCATAGTACACATTTTTCACATGCACATGGAGAGTTCTAGGTGCCTCTAGAATATCTAAGTGGATGTGAAGGAGGCAATTGGATCAGCATGCTAGAGGTAACAGTGGACTAGTAAATGCATTTGGGAGCTGACTCAGGGGTTAAGACTTTATAACAAAAGCAGAAGGACCTAGGCTAAAATCCCAGAAAATTCTGGGCTGAAATGGGGGTGGTCTGCATTTCTAGCCCTGGAAGGTGGAGCTTGGAAAACCCCCAGAGCAAAGCAAAAAGAAGGTAGAGCAATCCAGGATGATTCCCAAAGATACCCTTGGACCTTCACAGGCACCCACAGTGTTCCTGATACACACACACAGACACACACACACACACACACACACACAAATAAATAAAAATTTATTTTCAAAAAGAAATATATATTTGGTCATCTTATTCATATGGATTACACACTCATTAAAATAGGGACAGGAAATGAGATAGTCAAAGAACATGGGGGAACCAAAGAAGAGTCCAGAAGAGATGCCTAAGAAATACTAACAATTAATAGTGAGGGGAGGAGAGGCTGCAAGCAGACACAGAAGCTGCACCCCAAGGAGGGGGAAGAACAGTGGGATGGGTAGTCTTTTGCATGCCTTATTGATGAAAGGAAAGCTTTTCCCCTCGGGGAATCAATCTATAGGGTCAAATACTTCTGAGAGGTCAAGTGAAGTTAAGAACTAGACAATTCCCTGGGCCATTCTGTCAGGGGGATGATCATCAGTGACTTTGACGAATGCAGTGACAGCGAAGGTAAGAACATAAACCAAACACCAGTGGAGGTAAAGGAAGTGAGAGGGAAAGCAGGAGGATGTGTAATTTTTGAAAAGAAACTGGTTGTAAGGCAGAAGTAGAGGTGGCAAGCCTTTTTAGGCACTTCAAGAGAGAGGGTGGAACCATCCCATGGAAAGAATCTGGACCTCTTGTTTAGATATTTGTTTCTGACCCAATCTGAATTCAGCAGTGGGCTTAAGTCAGGGAGCAAGGAAAAGCAGAAACTGAGAAAGTGTCTGAGAATCTACAATGCACTTTGGGATCATGAAGGACAAAGAAATTGTTCTGGTTGACTCCACCCTATGGGCTCCCCTGCTTCTCATCCCAACCTTTTGGAAAGCATCCTGTTGTGTCCCTCCTACAATGGGCGAGACTTAACCAAGTGATGGAAGGTACCTGGGTACGCACCAGGAGCGCTCAGCTCCTACCTCTTCCCTTTTGCCGGGAGGCGTCTCTCTCTTGGCAAGGCCTCGGGCTGGAAGAAACACAGATGTTTTCATCAGCCCCTTGGCTCAGCAGAGGTGAGAGCTCGGCCTCCCCTTCCAGACCACAGGACCCATGGCCAGACGCCCACCACACACTGCAGCCTTTGAGCGCCTGCACTCATAGTGGTGATGAGGCTGAGGGAAGGGAGACCAGAAATGCCCTCAGGCCAAGAACCCCTTTACAATGGAGCCAGGTGCTATAAATTTCTCAAAGACTCAGCCCCTCTCCCCAGTGCACATCTGGAATGTCGCATAACCCTTGCCTCTCCCACCCCCCTCTGCAACAAGGACTTCCTGGAGTCCTTTAATGACTCACCATTATAAATAATATACTCTATCCTTTCTTTAAAAAAAAAAAAGCCTGAGGTTTCTGCAAAACTAGCAAATTACTCCAAATCATAATTTCATCGAAAACACTAGGAAAGAAAAAAAAAACCTTCCTACCCTGAGGTAGGAAAGGTTTGGGAGATTTATGTCTTTCCTTGAACACACAGATTTATAACAGTGGATAACGTACGTTCGTTTCATCCATATTTATACCTGAATTGATGCGGAGTCTGGTATCCATTACTTTAATCTATGTAACTTGATCATCAGAAATCTGAACCATAATTTTAACACGTATTACAAAGAGTTTCTTTTGGGCTTAAAGGAAAATGACGGCAGAGAAGAAAAGCCATTAAGACCCAGCTGCAGTCAGTTACTGCTGCTGCACTTCTGCAACAAGGGCGTGGGTCCCCCCTCCCCATCTCCCATCCATACTACCCTGGATATACATTCAATTCCTCCACAGCCTCTGGCACTCATGTGTTAAGACTGGAGAGGAGAGAGAGAGAGAGAGAGAGACAGAGAGAGATACAGAGAGAAAGAGACAGAGACAGAGAGAAGAGTGTGTGTGTGTGTGTGTGTGTGTGTGTGTGTGTGTGTGTGTAAGGGGGGGAATGATGGGCAGGACAATTCTGGGGAATTCATGTAAGTAAATCTCTGGCATCCCCTTCAACCCAGAGCTCACATGGAGGCAGTAGTAATGGACCAGTAGTAGCCTCTAGTCACTTAGTAGAAGTGAAAAAATGCAGGGTCTGATCAAAGCGTTCCTCTGACAGACAGTGGAAATTAAACCCAGATACCAGTTCTCCAACTGCTGGCACTCAGCACATGGTTCCTGTCCAACTTCGAGCTCCAAACATCAGCTCAAAATTCCAAACGCCTGTCCTGGACTGAAGCCAGGTAGGGGATTTGGGAGAGATCTGGGACCCAGGCATGCATAAGGTAGAAAAGAAAGAATAGAACACCTAGACGCTGACTACAGAAGCCCCCTGTCAGAGAAGTCCTATCCTGGTAAATTCCTAAAGCCATGTAAACACCGTGAGGCAAATCTTTCTGTCTGTTTTGTTCCCTGGTATAGTGAGGGGAAGCATTTTGTAAGTGTTTGATAAGCTTTGTTGACTGAAACTCCTTTCCCGAAAGCCCTTCCAGGAGCTGGCTTGGAACCCTGAATACCTGAACTCAATCCTTCTTCATTATGAAAGGACAGAACTGGCATCCTTAAGTTGTCCTCTGACCTCTACCTGTGACACACACACATGCACCTTATCTCTCCTTGCCCCTTCTCTTTTAAATTAAATGGTAGCTAATAAATATCATAGAAAAAAGAAAAACCCTCCAGAACTATAAATAAATAAATATTGCACCATAACAATGGTCAAAAATCAATGCATTTTTACAAAATAGCCTATAGAGGAACTCAATAGAGATAAGAACACACAGAGGAAACCTTGGGGACTATAGCTGAATGAGTGAAGGGAAATGTCCCTATTATTGGGGTGGCCTGAGGAGGGGCAACTTGGCATGCCACAGAGGCCTGAACCCCCACAAGTGTAGACAAGCCAAAGAGAACCCTAGGGTCCATAGAAGCGGCCAGGCAAGAGGGTGGGAGGGAGTGGGATGGATTGATGAAGGGAAGCAGGGATAAGTACTCAATATGTTTGTTAACTAGGAGAAAAATAAATTAATAAAATAAAAGTTTTGTTAAAAAGTAATATTCAATTAGACCCAATAAAGTCTTTCCATTCTTTTCACTGTTTTCTATTTTACTTCATTGCACATATACAGTATATTATGATCATATTGGCCCATATGCTCCCTACTCCTGCTGATCCCGTTCTTCTCATGTAACCCTGGTTGTTACTTTCATGTTTTTTTATAGTTCTTATGCAGACAGCCACAGTTTCTGAACGTTCATTATTGCAACAGCCATGCTATGTCCCCAAGACAGTGTTTTATAACATGCCTTGCCATCCTCCAACTCTTCATTATATTCCTGGAGCTGGCGATCCAGACATTCCCTCAGAGCTGAGCACTGAACAGTCATATATTAGTAGTATTTTGTCCAGTTCTAAGTCTCTGTGTTAACTGTTTCTCCTTGTATCTTTCAAATCCTATTTCTTAATCATATGTGTCTTGGTATCTTATGCTTCAGAAATACCTTGCGAGTTTTAAAGAATGCTATCATTCAATGCTCATATCGACCTTGCAACATGATTAAAACTAATTCTATTCCTACTTCATAGATGCAAAAGTTGCAGATCAAAGCATCTTAGGGTTTTCTAGTTGTAATAAAATGCTCACAAAACAACTTAGGGGTGAAAGGGCTCCTGATTTGGGGTATAGTGCAGTCCAACATGGTGAGGAAGACCTGGTGACAGGAGTGGGAAGCTGTAACTAGTCACAATGAATCTGCATACAGAAAACAGGAAGAGAACAGGAACGGGGCTAGTTCGAGTCTTGCCCGCCTCCAGTGACATACTTCCTCCAGCAAGGTTCCACCTTCCAAAGACTCCTTCTTAAGCAGTGTTTCTAAATGGGAATCAAGCGTTTAAACATCTTAAACATAGTTTAAAAATTTAACATTGAAACCATACTGAAAGGCTATATATAACTTGCCTCAGCTTCCCAAAAGGCTTTAAGCTTGCTGCCTCCTGTTTGCTTCTCTCATGATTACCCTACACTTGTTACCTCAGGTTTGTGCTCCTGGCAAGAATAAAAGGCAGAGTTAGTAAAGGGGGTATTTTGAGTGTCTACTGATAGCTAACCTGGACCCAATTAGAACCCAGGAAGAAATCTCCAAGCCACAAATGGTTGGGCTGCTAGGCAATTTTCTCCAGATTCTCCTAACAACAGCCTTAGATTTGACTATCTAGTAGAGCAAACTGCAGCTGTCATATCTTTGCAATCAGATAGTATAATAATTTGGCTTCATGTATTTATGATGAAACTGATTTCTAAAAAAGAAAACATGCCTCTACAAAGGGGGATTGAAAGAGCTTTAACTTTGTTGATACTTTATGGTTTTTACTACTATAATAGACATGAATAATATAAAATATCATATGTGACATCATAGCTATAATTTCACATTAATATATGTATAACTAAGTCTTTGAAAATGATGGCCATAATGCACAATTATCCTTTATCAGGAGAAGACTTCCCACTGTAATCTGTCCTAGAAATAAATGAACTTCAGAAACTCCAAGAAAGTAGAGGAAACAGAATTCTCACATACCATGTTGCAGGTATTGTTGAAGCATGCACAGAAAGCTTAGAGTAGTCAGCTCTGTCCTGCTACAAACATCACTCCTTGTGGAAAAACTCCCTGAGGGCCAGAGAATTTTGTCTTGATGAGATTCCATGTGGAAGAATTGGATGTGCTGAGGTTTGAACCTGGGTCTGAGTGGTTTCACAGCCCATTTCCTATTTCAACCACCTTACTTTGACCTTGGATGTATTTCTCCCACTTGCACCTAAAATCCTCAAAAGCTCATATGTGAACATTTCTTTGCCTCTGACTGACGAATGACTTTTGCAAGAAAGTAGGAGCTTTTCTTTCTTTGAACCCTAAACTTCAGTTTCTTTCTTTTTTTTTTTAATTTTTTTTCTTCCCCACCTCTCCCCCAGTTTCAATTTTATAAAAAACAACAAACAAAAGCAAAACACTACTACACCTCTTTCTTGTTTCAGACACTAACAGTGACACTTGCAGCTAGCATGTTGCGGTCATCTGTCGTCATTAAAGAGCTGAGCTGAGCTGACGTTAGGTGAGCTCCGCCGCTTAGCCGGATTCAAACGGTAGGCCTTGGCTCGCTCCCACGCTGGTGCTCTGGGGCAAACTCCTGCCCTCCTGCTCCCTACCTCTGGATTCCAGGACCATGATACCATCAACTTGTTGGAATCAAAAGAGGCCTGAGAATGGTACATTTCTCCAAACCATTTCTGTGTGTGTGTGTGTGTGTGTGTGTATGTGTGTGTGTGTGTGTGTCTAGGTCTGTATGTGTGTGTAGAAGAGGACCCTTGAGTGTGTATGTCTGCTTGGGAAGGCCCAGGGGTAACGTCAGAAACCACTCCAGATTGCTCTACCTTGTTATTTCTTTGTCTGATGTTTTCCAGCCTCCATCTTCCAGGGCCAGAAGTGCAGACTGCTGCCATTTCTGACTGGCTCTACATAGGCCCTGGATCCAAACTAAGGTCCTTTTGCTTGTGAGGCAGAAGGCTTAACCCCTGAGCCATCTCTCCAGCCCCCCTCTGATTCCTTAGTTCTTAGGGGTTACCGCAACAGGGAGGTTCTGATCCGCACTTTTTAACTCGTGTTCGAGACTGAGCTAGGACAGAAGATGATAAAAACTGCAACAGTGAAGAGGTAACAGCAAAGCCAAGAAGCATAACTCAAAAATCTCAAAACTCTGTGTTGCTTGGTCTTGAGGGGTAGCCTGTCATCGTCCTAAATGTCCATGAAGCCAACCAGGTTTCTATATCTCTGCACTTCTACAGGATTAGGCTGGTATCTCGTGGTCAGCAGGCCAGAGTTCCTGCATACATCTGTGTCCATCACGGCTAGGCCCTCTGGGCACCTAGAAAATGATAGACATTTATCTGAACAAAAGGCCCAAACAACTCACACTCTTCTGTGTCACAACTACTGGCTTCTCTCTTTCATTTTTCATCCCCTTTGGTGGATTTGGATTTGGCCTGTGATACCACAACTGTAGACAAACCATGGCGTGTACACATCACATCAATTCTCCCTGATCCTTAGCAAGACTGGGGAATGGAAATAGAATTCTGGTCCCTTTTTACTAATGTGGAAAGGTAGCTCAAGGCAAGGAAGAGACTGTAAATTATCAGGGAAGTTAAAAAAAATTCCATGAAGAGGGAGGGCACGGTAAGTATGCACATATTAATAAACAAAACTGAGCAACAAATGTAAAATAATCTTACTTTCCCACTATGCCCATAAGGATGGAGCTCATGTTGGAATAGCCTGAGATTAATGGCCCAGAGAAACACATAGGAAAATAGATGTCTCGAGGAAGGTTTTTTAAAATCTCTCTATTAATTTTACCATGATTCACTCATACTAAAATAACTTCCTTTAGACGCATTTGTTACATGTTTTACTATTTACATGCGAAGACTCATTTGTGGCTGCTCACTTTATAAAAACTTTGTATTTATATATACATGCATAGATCTGTTAACATTTTATAGATTTAAATGTGTGTGTGTATGTGTGTGTCTGTGAGAGAAAGAGAGACCGAGAGAGAGAGAGAGAGAGAGAGAGAGAGAGAGAGAGAAAGAGAGGGAGAGAGAGAGAGAGAGAGAGAGAGAGAGAGAGAGAGAGGGAGAGAGAGAGAGGACCATGTGTGAGCCTGTGGAGGCCCAACGATAATATGGGAATCACCTTGGATTGTTCCACCTCCTTATCGTTTTGCTCCCAGTCTCTGCCTTCCAGGGTTGCCTTTTTTTGGCTGACATTTTTACAGGGGTATCTGGGATGCAAAATCAGATCCTTCTGCTCTCAAGGCAAAGATTTCAGCCCCTGAACCATCTCTCCAGCCCCATACACACACATTTAATATGTAGATGAACCAAATTGCGTTTCAATCTTGAAATGACAGAAGTCATATTCCAACCTGACTTGCTTGACGTCAGACACTGAGGAGTCCATCCGCTAAATTATTGCTTCTCAACTTTGGTTGCACATTGATATTACTTGGAAACTCCTGAGAACTTATAAAATTCTGATCTTTGAGTTTCATAGGCAGAGTCTGATAGGATTGGCCTGGTACATATTCCAACTTACATACTTTGAAAAAAGCTCTAACTGATGTTAATGTGCACCAAGGTTGAAAACCACAGATTCAGACTAAATAGCCTTGTACATTTGTCTCTTGCTTTATCTGTGACAACTAACCACATATTTATCAGAAGTTCCCAATGGATTTCTGCAGATCAAACATAGGTGTTCCTAAGACTGTTTGCCTTTCTGGAGCTAGACAAGAATACATGTCTTGCCTTTCCATCTTCTAGAACCTTTTGCATAGGCATAGACTGCATCCCTTCCTCCAGCTTCACCATGAGCAGCCACAGGACATTGTTCTGACCTTTCTTCTACCTTCTTTCCACATTGAAAGTTCCTTAGGATGCCACTGGGCCTGCCCTGTTATGCAAAGTTATCTTATCTAGCTTATGTTAAGATCAGATCATTAATGACCATAATTCCATCTACTACTTTCACCATGTAAGTCTACATGTTCATAGGTTCTGGGGATTAAAACATCGACTTTTTAGGGGCCAATATTCTGCGTACTACACAATTGCAATTTTAAACTAAGTAAACAAACAGCAAGATTACGCCTGCTCGATAAAAAGTAATCATTTTGCAAATGGGTGATGGACCCCTCCCTCAGTGAGGTTTCCTACTTTTATTACATCTACCCTTGAATGTGCTATTATAACAAGACTCCAGTTTAACAGCTTTTTGTCTCTGGCCAGGGGGTGACATACAGTGCCCAGCAGGATGGAGTGAAGGGCATTGCAGGAGCAGCAAAACTGCAAAAGAAAATCAACAAACCACAATCCAGAACTTCAGAGACTCTATATCAATCACATAGAACTAGGCCAGCCTAATCTCTCCCCATCTTGAAGCTCAGGGACATTTGCGGAAGAGGGGGCGGTAAGATTGTAAGAGCAAAAGGATGGGAGGAACAACGATTTGCAAGATTCTCAACAATAGTTGGGGCCAAAGCAATCATAATGGGACTTTGCATGCCCTGCGCAATGTCCAGCGCACTGTTGCCCTCATAAAGTCTAGCATCTGTTAAGGGCACCGAGATCCCTGGAGGCAAGGGATTGACAGCCATAGTAGTGCTCCTATCCTTAAGGGGAACAAGAGAAAGGGCTTATGGAAATGCCACTGGGTCCTTATAAGTCATCGGAGAGGAGGACCCAGTGGAGAGTCAGGCGTACACAATAAAGGACTCTCTGGGAATTGGGGGGGGAGGCACTGGGGGATGGGGAGGGAGAGGAGGGGGAGGAGGAGGTTTGGGGGGAGGAGGGGAGAGGGAGGGAACTGGTAAAAAAATTTTAAATGTATAATTACATTTTTAATAAAAAAAAAAGATTACCCCTGCTCACTGTGGGTGAAGCCAGAGAGCAATACATTCTTTTGGAGGAGAGTCAAGTTAGAGCTGATGGATATAGGAATACATCTCCCTTCTGCTCCCTCCACTACTTCTCCCTGCCCCCTCCCCCTCAGTAAGAAGAGCAGCAAGAGCCTGTCATTCTCTGGCCTTCCCACAGCTGCTGTCAGAGCACTTGAAAACAGAGCCCAGGTGACCACCGCTCCCAAACCATCCCGGGATGAAGCAATATGTGAGCTGCCATCTGTTCCGGTGGGTTCCAACTGACACTGAGCAGGTGTACAGCATCCGGGCCAAGCATCTGGAGGGAGGGGCATTCAGAGAGAGGAGGTACTGTTTTCGCTTTATTAAAGGAAGGCTTAAGAAATAACAGAGGGCTGGTGTATCTCTCTCTCTCTCTCTCTCTCTCTCTCTCTCTCTCTCATTTCTTAAGAAATAAAAGTTGGTTCTGGTTTTCATTCTGAAAATTTCAAGGAAACACTTTGAACATGATGCTCTTGCTGATTTACAAATAATTCTCCAACATTCAGAATCGATCAATTATCAAGATGCAGAAGCTTCCAAATATTTATAATGACAGCACTATCATTATGTTGAGCTATTATGACAGGAAGGGGAGGAGAGCAGCTTAACCTCAGTCAAGGTGTATGTCTGGGAACATGTGTTTTCTGTATGTTAATCTGGAACTCATATAAGTTTGCAATGTATTGTCAGTTCTAAATAACAATTCCTTAGTCATACAGACCATTGAGCTTATGATCATGAGCATTTTTATTTCTGAATATCTACAAATGACTTTTCAAATTAAATGTATCACTTATGGCGGCAGGTGAGAGGAAGAGAAGAAAAGAGCAAGATGATTGATACTACATGAGCAACCAGTGAGCTTGCATGTTGCCTCTGAAGAATCCATCTTAATCAATGTTATTGCCTCTGTTCACGTAGAAATGAGTGACTGGGATGTATAAAATATGCCATCAACTTTTACAAAAAAAATAAGCAGTTTAGACCATTTATTTCCATAAAACAGTGATGTGTACCATACATCAAGCCTATGTGTTTCTGTGTGACCGGCTTCGCAAGCTGTGAGTTGACAATCTAAGTTCAAATTATGTGTGCCCTGCCCAGTCTGTAACTGTATGACATAGGATTGTCCCAGATGCGCTGCAGGAGGTACGTTTTGTGGACTGAGAAAGATCCCCTGGGCTTTGTAATGCAGATGAAACAGGGCAGAGGGGAGCCAAAGGGGATAGAAGGGCCTTGATTGGAAGGTTCCAGTGTTCCATCTGTTACAGCCCTTGCCTTTTCATTAATGCCACGTGAAGGCAAGCAGAGCCACAGCTGGTGGAAAGGTAACTGCTTGACAGGCTCAAAGCTTGAATCTCCTCTCTTCTGACAGGGCCGGACGTCTGTGGGGACTGTGCACAATGATTCACCTTCAATTCAGGTCACTTACTCATGTGACACAGGGATAAGCCGTTACCTCCGTGGATCAGGTGGAGCTGGGTTTGCATTACAGATCTTCCACTTCCTCACTGCGGGCCCATTAAGGCATTCATCATCCTAAAGGTTAGCATCCTTATCTGAAAAAAATAAAGGAAATTTAGTAGTATTAAATTCCAGTGCTATAGCAAGCATGCCTATGAACCTGTCGACAAATGCTGCATTGAGTTTCTTCTTTCCTCCATGCTATCTGCATTGCGTATGGATGAAGACTAGAAAATAAAAAAGAAGCACCCTTTTGATGATTAATAAAATCAAACATGTGCAAGCAAAATTTAGACGATAACTTTCAAATGGAGTCAATCTTTTATCTGCATCTTTTTTAATAGTTTAGAGGCAGACTGCCTAGACAGGAATTCTAGTGTAGTCTAATCTTGGACAAGTAATTGAAGACTCTCAGAGCTGTAGTTATATGAGGATAATTGTAACTTCAGATGTTTGTTGTGAAGATTAAGCATGTGAATGGATATGAGCATCTTCAATAGTGCTCATCCTGAAGCGTTGGCAACTTTGAACGTTTTGGTGGTGTTGGCCCCACCTTTACTATCCTTTCCTAGCTTCCCATTTGGGCAGTTCATTCATTTCCCCTAGATTGTCTGTCACAATGAAATAGAAGATAATTCTCTACCAGGTTTCTGAGATGATTCAGAGCTAGGTGAAAGTCTGAACCTGAACAGAATCCTTGGACTGCAATGAGATCACAGGAGGGGAAAGCAGTTGTTCTGAATCTATCCGCCTCTTCATGTTACTGACTTTGTATGCACTGAGGGTGAATAGTATGAACCCCATTTATTTGGGGGATAGAAGAGCAATAGAGATCCATATTTTGTTTTAAGTTGAGTGACTGGCAAGACTAGGCAAACAGAAGCCATGATCATGCTGCATATACAGGCAGGTAAGACTGGGGCAGTTTCAAAAATCTCTATACTACAAGCTCAGCCAGATAATGTTTTCAGGGCATGACAAGGCTACTGCACCCATGAACTCATTGCTGTGTTTGCTTCCGCTAGATCTGCACATGATTTGCCTATCAACATTTCACCACGGAAAATGATAAATTCCATGAGCACCCTACGTCCCTAAGAAACTATGCAAGGTTAATGCCAGACGGGGAAAGGTGAGTTGCTTTCCTCAGAGGTATGCCCACTGATGTATCATTGGCTCTAGCGAGAGCTCAGGCACATGCCAATGCAGGCAACCCAGACGAAACTCAGTGGGCTATACATGAAAAAAAATGGGAGGAGATTGGTTGGGAAGAAGAAAGTTTTCAATGAGAGGAGGAGACAGATGGGATCAGGTAACAGGAGAGAAAATTCACTGTATTCATGTATGAAACTGCCAAAATTAAACATTTGTTAACAATGAAAAATAAAGTCCTTGAAAGAAAAAAATATGCCATACCGTGGTCACACAGAATAATTCTACTAATCTCCAATCAGATGGAAAAGCAAGACTTGAAGGAACCTCAAGAACTGGGAGAAGACACCTGGTGATGAGAGAGACAGCACCAAAACAAGGTACCCTCTTAAGTCGGCATGTCGCAATATAATAGCTCACTCTCCTGAACTTGGATGCACCCTATGGAAAAGGAGATGAGATCTTCAGGTGCCTGAGATGTGTTTTCACATATTTCCACTATCTGGATCATAGGGTTTTTAAAATGGAAACTAAACTGGATTTCAGAAAAGACTTTCTCTTCCCCACTGGAGTTCTAGACTAAGACTCATTGATTACATGTGAAAACATTTGTAGACTCATTATTCATTACATGTAAAAAAGATTTGCAAAAATAACCATCTTTAAAATAACAATCTTAAATTGATAACTGGACTCAAGTGATTTCCATATCATGCATTTTATGATATTCTTATGATTCTTTCAACCCATAGCTTCTCCCTCTTTCATTTTCTGTATGACTTATCTGCTGAAGAAGACATCAATAGTGTGATTCTCTATAGAGTCTCTGCTTGTCTAGAATGTGTTGGTTAAAAACTGTGGTAATATTGTGCAAGTCCTTCTTCCCCCTTAGGCTAATAGTTACACACATTCTGGAGCTTGATGTTTGGGTTAAAAAAGAAATCACAGATGATGTTTCATAATTACAATGGGTGGATAACTGTTTTTCTCTTCATGTGATGTTACTAGCCATTAATTATCATTGCCTAGGCCAATTATTTTATTAGGGGTTTGAGAAATGATCTAATTCTTGCCTCTTTCATCTACTAGTTAGATTAGATTCTTAAGCAGAAACTTCCTCCTTGAAATGCATGGTCTCTCTGAGACTGTGTAGAAAACTGTAGAAGATCCAATTTTTTTCTCTATGTTTCAGTTTTCAGAAAAATGAGAAGTAGTCTTTTCCCCCTAGCACACTCCAAAGGTTACAAATAACATTTTTTTCCTCTTAAAATATCATTGTAGCATTATTGGTGTTTTACTTTTCTGATGTATTTTAAGGCACACATACATTATTCCTATACTTGTTCAAATTGCTTCACCTTGGTCCAATATGAATCTGAACACTTTGGTTCCTAAGTCATTTTCTTCACAGCCTCAGTGTTGTTTTTTTTTAAATATAATTTCCTTATTTTTTGGTTTGATAAAGCATTTCCAGCTTATTTTGTACATTTCAAACTGTCATAAATCTGGAACCAGACATTTCTCTGAACAGCCCCGGCTTCTCCAGGAGAGATATTTAGAGAACATTTGGGTGCTGGTAGTGGTTCTTGCTACTGAGCTGGTTATTATTTCTGTCTCCTCCATGTGCCAGCCTCTATGTCATGAATACATACTGATTTCCAACTCAACTTGCAAATTACAGGGGCTTTATTTAACTTCTTTAGTTCTCTATCTTTTTCTCTTATACTAAAGTTCTGGAACCTGATGATTGTAATTATAATAATGTAATTACTTTATTGCTTGCCTTATGCCATGTAAAATATAGAAACATACATCATATTAATAACTTTAAGATAACCATATGATAATATTACTGAGAATAGGATTTTTCTCTTTAGTTTTTCTCCCCTAGAATGTGTCTCAATAAGAATGTGTAGACATGTAATTCAGTTGAAAATATTGCTATGGGCTTTATTAAAAAATTTAATGATCACATTTTATAAAATATTTTCTTTCAGGGGAGATGGTGTCATTGCTACATAACTTTGCTTTATAATCATGGATGTCAGTCTAGCTCTTGGCCTATCCCTTCACCCTGCTCCTGTCTTTCTGTGTGTCATTTTCCACTTTCATCTTGTCCAGATTGATGTGAAGAATTGATTCACTGCACCAAAGATGAGTAGTCTGCCCTTCAATGTTCAGCAAATGGCAACTGTCTCTTTGAGAAAGTTATATGACAACTTATTGTCTCCAAAGCGTCAAATTCTCATGCTCTAATCCATAAAAAGTTGTTATCTTGGATCTGCTTAGCTAAATGATCCAAGCTTTGCTTCAGAAGCATCGAGCTTCCACAGACATAGATATGCCTTGGCACCTTATGGTCATACAATGAGTTAATCTCATTAGTCTTGATTTCCCATGTGCAAAACAGTGATAATATCCAATATCTTATTACGTGCATATGTGTGTAGATATGTGTGTGTGTGTGTGTGTGTGTGTGTGTGTGTGTGTGTGTGTGTATGTGCGTGGAATTATTTTTCTGATGCCAATCCATCTTGTTTTTGTTTTTCTCAGATTCAGTGTCAAAGATTTTAAAATGCTTTTCTGATAATATTCTGATAACAAGTGCCACATTCCTGGTACTTCTAGTATAATTTTGTTCCTGGGTTCTAAGTGAATGGCTCAAGGCTTTTTCCCCCTTGTTTTCCTCTATGCTCCTCTGCATAGGGACTACCCATTCTTGTTCCTTTCTTTAAAAGACATTTTTTGTTTTTTACATATTACTAACATAGGATGTTTCTTTGGGGTTACTTCCCATAATTTTTGGGTTTTAAGTCCCTCTGTCCCTCCTATCTCCCATGTCTCTCCTATCTCTCCCATCCCCTCATTCCCCACTATGTATTTTTCCCATTTATTCCTTCCCTCCCACTTGTCCTGGGATCCTAAATCTCCCCTTGAAAAGGTTTCACCCTAACCATCCCTTCCCTTTTCCTATTCACAAATCTTTTTTGAATTTTCTGGCTCTTACAGTGCTTCCAATCCAAATACATTGACAAGGATATCAATTCAATCATCTGCGTATAAAACAGAACATGTGGTGCTTGTTTCTGTGTTAGAGATACCTCAGTCAATATTAAAGCTTCTAGTTCCATCCACTTACCAGAAATTTCCACAATCTCATCCTTTCTGATGGCTGAGTAATATTCCATGGTGTAGATGCACCACATTTTCATTATCCATTCCTCTGTTGATGGGCATGATGGCTGATTCCATTGTATTGCTATCGTGAATAGCACTGCAATGAACATACATGAACAAGTGTCTTTGTGATAAGATGCAGAGTCTTTTGGGAATATTCGAAGGAGTGGTACAGCTGGGTCATATGGCAGTTCCGATTTAACTTTTTGAGGAACCTCCACACTGATCTCCATACAGGCTGTATCCGTTTACATTCCCACCAGCAGTGGATAAGTGTCCCCTTTTCTCCACAGCCTTGCCAGCAATCTCTGTTGTTTGTATTCTTGATCTTAGCCATTCTCACTGGAGTAAGACGGTATCACAAGGTAGTTTTAATTTGCATTTCTCTGATAATCAAGGAAGTTGAGCATCTTTTAAGGTATTTGTTTGACATTCCAATTTCTTTTTGAGTGAAGTCCCTGTTTAGTTCCAGAGCCCATTTTTGAATTGAAATATTTGCTGTCTTGGTGTTTAATTTTCTGAGCTCTTCGTATACTCTGGAGATTAATCCTTTGCCAGATTCATAGCTAGCAAATATTTTCTCCCATTCTGTGGACTGTCTTTTTGCATAATTAACAGTTTCTTTTGCAGAACAGAGGCTTTTTAATTTCATGAAATCCCACTTGTTGATTATTGGTCTTAGTTCCTGGGCATTTGTTGTTCTGCTTAGAAAGTCTTTACCTAGGCCTATCAATTCATGTGTACTTCCTACTCTTTCTTCTAATAATTACAGAGTTTCAGGACCAATATTGAGGTCTTTGATCCATTTGGAGTTGACTTTTTGTAAGGTGAGAAGCAACAGCCAATTTTTTACTCTTCTACATGTAAGTGTTCAGTTTTCCCAACACCACTTGTCGAAGATGCTGTCTTTTCCCCAGCATGCATGTTTGGCACCTTTGTCAGAAATTAAGTGGCTGTATGTATGGGAGTTTATATCTAGGTCTTCTGTTCTGATCCATTGGTCCGTGTATCTGTTTTTTGTTTTTTTTTTTTTTTTTTTTTTGCCAGTACCAAGCTGTTTTTATTACTATAGCTCTGTAATATAGTTTGAAATCTGGTATAGTGATACCTCCAGCAGTCTTCTTACTGCCCAAAATTGTTTTGGCTAATCATAGGGGTTTTTTTTTGTTCTTCCATATGAATTTTGAGATTGTTTTGTCCAGTTCTGTGAAGAATTGCATTGGGATTTTATTTTGGAATTACATTGAATCTGTATATTGCTTTGGGTAGGATGGTCATTTTCACAATATTGATCCTTCCAATCCATGAGCAAGGAAGGTTTTTCCACCTTCTAGTATCTCCCTTAATTTCTTTCAATTGTGTTTTATAGTTTCCATTGTACAAATCTTTTATTTTCTTGGTTAAATTTATACCAAGGTATTTTATTTTCTTTGTAGTCATGGTTTATTGGATTGATTCTCTCAGTGTTTTCTCAGCTTGTTGTCTCTGATATATAGGAAGGCTACTGATTTTTGTATCTTACTTTTTAAGACAGAGTTTCTCCCTGGGACCTAGAACTGACCAAGTTGATGATGCTTGCAGGGCAGTGAATTCCAGGGATGCCCCTATTTCTACTTCCCCAATCTACAACGCACCACCTTACCTGACTTCTTTTTGCTGTGGGCTCTTAGAACTGAACTCAGGTCTTCACGCTTGCACAGCAAGCACTTGACTCACTGAATTCTCTGCCCAGTCTTGATATCTAACATTATGCAAGAACTAAGCAAACAGTAGCTAGAAAGCAACCTAAATAATACTTGGAATATAACTGTGTCTAAGAAATGCTTGCTGGTACAAGAGAGATGGCTCAATTGATAATGTGCTTGCTGTATAGGCATGAGGACCTGAGTTCAGATGCTCACCACCCATGGAAAAAGTCAGGCGCTGCAATGTGGGCCTGCACTCCAGTACTGGGACAGAAGTTAGAGACAGGCAGATTCCTCAGCCTATCTGAATTGCTGAGCTCCACGTTCACAGAGAAATCAGGTAAAGAGCAATTGCAGAATACACAGAACATCAACTTCTGGCTTCTACAACACGTGCGTACGCATACCTACATCTATATAAACACGTGCACACCACACTCAGTCCATACATCCTGCCACACACAAACACACTCACATTAAAAGAAACGTTTGCTTCATCCCGGTCCCCCTCCATTTTTAGCTTAATTTACGTTAGAACGATCCTAGTTATAATTGAGAGAAGAAGGGTCTTGTGTTGCCTGATTGACCATATTTCCAAAAAGTTAATCCCTCCTACAACTTTCATCTGCATTTTTTGCTGACACACTCTCAAGACCTGTCTTCCACATTCCTTACCCTGCTGAGTGCCCCCTGGATATATCAAAGGGTTCCAGGTGCTGTGTTTTGCTCATGATTTTGTTTAATGGGAGCCCCAGCAGGAGCCTGGAGAGTTTGTCCAGTATGGTCTCCTTCACTTCCCTGTCTATAGGGTGTTGTCCCTTGAGTGGTTCATCCATGGAAGTCCTATATTGCCCTGTGCTGATTTCTCACAACTCTGCCTGTTCCTTTGTAAACAGTCCCTTTATTAAACTCGCTTCAATTACCCAGTTTGAGTGGTGCCATCTGTTTCCTGCTGGGACCCTGACTGGTACAATTTCCAATCAAGAAAATAATAATGAGATTGTTAGTCGGAGAGGCACATTTTGACTCAATTCCTTCAATTATTCTAAAACCTTAAACTCATGCAAATTTAAATTATTGGAAAGCAAAATACCTAGATCTTAGTCAATCATCCCCAAACACAAGTCACTCAGTGTGCTTTGCTTTAACCTCAATGCCCTCAGCTTTTAGCCAAAGGTCAATACAGGAAATGTCATACGCTATCTCTATTCCTGCATCTCCAATAAACGTTCTGTTGAAAACAGCATCCATTAGCATGGCCAATGGCCCTGACACAGTGACTTAGAGAGAGCACAGGGCTTGGAGTTAAAAGGTCTAGGCTGGTGCATCTCCTTTCCAATTGAGTAGAAATGAACCATTTCTCTTAGCTTCAATCTATTCTCCTGTAAAACAGAAAAAAATATACTTATAGATTCTTTTGAGTAGGAATGAAAAAAGTGAGTTTTTAAACTAAAGTGCTACCTACATATCCATTGCTATGAGCATATTAAATTTGTTTAAAAATTTAGCACAGGTAAAAAGGTTTTCTTTACTAAAAAAAACTGCTGTGTCTTCTTTATTCTACTGGAAAGTATATGACTCATTGTGAATACATTTTTTGCTTTGATTTCTGAGGAATTCACAATAAATTGTAATATGTAACCATTAGGATTTGTTTTGTTACTATCTTTAACTAGTATTTGTAAATGTGTATTTACTTCCTTGTGCATAAGTTTTATTCCTGTATTGAAGATATTATGGTGCATATATTTTTTAAAGCACATAAATATGATTTTGTGGAGAAGATGAGTTTCAAACAAACAAAGCTATAAACTCCACAAAAGAAAATTTTGTTCATAATTTTACATTCTAGATGAAGATTCATTGTTTCTACAACAGTTTCCTTTAATTCTGCACCACACACAGTATTCATAATGGTGGATATTCATGATCTATTGTTTGGAAATCAACAAAGTTCACATCTGTCTACTTATAGTGAAGAAAGAAATATTTTATAGAGATACATACAGATGTCCTATCTGATAAATCTAGAAGGAGATCTAAACAACAAGAGTGATAGGAGAAAGGAGGATAAGGAGGAGTAAGAATGGAAGTGTCATCTTTCTAGAAGTATCATCTTTCTAGAAGTCAATGACATTTCAGCATTAGTCCATGGTCCTCCAGGGAGAGTAGAAATAGCTACCTTCAATTCACATATTTCTGCCCGTCAACATTATTTCACTGTTTGTTGTTCACCATGTGTCTTTGCTCATGAATATTCTGTTTTTCTTCTATCCAGGGAGCAGGTCAGTTTCACTTTTTGGGGCCAATCACTACATTCATTTTAGGAGACCATAGCCTCTCCATAGGCAAATCTAAAATGATAAAATGATAAAACTTTATCTTCTAGAAACTACATGACGGATGTTTCAAAACAAACCCCATCAATTAGACTCAAGTAAAGTTCTACCACTATGGGAGTATTATCTTATTGTTGGCAAAGAAGATTTTAATAACAGAAAAAGTATAAATGTGTCTAGTGCATAAAAGCTTCAAGTGGAGATGGTAGGTTTTAAAATTCACTCCCCACACTAAACAAAGATCTGGTCAAGTCTGTTATTAGGGAGGAGTTTACTGTTCTGAGACATCCTTTTCAATGACACTATTATTATTTGATACAAAGCATGGGGCACTAGAGCTTCTCTCTCTCTCTCTCTCTCTCTCTCTCTCTCTCTCTCTCTCTCTCTCTCTCTTTCTCTCGCTTTCTCTCTCCCCCTTACTTTTTAAAACAGGACCTCTCCTTGAACCTAGAGCTCATTGTCTTGGCTATATTGGCTGATCAGAGACCCTCTACCTGTCTCTTTATCCCCAGTGATTATAGTTCCTGATGCCTATCACTTTGCCTGGTTTTTACTTGTATATTGAGATCTGAACTCAGTTTCAAATCTTATACTTGCCCAACAAGCACTTTAACAATTGAGCCATCCCCTCACCCAGTCTCTTGCATTTCTAAAAGTATAGATAGATAAGTCTCCATCCCCCAGAAATTTTCTGATTACTTACCCTACACAACCACTGAAACTTTTCCTTGAATGTAAATCATGAAAACTTTCAGACAGCAGAAATGGAAAAATCCTACCATGAACACCTGAGTACTAATCACCTAAACTTAATTAGATTTTTTTGTAAAAATAAAAAAACCTACACATTTGTATATATTCATGCTTCTCCATGTTCATTATTCTAGCTTACTTTTCAAATTATATCATGGACTTCTATTTCCCTCAAAGCACTTCACAATGCCCATCATTAAGGAAAAGATGATATTTGATTGATAGCTATTTTCATCAGTTGTAAAATTTGCATACAACAAAATGTATGAATCTTTAATGTACTTTAGTTGAGTTTTGATAATGCACATATTTGTTGAACCAGAGAACATATCAAAATATTGCCACCACGAGCAGCAGGAAATCCTCTTTCTGCTCCAAAACCTTTTTTTCACTCTTTTACAATTTCATACATGCAGACAATGCATTTGATCATACCTACCCCTATCTCCCTGGACATTTCCCTATCATGTCCACCTCCTGCCTTTATGTCCTATTTTTTTAAATTGAACAATATAAAATAATATGTAAGCACTAAAAGAAAATACATTAAGGATGTAGATAGTTATGATTGAGCTCCTAGTTCGTATGGTTAAGAATATATGATAAAGCTGAGGAAGAACAGTTTTGTCCATCTTCTGTGAGACTAAGTTCATGGTGTGAGCAAGGGAAGCCCCATCCCATGGGAAGCCATCCACCTTATGGGCACACGGAGCTTTCTCCAGAACTTTCCAGTGCTTTTTACCCAACAGCCAATTGTGAAACATTATATAGAATCCTACAATATGCTTCCTTGGAATAAGCCTTCTTTCATTAAGCATGATGTTCTAGAAAATGATGCATGAACATATGTGTGATCTTACTCTTTATTTTTGGGTGATGTGACATTGTATGAGCAGAATATTTCTTATTCATTTCCAAATTGACTACCATCTAGTCTATTATGAAAAAGTTGCTACAAATGCCCTTGTACAGTTACTTTCATCTTGGGTACATAGAGTTTCAATTGCTGAGACTTCGAGTAGGTGTACATTTATGTGTGAAACTGTAAGATGATTTTCTCACAATTTTGTACAATTTATCCTCCAACAAACATGGTACAAGGAGTCCATTTGTCCAGTTCCCTACAATAATTATTAGCAGAAGTCACAGTTGACGGGCAGGAGAGGTGGCTCAGGGGTTAAGCCTCCACCTTGCAGGCGGAAGGTCCTGAGTTCGGATCCCAGATCCCACGTATAGACGCCAGGCGGAAGCGGGGGCGGCCTGCGCTTCTGGTCCTGGTAGGGCGGAGCCTGTGAATCCCGGGGCAGAAGGAGGTGGAGGCGTCCATGGTGGTTCACGAATTCGTCCGTGGTTCTACACAGGCACAGATACACACACACACACACACACACACACACACACACACACACACACACACACGCGCGCGCGTGCACATACACACGCACATGCGCACAGTTGAATAAATAATAATAATAATAAAAATTAAAAAAAAAGTCACAGTTGACATCATTGCTTCGTGTATTTATGTATTTCATGGGATCCTGTTGTGGTTTCGAATCATGTTCTCATTTGATTGAAGATATTGATTACTCATGTGCTTATTGATTGTCCAAACAGTTTCTCCTGTGAATCAGAGTTTAAGATATTTCACTCATTATTTCATTGAGTACTTTGAGTCCCCCTGAGTGAATTCTAGTTGCTCTTATGTTCTGGATTTATTTTCTTTGTAAGATATGGGTTTTACAAATATTTTCACCTATCTCAAATATGTTCATTTCCCTTTCTTATTATATTTTGCTGAATGTGAACATACTTGAAATATTCTTGACCTTAGGAAAGATACCACACATTAAATATTATATTAGCTGTAGGCTCTTAGGTGAACTTTGTCACATAGAGGAGATTCTTTGTATTCTCATTCTAAGGTTTTTCCTTTGATCATTAGTGGGCAAAAATTTTAAGTGGATTTGACTTTGCAATCATTAAAAAGCTTGTGTTTTCATTTGTTCTATAAATATGGCAAGTTATACTATTTGAACTACAAATGTTAAAACATACTAACCTTGAATTTATGGAATAAAATCTGCTTGGTTATGGTATGCTATTTCTTTTATATTTTATAAGATTAAATTTGCAAATATTTTAAGGTGCTATCATTTAATGTTCATGAAGTATAATTGATGAGAATTTAGTTATTCGGTTATACCTTTGTCAAGATTTGGAATTAGAGCTAGGACTGGCCACCTGAAAGTAACAGGGAATATTTTCTTCTCTATCTTTAGAAAGATTGTGTGCATAATATGGAATAATTTTTAAATGGTTGACAGAGTTCACTACTGAAACTAAGTCTAGAATTTATCTGATAGGAAGGAGATTGTTAATAAATTACTTTTATAGAAATTGAGATATTAATAAATAAAAAAGAAATTGAGATATTAAGGTTTTTCTGTTTAATTGGCTTTTTTAAAGAAATGGTTCACTTCATATAGTTATCAAATTCTTTGGCATAAAATTGTTACTATATTCTCTTACTATGCTTTTATTCTCTCTGTCCAAAATATATTGCTATTCTTACTTTTATTCTTGATGTTGGTAATGTATAATTTTTAATTTTCTTTATTAGTCTAGCTAGGGGTTATTAATTTTGATGCCATTACAAAAATCAAATTTCCACTTTATTTATTCAATCTATTTTTTTCAACATAATTTTTACTTTTTATTTCCTTCTTTCTAATCTCTTTAAACATTAGTTATTTCTGTAAGAGATTATATTTAAATCTTTCATATTTTCTATTATTAGTGTGTAAAGTTATGTGTTCATCTAAATGTTTATTGCACTAACTGCATATCAAAAAATTTTTTGTAATGTGGATTGGGTGTGTGAACATGTGTGTGGTTGTGTGTGTAGAAGAGGGCACTTTGTGTGTGCTTATGGAGGACCAAGAGTGACTTTGGGAACTTGGTTCTTTTATTTATGAAGCAAAGGCTGTAACCTTGGATCCATGTCTCCAGTCCCTACTATATTATATTTGAATTGTTATTTCAGTTCAAACTATCTTCAAATTAATCTTGTGCTTTTTCCCTTTAGCTCAAAATAAATCTTTAAATATTTGGAATTTCTCAGCACAAGTGTTTTATAGCGCATCAGTATACTAGACTCAACTGCGTACCTCAGAAATTCCTTCTGTGCTTCTGTTACAATGGCTAACAGGGTGATGAAGAACCTGTAATGGAAGTCACAGCTATTTTGTAGCTTACATAGGGTGTGACCAACGTATTGACTGGATTCCCTGGAACACAGCAGAAATCAGGCCTGCCCTGGCTCCATCATCTGAATTCTCCTGCGCTTTCCCTACTCAGCAAGATGATTCTCATTTCCATGTAGCATGTGTGAGTCAATGGTACAGCACTTAACATGCATGTGGTTCTGGGTTTAACCACCAGAATATATAAATAATATAATTAATGCCTGACTTGTCTAAGATGCCGTCATTGAAGGCAACAAGAATACATATAAATTGTAGTTCATGCTTATAGAGTTTTGGCTTGCTTCTAATCCTTTGTAGGATGTTTGTAGATATCAAACTCCAAAACTCACAAACTCACAAAGATGACAATAATAGTGGTACAATAACTAGTTAGCTAACTAGATAACTAAATCACACAATCATGTAAGCTAACATATGCTTGTGTATATCAGTCATGTATACATATATGTATGTATATATATTATGTGTAGTATATTATATAGTATATATTATTATATATATAGTATATATTATATACTATTTGAATCTTGACCAGGGACATCTATATATGCTATTGTTAATAATTTTATATTGAATTCTGTTTGTATCAAATAATATATTTATATGATTTTCATCTTTCAAAATTTATTGGGGAATTTATGGCTTGATTTTGTAACCATATCATTCATCACTGAAAATAACATGTATTGCTCTGGTGCTCAATGTTCTGTTTTATAAAAAGTGCATCAAAAGTTTTGATGGCACTATTTGCATCATTTGCATCTTTATTGAGCCTTTTTTTTTGCTTCACTTTTTTATGTTTCCCACAGTAGTGTTAAAAATCTCAAACAATGTAGAAACATATATTTTTTGCTTAATTATGTTAAAGTTTGCTTTGACCTTTTGAACTTTTACTACTTGGCACATTGACTCTCCTTATGCCTCTTAGCTGTCTGATAGTCAATAAATGTGACCAAAAATGGAAAAAAAATAAATAATTTAATTTTGTAAATATGGCAAATTATGCTACTTGAACTCCAATAGCTGATTTCACATCTTTAAAAACTGTGTTCCAAAGAGAAAGTATACCTGAGATGATTAGTTATATATACCCTCCTGGATAGTCTATGGCACCCAGTTATTCAGGTAAACACTTACAGTTTTCTTGAACTCTGTGTCTCACCCCCACCACCCCTGTAGAGGCATGTGACTGAATGAAAGGATCTTGAAAAAATTGAGAACAGTAAACGGTTTCTGAATGCACAGCAGCCAAGCATAAGCATGAAATCAAATGTGTGTGAATCCCAGGTGATGAGGCCAGGCTCACCGGTGCTACGTCCCACGGCTTCACTGTAGCCTTAGCTCTGAACACACCTCAGCCAGACTTAAGACTACTGTACATTATGAATCTCAGTGTTTGTAGTGTACCTAAGAAGTTTTCTATTCATATAGAAGCATAAAGGTTTAATTGCAAGAACCAAGGTCTTTTACTATTTCCCTACTGTCATTCTTCAGCATGTGTCAAATTAATATACCTTTGAGTTGCATTATTTAGAGCATCTGATATTAAATACCAATGTTGGAGAGGCTGATATGAGTTTCAAAACAATCAGTAGATGAATTTTGGCTTATAATTAGGATATAATTTCCAACAATTTTGAAATGACCTTAGACACAGTTCTGTTGTTTCTTTCTACATATTTACACGATACGGTCATTGACCAACTTTGGAAAATGGTCAGAACATTTTGTCCCGTGGCATCAAATAGTTAGCCAATATTTAATTCTTCATGTAAAAATAAATAGGTGAAAATGAATGTACAATACAATAACATTACTATGCACATTTGCCTACAATTTTAATAATGGTTAAATTGCATGTAAAAATTGTTTTAGAATAAATTTCTTTAGAATTCATTGTCAGAAAATATTTGATTTGTACACTTTTCTGTACATTTATGTTGAGAATCATGTAAAATAGTGTTTCTGTGAATGTGTTTTATACATGTTCTTAGCATCTATAGTCAGCAGCTATTAAGGAAAGGGGTTGCCATTAATAATCTGACTGTGTTCTACTTAATCGGGTAAAAGGCAACAAGAACAGCACAGATTTCTATGAAAAATTCCTGGTTAGAGATCATATCTTCAGCTCCTGCCTTGGGTTTTCCTGTTTACTAGCCTGCTGTGTCACTTTGTCAACATTTTCACAGATCCTAGACTGTACAGAAAGGAGTAACGGATAAGAGTCATTGTCTTTGGTTGCAGATTTCAGAAGTAAATGTCTAAGAGGCTATATTAGAACTTGGTCAAATTTTGAGGTTGTATAGGTGTTTTTGGGGTTTAAGAAATGACAGAGGCAATTTAAAAGTAGACATGACATCTCTCTGTTGAGGGAAAGAGCTCTACGGTTTTCCTGAGGGGAAAAGGTGAGATTCAAACTGTTGATAGAAGGGAACACATGCGTAGAATAAAGCTTGGGAACAAAATTTGCTCTGATGAGGATTCTGAATTTGTTCCTATGGTCATCAGGAAAGCAAAGATGCTGGGATAGGTGGTATCATTAGGCCTATGAAAATGGGTGATTTCCACAGATTTGGCCATTTCCGCTACGTGAATGAGTAATAATGGCAAGGAGGGACCACAGGTAGAGATGTGCATGGTAGAGTTACGCCGTGTATCACAGTGTACAGCTTGACAGTTTTGTCTGGATTTGTGACCTCTAGATTCAGTTGCAAGCCCTTTTACCAGTTTGATTTCAGCTCAAACCCCTCCGCTCTGTCTTGTTAGAAATGTAGGCCAATAGGTTGATCCCAGAGCAGTCAAGAAGACTGAATGGATGCTCTTCAGGTTAAGTTCAAATCGTAAGCAGAGACAGTTAGAGTCAGGAAGGTCACTGAGGTAGGTCTGGGCAAGGAACTTCCAGCATTTGGACAGGTCAGAGCATCAAAGATAATGATGTTGGAGAGCAAGACACACAAGAACAACCTCTGATCCTAAAATGAAGGCTGTTCACTGTCTGCCCTTATGCTACTCCCAGCCGGGCATGGAGAGAGCAAGGTTCTGTAGAATATGCCTGCAGTCAGAATTTTTAAGTTGCACTTTGCTTTTTATTAAGAAAGATGTAGAGTACCCGGATCTTTCAGATTCTCCTGATATTATGCCTAAATGACTTTAAGGCAGTGGGACCTACAGATTTGAATCAACATACAGAGACACAGACTCTTGTTAACTGCAAATGATAATTCATCACCCAATGATAGAATGAAGTGGTATAGCAAAATCATTTGGGGGCAGGAATCCACGAACCACGAAAGCAAATTAAATGATATCATGCAGGAAGAGGCCAGGGTCAAACACTGTTGTTATCCAATGAGGGAAATAAAAGAGGCGTCAACTTCGACTTCCAATGAGATTGAGATTTCTTTTCTTACTGACTCAGTACATCCTATCAAACAGAAACTTGCAAGATGGATGTGCTTGGAAGATCAGCAGCAATCATTTTAATAAGTTCATTTGAGACAACAAGCCCTCACAGAGATAATAGTAGCCAAACTGAATTCAAACGAGATCTTAAACAACATAGAAGGAGACTGGCATTTTATGAAAGAAGGGGAAAAAAGAATAGCAAGAGTCGCATTGAAGAAAGTAAAGTTGGCCATGCCAGCCGAAGGAGGGGATCATGCGTACCCATTAAACACTGAGCTACATCCACTCCTTTGTGTCAGCATTTAAGCTCTTAGTTGAGTCGCCGACCTTGAGTTATTCCCATAGTTGTCACCAAAACAGGCTGCCATAAATGCATCCCCGGGCTCATGTCTAGTGTTGTACTATGTCACTATCCTTTGAATTTCTGAAGCCAGAACATTGTGCTAACTGCCTTCCAGTGATTGCTCTTTATTCATCTACCTTTCCTCCTGCTGGCAACCCTGTTCACTCCAGTCTCTCAACCCTACTCCTTACTTTATTGCACCCTCCCATCCTTCAATTGCTCCCAGTGAGACCTCTGGAACCAATAGTATAAACAGATCCTATTGTTTCTTCTATAGCCTACTGCACAGTTAGTAAGCTTTCTGTGTCCTTTGGTTCTCGGTACCACTTCCTGATTCTTCACCCATCCATCATGCTGCAAAACTTCTTGTTCCTACAACCTCTTTGTCACCATTGTTTCCTCTGTTGGAGTCAGTCATTCCTCTTCATGCATCGTGGGTTCTTGACCCACAACATCTATGCCACGATCAGAGTGACTCTACATTCGATGTCAAGGAATTTTCGTTGTCTCCACCCCATGCTACTTAACTTAGCCATTTGCTTTCACAGCTTAGATCTTTGGTATTATATGGAACATTACATTTTCTGAGATATTAAGCTCCCAGACCTCCCAATATCTTATAGTCATCCTAACTGTCAACCCTCGTGACATCTTGTCCCTTTCATGTAGTTCCAGTCTATTAGTTGTGTTCTGGCTCCCATCATTTTATACCTAGATTGGCTTCATAGTGGATTGTTAAACTACTCTTTCATTAGTACCTACAGTTCACTTTCTTAAGATATTGCCATTTTGCTAATATGTTACTCTGGTTTAGCATTTTTATCTATTTTCTACTCCTATACTGGAATTGCTTAGTGTCTTTTTCTATTATTTCTATAACACATGCAACCATGTAGATCAGTGACTCCGTTGGCTTTAGTTGAGAAGAAACATGCTATAGGGACTCAAACTAAAAGTTTACATACCTTCATTTCTTTAATGAGTAACATATTTTAACCTGATCAAACTAAAAGTTTACATACATTCATTTCTGTAATTAGTAATAATATTTTAACCTGATCACTTTCTGCATAATGTCATTTCATTTCTTCTCATAGTTACTTGCCTCCAAAGTATTCTTGTTCTACCACTTCACCTTAATTCTTATTGGGTGATTATTGTTGGTGATTTATTAAAAAATGTATACTTCTTTATGTTTTTATTTGCAAGTATACTTCTCACTGTCTTGGAGTCATCTGGGATATTCTGATTAAAGACTAATGCAACCAGCTCTTGGTCATCTGCCTTTTCTATTTATCACTTAGACTTTACTAAACCTTCATTGCTTTGAACTGTCCCATCCATTTCAGCCTTTTTACTCTTAGCAAATAATCTTGGGCCTCATGAGAATAACAAAACCAAAGCATCTCAATGTTTCTACCTCCTTGATGTACTTTCAGGGCACAAATTCTTCTACAGTTCTCAATGATGGAGTTGTCCTTCTTCATAACAGCCAACCACATGTCTTAATCCTGGAGTAGCTTCTACATTATTTCTAGTCACACCACACTTTTCCAACATCCTTGCTATCTCGTGAATCACTCATTCACTCTATCTCATTAGCCAATAAACACTTCATGTTAAAGATACCATCTCTGCTGTCTCACATACTCCTATGCCAGGTCTCCTCTTTTCAAACTCCCAACCTCTCAAACATCTTGAAAGAGTAGCCTGTACAAGCTACCTCTGCTTATTTATCTTCCCCCTACTTCTCAAAATACTGTCCATAATGCTACTAAAGTTACAATTTTCTTTGAATAGTCAAATACCTTATTTATTTGTCAATAATTTCAATAATTTACAAATCCTCATGTTGATATATGAACACACATAAGTATATTCATTCTAACTGTACTTATTCCTAAAACTTATATGACTATTCATCCATCAGCTATAAAGCTCCTTCACTCTGTAACACAAACTCCTTACTGCCAACAGGTATGAAAGTGAGCATAGTGAGCTGATTTCCTTGTTTTTCTTGTAATCGACTTTGGCATCTCTATTCACCCAGTCACTGAAAGCTAAAGCCTAGGAAACACTTGCACTAATCAATAAAGATATGCCAACCTAAGCTGCCTGATATTTCTAGGATATGCTCTGTTCTAACTCAAATACATACTCAAGTCTATACATCCTATCATCTCTTCCTTACAACAGCTCAATGGTTCGTCTTCAGTCCCATCTACCTCAGTCCATATTGCAAATAGAAGTGAGGAAATACCCCTTCCCTGGCTAATGCCCCAGGGAGTCCCATTTTTTACAGTAACATTTACCAGGATCCTCATGAAGTAACCCTCCAACAGAATACTCCCATTTCCAGCTCTGCATTTTATCCTTCAACAATCCTAAGTTGCTCAGAGCTCCCAGTTTTTAAGGGTTCCCTGTTTGGTTCTTTAAGTATACCAATATCTCTGCTGAAATGCCAATCCTCAACACTTATAACATGTCTTCAAAATTATGCCTTCAAATACTGCATGTTATCCTCAGAGTTCATTTTCCACAATGATTTATTCCTTGTGGTTTCATAACATCTTAACTAAATCTTCATTAAAATAGTGGTCAAGATTACCAGAGCTCTACCTTGTCAAATACAGTAATCAATTGTCCATGTTTACTGTCCTTAAACTCCCTTTAGGAAAAGATGGCTACTCTGATTTCAAATACCTGCATCTGTGATATAAGTTTTTTTTTCTTATAGCTGTGTGGTTTACATTTCTTTTTCTTTACTTTTTACTAAATGTTGAAATGCCTTGGAGATTAGTCTTTATCCTTCTTTTATATCTGAATTCATCCCCAATAAAAAAAATTATTCTCATTGCTTATGGCAGGGTCCAGAGTGAAAGAGTATAGCTAGGAATTCAGAATTAAAATACCCCCTCCACACACACACACACACACACACACACACACACACGCACACACACACATGCACACACACACTATATATACTAGTAAGAGTTTTCATGCTAACTTTGTTCCTATCATCCTTTTTTAATTCAAAGTGTCATTCATAAATGTTTTGAGTGTTTGTCATGGCTTGAAATGTGTCCCCCACAGTCTCATGTTTGGCATAGAAAAAGATCATCTACAAATTTTAAATGCCAAGTATATACAATGCCTCTTCAGTAATATCCTCTCTCCTGAGTATCAGATCTGGATGCTTAAAACTGTCTTCTCACATTTGCAGGATCATAATGCCCCCTTGGGTCATAATCTCTTCCTTTCTAAGTCTTGTCTATCTAATTGAGTTGCCAGCCCCAGGTATACCCTCCAATGTGAGAACAATGTTTGGATGCTGTGTTTTTCCTACTCTTCATCCCTGTCTCTCAAATGTGACCACTCTTCAAGACTTTTACTGCCATAAGAAAGGTCCTAGTTATCATCATCCTCTAGAACTTCCTGTCTCTATTTCTACTTTGGCTTCTCTTCATCATTCCTTACATTGCATACAGTTAAATTAAATCATAGAATTAAAAATAGAATTAAACTCTTATATAGAATCATCCAGTTGCTTCCAGTTACAGCTGGAGAAAAAAAAAAAATCAAAGACCTTGGCTAGAACCTTTGAAGTTTCAATGATCTGGGCCCTGCTTCTTTCTCTTTCTGATCTAGTTCACTCCACTGGTTTCCTTATTACTAAGGCCTAGTATCTGTCCATTCCTCATCTTTCCACACCTTTCTGCCTTCTAGCTATCTTTGCACCAGCTCCCTTTTTTCAGGCACATTTTTAAATCTCTGCTTATAACATCCTGCTATTTGCACTGTTTCCAAAATGCCTCAGTCCTCTATTCCATTCTTCCTTTCTAGTCAATCATCAGAGCTTTCCAATATAATCATGTTTACAATCACATTAATATGCTTATTTTCTGTAAAAATTATTACCACATTCCTGGGACTTAATATAATCCCTGGAATGTAACAGGTATAGGCGCTCTATTCCACTCCTCTTCCTACAACACATTCCAATGTTTCTATGACTATCCTAGTACTTCTTTGCACAGTGGATGACGGAGGGATTGATAAATTTCTGTTGAATGAATGAATGAGTGAATACATGCCAGCAGGAACTCAAACTAGATATACTAGCATTTGATCCTTGATCCTTGGAGAAAAGAAAAAAATCTTTGGTGCTTAGTATGTTATTTATTAAGTCCCTAAAGTCAACTATGAGCTAGGTTTGCATTGTTTTCATTCTTGCGTGGAGATTCAATTCCATCCCACCAATCTCTTTGTTGTCTTTTATTAAAGATTGTTGGAAGAACTTTATGGGGATGGAGTAAACAGAAAGAGAGAGACAGAGACAGAGAGACAGAGAAAGAGATGGTCTGGGAGGTATGAATCTTGTGTTTGTTACTCTGGTGTTCTCATAGACAATGTCTGCCCCAGGCCCTTGAACTGCAGTGTTGTATAATTTTCCCAAGTTACTCTTTTCATGAGCCCAATGAGCCAGTCATGCATTTGTTACTTGTTTTTCTCTGGTTGATGCTCTTTAATGATTAACTATGAATAACTACTGTGGTGGTTCCACACCCATCCAGAGAGGTTATCCAAGGAGATACAATTTAGAGAAAAAGAATTTGGCATCTAGGCCCATCTGTTGAGGAGGGAAAAGCCATAGAAACAAACGGAGAAGTTGCCAGGCAATCTCCTTTTTCCATAATCAACAAATTGACCAAGAGTTTGGCCTGAGTTTACTAGAGCATTCTCATTTCAAAACAAGAATCTACTTCCTAATTAACTTAAAGTGGGGGAAAGAAAGCATCATTTTCAGAACCCTTGGGGAGTCTTTCATCTACACCATGCTGGCTCGAGAGCTCAAGTGAAGGGAATCAATCATTTTGTAGATCTTTTCCAGTGAAGAAAATAGAATATGGCAGGTGAAGCCTATCTTTGCAGATGGTGCTGATGAACCAATAGGGGAAACTCTTTCCCTAGTTTTCTCCGTCCTCATGAAAGGCGGCTCCATTCCATTTCTGAACCCTTGGTTCCTCCATCGTGAAAATGCCCTCAGCTCTGCCTTCTGACCATGTCCCCAGTCTAGCCTTACTTTTCCTCACTCTGGTATCTACTAGATAAACTGATAATTTTAGCCAGCATCCCTATCATCATTAGATTATCATTTTGAACAGTGACCTTTTTGAAATATAAGTCCAACCACTTCTCTCTTTTGTGTGTGTGTGCAGGTATATATAAGTGTGTGTAGTGCATGTGAGTATAAAAAATACACTGTGTATGCCTGTAAAGGCCCAAGGGTAACTTCACAAATCATCCTGGATTGTTCTATCCAGGATGCTTTGCTTATTGCTTTGTTCTGGGATATCACAGGCTCTGCCTTCCGTGGCCAGAAATGCAGGCTGCCACCATTTCTGCCAGATGTTTCTTTTTTTTTAAAATAGTTTGTCTCATTTTATTTTTTATTATTTTATTTTTCTAATTTTTTTATTTCCACTCATACAAACTTAACAGGTACACCGGTTCCCCCCTCCCTCCAACCCCCTATCCCCCTGTTTCCCCCTCCCCTCCCCTCCCCTCCTCATCCCCCAGTGCCTCCCCCTCCCATCCCCAGAGCATCCTTTAATGTGCACGCCAAACCCTCCTCTAGGTCCTCCTCTCCCATGAGATGCAAGGACCCAGTGGCATTTCCCAGAACCCTTTCCTGTGTTCCCGTTAAGCATAGGAACACTACTGTGGCTGTTAATCCCTTGCCTCCCAGGATCCTAGTGCCTTTAGCAAATGCTAGACTTTGTGAGGTCAATAGTGTGTTGGACATTGCGCAGGGCATGTAAAGTCCAAATATGATTGCTTTAGCCCTAACTTGTGTGGAATATCTTGCATATCATTGCTCCTCTCATCCTTGTGCTCTTACAATCTCACCGCTCCCTCTTCCACAAATTTCCCTGAGCTTCAGGATGGGGAGAGATTAGGCTGGCCTAGTTCCAGGTGGCTGATACAGAGTCTCTGATGTTCTGGATTATGGTTTGTTGATTTTTTTTTCAGTTTTGCTGCTCCTGCAATGCCCTTGGCTCCACCCCGATGGGTAATGGATGTCACCTCCTGTCTGCCAGATGTTTCTATGTGATATCTGAGAGGTGAACTCGGGTCCTTTTGTTTGGGAGCCAAAGGCTTAACCCATGAATTATCTTTCCAATACCAGGATCTCTAGTTCTTTAAATCTACCAATGACTTCCATCTCCTTGGAATCAAAGTCAACATTTACAACAGTTTATAGTCCAGCCTTATAACATCTTTGATCTACCTCATCTCCTACTAACCTCTCATTCACTTCACTGTAGCCATTCTGCAACACCAGTCAAACTTCTCCCTCAGGATCTTTATACTTCTGTTGATTTCTATCTAGAATGTTCTCCCCAAGATTTCAGCCTGGTTATATCCCTCTTCTCTCCTGTGGCTTTGTTCAAAGTCTTGCCTTACTGAGATTCTTCTCTCAGATGCAGCAACTCTGCAACACCCTGATAACTTCCCAGCCTTATCTCTCCCCTCCTCTCTCTGGCTTATATATTTTTCTTATTATTTATAGCTCCCAAAAGAAGGTTAATTATCACCCAGACATAGACATAGGTTCTATTTTGATTCTCTGTTTTTAATACCTAGAGCACCTGAGGCAGAGACCCACCAATCACTACTTATCCAACAAATGTATCTTCTGAAAATTGGATGGTTGCAATATTTGGTGTGTAAGGGAATGGCAGGAGCATAACAGATAGCCCTGTTTGTCCTCATACTTTCTTTTTTTTTCCTTTTTTTTCCCCAATCATACAAGCTCAATAGGTACCCCAGTCTTCTCCCTCTTTCCACCCCTCTCCAGTCCTCCTTTGCACTCTTCCCCGCTTTTCCCCTTCCTTTCACCCCCCCTCTCTCCCCTTCTCCCCTTTGCCCCCTCCCATCCCCTGGAGCATCCTTTTGTGTGAATGCCAAAGTTCCCTCTGAGTCCTCCACCCTAGTGAGGTGGAAGGACTCAGTGGCATAGCCAGAAGCCCTTTCTTGGGCTCCCTGTTAATATGGGAACACTATTATGATTGTTAATTCCTTGTCTTTATGGATCCTACTGCCTGTAATCAATGCTATACTTTGGGGATCGTTGACATGTCAGTCATTGTGCAGGTCATCCAAAGTCTGATTATGGCTACTGCAGCCCTCATACCTTCTTGTATCGATTATAGCATCGCCCATAGTAATCATTGGGAATGACAGACTGTTGGTGAAACTGAAACAGCTTGCAAAGGAATTTGTACTAATTTGTAGATAGATGATACCTACATAAAGCACGATTTGTGGAGTCAATGGCTAATCTGAACATAAGGTTAGGGTTAGGGTTAGGGTTAGGGTTAGGGTTAGGGTTAGGGTTTTAAATAGTTTGTCTCATTTTATTTTTTATTATTTTATTTTTCACAGTAGGATATGTGATGATTTCATATGTGTTCAAGACCTGTAATAGTGAAGAGAAATGAAAATCTAAAAGTTCAAATTTCCTGACTTCCCTGAGGAAAAAACTGTGGCCAAACTTTGTCTATGTCTAAAATACAAAGTACTTGGACTCAGTCTCAGCCTGTGATTAGCTGTGTTCATGGGAAAGAATTTTAAGGCTTTTGTCTTAGTGTTTTGTCTAGAAGCTAACAAAATGATAGTTTCCTTCTTGGGTTAAGGAATTCCAAAAATACCTAACAAAGGATGTATCTCAGAGTACAGTTGAAAATTAATAACAGAAGGTAATTTCTGCTCACTGTCTTGTCCTAAATCTGCTTCTACTTTAGCCGTAAGCAATTAAAGCAATGTGAATGCCTACGTGTGTGTATGCATACTCTCCCTTTCTAGTGAAAGTAGCTACCACATCCGAGGGCATACTTTAGGGCAGATGTTAATACTCTTTTCTGATCTGTATAGCAGTCAGAGGACAGGCATATTGTTGTCAAACCCCAGATGCAAAAATCAAGACCCAGGGAGATAAAAATCCCGATTTTTACTAGCAATTGGTAGAGACCAGGCATTGACACAATGTTTTATTAAACTATGTCTCTACTAAACTATGCAGAACTCAGTAAGGGAACCCGAATCACCTGGAAACCTCACCTAGCTCTCTTGTCCACAGGTAGTCCATATGACTTGATCTCCTGGTTTATTTTTGTGGAGCACACCTAGAAGTAGCAATTCTGAATGGTGTGTCTCTGTTCTGGGCAGGACTCATGGTAAGAATGAAAAAACCTAAGTATTCATTAGAAGACAGGGTTGCTAAGTTTCTTACTCAGGTTGCAGAAGAAGACTCTAGGCTTGTGAAAATCAGACTAGCATGAAAGCTTTTCACGACATGAATTAGGAACCAAGTCCACTTAGCCTGAATGTCTTTCACCTCTCTTAGGCTAGCTTAGCACCTACAACCAAGTCCAGACACTTAGCCTAAAACCACTGTGTAGATCATCATACCCTGCTGAAGTCACAAGGCTATTTAAATACAAAAGAATTTATTTTAGCTCAGATTTTGGATATATGCTTCATACATGACTCCAGCTATCAGGAACAATAACCATCAAAGCTAACATCTATAAGCCAATTACAGCTTCCAAAGTGTTTTCATACCCACGTCTTGTCTTTTTCATGGCAAATATTCAAAGGTAACTGAGACTTCTTGCTTTCACATTTGGATATGATGACTAGATGGGTTACTTGTTCTGCCTAAGAGCACAGAGATAAAAATTGTCAATCTGCTCACTGGCTGCATGTTTGTCTGTATGCTTTATTAAATTTATCACTAGTGTTTTCTTTTTTAATCCTCTGGAAGACTTACGACCCAGGTAGCATCAAGTAGCCTGTATTTCACAGTAGAAAGTGAGCTGTAATCTTCATGGTGTCGCTCATTTCCTAAAAAATGAAGCCAAAGTTAATGCCCCATTGTGTTGTGTTGCCCAGTGTCGTGCTGTCTGGCCAAAGGAGATGCCCGGCCATCATGTTGAGTGGAGGCTAATGATGTTTTCCCCTCTAGAACTGTATTTTTATTCATTCTCCTGCCGTACATACACACTTAGTTGGATGTGCCATGTGAGCCTTCTTCAATACCACCTGCTGTTCTTTAGCAAATCTGAGTGGAAATCCTGCTTATTCTTTTGTCTAATAAAACAAATGCCCTGACTTATCCTTGTTCTAATCTATCTTAAATCACAAAGGCAGGGTGATAAACTCACACTCCTAAGGAGAATCTTCATATGCCATGAACTCAGCCCTAAACCTTGAAGCCTCCATCTGCAATACGAGGTGTTTAATACAAAAAGGTAAAACTGGTCAAAATGCACAAAATAAATGACTTGGCCCTAAATAGGACATCTAAGTCACACCCACCCTCACTTCAAGATTCAGGGAACACTGCGAAGAGGGGACGGTAAGGTTGATTGTAAGAGTCTGAAGTGAGATAGTGGTGAGTCAGACATTATTTTCTGGGTAGACAGAGCTGTATAATCTGTGATTTCATGGTAGATATGTATGTTTTCATAAGAACTCCATGGAAACTGCCCTATCAACATCTCAATGTGTAAGGGGAAACATCCCAAGGATTTCCATGTCTCTCTGAGAGACTGATGAAGACCAAAAGTAGCTGATAGGGAAGAAAAGGAAGATGCTTTCCTCCGTGGTAAACCCACTGATCTATGATACTTTCTGGAGCATGAATCGTGTCAGACATGTATCATAGACAAACTAGATGAAACACAGTGGGTTACACAAGTGAAAAGACTTGAAACTAGGAAGGAGTTTGACAGGAAGATAAAGAGTTGTAAGGGAAAAGGATGGGGGATGAGATTGGGGATTAAGGGTGAAAATATCATAATTCAATATATTCAAGTATGCAATATATATATGTATATATATATATATATATATACATGAAAGCATAATGAATGGCCTCTGTTCCCTATCACATGAACTCTAACTTCCCAACCTGCCTTCTTGCCTAATTCTCAAAAAATGTGTTATCTACTATTTCCTACTATACCTTTAATCAAAAAGTTCTTCCGTCTCCCCAAAAATATTTTCTCCACTGTTTCCAGTATGGCCACTTGTCTCTTAGAAGATAAACTCAGTCTGCTTTTTCAAATCAAGGATTCTGATGAAAAATGGCATTATTTTTTAAAGACTCCAATTTTTTATTTTTCCAAATATGGGTCTTACAGAACTAACTATTTTAGAACCTCTTCATTTCACAAAAAAATGATCAGAACAATAAAAAGCAATCTGCCACTAAGAAAACTGCTTCAAATAATATAAATATAATGGGTATATAAAATAAAAGGAAATACCACATAGTAATCAGATTATAGATACATGTGCATGTGTTCTGCTACACAGATACATTTGGATGTTAAAACATCATCCTTATTTTCTCTCCGTCTTGAGATGGTTTGATGAATATTTCATCAGCCATCAGCATCTGTCAGAGCATAAGGACTTGGTCTTCTCTTCCACTTACATTCTGGATCAAGAACAGACTGAATCTATCTTGTATCATTTCTTAGTCCTTCATCTCTCTTTAGCTAAATAAGCTACTCAAGAGCAGAGACCGCGTCTTGTCTTTCCTCTCCATTCCCCCCAGGCTGTTCACAGGCGAGAAGGCAATATATGTGAGTTCCCATATAATCAAGACAGCCTGAAATATTACAGGCAATGCATTTTGAGCGACAATTACCTCTTGGGTGAAATAAGAACAGCCCAATTCATCCAATATGAGCTCGGTGGAATGCAGTCCTCCAGCCTGACCCTTTAGCGACCCCCAACTTCAGAGAGTCTGTTGATCACCTGGAGCCTCCTTCCGTACTTTCCTGTAAATCACTTTGCTCACTGTTCCCAGCGTCCTCTTAGGTAGAGCAGGCAAGGCCGCATCAAAGCAAGACACAGCTGTAACCTCCACAACTCAGTTGATTTTCTCTGATGGAACAAGAAGGTAGATTTTCTAGAAAGCCTTCAGTTTGTGTGTCTGCACTGTGAAAGAGACAGCAAAAGAATAAAACATCAGATAAGGTTCCTAGCTGCGTGTGGGAACCCATGAAATGGCCTCACCTAGTTAAGCATTTAATGAGAATATTGTCTCCTCCTCAGTCTTTATTGAGGTGTCCTCTCTCTCTCTCTCTCTCTTTCTCTCTCTGTACTATGTGTACCTATATACTTGTCGAGGGCCAAGAATGACTTGAAAAGTCATGCTGTCTTGCTCTACCTCTTTGTTTTGCTCTTCAGTTTTCCAGGGTCCACCTTCCAAGGCCAGAAGTGCAAGACGACTGCCATTTTCACCTGGTGTTTTTATGTAGGATGTGAGACTCAGGTGTTTTTGTTTGTGAGGAAGAGACTTAAGCCCTGAGCCATCTCTCCAGTCCTGTTGAGGAGTCTGAATGCCTGGATACATCCTGACCACTCATCACATCATTTCACTTTTCCTCTTTACACTTTTTTTTTAAATAATGTATTTATTTATTTATTTTTCCGCTCATACAAACTTAATAGTTACCCAGGTCCCCTCCCTCCCTCCACCCTTCCCTGGATCTCCCTGTTCCCTTCCCCCTTTTCCCCTTCCTTTCCCTCCTCCCTCCCTTTCTCCCAGTGCCTCCTCCCCCCATCCCTGGAGCATCCTTTAATGTGTATGTCAAACTTTCCTCTGGGTCCTCCTCTCTGATGAGATGTAAGGACTCAGTGGCATTTCCTAGAATTCTTTCTTGCATTCCCCTTAAGTATAGGAACACTATTGTGGCTGTTAATCCCTTACTTCTAAGGATCCTAGTGCCTTTAATCCATGCTAGACTTTGAGGGGTCAATGATATGTTGGTCATTGCGCAGGTCATGCAAAGTCCTATTATGATTGTTTTGGCCCTAACTTGTGCGGAGTATCTTGCATATCATTGCTCCTCCCCATCTTTGTGCTCTTACAATCTTACCGCCCCCTCTTCTGCAAATTTCCCTGAGCTTCAGGATGGGGAGAGATTAGGCTGGCCTAGTTCCAGGTGATTGATATAGAGTCTCTGATGCTCTTTACACTTTAATATGACATGTTTGGCTCATAGACCTCATATTCCAGCTCGCTCCCTCTGCTCTTCTGCTCCTTTCTTGCTATGACCAACCAAAATCTACAGTCTTGACCTAGTAATTATATTCCATTTAACTCTTTGTTCTATTTTATTTGAAGGAGTGAGACAGAGAGAGAGAAATAGAGAGAAGGAGGGAGGGAGAGAGAGGGAGGGAGGGAGAGAGGGAGGGAGGAAGAAAAGGAGGGAGGGAGGAAGGAGGGAGGAAGGAAGGAAGGAAGGAAGGAAGGAAGGAAGGAAGGAAGGAAGGAAGGAAGGAAGGAAGGAAGGAAGGAAAAGAAACAAAGAAAGAGTGAGAGAGAGAGAGAAAGAAAGAAAAACAGGTCCAGCTATGCCACAGTAGAGATTCGGAAGTCTATTCTTTCCTTCCCTCATGCCATCTCCCAGAACTGAGCTCCAGTCACCAGGTTTGCATGTGTGCACTCCCCGAGCCATCTTGCTGGCTCCCATGTTTCACTCTCAACTGCCAGCTTTCGTATACACTTCATTCAAGCCCAGCTTCAGCTCTTCAGCTGGATTTTCAGGATGGATGAGAAAGCACAGAGCACAGAGTATGTGATCTAATCTTGACAATACCCCAGTGCACTAGGTTATATCACTCCTGTGTCATAGACAAGTAAACTCAGCCACGAGGGAAGCCAAGCACTTCCTTCTCAAAGCATGCCTGTGATGAGATAGAGCCAGACTTCCTATCCTGATATGTGGCACTCCACATGTTCTGCTATGTGTTCCCCTGACCACGATGTTGGGACCTGTGGCTCTTGGCTCCCAGACACATGGAAGGTGCCAGTTTCCGAAAGGAATGTGCCAATCACCCTCCATCCCTTAGCTGACTACCAACACCAAGTCTGGAGAGATCAGAGGACCTACCAGCAAAAAGGGCCACATGGCATCCGTTGTCTTTAAAATGGTTCATGAAGAAACAAGTTCGGACAGACAACCATGTGGACACGTGGCCAGATCTAGCTAGAATCCATACTTCCAATCTTATAGGTGGCGGGTGTGCCAAAGGAAATGAGGCCATAAGTAAAAACACACAGTCCAATGCCTGGAGCCTCACGCACACTCAAGAAAACACTGTCATTCAGATATAATCACCTACACACAATTCTGTGTATTTGGCCTGTTAGATATTTTAGATGCCATGTTAGCACCACATTAACCCCCATAAAAATCGACTATTTTTCATTGGGAGGGTTGGCATCTAAGAGATCAGTTGAACTGACGTCTCTGCTACAATCATGTGACTGGTCAGAAAGGGATGTGAATCTTCTGTTCTTAGCCAGTTTAGCATCACTCTGTGGAACAATGGCTTGAAGAAAAATGTCTGAAAGACCTAGTAGAAATGGTGTGCAATGGTTGCCTTCCACATTGTGTTTGTCTTCACGGGAGAGTGAGTCAGCGGCCAGCCTGTGAGCTGAGAAGAAACAGCGACCTGGGATTTGTGGTTTGGTGTTCTCGCCAGTCAGAGGGCAAACTGACTCATGTTTTCCTCTTACACAAGTAGCTTTTGTTCTTTTTCTCTTAGGGAGCCTGAACCTGTCAGATAATGACATTTGAGATATCTGACAAAAAAAACTTCTCACAAAACCTCATGAAAGGGTGCCTCGCTCCCAAGGATGAGTTCTTTCTTCAAGGAATTAAGTGGGAGATTTGGGCACTTGGTTGGTGAGCGGGGCCTCCACAGGAGAGCTTAACTAGGCAACCACTGTTCCTTGTTTTAACATCATTTTCTCTGGTTCCTTCTGTGAAAAAGAGCCAAGAGCATGGATGACACATCCTCTGATTTTGCAAAGTCACAGAAAGAATGGAAAAGCAAGAGACAAGTGGTCCAGGGAGGAAAAATGGCTAGCACAGTGATAAGAACAAGGTTACTACCACTGCTGACCCAAGAAGGACCATCGGAATGCCCCGAGTGCAGAGTTTGGCACGAGAGGCTTGAAGACAAGTCACAATTCAACTCCCCCCTTCCCCGCTTAGTTATATGACCTTGGTTAAATTACATGACCTATCTGGACCTTGACTGCAGAGTGTCCTTTCATAAAAATGAATTGAACAATATATAAAGGAAAATGTCTATGAGGATTATTACACACATAGCTTTAAATCTCATAAAAAAAAGAAACCCCGCAATCCAAACCCATCAACCTATTTCACACATGTAAACTCTGATTTCCAAACACAAAGCTTGGAATATCAAGGATCTATTACATTTGCTGAAAGATTGGGGGGGGGGACTTCTTTCCCTTAGAAGCTTCTGGTTAAGAAATAGTTGAGGGGCACAGGAGACACCATCAAGCTTCGAGAGCCAACATGCAGGCTTTGTGCTCTGGGTTGATTTCTTTCTATTTCAAGAGAAGAGCATACAGGGTAGACAGTGTATTTTTATCCAAACAAGAGGGTCAGTTATGTTTCACATGATCTGAAGCTGATTTCCTGTGGAATCTGTTTTGTTCTTTCTCACATCTTGACAGTCACAAATATTTTTGTTTTTCTTCCCTTCTGGAATAACAGGGCATTTTGCTGGCATGGAACAGGAAGAGTCTTATGATGTGAAGATACTTGTAGGCTGATACACTCAAAGATGTTTGTTACCATGAAGGAAAATGAAACAATTTTAATACATTTCTAGGGAATGAGGAACTTCTTCCAGCTGCCTCAATAGAAGATGAAGCTATACACCAAGCAGAAGTTCTGATTCCACTCTATTTCCATAGAGTTAAAACAACCCACTCATCTATCTTTACCTCTGTCACAGAGATTTTTACATGATATAGAACACAGGACAGTTTTCTGATGAACCCTAGGAGTAGTTTTTAAAGAAAAATTATCCCTGTCACTTCTATGTCCTTGTCGTTTTCAAAAGGTTTGCTTGTGTCACCTTGTTTGATCTTTACCACAAACTGGTAAGAAAGGCCATTTAATTCACAACAATGAAAACGGAGTCCAAGAGGGTCTGCCACTACCCGTCTTCACCTAACCAAGTGTCACTGTGGAGTGAGTTGGATAGACTAGTCCCCAGATTGTGTCCCCTTCATTGTGGACGAACCCAGGAAACAAAGCACCAGTTAATTGCTTATGCAAGATCCAAGAGCTACTTTAAAAAGCAGCATGCAGAAAGCATAAATGAAGGAAAAAATAAACAGCACTCCTGCAAAAATTCTGTGCAGAAACCCTAAGAAACAAGGATTTAGAAATCTACAAATCTAGTTCCTTAATACTGTTAGCATAAACTTTGTGATAAAATAGCTCCTTTTTCTGAAATTTTTCAAATCATAGTTCTAGACAGGAAACTTTTCAGATTTCAGAAGAAGCGAAAGCATTAAATATAGACTTAGGCTATTAGGATTAAATATAGATTCCTATGGGTGTGTAATGAGTGTGAACAAAGCCAATGTAAATGATGTTTATGATGTTGGTCAAGTGAACGGAATTTCAATTTTGCTTGCTGTTTTCATTTTAACTCCGAATTTTTAAAAAGGAGACAAAGAACTCCTGAGAGTTTCAGGATCATAAACCCAAATGTAATAATAAATTCAGGTCCGGCATGTTTCACATCCAGGTAAGCTAGACAACAAGTTTGATAAAATTGGTGAACATTGCTGCAAGCTGAATTTATTGGGGATGAAATTATGAGATTCAGAACACAGGCCAACAGAACCTGAGGATCCACATTAGGGCCAACACTAGGTGGAATAATGGGGTGCTCGGTCACTAACCTGCAGCAGGGCCACGACACAAATTACCACGGAATTGAACACTGAATTCTGCATAGTCCATGGTCTTTAGAAAGAAAGAGGAAATAAATACATGAAGCTTAAAGTAGACAAATGACAAAGTCACTGGGCGTCTAAACAGCAAGGAGGAGACTACAACCTGCACATTGAGATTCTCAGTGATGCCTTTGTCATCCCTGGAGCACGCATCTTATTTTCCTTTTGCACTTGCGTTCATTCTCAGTCTTATAGAATGAGTGTGCACTATTTTCATAATAAAAAAAAAACGGACAAAGGACAATTAAGAACACAAAACACAGGTGGGCAGGCTTGGCTGTAAAATTCATGAAGATGGTGCATTTAGATGGAGAAAATCTAGGTGGACAGAAATGGTAGCATGTGTGGTATCCGAGGTGAAGGGGGGTGGCCCACGTGGAGGAAAAGCAAGGGGACCAAAGCACCCTGTGTGGTTCCATAGGAGACTGTAGACTGGAAGTCTTTTGGGGGTGACTTGTTTTCCTTTGTGCCTCATTACTTTGTGAGTGTTTGGGGATAAAAAGAGGGAAACAGAGAAAGAAAGTAAAAGAAGAAAGAAAGGAGCAAGAGGAAATAAAACAGAAGGAAGTAATCACATCCTGGAGATTTTGTACTATTGATTTTAGGAATTTATGGTCTTAATTCAGGAAAGGACAGGAAACCATTGAGAGCTATTGTTCATCGAAGCCACTCCCTTCAGATGATCCTTTAGGAAGCATTACAACAATGAAGATAAAAGGGGACCTTGGAGAAACGACAACTAAAAATTTAGAAATTTGACATCTTTGTAGTTCTTTTTAACTGTCTCTTCTTTTTAATTTTGACATTTTGGTTGGAGTTTACAGATTAACTGGATTAGTGAATTACCTTGAAAATAGAAAGAGATCTAAAAACATTTAAGATTTTTTTCTCTTAAACTTTTCAAGCTGTATTAAAATTATCTTAATTAATTATAAGCAGATGTGAATCAAAATTAGGTGTTTAAAGTGTGACATCTATTTTAACAAAAAGGTAGTCTAGTTAAGACAAAAATACTAAATTCCACTTATTATTTAAAGCCTATAACCTTTATGATAAAAATGTATTGAGATATTTTAAAATCCCGGTTTATTATTACTGAAATAGTGATTAATTTATAAGTAAAGTTTTCCCACATAGGACTCTAAAGAAATACATTCCAACTGACTACCCATTCAGTCATTGCTCCCCAGTAGCTGTTCATTTGCCTCTGAGCTCGGTATCTTCTTTCCTTGTGCTTGAGCTGAAATCCCAGAGATTTCAAAGTGAAGCTAATTACTTATTAGGTTCCACATCAGCCTTTGGAAGGTACGACTGAAATAGGTAAAGTCAGCCAGGGTAGTAGAGTGATAGCCCAGTGACTAAAGATGCTTGCCTTGCAAGTGTAAGGACCAGAGTTCAGATGCCTAGACCCCATGTAAAAGCTGGCCAGGTCTGGCACCAACCACAATCTTGACAAAGACAGGAATTTCCCAGGACAAACTGACTTGTTGATCTACCCAATTGGCAAGCTCCGTGTTCAATTAAGAGACCATATCTTAATAACTAAAGTGGAGAGCTACCCAAGAAGATTCTCTACAGGCCTCTACATGCATACTCACATATACATAAGCCCACCCCCCACATACACACATACCTGCACCCACACAAATGAATGCACATATGCATGCACCCCCATACACACATGCACACGCACACTCACACCCCAAAAGGAAGTAAACCACACAGAGGCAGACACATGTTAAATTTCTCTAGAGAAACTATATAGGAACCAACAGAACGAATATATAAATTAAAAGGGAGCTTGGATTGACTTATGTGACAGGGTTTGGACAGTCCAACAATGCCTGTCCACGTACTGTAGAGGCTAGTCACTGCTCAGTCCACGAGGGCACTAGATACTGGGAGGATTCCTGGCCTTTGGTCCATATTGGAAAGCCAAAGAAACTGCATTCTAGCATAAGTGAAGAATGGGACAGCAGTGGCACCAGCAGCCACTGGGCGGGGGAGCTCACCAGCAAGCTGCAAAGAGGGTAGATGAACTGCGCAGAAGTATGTGCAGGCTGGGAGCTGGAGAGGTGGCTCAGGGGTTAAGCTTCTGCCTTGCAGGCAGAAGGTCCTGAGTTCGGATCCTAGACCCCACGTATAGACGCCTGGTGGAAGCGGGGTCAGCTTGTGTTTCTGGTCCTAGTAGGGCAGAGCCTGTGAATCCCAGGGCAGAGTAAACAAGGAGGAGGCAGAGGCGATCACCCAACTCAAGAAGCTTTTGTACTTCTCGCTCCTTTTATGAGCTGCTACCTTCCGGCAGCAAGTGCCACCCACATTTAGGGTGAGTCTCCTCACTTCAATTAAACTAATGAAGAAAAGTCTTTCGCAGGTATTCCAAACAGCTTGTCTGTTAGCTGATTCCAGATCCAGGCCATTTGACAACCAAGGACACGCACTCACACATACCTAACACATACCTGCACACACGCTGACAGAGTCCATTTGTGAAACTGAAAGGCTTTGATTCATCTTGTTTTGAAGTTCTGGAAAGTCTCTCTTGAGAACGTTCACATTACAATCTCATTTGGCAAGGCCATGACTTATTCTGGAACACCATGAGTATAAGCAGGGAGGCTGGAGTTCAGACCTGGGAAAGAAAGAAAACAGATACATGGCTAATGTCAGGAGTAGGCAAGTAGTAACTTAGGAAGCAAACAAAATTAGAGAGACCACCCATGATGCCACATCTGGACAGGAGAAATTGTCTCATGGGAATCGGAGTCAGCAATGAGGTTGTGTCCGAAAGGCGTTTCAAGTTGGAGGATTAAGAAGCACGGATCTCACCACACCTTCTGCTGTGGTCCTTGGCATTGGTCTGGCCAGTGGAGACCAGATTTTCCTTGTCGCTGCTCCTTTAGCAGGAAGCAGGAAGTGCGCACTTACTACAGTGACTTTTTCTTCAGAGAGGAGATGGGGAGAGTGAAGGATGCAAAGACTGTGGGTTCCATTTTCAGGTTTCTCCCCCAAGCTATGTCTTCCTCAGTTTAGTCATCAAGAGAGATGAGCAGAGACTCCTCATATCCAGGAAATGCACAGAGGTTAAATAGCCTTCCACCATCTGTCCCTGATTAAGCACAAATGGGGTGGAGCAACTCAAAGCTTCTCCCTAGGGAAAGCTGTGCAGGGAAAGCGTTCATGTCACATGGCTGATAGCTACTCTCTGCCTGTGTCATTGTCCTTCCTCACGGTTCTTTCATGCTCCTAGGAAGGAATCCACCATTTCAGAGGTACTAACGAACCAGGGAGATAGAGGAAGTCCTGCTAATGGATAAGAAGCGCTTTTAAAACAAACAACAAAAAAATTACTTGGACCAATGGACAAAATAGGCACTAGATTTGTACACCACCAGGCCTTTGATGAGAATCTGATGGCCTATCACAACTCAGGAGATAGGTGGAGCATCAAAAGCCTGTGATCAGGGGCTGGAGAGGTGGCTCAGGGGTTAAGCCTCTGCCTTGCAGGTGGAAAGTCCTGAGTTCGGATCCTTGACCCCAAGTATAGACGCCAGGCGGAAGCGGGGGGTGGCCTGCGTTTCTGGTCCTGGTAGGGCGGAGCTTGTGAATCCCAGGGCAGAGTAAACAAGGAGGAGGTGGAGGCGGTCCATGGTGGTTCCCGAATTTGTCTGTGGTTCTACACACACACATACACACACACACACATACATGTGCACAATTGAATAAATAATAAATAACAAAAAAAATTTTAAAAAAGCCTGTGATATACAAACAACACCAAATGCTGGAGAGGATGTGGAGAGAGGGGAACTCTCTTACATTGCTGGTGGGAGTGCAGGCTCATACAACCACGTCTGGCAATTCTTAAAGAAGTTAAAAATTGAAATGCCATATGACCCTGCTATACCACTTTTGGGAATAACCCCCCATACAGCAGAGGTTCACCTCAATAGCACAAGCACGACCATGTTCATAGCAGCACTGTTTACAATAGCAAAGTCAGGAATCAACCCAAATGTCCAACAATTGACGAGTGGATAAGGAAAATGTGGTACATTTATACAATGGAATACTACTCAGCCATCAAAAATGATGATATAATGCAATTTTCTGGAAATGGATGGAATTAGAAACAATTATATTGAGTGAAGTATCCCAAACACAGAAAATTAAGTGCTGTATGTACTCCCTAATAGGTGGATCCTAGTACCAAACTCACTTAGAGACACTCAAAGACAAATCTCTGTAATACCTACAGTAAATGTAAAGATTATAAACAGGAGGGATGGGGAAGGAGGGCCCCACAAGAAACAGAGGGGACAAGTTACAGCAGAGAAAATAGGCCACCATCAAGGGCTGCAAGTAAGTAATGAGACATCTGATTAAGTTCACAGACTTTCCTTCCTGATCATTTCCAACTGATGGGGTATGATCTTACTAGAAGGGGAGGGCATATAGGCTGCCAGATAGAAGGTACTATTTTGCAAATGGGTGATTGACCCCTCTCTCACCACGGTCTCCTACTTCTATTCCATCTACCTTTGAATGGACTCTTATAACAAGACTCTAATTTAACAGGTTTTTATCTCTGGCCAGGGGGTGACATCCAATACCCATCAGGATGGAACCAAGGGCATTGAAGGAACAGCAAAACTGAAAAAAATAAATTATCAACAAACCATAATTCAGAACATCAGAGACTTATAACAACCACCTGGAATCAGGCCTCCCTAATCTCTCCCCATCCTGAAACTCAGGGAAATTTGCGGAAGAGGGGGCGGTAAGATTGTAAGAGCACAAGGATGGGAGGAGTCATGATATGCAAGATACTCCACACAAGTTAGGGCCGAAGCAATTATAACAGGACTCTGCATGATCTGCGCAATGACCAACATATCATTGACCCCTCTAATTCTAGCATGGACTAAGGGCACTAGGATCCTTAGAAGCAAGGGATTAACAGTCACAATAGTGTTCCTATACTTAAGGGGAACACAAGAAAGAATTCTAGGAATGCCACTGAGTCCTTACACCTCATCAGAGAGGAGGACCCAGAGGAAAGATATACTCATTAAAAGATGCTTCAGAGATGGGGGAGGGGCACTGGGAGAAAGGGAGGGAGGGGGGAAAGGAAGGGACAAAGCAGGGAGGGAACAAGGAGGTCCAGGGAAGGGTGGAGGAAGGGAGGGGACAGGGGTTCCTATTATGTTTGTATGAGCAGAAAAAAATTAAAAAAAATTAAAAAAAAGAATTAAAAGTATGTGTAGAGGAAGGGGAGCTAGCGGGGTGGGGAGAGGGTTGAGTGAAAGTGAGCAGGATGCACTATGCACATGTGTGTAAGTGTTGAAGAAAAACAATTTATCAATAAAAATATTAAACAAAATTATGGCTGGATTAAAAAAAGCCTGTGATCAGCCAGCCAACTGAAACGTCTTTACTATGAATTCCTTGTGGCCCGCCAGTTCCTATCCTTTAGGACCTGGATCAGCTGCAGGGAGCCTTTCTCACATGCAGTTTGATTCTTAAATTGTTTCTTCTGTAATCATGAGGCATCCTTGTTAAACCCTGCAGTGCTTGAGCTGGGATCTGAACTCAGAGCACCTAGGGCTCATAATGTGACTCCTGCATTGCAGTTTCTTTATTTGTAAAGTAGAATCAAAGCAGGATCTGTCTTCCTGGATGATTGCAGAGGGAACCTTTGTAAAAGATTTAGGGTATGGGAAGGGTGTTGCAGTTAAAACTACTCTTGGTAGTGATATAAATAATACTTCCAAGCCAGCTCTCATGGGGAGTGGCCCCTTGACCTTAGGATGTGGAGTTGACTTGTCTTCTTGTTCTATACTTAAGTACATGCCATGCCTAGAACATGGATAGCGAGCAAAGCATCAGGTTTGTAAATGGTTGTGTTTAAGGGTTAGCAGTGTTTGGCAGTGTACTAGATACAGGTATCAACTTAATACCTGAAGACTGGGCTGGAGAGACGGCTTAAGGGTTAAGACATTGCCCCACAAGCAGAAGGCTGTGAGTTCAGATCCCAGGTCCATGTAAAAATACCAGGCAGAAACAGTAGCAGCCTGCACTCCTGGTCCTGATGGGAAGAGTTTGGGAAATCCCCGAGCAATCCAGGATGATTCCCAGAGTCATCCTTGGTCCCCAATAGGGACACTCAGTGCCCTCTGATATACACATACACATAAAAAAATAAATAAATAAGGTGTGTTTTTTTAAATAACTGAAGGCTGAAGTTTTGGGCACATATGTGAAAAATTGACAGATAAGGCAACCCTAAGTAAGCACATGGGGGATTTTTTTTACTTTTGAAATCAATTTTATTGAGGTGTAATTTACATACAAAGACTGTATTTGAAGAATACAGTTTGATTAGTTTAAGGGAAGGGGAATATAGCAGTTGTCTAGAATGCCTGTGGCCCAATTATAGCACACAAACATAATTTGATTAGTTTACTTTTTTAATACATTTTTATTATTATTTCAACTCATACAAATTTAATAGGTACACCAGTTCCCTCCCTTCCTCTTCCTCCCCTCCGAACCCCCTGCTCTCCCTCCCCTCTCCCTCCCTCCCCATCCCCCAGTGCCTCCCGCCCCAATTCCCAGAGAGTCCTTTCTTGTGCATGCCTGATTCTCCTCTGGGCCCTCCTCTCCGATGACGTACAAGGACTCAGTGGCCTTTCACATGGGGGATTATTTAATTGATGCAGAAAGACCCAGCCCATGGTGGGTAAGATCACTCCCTAGGAAGTTAATAAGATGTAAAGAACTGGTTCTACAGCTTAGAACACCTTAAGCATGTCATGCAGGCATTCTGGCAAGAGAGAAAGTATGCTCCTTTGTCAACAATTCCTGTGGATATGACCAGAATTATAAGCAAAAATAAAACACTTTGTTCCTTTAAGTTGTTTGGTTGTATATTTATCAGAAACACAAAGAGAAACTGGGACAGACTTTGGTGCCAGAAGATTAGGAAGTTATTGAAAAGCTAACAGGAGCAATAAGCAGGGAGGTAGGTCAAACAAGAATAAGCAACAAGTCTCTATACTGACCTCTGCCAAAGCAAACACGTATTCAGTTAACACAGCCAAATGGATTGGCCAGATTCAGAGAAATGTCATTATAACGAAGGCATAATCCACTAATAAGAAAATAGCAGCAAGAAGCCCCTAGACAGAAACTCAATGTAAGCCGAGTAGTTCTTTAAGAATGATGTACTCCAGGTTCATCCAAAGTGTGTTGATGGCGTACAAGGCCCAGAGACTAGCGACATCTATAGTCATGTGACCAAGCAGACTGAGCCTTGTATTCAGAAGGATGTGGAAGAAAATCTTGTCTTCATATATGTCTTGCTTTGTGGCTCATCTGTGTCTAGGGGTTCACACACCTAGCATTCTGCATCAATTGAAGTTAGCAATAAGTAGGCAGTCAATTGTCGGACCCACAGCAGATTAGATTAGGCATGATTCTTATGGTTATAGTTGGCAGACTAGTGAGTAGATACTGAGAAAATTTGGCTCTGAATCCTGGGGATGATGGGCTTGGCATAACTTGGGGTGCTAGCAGACTGACTGACATGACTCAGGAATGACTGCTGGCAAGTTGCGAGGATGGAGAAGGCAGGAGGAGGGAGCTGTGTTCAGCTCTTCCATCTTGGCATTTCCACACGCAAATGGATCACACAAATAGTCTTTGGTCTATTTCCCAAGAAGAGCTTTACTTTCATGACTGAAATCACCTTATCAGAGAGCCTAATCCTGTGACTCAGCCCAGACATTGGGACAAAGAGGGGCAGCTAAAAGCAGGCCAGTGAAAAGGTAGAGAATATTTAAGGGAGTGAGAGGTGCTTCATTGGAAGTAATATCATAGCTCGCTGAAAAACCAGACGCCTACTCAATAAACTCTTCCCAGCAACTGCTCTGATTGATTTTTTTTAAAACCTAAAACAACCAAACCAAGCCACAGGTTACGTTAGTTTAAGAAATAATGGATGGCTTGGCCAAGGAAATCTCAATGGAAAGGGGATAAAAGCAAAATATGCAGATTTTTCTGAAGTGGCTCCCATTTACATGTTATAGGTTTTAAGATTAAGTAAAACTAAAGTCATAGTCACAAGTAAAGAGGGTCACAGGAAGAGTACATAAGAATCACAAGGTTTGTGGGCTAGGGAGATAGATTCGTCAATAAAGTGCCGATCACCAGAACTCATGTAATTAAAAAAAAATAGGCAGGTGGTAGGTAATTCATATATATATATATATATGAATTATATATATAAACTACATATATAGAGAGAGAAAGAATAGATAGAATATAAATATAGATAGATGAGAGATGATAGATAGATAGATAGATGAAAGATGATAGAAAGATAGATAGATAGATAGATAGATAGATAGATAGATAGATAGATAATTGATTTATGTTTTAGTAGTTGCTGGGTTTTCTTCTCTAGATTTTCCTTCAAAAGCACATAAAGCCATTGTGGAAATTATCTGAAGACAAATTATGGTTGTCTCGTGTTGCTTAACTCTTTCAAATATCTTCACCTGCAAATTTCTTTTTAAAAAGCCCTCGATTTGAATTGGTCGCCTAAAACCAAAGTGCAGAGGGACATGGACGAGGGAAGTAATACCTGCAGAGAAAGATGGACATCAGAAAAACACCACCAACTCAAAAGCTGCCTCCACACTCATCTGCCAAGCCCCAGGCTCTGCCTTGCCCTAACCTCCCATGATTGCCTGTTCCAGGAACAATTTAAAAATGTATAAATTTTGTTTTTATCAAAGCCATTCATGTTCACATGTTAAAAATCAAATACTTCTAAAAGGTCTATAATGAAAAATTGCATTCCCCTGGCCTGCCCTGCAGTCTGGCTCCAGGCAATAACTTTAAACATTGGAATTGTGTCTTGTGGTATCTTATTTCCTCATCTTTAGTAATGAATCCTTGATGCTCTTTTGCTTGACTCATCCTTTGACAAGATGCTTTGTTTAGCTCTGTTTTTATCATTCCACTTTCCTTTCAACACTCCCAATATTGATAATGTTTTAGTTTTTTCAATTTCATGTATTCCTGTGTGTTATTAAGTGGTATAGTGGTGGTGACAGTGTGTATGTGTGTGGAGGTCAAAGGTAACTTTCAGGAATTAGTTCTCTCCTTCCACCTTGTTTTGAGGCAGGGTCTTTCTTATTGTTTCTGTGGCACGGGGTACTCCACACAAGCTCTTCCATGTTGTATGAGAGATTCTCCTGACTCTGCCTTCCCTCTCTTTGTAAGAATGATGGAATTATAGAGGCATACCAGTCACTGCATCTGGATTTTTCATATGGATTCAGGGATCAAACTTAGGTCATAAGACTTGTGTCCCAAGCATTTCTACCCATTGGCCCATCAATGATTTATTTGCTTTGGCATAAGAATAAGAAAACTGAAAACTTAACTTCTTATTTTTTGAGACCCTCCAGATTTGCTGGACGGTTCTTGTGTTTCATTTACCTGGCTCTACCAACATTGCTTCATTCAGGTAGTAGACTGGTAGAAGCTGGTCCTCTGATGGAGAATTTGGCTAGAGCTCTACAGTACTCCACATTTTAGACCTGGACTTCTTTAGCCCAACATTGCCTTAAGGTTGTATTCCAAGAAGAAGCATTCCAATAAAGGTAAGTATGGAAGCAGTGACTCTGGTAAAGTCCAGACTCAAAAGACTCTACACACTTTCTACCACACTGATGAATGCAACTGACAAAGCTAGCTCATGCTTCGGCGTGGCAGTAAATGAAATTTACCTGCAGATGGAAGAAGGACATGACAAGGTGTCAAGATAGGAACATCTGTTGTACCCATCTTTGAAGATAATTTAATACTGCTGTAAATTTGCTTAGTCAGTATTCTATGTAATTTAAATATTGTGCACAGCAAAGCCAAGTTCAATAGTTCCAGTTCTATTTTTGCATGATGTTTTTTTTTTTTTTTTTTTTTTTTTTTTTTTTTTTTTTTTGCATGATGTTTTCAAATCCTCTTGGGGCTAATGATTATAGTTGGTTCTCTGAATGCACAGGTCCCACTTCTGGAGGGGGGATGCAACCAAACTGAGATGAGACAAAAATATTTTTAAGAAATTACATCTGTATTAAACATTAGAGACTTTTTTTCTTGTCATTATTTCCTGAACAATACAGCATATCAGCAATTTACATAGCATTTACATGACATTAAACATTTTTAGTTATTTAAAAATGATATGAAATATATGGATGATATGCCTAAGTTCTATGCAAATCTTATGCTATGTTATATAAGGGACTTAAGTATTCATGATTTTGGTACACACAGGAAGGGAGAGATCCTGAAACCAGTAGATGAGTATACTAGTTACTTGTCTTGCCGCTCCAACAAAACATATGACTAAAGCACCTTAAGGACCCAAGGGTTATTTTGGCTCACAGTGTGAGTGAGCAAATCCATCATGGTGGGGAAGGCACAGTGCCAGGAGCTTGAGGCAGCTGGTCACATTATATCTGCATCAGAAAGTGGAAAGACAGAGAGAGAGAGAGAGAGAGAGAGAGAGAGAGAGAGAGAGAGAGAGAGAGAGATGATTTCTGGTGTTCCACCTGCTTTCTCCTTTTTCAATCCAGGAGCTGTTTCATGAAGTGGTACCACTGACAGTTAATGTAGGTCTTCCCATATCAAAAGACATTACTGCATGCTTGTCTCTGAGGCAGTTCTAGATATGGTGACATTGATGATCAATATTAGCCATTGTTCCAAGGACATCTAAATACTTTTTTTGCATTCATAGCCTATGTTCTTACTCTTACTCAAATTTTCAAACATAACAGACATCAGAATGAGAAGGGAACATTTCTCATTCCCTGTCCTGTGTACCCCCCCATCTGCATTCCATTCTCAACTGGCTACTCTCAAGGTCTTGCTAATAAAGAATGGAAGCAGAATAAACATTTGGATCCTCTCCTTTCAAAACTTTTCCAGTGTCCAAAACAAAAGTCTCAGCAGACATCAGGTACCCAAAAATGAAATGATGGCTCTACAATTATGTCTTCATAATACAGAAGAAGGGAGGGGTCAGTTGGTGAGGTCAGTGTACCTTCACAGGAAGTTCTCTAATTAGTTCCAGGTTTCAAAAAGACATGGATAACATGAGGAACCAGTGGGAATGGCCAACTGGTAAGAAAATAATAACTATGGTTTAAGTTTTTTTTTTTTTATTCAATTGTGTGCTTATGCATGTGTGTGTATGTATGTGTGTGTGTGTGTGTACGTGTGTGTAGAACCACAGACGAATTCGGGAACCACCATGGAAGCCTCCACTTCCTCCTTGTTTACTCTGCCCCAGGATTCACAGGCTCCGCCCTACCAGGACCAGAAGCTCAGGCCGCCCCTGCTTCCGCCCGGCGTCTATACATAGGGTCTAGGATCCGAACTCAGGACCTTCCGCCTGCAAGGCTGAGGCTTAACCCCTGAGCCACCTCTCCAGCCCCAGAAAATAATAACTGGATTTACATGACTCTTGCCAAAAGCAGGAAGAAAAGGAAAAAAGGCTTTCTTAGTTTTATAAAGCATAAAAAAGAAATATTAAAACTAATGGTGTAATTTTTAATAACAATCAAAGTGAAAAGTGGGCTTTTTAACCCATATTTTATCTGTCTTCTTTAAGAAAGAAGAGAATATCTTCAACTCTGAGAGAAGACAAAATGTGGATAGCAAGATAGGAAGAATGTTTTATTGTTCTGTTTTTATAAATTTTAGGTATTGATTCCTACTTCACAGATTTGGAAGAAAGTAAGACAATATAGGTCAGGTGTTCATTTAGTATTTCTGTATTGAAAATCTTAATAGTTCTTGTTGTTACAGTTGTCATTACAACTAATCTCATGTATCATTAAAATTCTTCCAGAAATCTTAGGATAATGATAAAAAAAATTGTTTCGATACAAAGTCTATTGAAAATTTATGTGATGTACTGGGGTATCTATTTCTGGAATAAGTGGTAAAGCTGAAAATGGGTGATTTCTAAGACAAAGAATAGAAAAATAATAAGTTCATGAAACACAATAAACATTCTTCATAAAGTAAGATGATTAGGGTGGTGTACTTGAGAGAAACTGTACATATAATATATAAGATGACATGAAGATATAAAAATGCTTCCCTAATAATTACAGATAAAAAATAAAAAGTAAGTATCTAAGTAATACAGGCCAGCAGATTTGTAACAGAAAGAGCCAATATTGCTGTACCTTAATGGAGGCTTGTCATAGGCCTGTACTTTTCATTCCGTCATTCAGAAGTCTTTTATTGAACAACTACTGCGAGCCACATGCTAAGAATTGGGGCTTTAGAAAAGATCATAGAAACTTTGATTGATTTCTTTTTATCAAAGAGTTAGGTGAAGTCACAGAGTATTCATTCAAATTCATTCAAAAAATTGACCCCAAGAGCAAAGGAACTAAAAACAGTGATTTGAAATGATGTCAGCACATTATAATTCTAGAAAATGCTGTGTTTGGAAGTGTCACTCTTGAAAATTCAATGTCTTGGAGCCTCAGCTTTTTTGTATATAAAATGAAGGCGCTGATGCCTACTGATTAGCTTGCTCTGAGCCTTAAAGAAATATATGCAAAGAACATTATCCAGTGTTTGGATTGTACTAGATACTTAAAAGATAAAGGCTTTTACAAATATAGGAATTGGAATTATTGATCTAAAAAGGATCATTATTCATGGATATATGTGCAAGATGGGTAAAGAAGCCTGTTCACAAACCCAGTGACTTGAATTCCCAAAGATGTCTTCTAACCTCTACATGCATGCTATGACACACAATTTCTCTCTCTCTCTCTTTCTTTCTCTCCACTTCTTCTCTCCTTCTCCCTTTGCTTCTTTCTTACCTTCCTTCCCCACCCTCTTCTTCTTCTCTGTCTCCACCCTCTCAAAAAACAAGCAAGCAAGCAAACAAACAAACAGATAAAAATAAATAAATAAATAAATAAAAGGAATGTGCCAGATGGTTCAAGGACAAATAGTCATTTACAGGATCAGAACTTAATTTTTCCTCCCTAATTTTTATTCAAAAATTTTATTCTATCCGGCAGTGATCCAAGTCCTATCATATAAAGGGTACAATTATTTGAGAAATCTCAGGTTATAATAAATTGATATCATGGATATCTTTTTGGAGTTCAGGGTGAAATTTTTATTATACACATCTCAATTTCTGTATAAGTGTTATTTTAATGTAGGTAGTAGTATTGTAGCTCAACATGGCTTTTAAGATTCTGCCACACTCCTTTCATTAAAATATTGTCTACCCTATGAAAAAAAGTCATTTTCTACAACTGAACGCAGCTTAGATGAAGGTGGTAAGGGACAAATAAACTTTTTCCTGGTGGTCAAAAGGATGAATGGGCTGAACTGAAGTCAAGAAAGGATCCTTGCATCACCCTCATGACTGTCCTATGATGAAAACACTTAGCGTCCTCGCTTCTTCAGTGAGGAAATAAGCAAAGAGCAATGAAATGTCCTTTCTGGCCCTTTATACATAATTTTTTCTTATGATATAATCTAATGCCATTTTGAATTTTGCCCCCAGTCCTAAGGAGAATGATGTACAATGATCTGAAGCATCCTATCTTGGAGGAGAGCTCATGAGGCTTAGAAAGTAAACAGTCTATCAGCTTCAGGAAGTTCCTAAAGCTAACAAGATTCAGGAAGTAAGGAGTTCTCCCCAGAGTAAAGAAAAGTAGGACATCTTCTCGGGGGGTCGCCTAACAGTCTAGAAGAGACTCTGAGCAGCTGAGCATTCTAGGAAAGACAGCTAGGAATAGAGAGGTCCCAGACACAGTGTCGTGGGTCTCACCCAGGTTAAGGTGGGCTTTCCATGATGTATCTGCCTTTGAGTTGTCCTTGAACCTATAAGTAACTCCTCACCTATACTCTGTAAGCAACCCCAATAAACTCATGGGTTTACCAAGTTGGAATCTGGTCTGATTGTTACTTTGGTCTGTCATTGATTCCCTCTCTGTGGGCATTTGTGTGGTGTTTCCTCCGGGAACTTGTCACACAGCAAAGCCCCACAGCTACAACATGCTGCAAAACAGATTCAAATCCAAGTCTTTTTCTTACCCATTCTCCATGCTCTTTCTTTCCCACAGTGCCTTTGGCATGTTGCACTGGCTTCGATGAGTCAGAGATTTCACAATATATCTCAAGTATATGCCTATTAAATATGTCATATTTGGTTAATTGCTGCATTGCAAAGGCCTTTTGCTTGCTAATCCGATGCAGCAACAATGAAAAACTTAGGAAGCAGACTTTAGAAATTAAGCTATTACTAGTCAATACTATTTACATTATATTTAAACGCATTCATATTTTACATCGTTGTCATCACTCTCTATATATAATTTTGTGTCATTTATTTATTAGCTCATGAAAACATTTATTTAGTGTCAGACACTTTTTGGAAGTGAAAATTATAGCAGAAAACACAAAAAATATCTTTTTTGATATTACAAAGAATAGAAGAGACAGGTAAGAAACAATATTTTAACAATTAAAAATATATATATATATCCCTGTTAGACATCAAATGTTAAGACAAAAATATAAGACAGGCAAAAAGGCAGATGTATGGGGGAATGAGAGTGTACATTCGGGTTTAGATAGTTCTCAAGAAAACACTTTGATGAATAAAGACTTAAAGGAAATGAGAACGAGCCTTTAGCTACTTGTGATGTGGACTGCTAAATTCTGAGGTGATCTCATATCTTTTGACTTGATCACACTAGTGTTATGTGGCAAAAGGAATCTTGCACGTTCGATTGTGGTTGCTTACTCTTTGATCTTAAGATGGGAGATTATGCATGTGGCATCAATCTAATTGCGTGCCCCAAAGAATAGTCTTCCCCAGTTAAGAGACAAGGAAGACACATTTTAAGTGTGGAAGGAATACAATTTAGGAGAGACATGTCAGCATTTTGTGGTGATGAAATATCTCTGGCAGCTTAAACAGAGGAAAGATTTATCTTAGTTCATGGTTTCAGAGCCAGTCCATGGTTGGATGACTCTGTAGCTTTGAGACCCATGATGAGGAAAAACATCACGGCACAAGGGTAGGTTGTAAAAGAACTTCTCACCTCATGGTGAAAAGCAAAGAGAGAGAGAGAGAGAGACCCAAAACAAGATACAGTACCCAAGGCTATACTTCCAGTGACATCGAAGTTTCCATCTCTATTAATACCATCAAATTCTGAAGTTATTGACAGAGTCAGCCATCCGTTAGATCAGATAGATACCTCATGACCAATAATCTAACAACTGGAAAGAAAACAACTTATATTTAAGCCATAACAGAGGTGTCCATTGCTGAAATAGAGAAAGCAACATGTAACAACCTGGGAGAGATCATCTAGGATTAAGAATGAAGACTGCCTGTATCCTGGAAGAAAAATGGGAATCTCAGACCTACAACTGCAAGGGACAGAATCTATCCAGACACCTGAATAAGACAGAAAGTAGCTTCTTCCCAGAATCCCAGTGAAGAGTCAGCCGATCTTAACCTGCTTTTCACTCTTGTCATATGGTAAGAGAGCCTGGTGCAGCTTGCCTGTCTTTCTACTGCTCGTAATTGGGAGGTAATAAAGGAGTATTTTTTTTTAAATGGCTAAGCTTGTGCAATTTAATTGGTTGTGCTGTCATAGAAAATCACTGCATTAGGGAATAGGAATGAAAATCTTAACCACTGTTTTATGTCCGGAGTACTTGAGAAACAAGGCTACTGTGCATCGTGTTTACTGAGTCAACTATACAGATGTCAAATGCATGGAGTCAAGTGTGGATAGAGCATAAATAGCACTGAGTCTTGCACGTGTTCCTAACGACAACGGTATTTTCTCAAGCTACTTAACAGTCTAAGACTTTCTTTCTGGCTAATTTCATTCTTTCAACTCTCTTTGTTTTTACACACTACTGCAATGAATACCTTCCCTTGTGTAGCATTTTCTTTCTTACTGTGCTAAGTTGTCTCCCAAAAGATTGTTAACTTATAATAATATTTGGGCTGTATTTTGTCTTTTCCAGTGCTTTGAAAGAACTGGCATTTGTTACTAAAAAGTTTCTCCTTCTTCTAAATGTTAACAATTTAATTTTTCTATGAGTATCTGCAAGAATGAGGATTCATGCCAGTTCGTTTCTTCATATTATTTCTCTTCAATGGTTTTCAAAAGATGTAATGTTGTTTATTGAGTTTACTGTCAGTGAAACAATCACCTGAAAGAAGCTTCAGTCTTAATTTGGCTAACTTTGTCTCTTCCGGTCCCTGGTGTCTGCTTCCACACCTAGGAAATGAAGACAGAATCTGAGAACATCTCAGAACAATAAAGCACTTATAGAAATAACTCCTTGCATTTGTTCTTATCTACTGACTTCTATATATTTTCTTTTAAAATGAAACAAAGCAAAATGCTCAGATGGGTTTCTCTTGGCACCTGTATCAAAGGAGAAATTAAAAGGAAAATAAAAAACAATCTCGAGAAAAAACAAAAATGGCAATGCACATATCAAAATGTATGGAAGACCACAAAGGCATTTCTAGGAGGGAAATTTATAGAGATAAATATCTACATTAAAAATGAATAGTTCAAATATTTTACACAACTATACATCTCAGGAACAAACTAAGCTAGAGGTTAACAGAAGAAAAGAACTATTAAATATTAGAACAGAAGTAAGTAAATGAGGAACAAGGAAAACAATAGCAGAAGTCACAGAAACTAGTATGCAGTTTTGGGGAAAAGATAAAGTAAAGATCCATTAGTTTAGACTTAAAAAAGACAAAGTCTTGAAAACTTGCTTTGTCCTGCTAAAGCAAGTTCTTTTATTACAGATTTTTTTAAAAAAAATAAAACTGCTATTGCTCCATGTAGACTGTTGTTTCAACAGGCAGAGAGAGCATACATTTGCAAGATTCCTCTAGGCGTCTCAGAGAGGGTGTTCAGCACCCTCCTGGGGTCGGCTGGAAGGGAGGAGTTCATAGTGTTAAAAAGCATTGCAGATGGCTCCTCAGTAGAGTATCCAACCCAGTCCATCCACAAAGGCAGTCATAGTTAGGCACAGGTATCAACTTGACAGTTGAGGGTTTGAGCTCCAGGCACATTTGTACACAATTAAGGTTGAGTTAAGCCCAGGAAAAAAACCTGCAGGAGATTGTCTAGCTGACAGGGAAGGCCCAGTCCATGGTGGGTGGGACTAGGCCCTGAAGAGGTGAATAAAATACTGAGAGCTGGTCGAGGAAGTGGGCATCCTTCTGTTCACTTGGCCAGACGTGTTGGTCTGGCAAGTAAGGATTGTCCATCTCTCAGCTGTTATGTGGTGATGATGTGGCCAGTACCCTTGGCCCTGGTGTTGGTACATGCTCTCCCGTCAAGCTGAACTGAGAACTGTAACCGGAATGTCAGTAAGGAAATAAAGTCTTTGTTCCCTTAAGCTGTTTGATAGTCATTTATTGGCAACCATGCGGGCTAACTGCAACAATGGCTATAACCAGTCTTGACGTTATGTAATTGAAATATGACCTCTGGAAAAATTAACCAAAGAACTGCAGTGTACTTTATCTTTAACCTTTACAAACCATGATTTTCGATAACTTGTCCATTTTTCCAAAGGCTGGCATATTCAGAATTTGGAAACATCAAATGTTCATTCTCAGTGGACAAAGGTAACTGCACCCAACTGCCTTTCAATTAAATTAATGAAATGTGAAAAAAGAAAAAGGGTCCAATAAATAAATTGGAAATGAAAGAGGACACATTACAACTGGCACCATAGAATATGTAAAGGATTATAAGAGACTGCCATAAGCAATCGCTCAATAACAAACTAAGAATCTAGAAGAAATTGATAAATTCCTAGAAACACGACTAAAACATGGAGAAATAAAAAATCATAGCAGACCAATAGTGGGAAAAAATTGAAACAATAACAAAAAGTTTATCAATGGGCAGCCCATTTTCAAGCTTTGCTGTTGGGAAGCTGTTACTCTATTTTTCAACAAAGTTTTGCTTCCTTGCCCTTCAAAACAGGAAAAAGAAAATTATCAAGAATGAAAGTACACAATGACTGATATTAACTGTCAACTTGACAGGATCTAGAATCATCAAGTAAACAAGCCCCTAAGTATGTCTTTGAAGGATAGTCTTGATTTGGTTATTTAAAATTAGGAAGACCCACTCTAAATATTACTATTCCCTGGGCCAGGGTTCTGGACTGAATAAAAAGGAGATAAAATCAATTTTTACTCCCTGACTATGGATAAAATATTGTCAACTACTTCCTGATTTTACTACCCTACTTTCTGTGTTATTGTTGACTATATCCTTGTCACTTTTAGCCAGAAATAAATTGTTTCTTCCTGAAGTTACTTATGTCAAATATTTGTCATAGCAATGAGAATAGTAATTAATACAAAGGCCTCATGGCTTCATTGCTAAATTGTACCAAATATTTAAGTAATAAGATCAATCCTTTTCAAAAATCTTTCATAAGGCTGAAGGGTGGAGGAACACTTTTAAATTCATATTATGAGGCTAACATGACCCTGTACTAACCCAAATAGGACCATTACAAGTAAAATACAAGTCACTAAAGAACAGATCTAAAAGTTGCCAGTTAAGAACATTACAATAAAAGCTGTGGCTAGTTTCTTACTAAGGTCAGATTTAAAAGTTATCAAGAAAGTACTATCAAGCCGAATTTAGCAATGTATTAAACATATTACTCAAAGAATAGAGTAGGATTTATTCCTGATGTTCAAGAACAGTTTAACATGTACACATCAATACATATGATTTGCCTGTTAACTAAATGAAAGGAAAAAAATCATATTGTTATCTCCAGAAATGCAAAAACACATTTCATGATGACCACTCTCAATAAATTAGATACCGAAGAAATATAACCTCAGTACAATGGATGCTATAAGACAAAACCACAACTATTGCCCTAGGCAGCACTCAAAAACACCTGATAAAATTGACTTGAAAGAAGGAAGACTTATTTTTGGTTAATAGTTTCAAAAGTTTCAGCCCTTGATCATTTAGATCTGAGACTAGGTAGACTACAATGATCAAAAGCTCATGATGGAGCAAGACCAAAGCTGCTTACCTTATGGGAGCCAAGAAGCAGCATAAGACAGAAAGAGAAGGGGCTGGGACAGATGTATCTTATAGGCATGGCCCCCAAGATCTACTTCATCAAAGTAGATCCACTATTTAATAAGCCATTAAACTGTGAATGGCATTTGATATTAGACAAAAGGCTGAAGTGAGATAAGCTGTGAATTCTATCCATGAGGTTAAAGCTCTTATGACCCTGCCATTTCTCAGTGTCCCTGTCCCTAAACACTGTTGTCCTGGGATGAAGCATTTGACAGGAGTTTCCAGGAGACAGTTCATATCCCAAACACAGTAAAGCTAACAGCTTGTCTTCTAAGATCAGAAATAAGACAAGCATGTCTGATTTCATTATCTTTTTCCAAATGATACTGATTGTCCTAGCTAGAAAAAAATTATCCAGATTAGAAAGAAGTAGAATCTTGTCAGTTTGTAGATGACATGATCTTCATTGTAAAAAAAAAAAAAAAAAAACCAAAAAAAAAAAACCTCTTAAATACCCCATTTAAAAAAAAAACAATTCACTAAGGAAAATTGCAAGAAACAAAGTTAATGTTAAAAATTACTTACAATACTATGCATTATCTGTGAATTATCTGAAAAGGAAATTAAGAAAACAATCTAATTTAAAATAGAATTAAAATCAAGGGATTAAAATTAAGCAAGGAAATGAAAGCTTTGTTCACTGACTACTACACAACTTTGATAAAAGAAATGGAAAAGGATACACATGAATAGAAAGATCTTTTCATGGATTGGAAAAATTCACATTGTAAAATTCCTATACTACCAAAAACTATATAAATTTTATACAAAGAATGTTATATAGATCAAATTACTTGCTTCCTAAATAACAGCATCCAAGCAAAAACTTATTCTCTTATACATTAATAAAATATTGTATATATTATAACATCTTAAATGATATTTTTAATGTCAAAAGTTGATATAAATTTATCTTCATAATATCAATTTGGTAAACCTAAATAAATCATTTTTTATTGAAGACATAAACTTGTACTACAAATGCATGCTGACATAATTTCTCAGAATCAGAGAGGTCTAGCATACAGAGTAACTTTCAGTTAGATAAAACATACATTCTAGAACTATGTTCATAAACATATGATAATATAAAATATGATCAATATCAGTGAGAAAAAGTCTCAGATGTTGTTTGAAAATAGTTTACATTTGGAAAATTGATTTATGTATCATGCATTAGTTACTTTTCTAAACACTGTGAAAGAACACTCAATAGAAACAACTGAAGGAATTTTCATGGCTTATGGCTTGAAGGAATACAGTCCATCATGGTGGAGGATGTCTGGCAGCAGGCAGCTCCATGATGCTAGAAGCATGCAGCTGGAGCTTCTTACCTTCTCACATCTTTGCAGAACAGGAAACAGAGTGAGGACCTTTAAGTCTCAAAGCCCTACCTCTAGTGACTCACTTCCTCCAACTAGGTCCCACCTCCTAAAGATTCCATAACCTCCTTAAACAATGCCATGAGCTGAGGACCAAGTGTTCAAACATAAACCTGTGTGGAATATATTACATTAGAACCATAACAAGTCAAAACTCCAAAAGTATGCTCCAAATTGAAAATGTAAACACGAAGATGATATAAAACAAACACTGGAGAATATTTTGAAATAGTTTCTAAGTGTGATAGAATTGCTGAATAATTTAACTGTATTGGGATTAAAATATTTTTTCAGAAAACACAATAATGAAAAGCAATTTAAAAGAAGGAACTAATAAAGTACTTCAGCAAATTCTGTTGCCATACACAGAAATGTTATCATAGAATACGGACAGACATCTCTGGAACCTAGTATGAGTCTGTACATAAACCATTGTCCTACACATGGTTCTGATCCTAATCTTAACCCTACCCCTAATCATAGCCCTAGTTCTAAGTGTGATCCATGCACAAGACCAAACCTTAAGTCAAAGCAAAATGCCCCAGATCTAATATGTGTGTACATATGTATTCCAGCCCTATCAATTGCTCAAGCCCTGACTCTATCCCCAATTCTTGTTATAATATACCATTATGTACAAACTTAGTGCTACATTTAGCTATAGCACTGATCTTAATCAAATCCTTACTCCTGACATTTGCTAGTATAATTCGCCCTATTTGCTAGTGCTATGCACTAACCATAGCTCTATCCATTGCCCATTCCTAATCCCACCCCTAAACCCAACCATAAATCTAATACATGCCAACAAAGTATTAAGAACTCCAGAGAAACCATTTCACTAGACCTATTTTTATCCCAATCTGGCAAGTATGTATAAAGGAAGTGCACCCCATCCATTGCCCAAATCCTAATCCTAACTCTAGCCTTAGATCTAATCCTATATTTACCATTATATGCAAACCAAGTCCTACATCTAGCTGCAGCACTAATGTCAACCAAAACCTAACTCTCTACGATGAACAGAGACCAGCTGAATTCTGTACACAAATCATAATCCTATTCATTACACTGTTCCTAACCCTATCCCTCTCTCTTACTCTAAATCTAGCTTTCTGTCTGACCCTTGCCAAATATCTTTCCATCGTTTAAATTAAATGCATTTCATTAATTCGCCCTAACAATAGTGCTGGATATAATATGTATCTATAAATGAAGTGTAGCTCAAATCCTAACCCTAACTCAAATCCATGATCTAATCCTATATATACACCATTACTTGAAAAACAAGCACACTACATTTACCTATAACAGTAACTGTAACCAAACCCAAACGCCAAACACTAGGTTTTGAACTTGTTTGAGTGTAACCATAGCCTTATCCGTTGCCTTATTTCTAACCTGAACAACAGTCCTATACTTAATCCTAATCTTAGCTTTAAGTCTGATTTATGTCCAAGACCTGTTCTAAGCTCCAAGTGAAACCATTTAACTCTTAACACTAGCCACCAATCTAGTGTGTGTGTGTGTGTGTGTGTGTGTGTGTGTGTAAATTCAGTATAGCCCTATCCATAGCCACATCCTAATCCTAATCCTAGTCCTCAATCTAATCTTATATATACACATTACACACCAAGCCCTACACATTGTCGTGCAATATCTTTAATGAAAACCTGACTCCTAACTCTAGAATGAGACTAAATATGAGTCTGTAAACTAACTGTAATCTTATCCATCACTCCATTCTTAATCCTTGGATCAAAATTCATGACCCACTAATTCTCTATCTCCCAGAGACACAACTCACCTTGAAAAATAGGTGCTATCTCAAAATGAAAAGATGATCAAAGATAATTTAAGCAATGGAAGGAAACAAATAGGAGTTGTTGTCCTAATAAATAAAGTCTGATAAAATAGTCTTCAATTTAAAGCAAACCATGAAAGATAAAAAAAGAAAATTATCTTCTAGTTGAGGTAATATAATAATCCATCAACTATTTATTATAATTCTATACATATATGTATCAAACATAGGCTCAAGTACTATTAAATGTAAAACAAGGAATCAACTCAAATGCAGTGATAATAGGAGATTTTAATACATCACTCTTACAATTAGATAGGTCAACTGGTCAAAACAAAGACACATTGGAGTTAACTGAAACCGTAGGTCAAATGGACAGCACAGACATCTAAAGAACATTTCACTGAAACACTAAAGAAAACCTATTTTTCTCAGCAGCCCATGGAAGTTTCTCCAAAATAGAGCACATACTAGGGCACAAAGTAAATCTCCACAAATACAAGAAATTTAAATTATGTTAATATACTGACCATCAACAGGATGAAACTTGACTTCTACAACAAAGGAAACAAGAGAAAGCACATAAACTCATCAGAACTAAATAACACATTTTGAATGAGCAATGGGTCAAGAAAGAAATAAAATGGGAAATTATGAAATTTCCTTAAGATCAATGAAAATGAATGTGTAACATACCAAACACACATTAAAACTTGTCTTAAGCAATCAGTTTATGGCACTAAATGCTTATATGGAGAAATCAAAAATAAGTAGCTCAATGTTTTACCTGAAGGCTTTGGAAAAACAAGAACAAATCAATCCTAAAAGCAGTATATGGGAACAAATATTCAAAATCTGGGCAAAAATCAATGAATTGGAATATAAATAGATAATACAAAGAACCAATGAAATGAAGAGCTTTGGTTATTCAAAAAGATAAACAATATCAACAAATCCTTAGCCATACTAACCAAAAGAAAGACAGAAAAACCAAAATAGTAAAATTAGACATGAAAAGGGAGAAATCACAACAAATACTGTAGACATCCAGAAAATCATAAGGACATACTTTAAAAATGTGTACTCCACTAAATTACATGAAGTGTAATGACTTTCTAAATACATATTAGTTACCTTAACTGAATCAAGATTAAATAAATAATTTAAATAGATCAACAACAAATAATGAAGTTAAAAGAGTAATTAGATGTTTCCAAGCTAGAAAAGCCCAGTATCAGATGGAATCAGCATAGAATTCTACCAAGCTTTCATAGAACTAACACCACTACTCCTCAATTTATTTTTCAAAATAGAACAGGAATACTTCTGAACTCTTTTTGTATGAAGCCAGTATCACTCTGATTCCAAAACTAAACAAAGACACATCAAAAAAAAGAGTTATAGGTGAGTGTCACTAATGAACATAGATATAAAATTCCTCAATAAAATACTTGCAAATCAAATCTAAAAGCATATCAAAAAGATCATACAACATGATCAAGTCAGGTTCATTCCAGAAATGCAAGGATCACTTAACATATGCAAATTAATAAATGTAATCCATCATATAAATAAATTCAAAGGCAAAAAATATGACCTCAATAGATGCAGAAATGGGTTTTGACAAAATTCAACATCTCTTCATGATAAAAGCTGTGTGGAAAACAGGGATGAAGGAACACATCTCAATGTAATAAAGATTGTATCTATAACAAACCTAAGGTAAACATCGCTCTAAATAGAGAAAAACTTGTAGCATTTTCACAGAAAGCAGAAACAAGACAAGGTTGGCCATTTACACAACTCCTGTTGAATAACATGCTCAAAATTCTAGCCAGCCCAATAAGGCAAGAGAGGAAGATTAAAAGGATACAACTAGGAAAGGAAGAAGTTAAGGTATTCCTATTTGCACATGATATGATTCTATGAGATTCCAGTGGTTCGACCAAGAAAATGTTTGAACTAAAAGACACTTTCAGTAAAGTGGTAGGCTAAAAAAATCAACATATAAATATCAGTAGTCTTCCTATATACCACAGACCAATAAGCCAAGAAAGAAATGAGAGACTCACTCCCATTCACTATAGACACATGCGTTTTTGACATTTGAGGTTTTGGGGGTTTTTTTTAAGTAAGTGTGTGTGTGTGTGTGTGTGTGTGTGTGTGTGTGTGTGTGTGTCAGAGGGTACTATGTACACCTGTAGAAGACCAAGGGTGACTTCTGGAATCATCCTGGATTGCTTCTACTTCCTTCTTGCTTTGCTCTGCAATTTCCCAGGCTCTGCCCACCAGGGACCAGAAGTGCAGGCTGCCACCATTTCACCTGGTGATTTTACGTGGGACCTGCTACTTGCCAGACAGAGTCTTAATCCCTGAGCCATCTCTCTAGTCCGACATTTGAAGTTTTTAAGAAACTGATTCATGGTGGCTCAGGGGTTAAGCCTCTGCCTTGCAGGTGGAAGGTTCTGAGTTCGGATCCGAGACTCCACATATAGACGCTGGGCGGAAGTGGAAGCGGCCTGTTGTTTCTGGTCCTGGTAGGGCGGAGCCTGTGAATCCCCGGGCAGAATAAACAAGGAGGAGGTGGAGGCGGTCCATGGTGGTTCCCGAATTCATCCGTGGTTCTACACACGCACACACGTGCATATATACATACACACACAATTGAATAAATAATAAAAAAATTAAAAAAAAAGAAATTGATTCATGCTCTCTAAATTGTCAACTATAAGAATTAAAGATTTTTTGTGGAATTCTTTCATTATATTTAATAGTTGCAATAAATATAGCAGCATCATTTGTTTTATTTCTAATATTGCATCTCTTTCTTTTTAAATTCTCATCACGTCTATTTGTAGTTTACTGATTCTATTATTTAAGAATCAGCTTTTTAGCTTTTTTTAGTCTTTTTTTTTTCCTATTACTTTCCTGTGCTTAACTTTGTTTACTAATTTTATTTTCTTTGTTCTATCTGGTTTTTGCTATTTTACTCATTTCCATTTTTTGGTAATATTTTAGGTAAAATTTTAGGTTACTGGAGATATTTTTCCTTAGAAAAATGTGATCATTTGTTCAGACAAATTTTCCTTTCAGTATTACATTATCTGTGTGTTTTGTGCCCCTATAGGTTGTATTTTCAGTTACATTTAATTTTATCTACACTTCATGTTTTCTTCCCACCCTCAAGACTGTTTCCTAGGCCCGCCCAACCTGGGACAGGACTCGCTGGCGGCCCTCCATCCCAGGTAAGTTCCACCAGCACCCAGGTCTCCACTTGTCCCAGCTCCTCCCACCAAGTTGGAGCAAGCACTGCTACAAGCCGGGGAGGACCCCTGGGCCACACCCCAGGTCCCTAGGTTAATTGTGCCTGCCTCCTGCACCTCTGCTCTTTCCCCGCCCATGGGCCAGGGACATACACAACCCAGTGAGGACACACTGTGCCCCAGTCCAGGGAGAACACGCTGCTCATCAGAATTCAACAGAGTCCAAAGAAGACCCAAGCAAAGCTCTAATGGACAAAAGCCACACATCTGAAATCCTCTAAATTCATTTTATCCCATGGGAGAGATTCTCCACATCCAGCCCAAAAATAAGTAAACCCCCTTTTTACCATTTTGTTCCTTTCAATTATTAGTTACTGTAGAGTAACTTTTCCATATAGCCACCCCCAAAACATATACAACATCAGGGACTATACCACTCATCCTCATATATCACCAAAGTACTAAATCGTAAAAGTGCACTACCATAATAATCTTCACCCCCTGTCCACCCCCTGTACTATCTAATAGCCTCATTTAGGAAATAACAATAATAACAAGCGTAACCAACACCAAGGCAAACACTAGTAACTGCCCGAGAGTAGTGATACCAACTAATTCAGTTCAGTCAAAAACATGCAGAAATTGAAAGATGGTATTAAGAGATAAAACAACAATGCCCAAGTCAAAGTGCAAATCCATGAGAAACAAAACCCAAGAAAACAAATCTCCCACTGAAGGAATTAACCCCATAATGATAGACTCCAACCACAACAAATCCACAGAAAATAGCCAGGAAAGCCTGACCCAAGAAAATGACTTTCAAAGTATGATCGTTACCATGATCAAACTATGAAAGAGGAAATCTGAAAGAAGTTAAATAACCACATTAACCACTTTGAAGAGGAACACAACAGAAGCTTGGAGGAGTTGAGAAAAACAGTTCAAGAAACAAAAATAAGCATAGAGCAGTTAAAATAGACTCAAGCAGAGTTTAAAACTGAACTAAAAGACAAGTTATCCTCAACCCAGAACTCAACAGAGAGTCTTATCAGCAGAATAAATGAAGCAGAAAATACAATTTCAAACCTTGAAGACAAAGTGGGAGTATTAACCAGCTCAATGGAAGAGGTTGTTAAAGCCAAAAAGATACTTGAGAGAAATATTAAAGAGTTATGGGACACCTTGAAGAAGTCTAACATGAGTATTCATGGAATACCAGAGCAAGAATCCCAAAATACCACACCTGAGGAAATTTTTCAAATTATCATAAATGAAAACTTCCCACATCTAAAGAATGAGAGAGGCCCATCATCCATATACAAAAGGCATTCCGCACCCCAAACAGATATGATCAAAATAGAAACTCGCCACAGCAAATAATAGTCAAAACACTCCACATTCAAGACAAAGAAAAGATGCTGAGAGCTTCAAGGAGAAAAAAAGTCATTTTTAAAGGTAAACCTATTAAAATAACAAATTATTTCTCAATGGAAACAGTAAAAGCAAGAAGAGCTTGGAGAGACGTACTTCAAGTATTAAATGAACAAAAATGCCAACCCAGACTGATATACTCGGCAAAACTATCTGTCATAATCAAGGGAGAAAGAAAAGTTTTCCAGCACAAAGACAACTTGAAGGCATACATGTCTACTAAACCAGGCCTTCAAAAATGCTAGAAATGATACTCAAGCTTGAAGAAAAAAAAACAAGTGGACAGGAGGACAGAAGGAAGTATAATACCACTAAAACCTAAAAGCCAAATAACACACTTACAAAAGCCACTAAACATAAAAATGTCTGGACTTAAAAATAATTTCTCCATTATAACATTAAATGTCAATTGAATTAACTCACCAATCAAGAGACACAGATTACAAACTTGGATTAAAAAACATAAACCATCAATCTGCTGCCTTTAGGAAACTCATCTCACCACAAAAGACAGACATATCCTAAAAATAAAAGACTGGTCCAAAATTCTGCAAGCTAATGGATCCAGGAAACAGGCAGGAGTAGCCATTATGCTGTCGAACAAAGTGGACTTCAAACCAAAAAAAATCATAAGAGACACAGATGGATACTACATTTTAGTCACAGGCACAATTCACCAGGAAGACTTCACAATACTGAACATATATGCACCTAATACGGGCCCCTCCACATTCATTAAGCAAACCCTCCAGCATCTAAAGCGAGATATCAACCCCAAAACAATAATTCTTGGGGATTTCAACACCGCCCTCTCAACATGGGACAGATCAACAGGTCAAAAGTTGAGCAGAGACACTTTGGAATTTAATCAAACCCTTAATGAAATGGACCTTATAGATCTCTATTGAACTTTTCATCCATGCACCAAGGAATACACATTTTTCTCAGAAGCACACGGAAATTTCTACAAAATAGATCACATATTGGGCCACAAAAGGAATCTCCACATATACAGGAAAGTTGAAATTCTAGCCTGTACACTATCAGAGCATCATGGTCTAAAGCTTGACATCCACAACACAACAAACAAGAGAAAATACACTAACTTCTGGAAACTTAACACTATGATGCTGAATGAGAATTGGATTCAGGAAGAAATTAAAAAGGAAATTCAAGATTTCCTGAGAGTGAACGATAATGAAAATGCAACTTATCAAAATCTTTGCGACACAATGAAAGCTGTTCTAAGAGGTAAGTTCATAGTTCTCAATGCCTACATCAAAAAATGTAAACATCAGAAATAAATAACTTAACAATGCAGCTTAAAGAAAAAAAAAGTTTTAGACACACTAGAGCAATCTGATCGCAAAAGCAGTAGAAGAGAGATTAGCAAAATCAGGGGAGAAATATCCAAAATTGAGATTAGGAAAATGATACAGAGAATCAACCAGTCTTATTGATTTGAAAAAATCAGTAAGATTGATACACCCCTAGCGAAATTAACCAAAAGCAAGAGAGAGAAAACCCAAATTAAAAAAATTAGAAATGAAAATGGAGTTATCACTACTGATACCCAAGAAATTCAGAGTATTATAACATCATATTTCAAAAATTCATACTCTGTGAAATTTGACAACACAAAAGAAATGAATTCCTAAGAAAGCACAATTTACTTAAATTGAATGAGAAGTTGTGAATTATTTAAATAGTTTTATAACATATGAGGAAATTGATGAAGTAATCTCGAATCTTCCCACCAAAAAATATCCTGGACCAGATGGATTCAACACAGAGTTGTACCAGACATTTAAGGAGCTAATAACACCAATACTCCTTAAACTGTTCCATCAAATAGCAAAGGAAGGAACACTACCAGATTCTTTCCATGAAACTAATATCGTCTTAATCCCAAAACCTAATAAAAATACACTTAAAAAGAAAACTATAGGCGAATCTCTTTGATGAATACAGATGCAAAGATTCTCAACGAAGTCTTAGCAAATTGGATTCAAAAACTTATCAAAAAGATCATTCATGGGGACCAAGTAGGGTTTATCCCAGGCACACAAGGTTGGTTCAACACACGCAAATCAATAAACATAATTCACCATATAAACCAGTCCAAAATTCAAGACCACATGACACTCTCGATAGATGCAGAAAAAGCTTTTGACAAGATCCAACAGCCCTTAATGATTGAAACCCTAGAGACAGTTGGAATGGAAGGAACCTTTATCAATATAATAAAAGCTATATACAACAAGCCAACAGCAAGGATTATGCTCAATGGGGAAAAACTTGAAGCACTCATGCTTCAATCAAGAACTAGACAAGGCCGTCCACTCTCACCACTTCTATTCAATATTGTACTTGAAGTCTTAGCTGAAGCCATAAGACAAGAAAGGGACATAAAAGGGATTCAAATCAGCAAGGAAGAAATCAAGTTATCTCTATTTGCTGATGACATGATTTTATTCCTGAGTGATCTCAAAAATTCCACCAGAAAACTCCTGGAACTAATTCAGAAGTTCAGCAGGGTAGCAGGATACAAAATAAACATACAAAAATCAATGGCCTTCCTATATGCACGGAATGAAAGAAGTGAAAAAGCACTGAGAGAAACAATCCCATTTACTATAGCCCCTAAAAAAATGAAATACCTTGGTATAAACCTAACCAAGGAAGTAAGAGACCTTTACAATGAAAACTTTAAAACCTTAAAGAAAAAAATTGCAGGAGACACCAGAAGGTGGAAAGACCTCCCATGTTCCTGGATTGGCAGAATCAATATCATAAAAATGACCATCTTACCAAAGGCAATATACAGATTCAATACTATACCAATCAAAATCCCAAAGCAATTCTTTAAAGAGGTTGATCAAATAATCTCAAGTTCATATGGAGACACAAAAGACCCAGAACAGCAAAAAAAAAAAGTCCTGAGTAACAAAAACACTGCTGGAGGTATCACCATATCAAACCTGAGTCTATACTACAAATCCATAGTTATAAAAACAGCCTGGTACTGGCTGCAAATTAGACACACAGATCAATGGATAAGGGTTGAAGACCCAGATATAAGCCCACACAATTACAGCCATTTGATCTTGACAAAAGGGTCCAAAATATCCAATGGAAAAAGAACAGCATCTTCAACAAATGGTGATGGCAAAACTGGTTGTTCACATGCAGAAGATTAAAACTCAACCATATTTGTCCCCATATACAAGATTAATTGCAAATGGATCAAGGACCTCAATATAAGGCTAGAGACTATAAAAACCTTAGTTGAAAGGGTAGGGAACTCCCTCAAGCTGCTTGGGCTAGGCCAACAGTTCCTAAATGGAAATCCAATAGCACAGTCACTACAACCAACACTCAACAGATGGGATCTTATGAAATTAAAGAGCTTCTGTTCAGATAAAGAGATTGTAACCCAAGCACAAAGGCAACCCACAGAATGGGAGAAAACCTTCACGAACCATATATCTGATAGAGCTCTATTATTCAGATTGCACAAAGAACTTAGAAAACTAAACACCAAGGAAACAAATGGCCCAATTAAAAAATGGGCCTTGGAACTTAAAAAAAACTTTACCAGAGAAGAAATTGAAATGTCTAATATCTTAAAAAATGCTCCGCATTCTTAGCCATCAAGGAAATGCAAATCAAAAGCTCCCTGAGATATTGTCTCACCCTGGTCAGGATGGCAAATATCCACAATACAAACAACGCCAAATGCTGGAGGGGATGTGGAGAGAAGGGAACTCTCCTACATTGCTGGTGGGAATGTGGGCTGCTTATAAAACCATTCTGGCAAGCAGTCTGGTGATTCTTTAAAAAGTTAAAGATTGAAATGCCATATGACCTTGCTATTCTACTATTGGGAATAATCCCCCATATAGCAAAAATTCACTTCGATAGCACAAGCACAACCATGTTCATAGCAGCACTGTTTACAATAGCAAAGTCATGGAATCAACCCAAATACCCAACAGTTGACAGTAGATAAGGAAAATGTGGTACATTTATACAATGGAATACTACTCAGCCATCAAAAATGATGAATTAATGAAATTTGCTGGGAAATGGATGGAATTAGAAATAATTATATTGAGTGAAGTATCCCAGAAACAGAAAATTAAGTGCCATATGTACTCCCTAGTAGGTGGATCCTAGTACCAAACCCACTTAGTGACACACTCAAAGATAAATCTCTATACTACCTACAGTAATTGCAAAGATTATAAGCGGGGGAGAAGGGGAAGGAGGGCCCCACCAGAAACAAGGAGAGAAGGGATCATGCTTCAGCAGAGAAAATAGGCCACCATCAAGGACTGCAAGTAAGTAATGAGACATCTGGTTGGGTTCGCAGACTCTCCTTACTGATCACTTGTATCTGATGGGGTATGATCTCACCAGAAAGGGAGGGCATAGAGTCTGGCACATAGAAGGTAACCATCCTGCAAATAGGAGACTGACCCCCCCCCACACACACACAGTGGTCTCCTACTCTTATTCCATCTACCTTTGAATCTACTCTTATAATAAGACTCTATTTTAACAGCATTTTATCTCTGGCCAGGGGGTGATATCCAATACCCATTAGGATGGAGCCAAGGGCAGTGCAGAAGCAGCAAAACTGAAAAAAAAAATCAACAATCCATAATTCAGAACAAGGCCAGCCTAATCTCTCCCCATCCTAAAGCTCAGGGAAATTTGTGGAACAGGGGGCGGTAAGATTGTAAGAGCACAAGGATGGGAGGAGCAATGATATGCAAGATACTTCACATAAGTTAGGGCCAAAGTAATCGTAATAGGACTTGGCATGACCTGCGCAATTACCAACATATCACTGAACCCCCAAAGTCTAGCATGGATCACAGGCACTAGGATTCTTAGAGGCAAGGGATTAACAGCCACAAAAGTGTTCCTATACTAAAGGGGAACACAAAAAAGAGCTCTAGGCAATGCTACTGAATCCTTACACCTCATCAGGGAGGACCCAGAGGGAAGTTAGACATGCACACTAAAGAATGCTCCAGGAATGGGGGAGGGGGAGGAAGCACTAGGAGAAAGGAGGGAGGGGGGAAAGAAAAGCAAAAAGGAAGAGAGAGCAAGGAGATCCAGGGAGGGCTGGAGGGAGGGAGGGGAATGGGGTATTTATCAATTTTGTATGAGTGGAATAAATAAATAAATAAACAGATAGATAGATAGATAGATAGATAGATAGATAGATAGATAGATAGATAAATAAATAAATAAATAAATAAATAAATAAATAAATAAATAAATAAATAAATAAAAGACTGTTCGCTAGATAGTTCAGGCTACCCTTGAACCTGGCATTCTGCATTGGCTGGGATTTCAATAAGCAGCACCATGACTACATTGTTTCCCTTCCTTCACAACTTTCTCTTTGATGTGCAGATTATCAAGAAACATTTTCCTAATTACCAAGCGCTTTAAGAGTTTCCTCTTCATTTCTGCTTTTGATTTCTAGTTTTGTTCCATGATGGTAAGTACAGACAACATATTCAGTGAGATTCCATTGCTACATGTCTTTGAGGCTTGTTTCATTGTCCAAGGTCCTATCTTCAGGGACGTTCCATGAATGGAGTAATGTGTGTGTTCTTTACTTGTGAGATGTTCTGTACGTGCTAATTAGAAGTACTTGGTTAAGAGAGTATTTTTTTTCATATTCTTGTGCTTTAGTGTCTGCCAAAACTTTTTTTTTTAAGAGTGGGATATAGAGGTCACCAAGTGTCAATTTGCAATTATGTTTGAGCTCTTCCAGATTTTGCTTTGTGTATTTTGAGGCTCTCTTATAGGGTATATTTGCCTGTAGGAGAATTATGTTTCTTGACAAGTTTCTCTTTTCATTCATCTGTTATGTCCTTTTCTTTCCACCAATTTTTTAAAATTTGAACTCTACACCATCTGATATTAATATTACATTCTTCAATAACAACAACTTCTGCTTTGAAAAGTCACGTTTACTTGATGCACCTCCTTCCATCCTTTTCATTTCTATCTACTTATATATTTGAAGGGAGCTTTCTTTAAGTTGTTAGATAGATCATATTTTTAAATGTACTCTGACAATGTTTTTATTAACTAATATATTTAGAACATTCACATTTGGGGATACCATTAATTTTTTGAGGGGTTAAGTCTGACCATTTCTAATTTATCCTCAGCAAATGCTAGTACTGGAGATAGTTTTCCATCAAAGTTGAATAAATAATGAAATGAATACATCTTTCACATTCTGGTTTGAAATAAAGCTTATACATAGTTGGTGATGAAATAAGAAATTTTTTAAATTTTAAGGTTGTTTTAGACATGGACCTTAATAAAAAGCCATATTATTGAAAAATGTATGTATGAATGCATATGTGTGTGTATTCGTGTGTGTGTGTGTGTGTGTGTGTGTGTGTGTGTGTGTGTGTGTGTTCTGAATCCAAATTATAATGTAGGCTCAAATTTTATCCTCATTATTATCTAGCTTTGTGTCCTTAGACATAAAAGAACTTCTTACATGTTAGCTTTGTCTTTGTTAAAGGAATCATAATGTCCAAATTACAAGTCATTTGGAGATGAAAATGGTGCAAAGTTCTCAGAACATTCTTAATCCTCAAAGCCTAAGAGAGTTCTTCAATTTTTCTACTTCAGGTTGTCTGAAAACCTTTATATATGAGGACTTCTCAAAACAAAACAAAAAAAAGAACAGAACTTTAGACAATTTCAGACACTGTCCAACTATAAAATTTATCTTTGATTCTTTTCATTTTCTGCTGAGCTTTCTCTAGCTTGTCATTGTTATAAATACACAGGTTTAACATCACTGAGCACAGCTTTAATGAATACTCTCGGATCAGTGTCTGTTAATTCCAATATTTGTATCACCTGAGGGGCAGATTTTGATCATTGTGATTTATAATGGATTATGCATTCTGCTTTCACCACATGTTGAGCAACTTTAACTTGTATCAATGACTTTATGAGTGCTATACTATAAAGACTCTGGATTTGTCTGTATTCCTCTGAAGCCTTAAGCAGGAAATTAACATGAACCTCAAATAGTAAATACAGTTTCTTGGACAATACCTCAAATCTCAGTTAGGGTAATTAGATTTAGTTGGGCTGCTTGCAGTCTGCTTTCTGCATATGGGCTTCAATAGTCAACCATGTATTTAGATAGAGTTGAGCACAGAATTTGTGACTTTTTTTCTGGTTTTCCACTTTCCAGTATTTTTCCCTCGCTTTCTGGAAGTATTGGTGAAGACCTAGTGAAGCTTTCATGACCTGGAAGTGTTTCAGATTCTTCTGACTACAACTACACACACACACACACACACACACACACACACACACACTGTTCTCTTTTTTCAGATACCAACTTCCTTCTGGACTCTATGGTTTGTTCAATCTTCAGCTACAGATAACTAATCTTACATTTTTATTTTGTAGCTTATAGCTGCTATCTTCAGACCACTTAGTCTGCTGTGAGCATACTTGGCCATTCCTAGAAGTGAGCGAACTCCACAAGGCCTGAGATAATGGATATTTACTTAGAAAAGTTTGCATTTCTCTTAAGATGTCATGCTTCTCAAGCTATCTCCAGGATACAGGGCTTCTCAGAATTCTGATCCATTCCTTTGAACATATTTGGGGACTGTTTCCAACAAAAGGAACTCCTGGTAACTAAAGCTGTCTCGTTAGCCTCAAGCATACACAGAAAATTGCACCTGAGCTCCCAATGAATAAGATGATCATGGCGCTAGGGGACAGCAGAGCCCAGAAACCAATTAAGCCTGAGGTAAGGAAACAACTTCTTTCAATTGACTGATGGAAATCCTAAACAGAGGAACTGACCAAAGTGAGTTCAATGGTAGCTCCACAGTTTCTTCTTCACTGTAAATAAGAATCCGTGACTGGAAGGTCTAATCTAACATAAGCCCTGGATGGTTTTTCTGTTTGCACTACTTTGTTCCTGGCAACAATTGTTCATCTGTGATGCCCTGGTACGAGGAAATGCGATCCTTTGCAGTTAATAGATGTTTGTGAGGTTTGCCATTCCCTTTTGACCTTGAGAAGATGTTAGAACTGAGATAGCTTAACCCATTTTTACTTCTTGGAAACCCACAATGCATAATAAAGAAGATCCATCTAAGATAACCCGGAAGGAGCTGAGCTGAGGCTCACTCCTGCCATCTTGCTTTGCTTATTACGCAGCATCTCAGAGGTTATGCTGTTGGCAATGTCCTCAGCCGTGCTCAAGGTTAGACTCCAGAATGTTCTGAGTGCACAAATAGTCAGCTCAGTGATGTGAATGGTCTCCTGAATTCAGTTATTCGACAGACAGTGTGACCATTGCATTCAATGAATGGCTGTTCTCTGAAATCTGGTGACAAGAAAGGGCATGTGGCCTTCACTGTGACTGTTGTCTTCATTTTCCCACCCGCTTCCTGATACTGCCTCCCAAGCTCTGTGCTCATTCCATGTGTTTAGCTAGGATTCAGTTAAACATACTAGTCAAATGTAAGACCTTTGTTGGAGAGATGTCTCCTGGGTTAAGTCTTTGCCTCAAAAGCAAAAAATACTTGAGTTCAGATCCCAGCTCCCACTGGAAATGGCAGTGGCCCGCACTTCCAGTACTGGAAGGCAGAGCCTGGGAAATCCCAGAGCAAAACTATAAGGTGGTAGAAAATCCAGGAATATTCCTGAAATTACTCTTGATCCTCCACAGACACACACAGTGACCTCTTCTGTATCAACATGCACCTACATACCCATACCTACACATGAGGTGAGGGGGGTAGGAAAGATACAAGTCCATCTAGCCAAAGTTAAGTAAGGCTTGCCTTGTAAACTTCCTTCCCTAGAAGGGTGGACTTTTCATATGAGACAATTTCAATTGTTCACTTGTGATAGGAAGAAGCAAGAACAGATTCATTCTTGCTCACTGGCCTTTCTTAATTATATGGCAGGAATCAGGATGGATGTTTTCTATTTGAAGGAAAGACTTCCTATGTTCAGAATATCTCTTAAGACCTAGTTACTAGCACAGGGAAAGCTTGTGGGACTTCAGATTCTTCAGCATAGACAAGTCAGAGTAGATACAGTTAGGCATTGTAAGAGGTGGAAAAAAATAAAAATAAAATCTGCCTGTCTCAAGAGCTAAGACCTCTGTTGTCTCCAGGCAAGAGAGATTCCTCAGGTGTTCCCCCACTTTATCACAGCATTCCACATCTCTCTTTTTATCTTTTGGCCTTCTCCTCTTTCCAGGATCATAAATCAACAGAGACAGGTCTTCATTCTTTGGGAAGAGAGGGGAGGGAGCAGTCTAGACTTCTCCTATTCCATGGCAACACCACCACACCTGATAAATGCACTTCTCTTGCTCGTAGGTAAAGTCTGGAACTGTTTCAAAGTCTGATGGAGCTATCTGTAGCCAGCGATCTCTGCTGCACTCTGCCAGGCTTTTTGACATTCTTTTCCACAGCAACTCCAGGAAGGAAGCCATATGGGGAGAAAATTGAAAGATGGGTTCAAGAGGCCACAGATTCCAGAGTCAGGTCAGAGTCAAATCCAAGAGTACGTGACAGCTGAAATTGTCCATGATTTACTAATTGCCAAAGGCAGTGACCCGGTCACAAAGAGCAAAGGCCAAAGGGAAGGCTTGGTGCCCATGGCTGGCATTAGGTTTCTGTCTGCAGGAGAAGATAGGAGAAGAGTAAAGAACATTTGGAACTAATTAGAGGGAATGGGGAAAACTTGAGGCTATGATGTGGGGGAGGAAAGGAGGGGATCTGTACTATTTCTTTAAGTAAATATTAGCTGCTCAACCTTACCCAAGTTCTGCTGCCCCTTATCTTTCTTATCTTTGACATAACTTGTACACAGCTGATTAAAGTGCAGTGTCATCTTCTAGCTACTGGAAATATTATCAGGGGTCTTACCTGAAAAAAATCAAACAATGTTGCTCTTAAGAGAGAAAGGATCAGTTCATAGTGCTATGGTTGCCTGAGGATGGTCCAGACCTAGGATCTGGGAGATGTATGGAAGCCAATAGATTTTTTAAATTTATTTTTTCTTTTAGAGTTTCTTATAGGAATACAATGAATTTATGTCATTTTCCACCCTTATTATCCAGTTCCATTCCCCCTTCTTTTCATACTGCAATCCTTCTTCCCCACAAGTCTACCTCTTAATTTCAAGCATGTGCCTGGTCTCTTTTACATACATGATATATCAGTGGGAAAGTAGCTTCTTGCCCCTGAATTATTCCAGCATTAACCTTCAATAGACTCTCAAGGAGATGTGGAGCCATAGGCTCATAGGACAAATCTTGTGTAGGATTTGTAAAAGATGTCTCTGCAGTGACTTCATGGGATGTAGCAGTCCTGTCCTATTTAGAAAAGTGTGCCAGCTCCCACCCCCACCTTCAGGCTCTTCGTATTCTTATCACCCTCTCTTCCAAGACATTCCTTGAACCTTGGAATGGGTAGTGTTTAGAGCCAAGCAATCCATTACAAAGTCTCTGCACTCTGGTCAGTGCAGATTCTCTATATTAAACACTTTCTGCTGTAAAAAAGCTTCTAGGTCAAGTACTAAGAGCTAATCTATGGACATGATAAATTGTATGTGATATCATGTCCCTGTACATTAAACCTTAGTAGTTTGTTCATCAATCCTGGGGTCTATAGGAAACCAATAGATTTTTAAAGTCAGGTAGTCATGACATTCAAATACTCACTCTACTGCTTACATGTGCAAGCCTGAGAAAGGTAGATGTTTCCATCAAGATCTTTCTTCTTCTGAAAGGATCAGTCCATACCTCTACTTTCAAATAGCTGATATGAGGAGATGATTTAATAAAGTATGAAGATGTTCTCAAGCCTTTACAGTTAGCATAAAGCTGTGTTCGTGCATCGGAACTGTACTTTGTTCATGCCTTGTATGCAAACACTGCAAATACAACATAAGTCATTTTTATCAATCTATCATTCCAGCAATCCAGGAAGTCAAGGTTACACCACACAGAACAGTATGGTGATGTTCCCAGAACAGGCATAAGAGCAATGGGTTCAGAATCCAAATGTATGTCTTATTCATAGTTAGGAGTAAACCCATCTTTGGAGAAAGAAAAGTGAATTTATGCCAAAATATTAGAATTCAGTAATATAGTCTTGAAGTTGGAAAATCATCTCAAACATCTAGTGACATAGTAAAAATGAAAAAGAAAATATGGACATTTAAATATTCCAGATTTAGAAATTCTCTATAACAAAGATATCACAACCAAAAGTAAACGGTAAGAAATAATTTTGGAGAAAATATTTATAGCTTTAAAATCATAAAGTAAAACATACCAAGAATAATTGCATGAAGTCTTCAAATGTTTCCTACATGTCTATGAGAAAAAGAAATAGGTTATTGCTAAGGGTGAAATTAGAATTGCTCTGTGAAATAAACAAATAAGTTTTGTTTCCATTTCACCACCTGCTTCACAAAGACTATAAAATCTGATACTGTTAAATATCAACAAGGGAGGGGAACAGGGAATAAAATTAAACACAGCTATTCATAGCATAATTCTGAAGGTCAAGATGTTAATATTTCAGGACCCAGAGTTTTATGCTACATATCATCCCTGACAAAGAAGGCACACAAATCTTTTGATGCAAATCAACATGGAACATTTTATAAACACCATATAAGAAACTAGAAGTTATTTAAACACTATTCATAGAGGAATGGATAAATTCTACAAAAGATTTACTATAAGATGTTCAAATTGATAAAAGATATTCACACATGTGAACATAAATGAATTACGAAGCATCTGCAGTCAATAAGAAAAATAAAGATTTCTGGAGACTTCGACTCAGTGATAGTCTAAATAGTTTTAGTTATACCTCATTCATCTATTGTTTTCATAACTTTAAAAATAAATATGAATAAATATGGGGAAGAAAAATTATTTTTAAAATTCTGACAGTTGTGAACTACGGGGCATATGGGTGAAAATAATATTCCTTCTTTGTATATGTCCATTACTTCAATATTTTCCAAAGAGAAAAAACATTCATTATTGTTTAATGATACTTGTAAAATCCCAGGTTATAACACTAAGCAGCAAGTTAAACTTGTTAAAGATATATACTTACTCAGATCCTCAAAAGTCACATTTACAAATGTTTATTTTATATTGCGTCTTATGTGCAAGGTCACTGAATTACAGTTTACTGAAGGTTATATTTTGCGAGCATAATTTCATATAACTCTTGTATTCATTCTGTGAAGTACTTATTATTTCTATAGATAAGGATACTAAAGTTCCAAGAGGTAGACTATTTGTCCAAGTTCACTCAGCTGCAAAGTCTCAGAACCAATTGCCCATCATAGGTGTTTGGAAAGCATAGTTAATGTTTCTCTAAAAATACCTGAGCTATTCAATATAAATACAATATTACTTTTTTATTTTACAAAGTGTAACTTGATTTCCTACTAAGTGAATTTGATGTCTATGATGAATTTATAAACCTTAGATGTAATCTATGTTTTACTAGATGCATCTAAATGCAGTAGTTAAGTCAACTTGTTGGTTGGTGACTGTAAATGGTCCTAAATATGGCAACCATTTTTGAAAAGCTTTTGCAAGAAAATAAAAATAAAGATTTTTTGTTCCAAACTCAAATTGTTATGGAATATAGTAAAGTAATACAGAGTTCTTACGACCTCTTGTGATAGCTAGACTGGTATTAGCAAGGTGCTCAACTCAAAGTAACTTAAGACTGTAATCTATTATCTTACTTAACTACTTCCAGTCATATTCACATCCAAGGCTCCAAGCAAAAACTAATATATTATTAAATCTCAAGTCCTCTGTCTCCCCCCCTCCATCATGTTCTTCATTGTTCAAGAATCATTGTTTTGGATCTCAGGATGGCAACCCAGTTGAAAAAGTGCCTTTATAACATATGCAGTGCCAGAATTCAATCCTCACTACCATACACACCAGATGTAATGGCATACATCTGTAATCCCAACACTCCTAAGAGGATCAGGAGTTCAAAGTCAGCCTTGGCTACATAGAACAGTGGAGGCCAGCCTAGGCCATATGAAACAAGGAAAAGTTTCATTGTACTATTTCACTTGAGGTAAGCGGCAGTGCATGTAATTATAAGGATCTCCACATTTGCATTTCTATGTATATACTTTCTTACAACTTCAAAGAGAGAGAAAGAGAGAACCTAGATAGAACCTTTCACCCCTGTGAGTTCTTCATAAGTAAACTGGCTATACTATAGCAATCTTAGTAACTGGTGGAATCATTACATCCTGAATTATTATCTCCTTAACCTCTGGAAGGGTAGATTCAATCACATCAAACCAAAGAGATTGAATTTAATAATTACAGAGACCAGGCAACCAAAAGGATTCTGTGAAGATAAAAACACAGATCTCCAAACCATCATAGGATTGGTATCCACTGTCAAGCCTACTGGAAGAGGGACGTCATTCACACCAGCGACCTCACAGGGCTTTCCTAAAAATTAAACAACAGCTGGAAAAAAAAGCATCTATCATGGCATCTAGCTGATAGAAGCTGTATTAATGTTTGATTTTTAATTGCATAATCAGAGTAGTTCTGACCACTTATGTCACTCTAGTCCAAAGACCTTATATCCATTGTAGGTTCTAATAAGTAATACAGCAATCCCATTGACTTTGGAAGAAAACATAAATCCTCTTCAAAAAGTGTCCCCCCCAAACCCACTGAAAATCAGAAGAAGCAGTACAGTCTCAAGGTAGTGTCATCCAATAACAAATTCACAATAACTAATATTTATTCCATGCTAACCATTTGCCAAGGAGTCTAATGAATGTCTAACATAGATGTTTTTTCTCACATTATCTTTGCCATAAGTAATGAAGTAGGTATTAATGTCACTTCTATTTTGCAGATAAAGAAACAGATGTAGCAAAGTCAAGTAATTTGTCCAAGGTCGGGCAAATGATGAGACTTGGTCTCTGATTCCAGGGTTTGAGTCCAGAACTAGAGCTCTTAGCCTTGCATTGTTCTTTCTCAGACTGCCCTGCTCGGCCTCCTAATACCCCAAGGAGAAGGCTCAACATGAAAGAGCATTTGGCTGCATTCCAATCAGTCAACACATTCATCACTGGAGACACAAAGAGAGCAGGTAGGTTGGATTCCCTGGGCTGAACAAAACAATACAGACAAATACATGCACTGACCTCTAACTCGATTCGAAGATTCAGCAGCTCTGTCTTGAAGACTTTTCCTGACGTCTCAGCCGCTGCATTAAAATGGGACTTTTGTTGATGGGGTCAAGAGGGATCAGAGAGAATTTATCTTTTCCTCTCATGTTTTACACAAAAAATAATTATGTAGGCACAATGGTTCTGGAGCTATTTCTCACTGGAAAAAAGTCATGGAGCTACATGATTCGGTGTTGGGATGCTGGGCACAGATGGCTTTAATTATTTGGACAGCCATTGACAGATGTGATGGTCTAGGTTTCTGCTGCCTTGGACAGGTGTAAGCTATAGGATTTACCCAGAGGGACTTGTGCAGAGACAGAATTGGAGAGAGCCCGTTGATGGCCCCTTATTTTGTCTTAATCCACCCCTAGGTACATAGTTATCATATTTCTTTGCCTCAAGGCACGGTCAAGTCAGTCAAATCTATCAAACCAAGTTTGCGTGCAGGACAGAAATTCTCAAAGAGAGACATACATTGTTAGCATTTGCTCTCACACTCTGCTCTGAGTTTCCACTCAGATGCCTTTCTTCACATTCACTGTAGCTTCTTAATTAAAAGGATGTGTTTCTGTGTCCCCCTCCTGGATCAAAATAAGCCATACGACAGTCTTCAGTTCTCATCGACACAAGTCATTTCCAAGGATCAAATGCTAACCTGTTAGAAAAAAAAAAATTCCATTACCCAAAAAGATTGATTGAGCAAGATGTAGGGGTGAGTCAGACACACTCCTAGGTCTTAGGGAAATAATGAACCTTTCAGCTGATACGAATGGAGCATCAGTATTTACTAGCTGAAGGCACTGTTGTAGGCGCTGGGGTGCTGTAATGATTAATGTAGCCCTTTACCCCATGGAATTTTCACTCCAACTGGAGAAATGGACAATTAAAAAAAACCCTCTTTTTCTATAAATACCTTTCTTTTTCTGTGTGTACTGATTTGTGCATACAGTTATATGAATAGTTCAACTTTATCTACAGGGAGAATAATGCACCTCATTAGATGTTTGAAACCATGGATGCAATGAGCCTTGAATATGCTGTTTTTTCCTATATACATACCTGTGATAATATGAATTTGGCCCCAGACAATAGTAAAACAGCAATATAATGACATTAATAAAAAAATCACAATATACCACAAAAGAAGCTACATGTTACAGCTTGGACAAGAAATTCTCCCACATGCCCATGTATTGGAGACTTTGGTTCTACCTTGTTGCATTATCTCTGGAGGTTCTGGAAACTATAAGATGTGGGAGCTAGTTAAAGGAAATCAGTTACTGGGAATAGATCTTTGGAGGCTCTCTCTTTCTTTCTCTCTCTCTCTCTCTCTCTCTCTCTCTCTTCCCCCCTCTTGCTTACTCTTTCTTATTCTCACTCTTTCTCCTTCCTGTCTGCCACAAGGTAAATAACTTTCATCTACAACATGTTCCTCTGACACTGAGCTTGGCCTAAACATTAGCAGACAAAACATTATGAATTGATGCTATGGTAATTCAGTCGTACTAGAAGGAGAAAAATATATACTCAATGCATAGAAAGTTCTCAAACACCAGTTAGTGAATGAGATTGTCCATAAGTCACACAGCTGACCCTTTACTGGGTAGTTTACAATTAGTACACAGTCCTGTGTCTAAACATACCTTAATTCCTATTCTATCTATGAGAAAACTGAGACAAAAGGTTAACTGGAAAGAGATAAAGCCTGAAAGAGAGCATGGATTTGAACTCGAACTCAGTGTGACACACACCTCCAGTGCAGTACTCTGCAAGGTAGGAGACCGTGGAGAAGGAGAGAAAAGCCCACCTCACAAAGGGCCTCAGTCACAGCTACTGACAGCTGTACTAACAACACCTCCGCCATTGACCAGAAAACCTACAATTCCCTAGGTTTCCTTAGCCCAGCCTCAAAGTTATTCGTAGTGCACATTCCTGACTCACCACCTGAGCTTCACATAGACACAGCCCTCCCAACCACTAATCTTCCCCCTTGTCACACACACACACACACACACACACACACACACACACACACACACACACATTTTCTCTCACTCTCTCTCATTCACTTTCCCCCTGCTCCTCAGACAATACAACTTTTTAAGAAGTCCTTTGAAGAATGCCTTAAAGGATTTGAATCAATAATCTCCTCAGATCCTAAACTGCAACTCCCCAGTTTGCTTTTTAATGACATTCCCAAGTTAGTCCTCACAACTGTTTCTTACTGTTCTCTTCTAGCTAGTCTAGTCTATTCTTCACTTGGCCCATAAAGTATGTGTGCTTTTTTAAAAAAAAAATAAAGAAACAGACATGGAATTAAGTCTCAGGGTCCCATGTGCTTCATTATCCTGACTTGTTGGGAATGTGTTAACCATCCAGGGTGAGTTTTCATAAGTAGCAGAAAAGGATCAAAGGAACCTTCTTTACCAAAGCTTTTTCTTTTCTCTTTCTTTTTTAAACAGAGGTTTGGGTGATTCAGTTCACACTAGGTAGCTGATAAGATATGGGAGGAGAGATCCAGCTGTAGTTTTTACTTCAAGAAAAGAAAACTTTTTTAAGCTGTAAAATGTTCTTAGATGTCTTTGATTTTTTTTTTAGTTGAATTGCAAACCTGGAATTAGAAGACGTTTTGAAAAAAAATATATATGCTTGATGTGAACCCTGGGAAGTTATATAAATAGAGTGAATTGTATGAAGGTCTATAGCCCAAAGATTACACTGGGCTATGCTGCTGAGATTTTTACATCCCTAAACTTTAAAACTTTAAATGGATACCTAAAGTTACTTTTATTGCACGGATATGTGTATGTATATCCTCCTCCATAGTAAAGTTTTGCAATGCTCTTTTGTAAAACTTCAAAATGCTTGTTCCTAAGAGAAGGCAGGAAGCAAGAAAGAGTTCCAGGATCGGGAGGATTTGAATGAATCACCCCAAGATGAGATGTAGTGTGAGTTCAATGGAGAATAAACTTGCTAATTTGATCCTATCTTTTCACCACAGAGGGATCTTGTTTCTCAACTTTGAATTTCCATAAACGAGGCTTTCCGAGATGAAAGGAGCAGCCAGGAGAGCTCTCTTTAAGAGCACAGCAAGCAATGATGAGTCCTTGGAACATGACTATATTATGTATAGACTTGGAGACATTTTCCCAGGCAGTGATTTTTATTTAGGTAATACATAAAGATGCATATAGTTAGGGGTTACTATGTGATGTTTCAATAAATGGCACACACAGGCGCACACACGCGCGTACACACACACACACACACACACACACACACACACACAGTTCTGCTTGTTTGGCTGTGGTTTTGGTTTTTAGAGACAGGATCTATGTAATCCATATGGGCATGTATGTAGCCAAGGCTGGCCTTGAATCTCTGATCAATCTTGTTTGTGCCTCCCAAGCACTAGAATGACATCACCATACCCAGTTAAGATGCTGATTTTTTCTTAGAAAAATAATAGTTTAAGTACTGAAGATTCAACTCAGGTGATAGAACACTTATTTGCCTAATATGGGCAAAGTTCTGAGTTTGAGTCCCATCACTATATACACTAAACTAGGCAATACACACCTGTAATTCCAGCACTCAGGGAATAGAACCAAAAGGAACAGAAGCTCGAGGTATCTTTGGCTACATAGAAAATTTGAGGCAGCCTGGGTTGCACGAGAACCTATCTACTTTTCAAATTCTACGTTTGCTGAATATATATGTATTCCTTTGCCCCTTAGTTTTGCAGTTACAACTGTGCAGTTGATTTTACCCAATGCTTCTGAATATTTGCAGAACCATGTTCTTAATGAGCACTACCAGGAATTATTTTTATGAGCGACATCACTGAAATGGTTAAAAATTCAAATACGGGGATAGGGAAAATGTCTTTGCCTCCCATGCAAAATGACCCAAGTTCAGATCCTTAGAATCCACATAAAAATGCTAGGCAGATATTACAAAGGTCTGCATTTCTGGCCCTGGAATGCAGAGTCTGGAAAACCCCAGAGCGAAGCGCTGGAGAAGTACAGCAATCTAAAATGATTCCTAATGTCATCCTTGGTCCTCCAAGGCATACACAGTCACAAACTCTGTGGTACACGCACACACACACACACACACACACACACACACACACACACAATCACACACACACAAATAATTTAAACACAAGCTCAATGAAAAGATATTCGAGTATATAAAAAAATAAGGTTCTAGTATCAGGGAGATGGCTCAGTAAAGTGCTTACCTTGTAAGTATGAGCACCTGAATTTGATCTAGGCCAGGTGCTTGTAATCCCTGTGCTGGAGAGGCTGAGACAGAAGGATCCACAGGCTTGCTGGCCAGCAAGCCTAGTCTAATGAGTGACTCCAGGACAGTATGGGAGCCTGTCTTCAAACAAGGTAGACAGAGTTGGAGAAGGGATAGCACCCAAAGTTGTCCTGTGGTCTCCATGTTCACTTTACACACACACACACACACACACACACACACACACACACAGAAAAAAACAAAATAAAGTTGTCTGTAGCATATTGCTACTCTTAACAAGGTAGCAATTAAAATGTTGTTGCTTAAAAACTGAAAAAAATAAATCAACGAACCATAATCCAGAACATCAGAGACTCTATATCAACCACCTGGAAATAGACCAGCCTAATCTCTCCCCATCCTGAAGCTCAGGGAAATTTGCGGAAGAGGGGGCGGTAAGATTGTAAGAGCACAAGGATGGGAGGGGTAACGATATGCAAGATTCTCCACACAAGTTAGGACCGAAGCAATCATAATTGGACTTTGCATGCCCTGCGCAATGTTTAACACAATATTGACCCCACAAGGTCTAGCGTTTGCTAAAGGCACTAGGATCCTTGGAGGCAAGGGATTGACAGCCACAGTAGTGTTCCTATGCTTAAAGGGAACACAGGAAATGGTTCTGGAAAATGCCACTGGGCCCTTGCACCTCATTGGAGAGTAGGACCCAGGCATGCTCATTAAAGGATGCTCCGGGGATGGGAGGGGGAGGCACTGGAGGATGGGGAGGGAATGGGGGGTGGGGGGCATAAGGGGATGGAGGTTTGGAGGGACCGGTATACCTGTTAAGTTTGTAGAGTGGAAATAAAAACAATGAGAGAAAAATGAAAAAAAAATAATAATGATAAAAAAATTTTGTTGCTTAAAATGATGAAAGATTTTTCTATTATGAATATAACAAAATATTTCACTTTGCGAGTTTTCATTCTCATGGTCTCAGGACTCACCTGCCTTAAGGGTGTCACTGAAGACTTTTGGCATGGATGTATATGCTCATTTAAGTATCATCTGGGTCCAGAGATAGAGTACTTCTATCAGACTCCTGATTACTGCCCTTTGACATGTTTTGAATGAGGGTGGTCCCTCACAGGCTCATGTGTTGGAGTAGTTGGTCTCTGTCTGGCGACATTGTTTGGAAGGTTATGGAATCTTTAAGAGCAGGAACCTTGCTAGAGGAAGCATATCGCTGGGTGGTGGGAGAGAGGGGAATAGAGGGGAGTCTTGAGGTTTGAATACTGTGGTCCCACTTCCTGTTGCTCTTACTCTCTCTCCCTCTTGATGGTGGCTGTGACCTGTACAGCTTCCAGTTCAGCTACTATTCCTTCTGCTATGTGTTTTCCGCCATAAATGGACTGCATTCCTTCTGGACCCATAAGCTGAATAAATAACCCTTTCTCTCCCTTTCGCTGCTTGAGTCAGAGTATTTTCTTGCAGAGACAGCAGAGGAACTGCAACATCCCTGGACAATCAATCCTTGTTCCGAACTAGCCCAGGTAATTGTAAATCGTATTAGAATTTGCATTCTAGAATTTCATGTAGCTGGAATCATACAGTACCCATGTATCTGACTTTTGCACCCGATCTCTTTCACTCAGAATATCAATGTGTGTGTGTGTGTGTGTGTGTGTGTGTGTGTGTGTGTGTTTGTGTGCAGTAGAAGGCAACCTTAAGTGTTGTTCTACAGAATCATACACTTTTTTTATATGTATGTTTGTGTGCAAGCATGTGTGTAGTTTTCATGTGTGTGCTTAGGCGCATGAGTGCACATATGGGAAGGCTCAGGTTGATTTCAGGTGTCTTCCTTCATTGCTCTCCACCTTATTTACTGAAGCTGGTCCCTGTGGAGCCCAAAGTTCTCAGCTATGATAGTCTTGCTAGCCAGCTTGCCCAGGCACTCCCCATCTCTGCCTTCTGTGTGCTGGAATTAGAGCCTGATCACATATTCACACAGCTTTCGTGTTGATATCCGGGGATCTGACCTCTTCACATCTGCGCAGCAAGTACTTTAACCATTGAATTGTCACTCTGGCAACACCTTGCTTTTTGAGACAGGGGTACTTATTGGTCAGGAACTCACTAAACAGACTGGGATGACTGTCTAGGGATTCCCCAGGGATTGACCTGTCCCCACCACCCCAGCTTGAGGATTTCATATGCCAGCTAGCACTCCCGGCTTTCCGCTCGGATTGTGGGGATTGAACTTAGGTCCTCTTGCTGAAAGGCCAAGCATTTTACAGACTGAGCTATCTCCCCCAGCCCAAAGTACTCGTTTTTTAAAGATTTACCATTATGATCATGTGTGTTGTTGCTTCATTTTATGCATTCAGCGATTGCACAGATTTGTTTACCCATCCTCCATTTTCATATGCAGTTGGGTTATTTCCAGCCTGTGTTATCATTAATAAAGTTGCCATGAACAACCTTGTATAATTTTTTTGGCAGACAGATGTTTCCATTTTTCTTGGGTAAATATCTAGGGGTAGGATTTGTGGGTGGCAAAGCAGGTGAATATTTAACTGTTTGAGGAGCTGTCAAATTGTTTCTGGGAGAAGCTATCCCATTGAGTGTTCTCTCCAGCAGTGCTTGAGAGTTTGATCCCTCTACATTCCAGCTAGCATTCGATATTGTCAGTGTTCTGAACATCAGGGTTGTGTTTCCATTTTGGTTTTATTTAAATTCCTTGATGACTAGCAATACTAAGCATACTTTCACATACTTTTGGGGCATTTGTATTTTCCTTTGTGTCAGGTACTTACCCATTTATACTTGGGTTATTTAGCTTTCTATTATTGTATACTTTGGTACTTGACTTTTCAGTTTTTTTTAAAATTTTTTATTTATTCAATTGTGCGTGTGCACATGTGTGTGTGTATGTGTATGTATGTGTGTGTGTGTGTGTGTGTAGAACCACAAGCGAATTTGGGAACCACCATGGTCGACTCCATCTCCTCCTTGTTTACTCTGCCTTGGGATTCACAGGCTCCGCCCTACCAGGACCAGCAACGCAGGCCGCCCCCGCTTCCACCTGGCGTCTATACGTGGGGTCTAGGATCCGAACTCAGGACCTTCTGCCTGCAAGGCAGAGGCTTAACCCCAAGCCACCTCTCCAGCCCCGACTTTTCAGTTTTTATAGCAACTTTCAAAGATTAGAAACTTTTCATACCATAAAGTGCAATCCCTCAATTTTTTCTTTTGTAATTAGTGTATTTTGTGTCCTAGAGAATCCTTGCTGACTTCAATAAGGTAAAGAGTTTTTTTGGAAATTATATAGTTTTAATTTTTACATACAGTATGGGATCTATTTTGAATTGTTCTGCCTGTGACATAATGTAAGGTCTCTCAGATCCTTATCCAATTTTTCTGATTTACCAGGCTGAAAAGATTCTTTTCCCACTAAATTTCCTTGACATAAATAAGGATCTATTCTGCAGATTGCATATGCTCTATTGAGCTATCTGTCCCATCGCATGCAAATACTACACTGCTACAGTTATTCTAACTCTGTGGCATGCTTTAACTCCAGGTAGTACAAGTCTTTCCATTTCTTTTTCCAAGTTGCCTGGCTCTTCTGCTTTCTGCATTTCCATGCAAACTTCAGAATCATCTTACTAATTTTACATTTTCTAAATGTCTAAATTAACTAAATTAATATTTTCTAAGTCTAATCAAACTTTAAGTGAGATTTCACTGGATTTGCCAACCAACCTAGAGAACCTTATGTAGTATGCATGGAATATACCAATACTAAAATGGCATATTGTCTTTATTGAGATTTTATGGAATGGGTCTCAGCAACGCTTTGCCAGTATCTTGTGCACTTATTGGACATATTTTGTCAATTTTCTCCTTAGTAGTTTCTGCATAAAACTAACTGTAGCTGTTGTGTAATATTCCCCCAGAGCTAAAGAGTGATCATTATTCATTTTACCCATTTCTTAAAGATTTTTGACAGTTTTTAACCTTATGTAAAACAGTGAGATGAATCTTTTCTTTGTATTTAAAATTGGTTCTTGTATATGTTTTAAAAACACATGAAAACCTTTCATGTTGATGACATACGTTGGTGTTTTTCCTCTTGTTGAGTTGCCAAAGTTTTTCCAGACAACCCAATTTCTTCTCTACTGCTACCAAAGTGAACCCAATCATTATTATGTAGTAAGAGGAAGGGAGAAAGACTGAGGGTGAAAGGTTGAGGAAAAGAAGAAATTTGAATCTCTCCATAAAGAGAAAAGAAGCACATGCATTCTTTTCCCTCGCCTTGTTGAACAGTCAACCATAAGATCAAGCCAAGTTGTGAAACGTGATGCAGAAGAACATGTCCAGCCTTTTGGGATGGGGGCAGATATTGTCATTTACAAAGCTCAGGATGAGGAACTACTACTACTACTACTACTACTACTACTACACACACACACACACACACACACACGTCAAGTAAGTTTAAGATTTCAAGTTGGGCTGCATCCTTATGCATTCAAAGCTATGCTTGGCCCATGATGCAGCTCTCTAGCCATGGGTCAGATACACCTGCCTACATTTATTTATTCAGCAGATAGATTCATATTAGTAAGGAGCTCCCCAGGTTTCACTTTTCTCATTCACAGCATGGGACTTTTAGAAGTAGCAATGGTTTCCAAAGGCCACTCTATTCAAAGAAGGGGACAGTGTGGTCAGAGTTGTGGGGCCAATGCTGAGTCTCTACTTCTCCCCAAGCCCTGCTCTCATTGGCTGGTTTTATTCAGCAGGACTCTCTCCTGGATTCATTTAGAAGATACGCATCCACTCACAAAAGACCTTGAAAAAGCACTGAAGTCCGTGAGCATGAAGTCTTTCAGTGAAGTATTTCTTTTGAAGCTCTGTCATCTTCTAATGGGCCTGTCTGTGTCAGAAACGCCTGGGAATTCAGGATTCCATTCTGCCAAGTTGGTAAGAAAATGCCCCTCAAGTGCACCTTCAGTCCACAAGACACAGCTGCTTCTGGGTTGATCGCAGAAGAGCCCAGAATCAGAATTAGGATTCAGATGTATATTTCTGGCACTTTCTATTTAACACGGGGTTGTCCTGACTACACTTTCTATCATATCAGCTTCCTTGACTCCTCCTGAGAGATCCACTGTTATAGTCATTTTCAGATAAAGAAATTAAAGTTCAACTTAGTAAGAAATGCAGTTGAGACTTAGACTGGGATTCCTGATACTTCATACCCATCCCGTAGGATTAATCAGTCTCTCAGATGGGTGGGTATGCCACTCTTCTTCAAAGCCTGGGCACCTGACTTTGCTGTGGAGGGTGAGACAGAAGAAAAGGCAATAAACAAATTCAAAGATTCAAATGAAAAATCCAAGTCTGGGGGCTGCTTTCTTATCTATCATCTGAAATGTTGCAGTCCACCTGAATGGTTGCTGATAAATGGCCGTCAAATGGCTTAAGGGAACAAGGGGTTTACTTTCTTACTGATAGTCCAAGTTACAGTTCTCAGTCCAGCTTGAGGGGAGAACATGCACCAATACCAGGCCGAGGGAACTGGCCACACCACCTCTATGTAACAGCTGAGAGAGGGACGATCCTTACTTGTCATAGCAGCATGTCTGGCCAAGTATACAGAAGGATGCCAACTTTCTCAATCAGCTCTCAGTATTTTATTCCAGGGCCTAGTCCCATCTATCATGGGCTGGACCTTCCCCATCAGCTAGACAATCTCTTGCAGGTTCGCTCTGGGCTTAACTCAACCATCAATTCTCTACAAATGTGCCCAGAGTTCAAACCTTCAACTGTCAAGTTGACACCTGTACCTAACTATGATATGAAGAAAATCAAAACCAAAGCAAACTACATTATACCTGATTCTGCTACTCTTCATTACTTCTGTGACCTTGGGACTCTTCCTTAATTTCTTGGAGACTCCACTTCCTTGCTCATAGGAGTCACCAACCTCTTAGAAGCCTCTGAGGGTTTCCATACAGACTAAATGAGACAACAGAATGGAAACCCCCAGCTCATAATCTTCAGATAGAAAGTACTCCTGCTCAAAGGACTACACGGGCAGATGCAAGCACCTCTTCGGCACCAGTTGGTCTGAGTCTTCAAGTCTGGACAGTAACAGACAGAAGAGAAAGGAATGAGGGCCAGGAAAATAAGATTCCTGTTTCCAGGCAACCATGGGAAAGGATTAATATGAGGAGCCTTCCTCATAAGGATACTATACCGGCTACTTTACAGAAAGGCCCGGTCGGGTTTTCAGAGTGGAATGCAATTATCAGCGCGCAGAGAGACCCTTTTCAGAACTTGCAGTTCTTCAGAAATCCTTACCACCTGCTCACTCCTTCCTCTCTCTCCTCCTCCTTCCTCTAACCCTTCCTCCCTCCTTCCCTTCTTCTTCTTCCCAGTTCTCAAAGTAGCAGGTAAGGATGATATTTTGATCCCAAGTATGTGTATGTGTTTATGTTTATAAGCATATAAGTGGGCATGCAGAGGCCAAGAGGACTCTGGGTGTGTCTTGTGGTGTCACTGTCCAGTTTACTCTTTGTGACAGGAGCTTTGTGACTGAACCTGTGACGCGTTCAGACTAAGATGATGACCGGCATGAACCAGTGCTTCTCTTGTCTCCCCTATCCCCCACATTGGGATTGAAGGTTCACAGCCAAAGTTGACTTTTTCAGGTCTTCATGTCTGTACCATAGAAAGTCCTGACCCACTGAGACAACTGCTCAGGCTCCGTTCTCATCTTTAAAATAACCAAACTTCTGAAGTTCAGGGGAAAGTGATTCAATGTCATCCACTTTAGGCTGGAAAGACGCCGAGGTCTCTGATCTCCTGATGGCCGGGATCTGTATTTTTCCTTCTTGTAGATCTTTCCAGAACGTCTTCCCTAAATGACCATGGAGTAAAGCACATTCCTCTAAGGCCTACTCACCCAGGAGGCGCAATCATTTGTCCTGAAGCGAGCCCTCAGTCTAAATGGTAAGGACCCGGAAGCTATGGAATGCTTCTCGAGTTGGTATGAACCCATTTAAGATTTTAAATGTCTTGGTGCATGCTAAATCAATTCTTCCTTTCCTTTCTAATTTTTGAATTATCCATGCATCTTTTTTTTTTGCCCAAGTGAGAAACAGCCTCAAAAAAAAAAAAAAAAAAGATCCACTGATTAAAGACAAATTTTCAGCTCACAAAAGAATCCTGATGCCAACTCATCCTCCTGATTGGCTTTAAGTTGCAAGTACAATTAATTGACCTTGGACATGACATCTTTTCAAGCCAGAATGGGTGAAATTTCACTGGACACATATTTATCTTCAGTTGAAATGCAGCTCACTGCCATAATTTCAGTCCAGCATTATCTCTGATTGTCCTGCCTATTTAAAATGTGCTTCATTTGGACCCAAAATAAAAATATGTCAGAGGTCAAGAGCCCCCAGTTTGCACTTTGACTCCCCATGTTTTCAGTGTTCCATGATGACAGACACTGAAACTACTTTGTTGCAGATGAATAACAGCTTTTCCTCCTTCCCCAGTTTGGAAGAATCAAGATAACGCTGCAGAGCACAGACTTCCTTAGAAGGTGCTGGCTCGGTGAAGCTTGAAATTCCCTGGTTCTGCAGTACCTCTGGGGTCTGGGCTGCTGAAGTCATATAAGGAGGGTTAAGGAGGGAGGATGAGACTTGTTTTGCTTCTGACAATTTGCGGATTGGCTTTTCCAAGCACCTTTGCACCTTTTGATGTTCAAATTCCTCACTGGCAAGCATTCCAAAGCCTTCCAGGCTCCTGAAATCTGAGACGTGTCTTACCCAGAGACATGTGGAGCTGAGCTGAGAGCTCACAGATGTGGCCGCAGTCTGGCTCCCGGATCTGGACCCAAGATCCACTGGGAATATTTCCACTGTGATCCTGTTCCATGCTGTGTGCCCCCAAAACCTCCTGCTGTTCAAAGTCCCTTCCTTTGAGTTCTTGCAGGGAGAAGCTTTGTCTACCAAGAGGTTCTTTCATCTCCAGCTATTTCTCATGGAGTATACATTTCTACCGGCATCCACCCCTGTGCAGGGCGACCACTCCCCTCTCTCTGACAGGTTCACTCACGGCAGCAGATGAAGCATCCAGCCTGGAGAGAAATCCCAAACAGCTTTGCTCATTCTTCTTTGATGAGATTGCGAGAAGAATTATTAGTGCAACATTACAGGCTGAACTGCTCAGAGAGAGAGGAGAAGAAAGAGGGAATGAGAAAAAGAGGGAGAAAGAAGATAAAGGAGCAAGAGACCACTAAGATCCCATTGCCAAAAATGCCATCTAAGAAGACCCAGGCTGCTTCCTGGGAAATGAAGCCCAGTGTACATTTCGAAGAAAGTATCTGGCCACCATGACTGCCTGGCTGCCAGTTGTTCCCTCCCAAGGAAAGCCAGCTCTGGACAAAGGAGCCTGAGAGATTAGCAGAACATGACCTGGTTACTGACAGGTGCAAGATGTCAAGTTCCCAGGCTGGCCCCAGGCTGCCGGCAATTCCCTCTCGCTAAGAGCCCGGTGGTATTTCTGGGGTGGCAGGTCATTTTTCCACAATCCAAGTGCCTTTGTTGGGCTTTCCTCACCATGTCCTGCCTCCACTATGCATTCCAAGAGCCTGACAGTCTCTATGGCAACTGGTCGTTAATCTGGCCTGCCTTTATTTCTCCTTAGTAGACAGTCTGGACGTAAGGGGCCAAATCCATTGCCTAGAGGCTGAATCAAGCTGAGGATGACATTCAGTGGGTAATATCATGACACAGGTGTTGTCTTTGTTTCCCCCTCCCCCATCCCCATTCAAGCATCCCAGTGGATATTTCATGGCCAGATTTAATAAACTTATTCTCCTCTCCTTGAAGGATTCCATCAAACTGTAGATGAATTGAATCCTTGAGCAAGCCTCAGAGAAGAGCAACTCTACCATCAGAGTCCTAGGGGTGAAGAGGACACATTGCCACAATCATCTGTCACAAGAAAAGGCTCTTCATGGCAGTAAAGCCACTAAGCCTGAGGATCCTTTGTCACTCCAGCCAGACTCAGCCAAAGTCGGAAGAAACATGCTCCTCTGAAGTTAGCGTGTTTGCGGTATGCCAGTAGGTGGGTTTGAGTTGTAACATGATGTTTGGGAAACCTCAGAAAAATAACCATGTCTTTAACAAGAAGTGCGTGGCAGACCTCCATGTTCATTAGTCCAATTTCCTTATAGAATTATTAGCTAGAAGAATCAAGAATGGGCGTTGCCTTCATCATGATTTCAGGCACTTTAATTTGGGAATTTCCGTAGATCTGAAGGGAAAAAAAAGAATGATAAAAATTTGGAAAACAGCCATCATGATTCCCACATACTATGTGGCTTCCTAGACAGAGGAAGCACATGACTTGGAAAAGCTCTGCTCTCCCCGACTCCCTGCAGGAGCACTGTGTACAACGGTGTCTCCACCTACGTGGAGGTGGGATCCAGGGGCGTGTGGTTGTACCTGACAGTCTGGGACCAACTGGTCAGATCTCTTTTGTGCACAGACCAAATGAAAACTTCCTGGGAGAGAGGGAGCAGGGAGCAAGAACAGCAAGATGAGCAGATGAGAGGAAGCAGAGATGTCAAGCTGGGGATGGTGGACAGGGGACTGGTCTCCATGCCCAGGCCCCATGCTATCTGGGAAAGAGGAAGATGACGCATCATCAGAGTGAGAACCCTGTGGTAGAAAGTGGCACATAGCAGGGAGAGGCACCTTCTCTGCTTCCGTCCAAGATGTCCAGAGGTAGAAGGACCCACTCTGTTTTAGAAGTTCCTGCCTGTTTAACTGCTATCCAGCCAATGCCATACTTGACCAGTGATGTTTCCAGGTAGGAAGGGTGGCGCTGAAGACCATTGTAAACATTAAAAGAAGAGACGTGGACATGATATCATCTATACCCAAGAGGTCAAGAGCTGTAGAACCATCATTGCTATTGCTGGTATGGCTTTGCAAATATCCACCTGTCATGGTCATGTACAGGTGTCAACTTGATGGTTGAGGATTGAGCTCTGGGCATATTTGTAGAGAATTAGTAGTTGAGTTAAGCTCAGAGCAAGCCTGAAGGAGATTGTCTAGTTGGTGGGGCAGACCCAGCCCATGGTGGGTGGGGCTAGGCCCTGAACAGGTGAATAAAATACATAGAGTTGGTTGAAGAAGTTGGCATCCTAGCCAGACATGCTAGTCTGGCAAGTAAGGATCGTCCCTCTCTCGGTTATTATGTAGAGATCGTGTGGCTAGTTCCCTCAGCTCTTGTGTTGGTGTGTGCTCTCCTGTCAAGCTGGACAGACTGCAACCAGATTATCAGCAAGAAAATAAACCCCTTGTTCCCTTAGGCCATTTGATGATCATTTATCAGCAACCATGCAAGCTGATTGCAACACCACCCAACCAACAACAACAGAAAGCTGTGTTTTCTGCAGGGCATCTATGTAAAGTACTGTAATTAGCGGCTGGGCAATATTTATGAGACTGTTCCTTGACCTGCCTTAGGCTACTGATGCTCAAGTTCCACCTATACTTCCATGAACTCATTTAATATCACAGTAACTGAAGGTCGTTCTTAATCTCCTTTATGGTAGAAGAAAAATTGAAGCTCAGAGAGGTAAGAAACTTTCTTAAAGTAACACAGCTTAAGTCTGGAAGGATAAACAGGGCAGGTCAGATAATATGGATAATTAATTAGCAATGCAAGGCAGCACTCCTGCTTTGTACAAACAAAGCAAAAAAGAAAAACGAAGAAGAAGAAACAAACAAAAGCTTTCCTGTGTGCTTCCTCAGTAGGCCTCTGTCACCAGCTTTTGCCCTCAGGGGAGAAAATAGCAGCTGTCAGAGGCTGTCCACCTTGCCTGGCTTCTAGCTCCTTCTCCAGTAGCTTCTGCAAGTGTCCCCCCTGCCGACCCCCGAGCCTCAGGAGTAATCAAATCAGTAACTGATATTCAGAAAGTAGGTCTAGGCTTAGCTGAAGTGGATTTTGTATGTTAATTAAGTGTTTTATGGGACCTCTGAGATCTCAGATGACACTCGGTAAATATTCCTTACTGAATCCACACACTGTGAGCAGGATTCTGTATAATAAAGCAATTTCAGTGTCCTGACAGATGGGCCATAGAAATTGGCTGTGTGGCTGTGATTCCAAAAGATTATATACAATGAAAAATCTGGACTGTAAGTGTTTTCCCTGATTGTTATCTAGGTACTGGTTACTCTCTAGAAGGGAAAAACTCCATAGTTTCTGTTTGTGTTATGGGCAGAAGACAGGGACTGGGATGTTCGTTGTTCTTTTCTGTAGGGTATTGAGTTTAAAGATTAGAAGAAGAATCTTCCAGTTAGTTCTGCCCTCTTGGTCTTCTGCATGCTCTTCATTTCATGACATGCTGGGTGTGTTTCAGGATAGGAATATCAATTAACTCCCCCCTTTTCCCAGGTTCTGAGCTGTCCTGATAGACTTCTCATATACCGTCGGCCCATGCAAATTCTTGGAAGGAATCTGCATCCCTTAACCATCCCCCCATATATGCAAAGTGACACACATCATTCAGTCCAGCAATTCTCAGTCTGTGACATGAAATTTGCTTGCTGAGACATAAACACTCAGTGACCGAAATATAGGTAAGCCAGCTACATAGAGATCTTATAACTTGAACAGGAAAAAAAAAAAAAAAAAACCACACACACATCTAGGCTTTTTATCTCTGAGTTTTGTCTACTTTGGACAAGTGGGTTAGAGAAAGAAATTGAAACTTTTCTCCTTGGCCACCTGGCCTTCATTCTTTGCCTACTCGGAGTGGTATCAGTATCAGCGATGAAAGAAACCTTGTACTGCCTGCAATTAGACAAAGGCAAAATTGCCTATGGAAATGACCAAACCCTTAATTAGCTAATTGCAGGTGCAATTGGCCACTTGCACCATCAGATGAAGGGCAAGTGGTTAATTGAGCCCACAAGTGACCCTACTCAATCAGAACTAACAAATGGCTCATCAAATGAGGTCCCAGCCAAAATGTGTCTGCAAACAATAGTGTGTGCGTGAAATGCACAAATCAGAAACTACAGTTGGGCTGTCATTTATAAAGGCAACCCCGGGCTGGGGAGATAGCTCAATAGTTAAAGACCTTGCCGCGCAAACAAATGGATTAGAATTTGGACCATCAGATCACATGTAGTATGCCAGGTGGGTATGGGAGGAGCATATAAATGCAACATCAGAAAGGGGACATTATCCAGAGCAGGCTGGCCAGACCAGCTCTATCCGCAAGCAGCAGGTTTGATTAGAGAAACCTTACTCAAAAGAATAAAGTAGATAAGTAATCTGGGATGATTCACAATATCAACATTGGACCTATATATGCAAGTGACACATGTGCACATGACCACACACGCCTATGCTCACACGCGTGAATACATGCATGCAAGGATGCATTCCTCTTTGTATACACACATGAAAATGGAGAAAGTAAAAAAAGGAAAAGGGGATCCTCAGATTGTGACATGAAACATCAGGAACATCCAGCAATGAGTCATAATCACAGGCAAAATGAGAGAGGTGGGTCCCACAGTGGTTTTGGAAATCAAAGGCAATCACTCCTGGAGAGAGTGTCTGCTCGGATTCATCCTCACCCATTCTTATTTTGGACTTTTGGGAAAGTTCATCACTTTCTCCCAGGGGAGGTTTTCATTTACAGAAGGGATCCAAAGGTCTCAGCACAGAATTCTATAGAGGACAGGGGCTTGGAAAATGTGAAGGAATGAACGGCTTATATACATATAGAAGCCTAAATGCAAAGGTGAAACCATTGAATTGACAGTAGGCTGGGTTCGTAACTCAAAGATACAACACTTGTTTATATGTCCAAGATCCTAGATTCAATTGCTACCTGTGTGTGTTTTCCCAATTTTTAACAGTTTTAGTTCAATTGTATTGCTGCCCCCATGCAGTTTAGGAACTATTTTCTAATTTGATAGTGGGGGCAGGGGGGGAGGATGCCAATTCCTATTAACACATTGACAGAAGTCATAATGGTTTCTACTCACCAGGACAGACTATATTCACATTTCAGTGAATGAAACAAAGATGGATTTTTTTAAATTAAAAATCTATTCTAAGTTGAATACTCCGTGTTGTTTCTTCTTCTTACTAATGAAGATTTTTCCACTCTGTGATTCAGCAAGGTAGAGGTAGAGGCCTTGACCTCTACCATACAAGAGGAAAAGAAGGCCAAGAAATTGTACATGAAACAGGGACTTTTTTCTGTCTGGGAGAGTCTCACATCATTTCCGCTCATATTTTATTGGTCAGAATTAGTTATGCGGTCTTGCCTAACTTTTAGGTTTAGAGGTTTCAACTTTCCACTCATTCACAGAAGTAAAGTTCTGGAATAGGGTTGGGTGTATCCATGTCACCTCCTTTGTTACAGGCAAAGGCGAACAGCAAGTAACCTTTATTTGTAAATTGAAGAATACAGCTAGGTTTGTAGCCTGATGAGCTAAAGAAATAATCAAAGGAAAAATGTCCATGATCTGAAAATGATTTAAAAAGAGAGCTTTTCATCCCAGCACATATGGGCAGAGACCAAAGTGGTACTCAGAAAGAAATGCAGGCCCATGAAACTCCTCATAAGAGGAAAGGTGGACTGAGAGTAAATAAGCCAGGCCTTCACTCAAGATTCTCAAAACAGAAATAAAAATATGCCAAGAAGATATGATTTTAGGATTACTAAAGATCTTTAAAAGATGAAATATAATTTATTAAATAATGCAGATTATATCAATAATAATTTTAAGTGTGCTATTTGGAAAGAATTTTAATGTAGACTAGTTTTGTCAAGTAGGACCACAGGATGGGGAGAAGAGAGGAAGAGACCTAGTAACTGTCCCTTTAATAATATGAGTCATGAATTAAGTACTAAAAAATCCAGTAAACTTCATAAGAGTATAAGACTATACTCAATAATTTTGCCCAGTAAGCATAAAGATGGAAGATTTTAGATGATGTGCTGGAATGCGGACTGGTAGTAGAATACTCATCTATGACCTAATGCAAGACATAGATTCAATCTACAACGATGTGAAACAAACAAACACAAATGAAAAAAAATCAACAACAATAAAACCCAGGAATTTTTAGGAAAATAATGATTACTGAGCCTAAGAAAAACATTTGGCCTTACTTCAGTTTTCTTTTCCTCTTTTTCTGTACTTGAAATGTAATTCTCGCTTCAGTGTGTGTGTAGAGCTCTGGAGCACTATAGTGCTAGAATCCAGGGTCTGACCCCTTTGCTCTTGGGTGTGTCACTTTGGGCAAATTGCTTAACTTCCCTGGGATGGAGGGTGATAATGCAAAGCGAGAATGAGGTGATCATGAGGATCTAGGAAGTTGCAAACTGTTGGTCAACATTGTTGCTATTCTTGAAATGGGAATTTAAGCCCAGAATCTTAAATATTTATTTAGCAAATAGATAATCCATGTTTATGTCAATTATTCCAGTACACAGAGTATATTCTACAATATCATAGTAGCTTAAATGTTGTATAGGTGCTAAAATAGACACATGGATAAATCTCAAAATCAGATATGTAAAGATCTAAATGGGAACATAAATGAAAAAGGAGATTTGTTATATGGAAAGTTCTGTATGAATGCTTGCTTTTGTTTTGATTTTGATTGATCTTTAGTCAATGAATGGATGAGTACAGTTAAATTAATAGCACCTTACAGTAGGTGTATATTAGCCAGGATTCTCTAGAGCCAAATAATCAACATAATGAATATATAAAAAGGAATGTATTGAATTGGCTTACTAGATATGTTCAAGGTAATCCAACAATGGCTACCAGTAGCTGTTCAGCCCAGTTGGCTAGTGGAGGCAGCTGAAGGATGGAGGATTCCTGGAGTCTTCAGTCACCTTGAAGACTTGGAGGGTTAGAGGGCTGGAGGGTCAAAGAAGCAGAGAAGCTGGGCAGCAGGAGGAAGAGAATTTTCTAGCACAGCTTTGAAGAGTCTCTCTTCAAAGTCTTCTGTTCTATGGTTTCTTTTTATCTGGTCTGTTACTGGGAGGTTCCAATCAGAACTAGGACTGGTCTTTGTATTGTAGATGTGTTGATCTGTATAATCTATCCAGGTAGTCTGATGGTTGATCTTAGTTAATGCCAGGTGTGGTCAAATTGGCATCCAGGATTAACTATCACAAGGCAACAAGGAACAGGGGATACATTGGCAATGAAAGCCCACTAAAAGGAGCATTTGGTCTCTGTACTGTAGCCAATTGCTAACTTGCAGAACAGAATTCCCAACATAATCTGATGGTTCCATTCCTTCAAATTTTTTGCATAGACAATTTATCTAAGCACTGGAAGTCAATAAGAGAGTCAATAAAGAAAAGATTAACATATTAGAATTCCTAAAATGAAATATGTTTGCATTGCAGAAGGCACAGAGTCTTGAAATACAAGCAACCATTTCTGAGATTCCTTTGTAAACTATAAACCAAAGATTAATATTGAAACAATGCTGTCTACTAGAACTTTCTCTGGTGAAGGGAATATTATTTGGTTTGCATGGTTTTGGATATGTCTCTCTATAATATTTATGTGCCCATTTGAATGCATGCAAATACATATTAATAGAAGAAGCACTGATAATGTTAGCAACAGCTTGAAAGTTTACAGGTTCTAAACTTCTCCTATAGAAACCGATTTGATTTTTATGACATCCCTCTGAAGCAGATGTTATTTTTGGCCCCATTTTCTAGATGAGGGGAATAATGTGTAGATTGTCTCAGAAACTATGCAGAGAACACAAAGTTGTTAAGTATCAAACACAATTCCATCTCGGTCTGGTTCCCAGACCACACTCATAAACTTTATGCAAAATTCCCTCACATGGGATTTTGTTGCTTTAGATGTTTTTGTTTTGTGAAACACCAACAGGATTTTATTGCATACATCGTTCTACAGATGATATCTTGCTAACAGCCTAGCTTGTACATATTCAGCTTGTACATAGATACAGCTCAACTCTCATTTTTACTGGTTGCCTGGTGTTTCCCAGATGCTTAGATATATGAGTCACGTCAGTTTCTAGAGGGTCTCACCTAGAGAACACCATTCATGTAAACTAAAAGAAAAGTGCCGCCCCCTAGAATTGCATTGCCCAGGGGACTTCAGATTTCCTTGATTTCCAGATTATGCAAATGACATTTCAATGAACGTTCTTTTTCCTTTCTGTGCTTGAATTCTATGCTAGGCATCCCAAATTGGAATTATAGAGGAAGATATAGGAATGGTTTCCGTGGTTTCAGATACTTCAGAAGACCCCAGAAAGAACCTATCATTACCCTCTAGCCAAGAATCTGTGAGAAATATTTTCTTCCACCTCACTAAAATGTATGCTGCTCTCTTGTGTTCTTAAAGACAGAAAAGTGAGACTCGAGTTTTGTTAGTGAGCTTGAGATTCTTTCAAGATTCTATTTACTGACTTTTGAATTTTTTCTTTTGTTGATTGTATTACACTATTAATTTGTAAAACAATATATTTTCAACTTGTACAAATGCAGCAGATACTAGCCACACATGGCCACTTAGAGTAACTTAAATTAGTTAAGTATTGCATTGCTGCTCTCACTGGCCACATTTCAAGGCCTTGTTCATTGTTAGAAAAGGCAATAGAGAAGTCTGAAAGCAAAAGAGGGGAAAAAATACTCTGCAAAGAAACAGAAAGGGGGGGGGGGTGGAGAGGTGGCTCAGGGGTTAAGCCTCTGCCTTGCAGGCAGAAGATCCTGAGTTCGGATCCTAGACCCCACGTATAGACGCCGGGCAGAAGTGGGGGCGGCCTGCGTTTCTGGTCCTGGTAGGGCAGAGCCTGCGAATCCCGGGGCAGAGTAAACAAGGAGGAGGTGGAGGCGGTCCATGGTGGTTCCCGAATTCGTCCGTGGTTCTACACACACATACACACATACATGCACACACACACATACACGCGCGCAATTAAATTAAATAAATAAAAAATATAAAAAAAAAAGAAACAGGGGCTGGAGAGGTGGCTCAGGGGTTAAGCCTCCGCCTTGCAGGCGGAAGGTCCCGAGTTCGGATCCCAGATCCCACGTATAGACGCCAGACGGAAGCGGGGGCGGCCTGCGCTTCTGGTCCTGGTAGGGCGGAGCCTGTGAATCCCGGGGCAGAAGGAGGTGGAGGCGTCCATGGTGGTTCGCAAATTCGTCCGTGGTTCTACACACACATACACACACACACAGACACGCGCGCGCACATACACACAGTTGAATAAATAATAATAATAAAAAAAAATTAAAAAAAAAAAAGAAAAGAAACAGAAAGGGGAAGGAGCAAGTCATATGATTACAGATAAACAGAAATCTAGGGTTGGAAGGAAACTTGGAAATTACTTGATCCTACAATTTTCAAATTCAATTTTGTTACATCCAAGAATGCAGGGACAGATGCTCAAGCCTGCATGCTTCAATTTCTAATAAGTATATTTTAAATGTGTTTTAAATTCCATAAGCAAAAAGAAGTAGATCAAAACTCAACAGAAATATGCGAAAATAATTTTAGACCCTCTTCCTTCTTTCTCTCCTTTTTTCATTCCTTCCCCTCTACACATCCCCCTCCCCCTCTCCCCCACCACCTTCCCTCTCACACATACTTAACATCTGAAACCATGGTAAATTAGTGAAAGAGGCCATCATGCAGACTCTTTAGTGGACTTTCTAGTAATATTGTAGCTATTAATAGGATTCTTATTTTTCTATTCTTGATTCACAAGACAGTTTATTATACTAAAGTATACTAATATGTATAGAGGCAAGTGGGGTATCTGGGAAAAGTGCAGGGTAATAGCTCACTTTAAATATTATCACAATGTGTTCAAGTAGCCTAACAACTAAAGGTATGGCATCAAACACTTGATAGTGAACTTGTTATAATCACACAGACATCTTTCTATAGAGTGTAAAAGTCTGAGGCATACACATAATCAATTGTATTAAGGTATAGTCCTAAAACTGCAATTGTTCAGAGTTGCTGGTAATTACACGACAGTACTTTCATAATAGCCTCTTTGATACAAATGCTTTATGATGAACTAAAACAAGATGCTAGTATAAATATTTCCAAGATTTTAAAAGAGAAACAATATGTCTGTGTATGTGTGTGTGAACAAAGGAATTCTTTTTATTAAGTGGCTAAAGAAATGTAATAGCCTTTTTAATACAAAGATTTATGATGAACTAAGGCAAGATGCTAGCACAATTTTTCAAAGATTTTAAGAGAGAAACTGTGTGTGTGTGAGTGTGTGTGCGTGTACACGCTTGTGAATGAAGGAACTCTATTTATTAAGCAGCTAAAGAATTGTAACAGGTTTTTAGGATTCTGGTATTTTCATGCTTATAATTGCAAATAAGGTGTCAGCAAGGAAAGGAAAACTTGAAATTTCTACTGAATGGAAAACAAAGTAGTTTTTACAGCCTTGAAAAATGACAGACAAGGGGACTAAGGCAGCTGAAAATATTTTTTAATGGAATCACTGAGAAATCTTACATTGTCAGATATATTTCTAAAGAATTTCCTGCCCGAGACATTTTGACTAGTTAGATGTGAGTCACTTATTAACACTCCCCAAATGAGAAAGAATAATGAAAGGTGGTAGTTAGATGTTAATAAATCGATCTTAAAATAAAATATCTTATATTTTTTCTTTCTATCTTCTCTAGCTATTAACAGAAAAGCTGTTATCCTTGGCAAAAAATAGAAGTGTGGGACTTACGGTATTTTATACCATGAACCAAAATAAGTCAGTGGGATAATTGTATGCAGACACCATTTATTATCTAGGACATCTGATTTTAAGTTATATTTACCAACAATAATTTAAAAATGTTATCATTGAACTTATATAACTAAGTACCAAATACAAATTAAATCAATATGTTATAAATATGTATAAGCAAACACACATATTCAAGTGAAAAAATACACTCAACACTCCTTTTTTATTTTAATACATTTTTTATTATTATTTCAGCTCATACAAACTTAATAGGTACACTAGTTCCCTCCCTTCCTCCTCCTCCCCCCCGAACCCCCTGCTCTCCCTCCCCTCACCCCTCCCGCCCCATCCCCCCATGCCTCCCGCCCCAATTCCCAGAGTCCTTTCTTGTGCATGCCTGACTCTCCTCTGGTCCCTCCTGTCCGATGACGTACAAGGACCCAGTGGCATTTCCCTGAACCCTTTCCTGTGTTCCCCTTAAGCATAGGAACACTACTGTGGCTGTCAATCCCTTGCCTCCAAGGATCTTGGCACCTTTAACAGATGCTAGACTTTGTGAGGTCAATAGTGTGTTGGACATTGCGCCAGGCATGCAATGTCTAATTATGATTGCTTCGGCCCTAACTTGTCAACACTCCTTTTATGCTTGACTCTTCATATCATTTTGCTTGATAAGAAGTACTGCTGGGGGAAAAAAAAAAAGAATTACTGCTAGAGAGAAGACCAGAAAGAGTGATCCAACTCCTCCATTTTACAGAGAGAAGGATTTCAGACAGGCAGTGAAATGCCTCCATTCTGAGCATCTATTAGACTCTGACAGATTCTGAGCTAAATCTTGACTCTGTTACTTATTTCCCATGTGCCACTGGCTAAATGTCTTAATTTCTAAAAGCCAGAGCTTTGTCATTTGAAGGATGAAAAGAATAGTGGCCTATGTAAGTCTAGGGTTGTTGGTGCACTTTAGTAAGATATGGAGAATTCTTTTCCACAAGACCACACAAATTAAAAGAGAATGAAACGTGTCCTGCATGGGAAGAGAGCTGGAGTTGATCAGAGGCCAACAGTAGAATCTGGACCCCAAGTTAGTGACCTTGAGTCTGTTCCTTCTCTTACACCAGTCTGTGTCAAACCCAGGGGAAAGTTCACCTTAGGAGGAAAAGCACAAAGGCATGGTTTCTTTAGACATAAGGGCGGTGGTGGAGGCACAGAGTAGGAAAGGACTAGAAATTCTGAGATAAAAGTAGTACCATGGACAAAAGACTGAAGGTTGTTGTTTGTTTCTTTAAGTTGGACTCTGTCTTTTAAGAATTTGAGTTTTTGGGCCGGAGAGGTGGCTTAGGGGTTAAGCCTCTGCCTTGCAGGCGGAAGGTCCTGAGTTCGGATCCTAGACCCCACGTATAGACACTTGGTGGAAGCGGGGGCGGCCTGCATTTCTGGTCCTGATAAGGCAGAGCCTGTGAGTCCCAGGGCAGAGTAAACAAGGAGGAGGTGGAGGCGTCCATGGTGGTTCCCGAATTCGCCCGTGGTTCTACACACACACACACACACACACACACACACACACACACACACACACACATACACACACGCACAATTGAATAAAAAAAATTAGTTCAAATGGCAACATGACTCAGTTCCTTCCAGACCATGTGCTCCTTGAGAGTGGAAGCAGCATGTCAATCATGTTTGTGGGGTGCTAAATGAATCCTAAACTCTTCTTTCCAACATTTTTAGATCTAATCATTGCACATTGTTATTCTGCTTTACATGGTTTAGTTTAATAGCTGCTTACTTTCCTCTCTGGTCCTCGTTCCTACTCTGCTCTGTGGGGATAAAATCAGGATGATGACTACTTGGACTGGTATTTTGAGGTTTAGAAACAGAACATGTCAAGTCTTCAGCACAGATCCCGCACCTCAGTGGAAATTCAAGTTTCAGTGTCTATTATTCCTGAATATTTTCATGTTTGAAACAGAAAACTAGGACGGATTTTCTGAAGTCCAGATGAAACTTTTAATACAAGAAAAGATTGCACAAACTAAAAGCACTGAATGAATGTTGATTAACATTATTAGCAGACAATTGTTTACATTTTTTGACAAAAGACAAAATGGAAGCACTAAGTGCTAGAATTTTAAATTCACTAGTAAGTTCTCAAAGTGAAGGCTGTGTTTTGTTAACGAGGTTCTTCCACCTGTATTCTGCAAATTATTCCTTTCCAGGAAATTTCAAATTTCTATCTATCTATCTATCTATCTATCTATCTATCTATCTATCAATAAATCAAAGCCCTTAAAATACCAAGCTGCAATGGCTAGCATGTGCATTGAACAAATAAATACACATTCACAAAATAATTAGCATGTTTATTATTCTTTTGAGCTTTCTCATTCTTGTGAAACATTCCTGTTTTCTGTGATCCATTAAGTAGCATCTCAGTAAAAGTCTTGTTTTGGGGTGGGAAAGAGAAATAAAGACCTACCGGATGTTTTTCTCTCTGGCTCAAGTGTCCTTCTGTCAGCCTTGTGATATTCATTCTGAGTCCTTAATCATTTCTTGCGTCTTCACCATCTAATCATCCCCTTCCTTTCTAATGACTCAGCTGAGACATTCCGACCACTTCCTATCATCTTTGCCTCAAACAGGTTGAGAAATCGGCATGGGACATGCACCCAGTCAGGATGTTCTCTGGCAGGAAGAACTGTGGGGCTGACTTTTGACTTCCGAAAGCGAGCCCATTGAAGTTGCTCTTTAATATTTCACTCCAAAGATTCCCCTCTTCTATAACTATTAGCAGGATGTATAGATAATTTCACACACACACAAAAAAACTTTTTAAAGCCCAATTTGATGATAACTATTACAGGGGACAATCATTTTGTCTAGGCTGAGTGGGACTTCAAGACAAGTTATAATAGTTAGGATTCAAAGCCCAAGGAATCTAGATCAAAAGCATACCTGGAGAAGGAGTGAAAGGCAGCACAGAGGAGTGGAGAAAGCACCAGTCTCTGACAGGTTGCACTCAGGAATGAACAAAGATCTCAGTGGATTAAAGAAGCAGTGCTAATGGCAGTCTGGGGTGCAGTTTGAGTTGTCAAAGCTACTCCCACCAAAGAATTTTCCAGCCCAAATGTCACTGTTGTTGAGGCCACACAAATCGGGATTAAAATCAACAAGGATTATTTTTTTCACTCCTAAAAGAAGTCCATGCACATCTGCTTAAAGCTTGGCCCTTCAGGGCTAACAGAGTCGAGTGACAGAGGAAACAAAGAGCTGCAGAATCTCTCACAATGGCCACCCAAATCCCTTCCACTTAACCTCATTGGTTAGAACAGGTCCTCTGGCTTGGCCCAAGCCAAAGGGAACCAGAGCATGAAACCATGCCGTGTGCCTCCGATGGAGGAGCGCTGGCAAGATCCATCATTCAAATGAAGAGCTGGAGTCTGGGAAGGAGAAGACTATCGGGCAGGGTTATTGCTGCTCCAATGGCCTTCCAAAGTTCTGAGCTCAAGGAAGATTCCCCTTGCAAAATATTTTCATACAAAAGTCAAAGCAATCACAGAACATGAGAAGCCAGTCTCACAGTGTCACTCCATGTAAGCATGACTGGCATGGTGCTTAGTGTGTGAGGTGTATGCATGAGTGTGCAGATATACGTGACGAGGCCGGAGCAAAACTTCTGGTGTCTATCTCCCCTACTACCCACCTTATTGACTTGAACTGTGTCTCTCGTTGAATCAGAAGAAGATTAAATTAGCATGTGGACCTGGCATTGTGGTTCATGCAACTCCAACATATAGAAGCCTGATGCAGGGAGATTGCCAGGAGATTGGCTACATCGTAAGTTCCACATCAGCTAATAAACAAAAATAGCAAAAACCAAGTTAAGGATTACATACAGTACCTGGCACCTGTGCTTTTTCTCACCAGGACTGTATCAACTACCTTTTGGCTTTCCTGACCCCCCTCTATCTCCTTTTGTTGTCTTCTAAACTCCTTACCCTGGGAGTCAGAGCTGAGAAGTAATCCCATCGTTTCTCTATTTGCAACCTCTGGATGACTTCTCATGACTCTAGTTCCCCCTTCTGTGATTCAGTTCTGAGATGTTTACATCTCCATGGGGTTCTCTCCTTGGCATCCACGGTCTCACGTTTTTATAAAGTATTATCTGTTTGTAATAGTGACTCTTTACTGTTGCTGTGAGAAAGCATTCAAAGTCAAGCAATTCAAGGGAGAAAGGGAGATTTATTCAGCTTATGGTTCCAGAGGGGAGAAACAGTCTTTCGTGGTGGAGGTGACATGGCTGGTGGCTGAAGCTGGAGGCAGCCAAGTTACTGCAAACATCCTGGAATCTCTCTTCAAAATTTTCTATTCTATGGTTCCTTTTATCTGGTCTGCTACTGGGAGGTTCCAATCAGATCTAGAGCTGGTCTTTGTATTGCAATGTATTGATCTGGATAATCTCTTCAGGTAGTCTGTCAGCTGATCTTAGTTAATGCCAGGTATGGTCAAGTTGACACCCAAAATTAACTATTATACTATCACTCATGCTTCAGGCCTGATTGAGAACAGTCTTCTGCCTATTGACCTGCCAAGTCCTTCTTTGCCTTATAATGTGCTTGGCTACCATCATCCTCAGGAATCCTTTCCTTGAGATCTTCCACCCGTTTCTATGGCAGTATTCATTAGTCTGTGTTACTCTTACCTCCATGCCATGTAAACCACGAATATTAGGAGGCATATTTCATGGGATCTTAGCAAATGTTTTTGAATGAATCACTAAAATATGAATTTTAGGGCCATTAGGGCTTAGCAATTAAAGCTGACTGCATGCAAACCTGGCCCCCTGAATTCAATGTCTAAAACCTAGATGGTGGAAGGGGAGAACTGACTTCTGAAAATTATGCTGTGACCTCTGCATGTGCTCCATGGCACATGTACATATCTCTCTCTTTCTCTCTCTATCTCTCTCTTTCCTCAAATAAATAAATGTAATATTTTTAAAATAAAAAATAAATAAAATACAAATTTCATTTCCCATGTCTTCATAATGATTATTTTAATAGCTGCATATTATTCAGTCAAGAAGCTATCTAAATTTAAAAAATTGCGACAGGATATAATTTTCCCTTAACAAATTAGGAAAAAATATTCAGAGGGAAAAAAATCAAAATGTCAAATACATAGATGTTTCCTACAGTTTTATATAAAAACATAGCTACTGCCTTTCTTTATCAGAAACAGATCTTAGAAAGGGATTAGAACCAAGTAAAGTATGAATGGCTGAATAGAGTTAGATAAATAGACCAGGGGGTTTCAATCAAGGAGTCATTTTCAACTTTCTTTCAAAGCCCTATTTTCATTGTTTATCCTGTTGTAGTTAGACATGGATTCGAATCTCAAGTTCATTGCTCTCTTTCCCTCTGAAGACTCTTTAAGGAATGAACTTCTCCAAAGTCAAATTCCATTGATTTAGTCCAGATCTGACATTTTATAAAATTGTATAAATTGGGCACCACTGTAATCCCATTGTACATGTGATGAAATGGGGAAAGCTATGAGATTAATAAAACCAGCTGACATATCGTACTTGAGCCTAGTAAGTCTGACTTGGAGGCCATACTCATGATCCTCACACTGCGAAATCTTCTATAACAGATCACAGGAAATTTAATGTCTTGAAGTTTTAATTCATGAAGAAATTGCCCTTAGAAAATGAGTCTGAAGACAGGCATCAGCATATATGTTTATTATTTTCTTTATTCTTCGTCTGAGCCCTTATGTTTTTGGCAGAAGTGTTCATCTTAAGGAATACGGCAAAAGTAAAAAATGCCTTTTACTACAATGAAAATATTTCCCTCTACGGAGGGCAGATGGAGGAGACAGGATGGAATAAGAAAGTTCACCCTGGAAAAGTTATTTCGATTATTTTCCAGGAGCGTAAGCTACTTTATATAGTGTTTATATAGAGAGAAAAAAGTCACGTCAGCTGAAACTATTCCTTTGCAAAGTGACTCATATGCCACACATACCCTAAGCCATGGACTTTCCACCTAAGGAAGTGATCAGTTTTTGGCTCTGTGTGGAGATCAATTTCTCTTGGTACAGTGGAGATGTGGGGGGAGGGTGACACCATTAGTCATCAATTATCAAAGTGAATCTATTCACTTGCCTCTTTCTGAAACAGATTTACTTCTTAAAAAAAAAAAGAATGACAATGATTTCAGCAAAAGGATAAGATTCCTCTCTTGGAACACTCTTTATTTCTTGGTCATTGTGGTCATATTTCCAGCAAGTTCCTAACCCTGTATAGGAAGACAGTTAATGAGCTGATAAGTGAAAATTGCTTCAGTGACTTTCTCTTGCTCTCCTGTTGAAGGCAGAGCACATGCTTTAGGTCTGCTACAATGAGATAATAGAGACATTAGATTCAACCATGGTTATTTTGGTCCATGTGTTTTATTTCGAACAGTTCCTAAAATAGGGACAGTGTGTAAGAGAACAAAATATTGGCGTGAACTTTTAAGTTCCATTTACTTAGCAAATACTCACTGAGCATTGTGCAAAGGTGTTTGTGTTGCAGTAATGCTGCAAGGAGTCAAAGATGACCCCTGATCTTAGGAAATTTCAAACATAATGAGGGAGGCAGAGGAGTTCCTTGCAAAAATGCTTTTCTGAAGAAAAGTATCACTGTTCTTAAAGAGCCTTAGAACAAAGGCAGGTGGAATCTGAGCTGAGATCAGAAGGCTGGGATGGCTTAAGCACGTCAAAGGTGGAACGGTGTTGGTGGATTTTCAGATGGAATACCTGGATCCAGTACCTGAAGGTAGGTGGAGACTAATATGTATGAAGGAGATGGAAGTAAGGCCTTTGAGGGTGAAATTCACAGGGAAGGAAGAGGGAGCTGGCCAGGATGGCGAGATTGTTGGGGCCACCTGGAACATGTTCTCATGTGCACATTAGACTTTGAGCAAACAAATAGCAAGTGCTCAATACAGGTCACTCGGCAATGAAATTTCTGCTCCTTCCAAAGGTAAGTGCTTTTTTCTCTGATATCAAAGGTATGTGGATAAAATATTGGAGAAACATTATTTATTATATATTACATATATATATATATATATATATATATATATATATATATAATCTTTCAAGATCAATGACACTGCCTTTCATTTACAGACGAAAATAAAAGGAAAGGGTAAGTTGCAATGATCAGGGCAGGATTTCAACTTTGGTCTGTTGGCCTTATCTCTACAGGGAAACTTTTTTTTTATTAAAAATGTAATTATACATTTAAATTTTTTTTACCAGTTCCCTCCCTCCCTCCTCCTCCCCCCCGAACCCCCTCCTCCCTCTTGTCTCCCTCCCCATCCCCCAGTGTCTCCCCCCCCAATTCCCAGAGAGTCCTTTATTGTGTACGCCTGACTCTCCACTGGGTCCTCCTCTCCGATGACATATAAGGACCCAGTGGCATTTCCATAAGCCCTTTCTCTTGTTCCCCTTAAGCATAGGGCACTACTATGGCTGTCAATCCCTTGCCTCCAGGGATCTCGGTGCCCTTAACAGATGCTAGACTTTATGAGGGCAACAGTGCACTGGACATTGCACAGGGCATGCAAAGTCCCATTATGATTGCTTTGGCCCCAACTATTGTTTAGAATCTTGCAAATCGTTGTTCCTCCCATTCTTTTGCTCTTACAATCTTACAGCCCCCTCTTCCGCAAATGTCCCTGAGCTCCAAGATGGGGAGAGATTAGGTTGGCCTAGTTCTTTTTTTTTTTTTTTTAATTTTTTTAATTTTTTTATTATTATTTATTCAACTGTGCACATGTGCGTGTGTGTGCGCGCGCGTGTGTGTCTGTCTGTGTGTGTGTGTGTCTGTGTATGTGTAGAACCACGGACGAACCCGCAAACCACCATGGACGCCTCCACCTCCTTCTGCCCCGGGATTCACAGGCTCCGCCCTACCAGGACCAGAAGCGCAGGCCGCCCCCGCTTCCGCCCGGCGTCTATACGTGGGATCTGGGATCCGAACTCAGGACCTTCCTCCTGCAAGGCGGAGGTTTAACCCCTGAGCCACCTCTCCTAGGCTGGCCTAGTTCTATGTAATTGATATAGAGTCTCTGAAGTTCTCTACAGGGAAACTTTAGAAGCCAATTTTGTCTTCTCCAGAATTTTGTCTGTGACCAGTCAGGGTGAGGAATATTGCGTCTGTAAGCCACAGTTTCCATCTGTATTACTTTTGGAAGTCAATCTGAACATGATTTCATTAAGGTCTAGTCTGTCCATGGATGTCCAAACCAGGGCCAAAGCGAACTTGTATGGTTGTATTCTAGTGAGCCTCATTTTGTCACACCATTAATCACAGGTACATGCAGTGCTCAGAGGCAGACAACTCTCCTCTCATCTATTTGAGATGTGAATCATTGGTCTACACCAGACAGGCACATTGTGCATAGTTAATGCTTACCGCCACATCCTCAACAGGTTATTCTAGCTTCCCTGGAATTTACAGAGAACGCGGAATTGGTCAGAATCCACACTGACTCACTGTAAACTTGCAGTCAAGGAGAATTAAGTGGTTGATGCATCCAAGGTTTCAGTGAACCAACATATTCAAAAATATCATTCCCATATCATTTCTCTTAGGAAAGGAAAGAAAAGAATGGAAGCATTTAATTGCACCTTATAATAATTTACTTAATCAGTAATATTTGCTCAGGGCAGAGTGCTGTCTGAAGTGGAATCACAAATATCTTTTCCGTAATGCTGTAGAGTACATCTGGTGGACTCGTTTATGTCATAGAACTAGAGTCTGCCAAGTGTGACATTCCACTCCTTAATGAATCCAAGGGTTCAGTTTTCTGGCAGGGGACCTGCGTATCTGTTCCTTTCCAGCTCCAGTGCTCGCTGTTGACATTTTTTTTCCCCTTGGGGAAGTTGTTTGCTTGTGTTTGTTTGTTTGTTTGTTTAACAAAGAAGCACAATTTATCAGTGAGATTGGCTAAATTCTCCTTAAAGGGTGTAAAACCACAAGGCTTACTGAAGTGGGAAAGCAGAATGACTGGTGGCCGGCTGGACTCACAGGCTGTGTGGCTTGGGTCAAAATGCAAGTCTTACAAACGCATGTGATCTGAGGCACGAGTGCAGTGACATGATAAATCATTCCATGTCCTGGCCTTGCAAAGTCCTGGGTGAATAGTTTAATCCACGGATTCAAAATTCACAAAATACTGATGGTGCATTCTGCCCCCTTAAGTCTTCACCTACCTTCCATTGAGCTTTTTAGGAAATAATATCCACCATTCTAAGTCCTTTGTGTATCCTCTAGCAATGTGATTTTGATTGTATACAAAATGTATGCTAGAAGGTCTATAATCCAGTTTCCAGCCAATTAATACCTGTGTCCTCACCTCAGTCTGCCTTTAGTTTCTCTGCGAGCTTTTGCCTTTGACTGTGAACTTGCCACATGACCGACTAATTTATCATGGACACTGACCTTGAATAGCACCCCTAAAATCCTCATAGCTATTTCTGATTATTCTATGCTTTTTCTCTACCAAGAAAATTCTATTGGCCAAGAATGTAAACAGCATGCAGACTAAAATTTAGTTTACCTTACTTGGGGAGAAGTAAATACCCACAAAAAAGATATGTGTGTTAATTTTTAATATAACTAAGTCATAAATTCAATGAGCCATTATGTTTCTATGGATTTTACAAATAAACAGTTACAGGGAAATGATTGTGTCTTAGTATTCAATGACCAAACTAGCTATAAGGACAATGTGATTTTGATTGTATACAAAATGTGTGCTAGAAGATCTAGAATTCAATTCTAGTCAATTAATAGCAGTCATTTTCTGAGATTTAGGCATCATTTTAATTTCTTTGATAGGACTTCATCTCCATTTTTTTAAGGAATTAATAGTACCAAAGACATTTCAAAATGTCAGTAGTGCCCATGAAGTACCTTAGTCTCAAAGAAGTTAAAGTCCAGTGCTTCAAGCCCTGCTTCAATTCCTTTGCCATGTTTAAGGCTAAAAACCAGGGTCAGAAACTTGAGGAATTTAATAAAGAACAAGTTCAATTCCCCCTGCAAATATGATAGGATTTCTAAAATGTGCCTGGAAAACCGAGTCTGGGGTTTTGCCAATCCCATAACGTTTGGGACATTTGCTGAACCCAAAACACAGCCGGGCCCACCCATCCATAATTAAAGCCCTCCCCCCAAATGAATTCATTGCTTTGTGGCACCATCTGTCTCCTTCCCTTATTTACATAATAGGGAACCCTGCTCTGACTGCGGCAAATGAGTAGCGACAAAAGAATGGCAAGCGAAGATGACATGTGTATATGGTACATCAGATTATATAGAATATGGTCAAATCTCTCTAATTTAAAAATTTTTTAAAATCTCTAAATGCATCCTGGTTTCCACCTCGGCTCCTTTCCAGCTCTCAGAACCTCTCTCCTTCCTTCTGCTGCATCTGCAACTCTCACTAATGTGGTTTGTTTCACTCAAAGAGTTCATTTGTCACATTTTATTTTATTAAATATTTTATTTTCCTCTTGTGGACCCATTAGAATGCCAGTTAGAGAAAGTGACATAAATCAGCTGCGTTTAGTGTTCACTAAGGATGCGGAGGAAATAAGCAGGTTCATATTAACCTGAAATTTAAAATGGGGAAAAAAATGTCCCCAATCTAGAGCTTCCTTGAATCTTTTTCGTTTTTTCCTCCCATCCGTCTCCTGGGAAGTTTCCATCCTCATAATGGGAGCATGAGCAGTGTGGCTCTGTTCAAAGACAGACAAAGAACTGATTTTTTTTTTTTAATATGCAGCAGTCACTCTAATTCCATGGTTTGTGTTCTTGCTCTGGTAGCTGATACAGGGACAGGCTTCCAAGTCCCCACAGCAGTCACTGACAGCACTGTCATGAGCCAGGGGCAGAGTCTAGATACATGTCTAAGACACTGATACTTAGCTTTCAGTGACCTTGGGCAAATTCGCTTTTTAGAACTCTGGTTCTAAACCTTATCCATGCTGTTCCAGTGCAGAAAGGTGGCCAATGATCAGGACAGAACCGCCTCAGACTAGCACACACAGTGCTGGGAATACCCGAGGGTCAAGTAGCTAGAAGCCAAGATGCTTCTGTTTGTAATGGAAAGTGTTGAATACAGAGAATCACAACTGGCTAAGGTGCGGAGAAGTGCTTAGCTCAGTGCTAAGTAGAACTGCAAGGTTCAGGGAATATCCTGAAAGTAATTAAGATTGTAAGAGCCAGAAGGTGGGAAGGAGAATACGAAGTCTTCTGGGTATGACAGAGCCGAACCCATGAACTAATATAGTTGTGTTTACAAGAACCGCACAAGATGTGACCTGCCAATATTTCACCATGGGATGGGGAAGACCTCATCAAGAACCACCCCTCTTTGAGAGACTATTGAGGGAGAATATTGGCTGTGGGATAGGGCTATTTTGTTCAGTGGCATGTCCATTGATATTCACGGATATATTGTCCAGATTCCTGCAAATATACACATACGTGTCAAGATAGGCAATCCTTCTGAAACTCAATGAAACACACACGAATACACATACATACACACACACATATATACACGCACACAAAAGTAGGAATGGTAGTTGGGAGCAAGAAGGTTTCCAATGGGAAGAGGGGGTGGGATCAAACAATATGATGTAAAAAATGACTTAAATGTATTATACACATGTATAAAACTATCAAAGAAAAAAAAACCAAAAAGTCAAGATGGAGAACAGGGGCTTAATCACCACAGATCTTCTGCAACAAAAGGAATCCTCATTCTATCTCCAGAATCAGTCAGAATTTCTGGTTCTGGGTTCTATCTAATAGTCAATGTATTTATTATGTTACACAAAGAAATTCTGATTTATGTCCCACCTTCAGTTAGTACTCTTTTCTATAACTCTTACTGTGATAAAATCAAAGTTAGTATATCATTAGAAGTTAATCCCTAAATTCTAAATTTCTGAAGGAATTTGTTATATATTGTGCCTTTATTCAAGCATCACTAAACACCAGAAAAGACAAAGCCAGAAGTGATTTTTAATTTGCAGGTACAAAAATGTCCATGTGGACACATCGTATGCCTGCTTGCAACCAACCTGAGACCAGGACATAAGCATCCATCTAAGGAAAGAATTGCAGTTGAGACAAAATTTAAGAGCTCTAGGCTGAAACTAACCTGCCTGACAATACACTAATGATATGTTATGACTGAGAGCAATCCTATCACAAGGAAGGTAAAACCCCACCCTACACTCTCCAACCAGTTACCAAAATTCCTTTTCACACATATATAACATGTGGATCTTTCCTCTGAATAATGATATCTTGGCAACTGACAGATTCTATGAGAGGGGGACGCTTAGTAGCTTGTTATATACATATTAGGAAGCTCACCAGGTTCTGTTAGATAGTTCAAAACCCCATGGTTTCACAGAGGACCCTGGTTAAAATCAGTGAGACACAAAACAAAAGTTATCAATATGGGAAAGAGATTTCTAGGGAGAAGTGAGAGGAAGATTAGAAAGGGCGGGGAGGAGAGCGATTAGAATGTGTAATATATATGCAAGAAATTGTCAAAGAACAAAATTTTTTCATAAAAAAGTATAATAATGATAATGTATGTTTTGATAAAGGTTATTAATATTCTCTCAATCTAATAAGATATATCAGTAAAAGGAACTCCAGGGAATAGTAGAAATGCTAGAAAACCATATGCAAGAACACAATGCAAGAAACTGTCAAAGAACAAAATATATTCATAAAAAAGAAAAAGTATAATAATGATAATGTGTGTTTTGGTAAAGATTATTAATATTCTCTAAATCTAATAAGATATATCACTGAAGGCAATTTCAGGGAACAGCAGAAAATGCTAGCAAACCATATGTAGGAACATATAGGAAGAATTACTTAGTAGACTCAAACACAATTCACCCTGGAATTGCAAGGATGGTTTGATGTTTGTGAATCAGTTCTGTGAAATAATGCAACTAGACAGTATGGCAAAGTGTCTTAATGACCTGCCCACTGTTAGGCCTTTACTGAGCAAAGCCTGATGGGGTAGTTGGGGCTTAAAGTAAAACTATGGGAAGAAGATGAACTTTTAGCATTCATTTTTTCTGGAAACTACCACTGCTGATTTCTATCTGGGGCAATGGCTAATTACCCCAAAGTGTCTGTTTTCATGTTAAGCATGAATTCCAGTATGTATCTACTCCTTAAAATAGTCCTCTGAGGTAGGAGTTAAATAGATAGCAAATTACACACATCCTTAGTACCAGGACCAGGATTTACATTATTAATATAATATAATCTAACATAACTCATAAAATAATTTGATTACAAAATATACATGAATCAATAAAGCTGTTAACAATAGGAAGGATAAAATCATATGTTATTCCAACAAATATAGCAAAAGTATTTGACAAAATGAAATGCTGTTTTCTGATAAGTACTCTCAACAAATTAGGTTTAGAAGGCCTATGCCCCAACACAACTAAGATCTCATGTAACAACAAGCCATAGCTAATGTATTTTTAGAGACGAGAAGTAGAAAGATTTCCTTTGAAGATCCAGAATCTCTGCTTTTACTGGAAGTCCTAGCCAAAGCAATCACAGAGAAGGAACAAAAAGTAATCATAATAGGAAAAGAAGGGACCAAGTTATCAAACTATGCCTATTTGCTAGTGACATAATCTTGGATATTGAAAAACTCCAAGACCTCTATCCACATACTGTTAGAACGGGTAAGCAGAGCTATCAGAATACAAAGCAAATACACAGAAATCAGTAATATTTCTATATCACCACAAACCATCAGAAATGGAAATTAAAGTAATCCTATTTGTTGCTATAGTAAATAGCAATGAAAAATGAAGTACTAAAGTGTAAATTTAACCAAAAAACCGGAATGCTAGAAGCTATAAAACTCTGCAGAAGAAATTAGTAAGAACAAATAAATTTTTCTTTTCCTTAAGCTGCTTTTGTTAAAATATGACAGTAACAGAAAAAATAACTAAGACACTAAGAGAATACACACACACACACTCTCTCTCTCTCTCTCTCTCTCACACACACACACACACACACACCACGTGAAAAACCAAGACAACAAATTTTAGTAACTATGGGAAGGGCCTAGACTATGTGAGAGTTGAGTGTGTTGGTTTGACATCAACATACACAGCAAGATTTTAATTACCACACAGTGGTTATTTTCAGAAATTGAGTTGCATTTGTGACCAGGAGTCTTTTCTTTTAATTCAAATTCTGTATCTAGATCCATATACCTAACCATGGGTTGCCCAAGCGAGATGATTCTATATCACAGTAAAGTCAAACAAAGCAATGTTCAACAAATTCATTTGAGGTCACCAAGGGTAGGTTACTTCTCTCTCTACCTCTCTCTCTCTCTCTCTCTCTCTCTTTCTCTCTCTCTCTCTCCTTTTAGCAAAGCAACCACGGTGATAGGATCAGAAATTGAAGAGCCCATGGTCACACGCATGGTCAAACAATTAGAGTTTGGTGAATTAATTGATAAGTGAAGACCCAAATAAATTAAACAGACAAAACTTTGCAACTATACTGTAGAAGACCATAAGATTAGTTTTTCCTAAGTAGAAGCAGTTTCTAAAAATGAGACATTCGGATTTTTGTCAACTGAGATATTTCCATCTGGCGATATCCAAGCTAGCCACTAGGGAAAGGGAAAATATGAACTTGAACTTTCCTTTTTCTCAAGGAGGAAACTGAATATTCCAAGGAGGTGAGACTTTTAAAAAAAAATGGTGAAATACTACATTGGACCATAAACCCGTGGTATAAGTTAGTGACTGTTTAAATGGATGCTTCCCATTGCCTTATGAGATCCGGAAAAGCCATAAAAATTCATGGCCTACTTGTGGCTGCGCTCTAATAAAGGAATAATCGGTACTTTAAGAGAGGGGTAATGGGAGATGTACTGGCACAATAAGGGCGGCAGAAAGAGAGAAGGTTTTTCATGCTGATTACACTGACAGGCAGAGTGAGAATTTCCTGACACACTCATGATCCTATTCTGTTAGTGACAAGATGGGCCCTTCTTCCTTCTCCTGTACTTCCACAAATCAAAATCTCAAAGTCTCCCTCAGGTCTCATATCACCAAAGTTAATAAAAGTCCAGGCAGATTTGCATGGTAGACCACATAGGTAGGGTAAAGGAGCATAGATTTTGGGTTGGGAGAATTTCATTTCCATTCCTGCTCTCTCCCTTACGAGGTGATTTTACTGATACCTCACTGTCGCTTACTAACAGCCATTTCTGTCCATTACTGTGAGGCTGACTACTCTTCTTTATGAGCACATACTGCTTGGGCACGTGACTTGCTTTGACCAAAGGTATGAGTTCACATCATGTGTAACACAAACTAAAAGAACATTGAGAGCCTTGCAGAGGCTGACAACTGATCTTTTGCTCCGCCCTGTCAGGAGAACGATGCATCCTAAATCAAGACTGATTTTCAACCTGAGTTGGAGATTAAGATTCTTGAAGCTGAGGTGTAACCTACCTGAGACACGACACAGACCACGTCCTCAGCCATCTGAGGCTCCAGGAAGGCAGCGTCCATGTAGCTGGTACTGTTTTAGATAAATGAATGAATGATGTGAACTTCATTCATGCACTATCGCATAATCCCAAAAGATAATGATGGCGCCTTTGTGCACTCAAAATGCTGGCTCAGCTGTGGCAGTATTATTGCTCTTGCAATAAGCACTTCACCTTGGACCTCGTGGTGATGTAGCCATGAGCAAAGGGCCTTTGGGGCCAGCTTTACAGGTAAGGAAAAGACATTCCATTGACTGGACAGGTAAGAGAGTGAAAGTGAGTGTTTAGCTGAGAGACAGTGGTCGACACAATAGAAATAAGAATTAAAGTCTTACTGTTCTCAGATACTGACACACAGGGCTGTTTGTTACCTCTGTAGAAGAGACTGGAAGCTGACTGATACACAGAGCTGTCTTTGCAAATCACTCAAACTGATGGTCCCGTGTTCCTTAAAATGGTGTCAATATAGTCCTTTCCCTGGCTTTGCAGCAATCAAATGAGATTTGGCACTATGCATGGCACCAAGAGGTTAGTCAATTAATAGCAGTCACTGTTATTTCGCATTTGCTCATCAATCAAGGCAGTGAAGGAAACCGAGCCAGTCTCTCAACACATGCACTTCTGGTTAGCTGTGTTTCAATGGCTTGTTGCTGTGGAGTCCCTGGGCCAATGTGGCAATCAGTGGTAAATTGGACATTTATGACACTCTCTTCCAAGACCAGACAGAAAAAGTCTCTCAGACCTTTTCATTACAGCCTCCGCAAGCTGTGAAAGAAATAGCAGCGGGCTCACTTTCACCCCATTACGCGTCCAGTCAATGGAACGCTGCCTTTTCCTCACCTGGGGTGACAGTCGGGCAGCTGAAAGCTGGCTCCTGTGGCCCTTGGCCCACGGCCACCTTGCGATGAGAGACAGGGCACAGGGCTCCCCGCAATCACAGACTCACCTGAGCCAGCATTCAGAGCTCACAAAACCACCACAGTTCTTCTGGATTTTACAATAGCACTATGAGACCGTTATGGATTCAGCCAACAGAGTGCCAGCTGTGTGGGCTCTGCCTTCCCAGGGGGAGGTGCATATCAGTGCCTGATTGACAATTCATTAGCTTCTTGCTGCATTTGCTCAGCTACTTTGCATCCACTTCATACTGGACACTTTATGAGTCGATGAAGACACTAAAATAAACAGTGTCTCGTCCCAACCTTTCAGGAACTCACTGGTGCAAAAAGAGTAAAGTCATGCAAACTGCCACATCTGGAAAGTCATGGGAAAAATACAACCACAAAGACAGGAATCAACTGTGTACAGAGATACAGAGACTGCCTAGAGAATCACAACTCTTCCCACAGGAACTGTGGGACTGTGTCCTAGCAAATGGCTGCGATAGCTCAGGTGGATCAAAGTGGGTCCGAGGGTTCAGAAGCAGAAGTATTAGTGATATGAAAGATGGGGAGCATATTTGTGTACAACTAGGGTTGAGGCAAAAGCAAGAGATGGAATTCAATAGGTGGAAAGGAGTTTGTAAGAACCCTCGAGGTACAAAAGTGCTTGATTTTATCTTGTAGGGAATAATAGTAAGACTTCATAGAAGGCATTGTAAACAGCGGATTCTCATGAACATGTCTTTGAAAATGACGTCACGTGACGTGACGTCATGATGGTCACGACATGGAGCATCAATTGGGAGTAAACAAGAGCAAAGTGAAGCACACCAAACGAGAGGCTAATTCTGAGGTCCAGAGTTCTAAGATACTGTGGCGTGTGTGTGCACCATGACTGCCGAGGACCTGTATTCGCAGGACATCATACCTATGTCACATCAGCCAGCATCTTCCTTTGGGAAAAGCAAACACTTAGAAAATGGTCCATCTGCTTCAATCACATTATTTTATTAGTGGGACAATCACTTCCCAGGTTTCTCACGCCCCCTCTGGAAGATGACCTCAAGGCCTGGCTTATCCAGGACAAACTAGCATGTTCTCTGAGAAGGAAAATATCCCTTGAGAACTTTGTTGAACTTTGTTTTGTAATTTACCTTTTTTTTTTTAATCACACACAATTCAGGGATTGGTGATGCGTGGAGACCCTATTCGTTCTAGTGACTATACTTCCTTTGTTCTGGCTATGCTGCTGGTTGCTAAATTCATTTCCTTCCTTAGAAACCTTTTTTTGGGTTTGTAAGCATCAGCAAGCAGAAGTGTAACAAAATGAAATTATCATTCATCACCATACTAAGCATTTCTTCTTTCCTTTAGTAATTCTGCAGCAAAGGTATGCTATCGTTAGCAATTCTCACAGGTCATGTTTCAACTGAATTTGTATTGGACTTTGGTTCCCAACAGCAATATTAAATTGGGGTGCTGGGTACCTTCAGCACTTGAAAATCATGATGGCAAAATAAGGTAGGATCCTTAGTTTGGGGATAACTTACTGTATCCAAGAACAATCCCAAAACTCTTCCAGAGGTCGCGAGCACAAATCTATCTGTTTTAGGAACGATCAGCAATACAGGGGAAATGTCAGAATGAGCCATTCTGACAACAAGGAAAGTGGTCACTGTTTCTAAAATGATTCCCAATCTCCCAGATAACCCAGAAGTTTGTATTCCAGTATAAGATAGAAATCAGAATGATCTAGGCCCAATTCTAGTGATTATTCTTCTGTGTCATCTATATTCTCTGGTCACAAGTTATGAGTTTTCCATGGGACTTCTCTGAGATAACAGAAGTATGCTGTGTATTGGCATTTACAATGGGCCAAGCATATGTTAGTGGTTTGCAAGTATTCTCTCATTGTCCTTTCATCTATAAGGTCCGCACATCATCATCATCATCATCATCATCATTATTATTATTATTATTATTATTATTAAGCTATTTAGCAGATGTGGGAACTGAGGTGCAATGAGGTTTGGTAACTAGACCAAAATCACATAATAAGTAATTTCTGGAGTCCTTTTTGGACCTTAGTCAAAATTTGAAGCCAACCCTCCAAATCATTCTGTTCTCTGCTTCATTCTGCTTCTGAGTTAAGTTTTCCCTTTTATTCCAATTTACAAGTGTTTGTAAACCTCAGTGTTCCCCTCAATTTGCAGGTGAAAAAACAGAGGTTACGTGACTTCCCTCAAGTCACGCAGCATGGTGTCAGAGCTGGAACTGGCAAATATACCTGTACCTCTTGGCTTTTATTTTTTAACTCAAAATCTTCACTTTAACCTAAGCTAAGCCTGAGTTTATTTTATCTTCCTATGGTGAAGAAAAGAGGGTGGTGGCAAGAGGGGAACAAAAACACTTAGGGAGCTTTTTTTATAAGCACCAGATAATCTGCTAGGCACTTTGTATCCAACACTCATTTATTCAAGCAACAACCCAGTGAGGTTGGTGTGATTGCCTCCATTTTCGAAATGAGAAAACAGAGGTTTAAAGAGGTTAGATAAACCTGCCTGAGGTTACCCAGCTCCCCGAGTGATAAAGCTGCAGTTGGAGATGCCGTCTTTGTGAATAGAACTCCCATGCTCCTGTCAAGAATTTAATCGTGGGCTCGCCCTTTGAAGGAGCAGATTTGACTCTGTACCCTCGTTTACCAGGTCTTCAGTAGGATTAAGGAGTGACTAGGTCTTGAATCAACACAGACAATCTTCTTCCATCATTCCTCGCAAGACCCAGACCACTGTGATTCAAACTGAATTCTTAAGCAGTTTTCACCAAGGCCCTTGGTCAAATGGCTTCTGATGCTCAGGGAAGATTCTTCCCTCTGATTCCTTTGCCCGACTCTTCTCACCTGGCCACAGCAATGAGAAACCTCACAATTTAGATAAAGGTCACTCACCAGAGAAAACATCTTCTCTAGACCCTGGTTTGAAATTGCTGGGCGAGTCAGGTCATGTCTTAGGTGCAGCGAATGTGTCAAATTACTTCCCTGGTATTTGGTGTTTCCTACGCCCCAGAAGTCTCTCAACAGACACTTTCCCCCCGTCTTTGAAATGTGTGTGGACTACAGAGACAATTTTTCTGGTTTTGATGTCCTCACAAAAATTGTCAACATGCTGTATCTATTTTTTTTTCACAGCTCTTTGATGTACTTGAAGGGGTTTTCTTCCTTGAGCAAGAAGCCACAGCTCCAAATGTGTTTAAAACAGAAGCCCCTAAACATTTGAAGTTCAGTTCAGAATTCCTAAGCAGAAACTTGGCAAGGGTCTTCACTTAAAAAAAAAAGTCTTCCATCTTAAAGTATCAAATATATGCTTCTCAATAGAAAACAGACTTCAGACTCCAGTTATGCTGGTCTTCTGTTATTTGCTAGGTCCCCAGCCCCCATCAAGCACATATTTCTTTTCATTTTTTTTCAAAAGTACAGTGAAATCACTTAAAGTATATTGGTCTCATCCCAATCCAACATGCCTAAATCTTAATCTCTAATCTCTTCCCTACCCAATGCCCTTTTCTTTCTGCCAACAGCATGGTTTTACAACATTGACTCATGCCCGCGTGGGAGGCTTGCCTTAATCTTCATATTCTTTGTGCCCTGGGAAGTACTGGCTTGTCAGGGGCACTGTCATAAGCATGTGTGCAGTGAACAGACTTGCAAGTCATCTTGTCCTCTCCATCTCTCTCATTGACACATCACATCTCTTAGAAGCTTTGTCCATTTGTATACATTGTATGACTATTAAAGAACCAAATATAGCACATTTTATCAGAGTCACATCTGTTAAAGATTTTAATAATAAAAAATCCAACTCACAATTAGTCAACCAATGCAGAAACTAGAAGGCCAGACGCTCTGTCTTTTTTTTATGTGGGAGTAAAGGTTAAGCAACATTTTAACAGAGGTGGGCCAGGGATGGAACTCAGGTAAACAAGTGTGTTACTTTATCCACTTAGCTATCTCATCAGTCTTGATGACACATTTGAACAAGGGATAAATACACACATTTGACTTGGTCACACAAGTCAAGCGAGACTCAAGTATATATGGACATTTTAGTAAGCAGCTTCTAGATACAAAGAATGTTAAGAATGCAAAAGGAGCTTTATAACATCTCTTAGGACATGTTAGTGATATGCTTATTCTTTGGTGAGCAAGCTTTTGCATTGATTCAGCATATTTTATGCATAAATTGAAATTTCAATGACATGTTTAGACAGGTAGACTGAAGTCAAATGACTGAGGTCTAGAAATACAAAACTATGATCAGTGAATGGTTATTAGCTATAAAGTTTGATATATTTTCTACATAGTTTATACATATGTATGTTGATATACATATAGTACAAATTTCCTAAAATATACAATTGGTATGTAGGAACTAAACAATTGTTTTTTTAATCCTTCAGACAAAAATCTTTAAATTTTATCAGTGCATCTGGGATCTACTACAAATGTGTCACTTATTTCATTTATAAGGAAAGTGCATTTTAGAGGTTTTATGTCAGAAAAAGTCAAGCAAGTGCTAAGGGTATTGTCAGTGACCCAGCATTTGCCTAGTGTGAGGCTCTGGGTTTAATTCCCAGCACCAGCCACATCGCCCAGAACACACACACACACACGAGGTCATGAGATTATTGTAAGTTATGAATCAGACTATTCCCCGTTATCTTTCTGTCATATTTCTCCACCTACTTCAACTGGATCTTGCCAATATTTTGTTATACTTAGTGATTTAAATTAATATATTTTTCTGTCTTTATTATAATATGCAGATAACATTAATGAGTCAGATGATATTCATCCAACATTGTAATATTATCTACCTCTCAAATATTGTTCTCCAACTGAGAATGGAACTTAGGTCTGGGATTTAGAAGCAAGGTCTGTCTCCCAAATATCTGAAGTTACTTCTTTCACCTCTTAGCAGAACAAAAAGTGTATTTCTTACCCTTCAATTTTTTTCTGTGCTAAATAGCATACATGAGAAAATCCTGGTTTTTCTTTTTTCCAATAATTGAACTGACTAAGCAGCTCAATTCGCTTTTGACTTATGCCAAATATATTCTGATGGAAAGCAAAATTGACATAGAGTGAGAAGGGATAATCTTACTTAGGTAATTCCTAACTCTTTGCTGCTCTACTTTAAAGAAGGACTAAGACATTAACATTTCATTCAAATTCTGGAAAGCAAATAAAATTTGCCTCAAGACTATTTTAGTTATTATTCTGCTGCTGTGGTAAAATACTTTTACCCAAGCATTTTAAGATAGAAGGATTTATCTTGTCTTAAAGTTCTAGAAGGATAAAGCCCATCATGACAGAGAAGGCATGGCAGTAGCCAGGGAAGACACATTAGCTGGTTTCTCAAAGTTTAAGGTCTGCCCCAGGGACATACTTCCTCCTGCAATGCTGCACTTTCCAAAGATTCTACAACCTTCCCAAATAGTTCTCCCAGGTGGGGACCATGTGTTCAAACGTAGGAGCCTGTGGGGGTCAAACCAAAGTCGCAATCTGCTTGTTATCTCTTTCTGGAAACCCTGTGTACCCGGCCATCTGCAAGTCAGTGTCCCCTTGAAATTTGATTCATATCCTTAAGATGGTACTGACCATGCTGTGTTCTGGTCATTGCTTTTTGTTTTTAACTGGATTCTCAGCACCTGACTTAGCATGTTGGGTGGTAGAGAGAAAGGGAGAGAAGGGAAAAAATATTGGAGTTCTGGTTTTCGACTAAATCAAAACACATGGCATACTAAATAATTTCCTTGTCACTAATTGGCTAAGAGTATTTAAAAGAGAAATAGTTTGGATGTCAATACTAAAAGTTCACCTACATTGCCAGTTACTGAGAAAATTTTTAAAATGTTCCGTATCAGGGCTGGAAAAAATCTAACATTTTATGACAGTGATGGAGAACAGCTTTTAGAAGCAATTGGATAGGCTCTTCTCAGTATATATATATTATACATTTGTGCTATACATTTGAGCATCACATGATTTTATTTACACATTTTAGTGAAATAATGGGGTAACATAGTATATCTTGGGATACATCCCACAGCAGGTGACCCATCACAGCACCTGATGCTCTAACTTCCCATGAATGACAATTTTCCAATATGTAGTCTTCATCCCATGATTTCTTTGTTGCCTGTCAAGTGAAATGCACCAAACTGTCTTTGTGAATCTTTTTTTACTTCCGTTCTCTTTCCTTATATTATTAATCATGAAGTGCACATGAAGCAATGGTGTTAAACATTTCACTGTTAACTACTTTGAATTTACTTAGCAGAGAAAGAAAAATCCTAAGATCAGATAGAAGTCATCAATCCAAGTTCACAATGAGGAGCTCATTTATCACCTGTAACTCTTTCTATGTTCACTATACCTTTCACCCTATATACTTATTAAACAGTTGTAACTTAAATAATTATATGTTAAATAGAGAGAGTAGCATCCTCTAAAATGATTGAAATATTAAAACTCTTTTCCATTCCATTATTTTATTAGGAAATTGCTTAAGACTAATTTATTTTTTTTTTTTGTGACATCCTTTTCGGAGAATACAGCCTCTCATCAAGTCACGTTCTGTCTATATACTTAAGTTTTTTTTAAATACACTGGAGACTGAACTTGTATTCATACATCTGAGAAAGATTAATCAGTGGCAAACCTCCCTTGCCAAATGGCTTTAAGGCTGTTATAAAAATTAATATTAGAAATTTGACTTTGCATATTAATCCTCACTGGTGTTTTATGGGGACATTTAAAGGTTTCTGCAAATGAAGCTACAAGGAAGAAAAGTCCCATGGTAGAGGTACCAGAGGAAGGGTGGTCTACACAAAAGAAGTAAGAGGAAATAACTAATTTGGCTACTCTGTGTATGAATATTTTTTGAGCACCAAGTATCTGTTGGGAGAGGTGGGAAAATAACATTTATATCACATATATGTGATATGTAAATGATGTAATTATGAATTAATTTAGAGCAATCTAAAATAGGTATGAATATAGCCCAACACCTCCTTGAAGAATGACTTTTCTTCATACTTTTCTCTGGGGATGAAATAATCAGGAATTTTTCACATGGATCTCATTTGCCCAAATCCTCTGCTTTTTTTACATGCCTTACTTATATTCAAGTTTCAGGTTTCCCATTAACCATGCTGTATCCCAGTTTTCTATTTGTTAAGACTTTTGAAACTTTTTTTTTATTCAATTGTGCATGTGTACGTATGTATGTGCGCGCGCGCGTGTCTGTGTATCTGTGTGTGTATATGTAGAACCACGGACGAATTTGGGAACCACCATGGACGCCTCCACCTCCTTCTGCCCCGGGATTCACAGGCTCCGCCCTACCAGGACCAGAAGCGCAGGCCGCCCCGCTTCCGCCTGGCGTCTGTACGTGGGATCTGGGATCCGAACTCAGGACCTTCCGCCTGCAAGGCAGAGGCTTAACCCCTGAGCCACCTCTCCAGCCCAAGACTTTTGAAACTTTTGTGTTGTTTTTCTTATTTTTTTCTTTAATCAGGCAGGTGAAGAATTTTGACTCTTACTTTACTTTCTACTGCGATAAAAACATGAATAGTGCAAAATGTATCATTTTCACCATTTTAAAGTATATAGTTCAGTGACATTATATAGGTTTACATTGTGACTCGCCTGTCACCGCCATCCCGCTCCAGAATTTAGGCATATTCCCAAATTAAAAATTGATCCACAAATCACTATTTTTTTCTCTTTTTCTTTATCTTTTAAAAGATCTTTATTTTCTTGCCAGCAAGTCAGACCAGCAAGTAAGGTGCCTGTTTGCAAACCCGGTGACTTAAATTCACTCTCTAGGGGCCCATATGCTGATAAGAAGAGAATCATCTTCCAGAAGTTGTCCTGTGATCTCCACCCATGTGCCAGGGCAAGCATATGTGCACCTTCTCTTTCTCTGTCTCTCTCATAATTGAATAAATATTTTAAAAGATATAAAATTCTTTCCATTTTCATGCCAAATGTTTCATGTAGTTGTATATGTGGGATAAGTATATGTTTGCTTACATGTGTGTTAGTGCACATGTATGTGAATGTACATAGAGGTCCAAGCATGATATCAGTAATTATCCCCAATCATTCTTCCATATTATTCTTTAGAAGCTGGGTCTCTAAACCCACAGGGCTCATAGGGCTATCTGGCTAGCCAGCTTGCTTTGGGGATTCCCAGTCTCCATCTTCCAGGGTTGGAAGCATAGGCAAATCAACATACTCACCCTATATTATTCATGGGATCCAGGGATTTGAACTCTGGTCCTTTTGCTTGTATAGTAATTGTTTTAACAGCTAATCCATCTTCCCAGTCCTTAAAGATCTTTTCTGAAGGCAGTTTTATGGGAAAATGGGAAAGAAGGTATAGACTTTTTTCTGTTTATTCTCTGCCTTCATACATGCTTAGTCCTTTTGGTAATCAATATCCCCACTGATGAGCCTATACCAATACAACACTCTTACCAAAAGCTGCTTCTTTGTGTCATACATTTTATGGATTTTGATCAATGTATAATGACATTTACGGGATTTTATAGTATAACTAGTTTCACTGCAGTAAAAAGTGATATCGATGCTGATATATATTCTTCAGTTTCATAAATACCGTTAACCAAAGCTTTTACCCAAGTGTTAGCCCAGGCTAGAATAAGACCCTAAAAGTTCACATGTCCCCAGGAACTACCCCCCATTCCACATAGCCATTACAAAACTTTGGCAACTAACAAAAAATAAAATTAGATATTCTCCAAACTAAAACCATTAACTGCTGATTTCATCTTTAATATATTACAGAGCATTTGTCTCAAATACACTAAAATTATTATGAGTGTAGGTTTTCACAGACAGACAAGACTTTATTCACAAAATAAATGAATAGACTCTGTTCCTAGGGGTGACGTGCTAAATCTTAGGCATCACTGTACATTTCTTTAATTGTTTAAAAGATGCTCTGCGTTAATACATTTGAAGTCTTGTCAAGCTTCCTAAAGCTTCTGGGAACCAGGCTATTGGCTCTGTCGCCTGGCACCTCTTGCTCTCCGCATTCCTCAGACATGGCTTGACAGCATGTGGGCTCGCTAATCTGCAGCCTCTCCTGGCTGTCAGACAGACCTGACATTCCATGTAGTCAGAGCTTCTACCTCCTTTACCAAAAGGATACGCTCTCTGGGACTCCTTTACCTCGATGAGGGTTTCCTGAAGCTGCTCCCTTTAATGTGTTTCATGCTGAAAAAAGTCTTTTCTAATTACTCAGCTGACAATAGACACTCCAAATAAATAGATATTTAGATAGATGATAGATAAAATGAATACATGACACCACCTACAATGAAAGGCACTTTAATTAACAAGGAGCTTGCAGGACTGAGATGAGCAACGAACTCAGGTTTAGAAAGAGTGCAGCCATTTGCAGGAAATTCCCTCCACATTCTGTGAAACTGTCAATGAAACAAGGAGGGTGGAGATTGATCCTCTCAAGACGATCTGAGGGGTAATGGTGAGCAACTGAGTATCCAAGGCAGTGTGAGAAGATTGTCTTCCACACCACCGCTCCTCAGAAGGGACTGCCCTGTTCATCTGTCAGCCAGGCAGAAGCTCCCTGTCAGTGACAGCCAGACGCCTGGCGGTAAGTCAATACGTTCCCCTTGAGACAAGGAAAATTCCGCAGGTCAGACTTGCTAAGCAAGGAGACTACAAAAAGTGCCGAGTGCATACCAACACCATGGTAAATTTCAGATAATGATATTGGCTGTTTATTGTAGATAAAACACAAATCCATAATAGAAGCATCTAGGAGATTCCAGCACCCGGTGCATCAACACCAGGAAGAACGGTTATGATTGTTGTCAAGGAAAAAAAAAGAAAAGAAAAGAAAAGTCCAGGGCCTGACTAACATTTAGAGATATAAAGCTTTCATATCCCACAGCCTTCTTTCCTTTGTGGTTTCCACAGGATTCTCATTTCCAGAGATATTATACTACTTGCTTTCAAAGGAATTCAATATTTTCATTCAGAAAAGTAATTTCACAGGAAAGTAACACAGAGTGATGTCCTGGGTATTCATTTCCAGAGCCAATCTTACAAAGTCAATTCGTGCTGCAAGAAGCAGGGGCGACATGAAAAGGGGCTGGGTAGCTGGGGTTTTTTCCCTCCCCATTCCCCCACATAAGGTGCCTTGGACACCCCACAAGCATTTGAAAAGAATCGTCTGACATTAAAAACAAAACAGGTTGCCGTCTTCCTTAATAACCTCTTCCAGAACAACCCAGGGACATGGATCCTGAGCCCAGGAGTAGATTATGACTTCATCTGTTCTGCCCTCTGGTAAAAGTCATATCTCCATAGCCATCACAATCGGGGTGTTTATTTTCTCTCTCTTGTTTGAGAAATTAGAGGAGAAAGCATAAGTCTAAGGTGAAAGATGAGGAGATGAGTTTACTTGCTGGGGTACTTCTGTGTAGATAAAAAGCTAATTCTGATAAAAACCAAGACTGAAATCCTTCCAGCCCACAAGAAGTCAAGGTCAGGCGACAGGAGCCAATCAAGTTGGAAGCTGATGGATTTTTCTGCACTGAATCAGAAACCGACAGAGGGACAGAGGTAGACAGAGGAAGGATTTCGGAGAAAAGTGTGGAAAATGGAGAAACACAACCAGACAGAGAGAACAGATGGACTGACAGAGTGAATGAGGCAGAGATGGAGAGAGAGAGAGAGAGAGAGAGAGATTCCTTTCTTCTTGTCTTGTTCCCTGACAAATTTCAAGATTAAAAACTAGGAAGAAAGCAAAAATCTTCCAAGGTTTTCATCAGACATTGATTGGAGTTGGGGGCTGAGGAACTGATTAGAGCCGCCAGTGCTGGGGGGCTTGGCGCAAGGCAGCAGCCTGGTGTAACCTTGAGGACAACACTGTTTATTCCTGATGGAAAGATAAGCCAGCAGCCGGGCCCCACCCCCTGCCCACCTCCGTGGAAGCCGAGTGGGCATTGCTTTGAACAAAGACAGAGTGGAGTACGACTTCAACACGCATTTGGTTTTGATTAGGTGGATACTCAAGGAGTGAGCAAGTTCTATTAAAATAAGCACAAAACCATTTTAAAAGGGCTTTCTCCCCCCTTCTCTTTTTCTTTTCCCCCTCGGTTTATATTGTTAATCTTTCTTGCTGGACGGCTCCTCACAAATGCCTTTTGTTTTGTTGTGTGATCCGACGTGCCAGGACTCTGAGAAAGAGAGGGCGCAGGTCCTGTTCTGGCACGCTTTCAAGTTTCTTCCATAGGAGATCAGCTTGTTGCTGCGCCTTCAAGGGTATAAATTTAGAGGCCGCCAAACCGTCCGGAGGTAATTCAAATGCCGGTAAATGTTGGAATCCGTCTTGGCCCCCCTGTTCTTGTGAATACCCTGGCACTTACCCCACTCGGAGGAAACGAAACCAATTTGGGAAGGCGGAGAGAGAATAAACATTCAATTAAAATGGCCATCTCTCTTGGTTTCTTCCTTTAGTTCTTCTTTTCAGTGCTGCATCCCATTCTACCCTATCTGATGATGAAATGGGCTTGGTTAATTATAACCACACACAAAAGATGCTGTCTATTCCCCACGGTGACTACAGGAGCTTTGATTTTTTTTTTTTTTTTTTTTTTTTTGGTGGAGGGGGGATGCTAGAATTGGGGAGAGAGGTGTATCAACTTCAAGTAAAGCCATCATTTTTTGGAAGAACTGCTATTTTTATACTGTTTTCAAACCCTTCACTAGAGTGAACATTACAGAAATGGTACTTCCCTTTCAATTTCTCTGTCTTCCTCCTTTATACATAGACAAATACAAATGAATCTTCCCAGAGCCAGCGTGAATGCCACTTTTATATGGCTTATTTTTATTCAGTTTAAAGCATAACCTATCATTTTTATTCAATTCCATCCTCTCTCTCTCTCTCTCTCTCTCTCTCTCTCTCTCTCTCTCTAGCCTTCAAGAAGCCCCGCTGCATGCTTTGTTCCAGAGACTCTGCTAAAGACCAAAAGATGGAGATAGTATACCCATCTGGTATGTTTCTGCATCTTAGAAGGGTTGAGCCCCCTCCAGTGGGAGGAACAAGGTGGCTGGGAATAAACTTAGGCTGGTCTTTGTTTGTTTACAATTAGCTTCTTGGGCTGATCCAAGGAATACTCTTAATATCCATGGGGAAATATACCTCTAAATGAAGCTCACCCAGCAAGCAGGAGAATGGTTGTCAGTGCTTTGAAATCTTTACGCTGAAGGATTCAATTTCAGTGTCAAGAAAACATTAACAGCTCACATCTCTCTTCGTCTTTTTTTCCCCCTGCTCCCTCTTTTCCCTCTACTTAATTCTAAACAGTGTGTGGATTTCGTATGCATCAACCTTCAAGCAGCTGCTAGAAAAATAGCAGCCAACCGGTCCATAGGAGAGAACAGACTTCTTGTCAGAGCAAAAATTAAGACCTCAAAGTCTCATCGGTCCCATAGTCTCACCACCATGCTTGGCGGATAAATACTGCAGGAACACTAAACAGCAATCGAGGGGGGTTGGGGGGAGAAATGAATATTGAAATTTATAAAATGGCCAGCGTCCAAAATAGTAATATTCACAGGGAAGTGCTTTGACATCTGAGATAACCTCCATTTTCTTCAGAGCCGAGCATGCTTGATTTGATGGGACTGATTGGCGCAAACACATTATTACAATGAATCTCAAACTGCTCCTCTTTTTTGCACCCCCTTCAATTTTTACAATTACCCATCACTCCAATTGTAAAATAGGAAGGGCTGAAAGCTCAAAATTTGAAGTTTGGTGATGCCGGTCTATCCAGTGCCTTTTCCCCATTCCCGTCTTGCAGCATTCACAACCTGAAAAACTCCGGGCTTTAATTGGCAAGGATAATATGAAGAAACCAGCAGACTCATTCTTTCCCAGTAGTAACGAGGGCTAGATGATGGCGTGGTAAGAATGATTTCAGGTTCAGCAACAATGATGGCAGCTATCATTATTGCCCCCTGTAAATGAATTGGTCACAGGTTTTGAGAGGTCAGCAAATTATTTATTAATTATGAGAAACTTGTTGATCTGACTGAATTTTTCATGTAAATTAAATAATATAATTAGGCCTAGCATGAGATCAAGACACTATATCCAGTAATTATAACAACAATAAATAACATTCTCTCACCTTTGAAAGCCAAGATTGTTACTAGACCTTTTTGCACAAGTGAGGGAACTGAGGTAAGAGAAATAAGTCATCCATCAAATCAGGCATCAAAAATAGAGAAATTGAGATTCAACAGACACCATGGCCTCAAGACTGCTGATTTTAACCCATTAAGCTAGATGCACAAGGTCTTTAAACTCTACACTAAATGTGATATATAAATATATGGGATGAGTACGCATACAAACACACATACATAATCTATTTCCCTTATCAAAAAATAAAATATTCCAGTTAACTTTCTACTTCTCACATCCAACCCTACAATTGGAGACTGGCCTCATTTATATTCTAAAGTCATCACGGGTTCATCTCAGTACCTTGCTACCCATATTTTCCTTTCCGGCTGAAAGGGGCTTTGTGTCAGCTACAAAGCAGCAACAATTGCATGAGGAAGTCTAGGAGCATGTTAACTATGAACAAACAGTTGTCGCAAACAGCGTGCATCTTAACACTGTGCTTCAGTCTTCACCGTCTTTACGTAAGATTAATTAAAGAGCAGATGTTCTGTCACGCCCTGCGTTAGGTATGGTTATCTTTGAGATTCCAGCTCCTCCATTTGCTTGGTTTTAATTTGCATCATTATGCATTTTGAGCCTGGGGCATGAGTAGTCAAGTGGTAAACATTAGCTATCCTGCACTGTATTTCCAAATGTACCTTCACTATTAGACTGACTAATAAAATTCAATTCTATTTTCAGCCGGATCCTCTCAATTTTCATTTGCTTTTGACACGTTACATGGCAGGAGGAGAAAGCAAAAGAAAATGAGGCGAGAAAGAGAGGCAGCTACAGTCCTGTTTATGCACAAGTCTCAGATCGCCAAGAGCGCCCCCTTCTGTTGGGTCGTGACTATGTGCCAACGCCGTCTTTCTTTTATAAAGAGATGGGAGGGTCCTACAATTTCCCCAGTCTCATGTTAGAGGTTGATGGTCCAGATTGAGCAAGAGGTCTCTCAACTTGCATTGTTTGGAACTATGAAGCATCAGAGTGAATTCTGATGTTCTAAATGCAACTACTGAAAATTGATGTCAGAAAACTTCTCAGGCTGTGATCAGAAGTCTGATATGAATTAATTTGTCATTATAACACAGCCCCATTGCCAGGCATTTCAGACCAGGACTTGGGAGAGGCAGCAGATATCTGGGTTGACAATTTCATTTAAAGGACAGAAAGCTTTCTGCTTTCTTTTCATTGGTATCTTGATTTAATGAACACACAAACAGACCAACGCCATATGCTCCAAATACCAGCTTGCTGTTCTTCAAGAAGCAGCTTGGGAAAATGCCAAGGCAAGAAGCTTGGAAGAAACTTGAAAAGGCTTCAAGACATATCTTTGTAGCCTGGGATAGCAAATGCACCAGTGATTAATTACGCTGGGGTTGGACGTGAATAGGAATGTCAATAAGGTATTCGGAGTGCTGCAATACAGGACATGTTGGCCTGATAATAGAATCCTTCCTGTTTTCATTTCCCAGACTTCCTTTCTGTTGGTAACACATTCACATTCGGGTCAGAGATAGAAGATGGCAGTGCCATGCTGCTTCTCATTATAGAATCATTAGATCAGGTGCCACCGCAAGCAAGGAGGAGGAGTCCCAGGAAGCAGAAGCTCCAGGATTTGTGCCAGAGAAAACTCATCTGAATAGGAATCTGTTGCTGTCTCTTCCTGCAGAAATCCTCCACTATCTCCACATGGAGTCTCAAAACCAAGAGGGGTGTGGCCTTATGGTGTGGCCAGTATCATTTCAGCAGACTCCCTTGAAGACCTTGAAAAATAAGGTCCCTGCTTTAGAATCCTGAGTCACAGTCTGCTGTGGTGTATGACATAAGTAATGCTTTCTTTTTGTCTTTGCTGAAAATGAAAAGAGGAGTAGGGGAGGGAGGAAAAGAAAAGGAGTGTTTAACACAGAGCAGAACACTTCATGGAGCCTAAGACTAGGAAGAAGTCGACTTGTGGAAATTTCAAAGATGCAACAAAGTCAGAAAAGCTCGCTTGAAAATGCAGATCTCAACTCCAACCTTGGAGCTTCTGTAATCTTCTTCCAAATCTAATGTGTAGGTTTTCATTTATGCGACATCCCTGAATCTGATGATCAGACCATCCGCGTGCATGTCACGTGACTTTGCAAGACTCACAAAGAACCCCCTAAAAATCCTTAACCTTGCATGCATGGCTCTTTATATCTTTGCTTTACTCTTAGAGTTCCAGGATTCGCCTGCCCTTCCCATGCTACTAGCCCTACACTAACCATGCTACTGGCAGAAGGCTAAAGGGCATAGCCCTTGAAACTTTCAAGCTTCTGTGTATTTGTTTCCCCTGATTGAAATTACCTTTTCCACATGGTCTTTCTAGAATGAATTATGGCTGCATCTTTCACTTCTGATCTGGGATCTTATGCTGAATTTCTCACTAACACTTCTGTATCTCCCTCTGGAAGTCTTGTTAACACTTCAACGCCAAAACATTTGAAACTTCCTTACCTTCCATACTTTCTCCACTTTGAACTCTGTCATGTCTCTTAATGGCACCCACAACCTACTGACATTCAAAATAGTTGTTCCTTCCCTTCTACTTCATTGGTAGCCAGACATTAGATAATTCATGGAGAATCCATCTGCAAAAGTATTCTCAGTCCAAAATCTTCATGCCTAATTATTATTCACTCTAGTACCACTTCAGAAACTCCTTTAAGTCTCACCTGGCCCATTATGATCCTAATTAATTGATCTCTTTTCTTTCCATATTTTGCTTTCTATCTTACTGTAAGCCACAACATTCATGTCAATGCCTAAGTATCAGCTCACTCAGTCTCCCATTTGATATGTATGAGCAGGTACCTGGAAGCATATCCTTTATTAATAAAATTCTCCTGTCTATTTAAAGTATCAATCAGTGATTTAAATAAGTGGGTATAAAGTAAATGGCTGAATACATGAATACATAGAGCTGACAGGTTAGTTGGAGAGAAGAGTTCTAAAATCATCAGAAGTTGAAATAAAAATGCTTCTATGAAATACTTGAGGACAATCTGTAATTGATTACCTGATGAAAAGCATTAGCATTCTGGGCTAACAGAATCAGGGAAAACCTCAGATGAGGTAATAAAGGAGAATATGAGCCAAAGATTTATAGAGCACCTATTACATACGTAGTCTTTAGAAAAGTTTTACACAATGTCATCAATTCATCCTTGTAACAACTCTACCCACAAGCCCATTTTATAGATGTACTAATAGAGGTTCGTGGAGGTGAGATAATGACACAAATCTATCTAGGTAGAAAGAAGTAATACTGAGGTCTTACAACAAGAGCACTTAACTTCTCTCACTGGATCAAGTTGAATGAGTGAATGAATGAGTAAATGAGGCAGATATGAAAACATAGATGACAAAATAAGTTTGGGCTATTGGTTTTCATGGTAGATTTCAGTGAAGGAGATTTCAGTGAAGGAAGGTCAAATTTTATCTTCAATTTTTAAATAAAATATCTGGAAGAGGAAAAGCGTGATCATAACTTCACATATATGCATATATAATATAATTTGTCATTTTATAACTTAAAAATAGAAAATGCACAACAAAAATTGGGGCAGAAATAAAGGAAATAGAGTAAATTAATGATTAGAAAGTTCAATGAAGCAAGAATAAATTTTTTGAAAGATAAATAAAATTTAAAAACTCTCAGTTACACAAAGAAAAAAGAAGATTGAAACAAAAGATAAGAGATAGTAAAAATTAAAAATAGAAATGTAAAAAATTGTAAGACACTATTGTGATAACTTAACAACCTAGAAGAAATGAGTAAAATCTTTCAAACTTATACCTCCCAAGACTGAATCATGAACAATCTTGAGGCGGTAGTTCAGCAGTAGAACACGTGTTCAGCATGTGCAAGGTTCTGAGCTTGATCCTCACCACTGCAAGAAAAGAAAAAAAAACCTCAGCAGATCAATGACAGAGATTGAATCATAGTTAAAAATGTCCCACCAAGGAAAATCTTAGGACCAGATGACTTCATATTTATTTATTAACTGGAGGAGGGGGTCTTGTTCCATTATGTGAGCTCCAGGTATTGAGTAAATGTTGCCAATGTTACACACAATTGCTTTTACCCACTAAATCATCTCTAATCCCCTTTCTTCATCACTCTGCTACACATTTAAAGACAAACAAATACCAATTCTTCTCAAAAAATGCTCCTAAAACTGAAGAGAAAAAAATGCTTTTGGGTATATTTTGCAAGGCCAGAATTACTCTGATGGACAAAGCTAGATTGATACTTCCAGATGAGAAAAGTATAGGCCAGCATTAACTGATGAACATAGACACAAACATCAACAAAACAGTCATTGGGCTGGGGAGATGATCTGGGGTGGGGAGAGAAGCACTTGTTACTAAAACTTGAGAAGCTCCCCAGAATCCATGTGAGGTCAGAATGTGGTAGCTCACATCTGTGTGACCACAGCACTTCTATAGCGAGACTGGGGGGAGGGGTGGAGCCAAGATGGAGGTGAAGCCAGGAGAATCTTGGAAATTAAAGAGCCAGTTAGTCTACCATCATGGTACCACACATATGACCCTTCTTCAAATGAAGTGGAATGGAAGGAATTGTTCTCTGATCCTCCTCCTCTTGCTACACAATGGCACGTGTGTGTACACACACATAAACATATGCCCATAATTCTCACACACATTAAACATGCATGAGCATGCTTGCAGACTAAAAAAAAAACCCAAATCATGTGATGCATAATGCCATTGTGGTCAATAATGGAGCACATATACAGTGGTAATCCCAAGAGTTTATGTCGCTTAATGACAATATAACCATCTTAGCTTGTGTAAGTGCTCTCTGCGATGCTTTCGCAAGGGCAAAATCACCTAATAATGCCTTCCTTAGAGTGCATCTTCATTGTAAAGTGACACATGACTGTGCTAGCAAACCATATTCACGAACATATTAAAGGGATCGTTTACTATTATCCTGTGGGATTTTTCCTTGGGAGAGAAGGATATTTCAAAATAGACAAATCAATAACTGTGAATCACTACGTTATTAGAAATAAAGGACAAAAAAACCAATCACCTTGATAGACACAGCAGAAGCATTTGCTGAAATCTTACTTCTTTTCATGATTAAAAAAACTTCAAAACACATTAGAATGAGAATGACTATTCCTCAAAACAGACAGAGGCCATCTGTGATAATCCCAGTGCTAATATTATACTCTAGTGGTAGAAAGTAAGAGGTTTTTCTTTTCAAGATCTGGAACAAGGTAAGTCTCTACTATTCTCATTCCTATTCAATAAAGCACTAGAAGTTAGCCAGAGAAATTAGGCATGAGGAACAAATACAAAGCATTCACTAAGTAAAAAAAGAAATGCACTTGTGTCTGAGTGCTTCTATGATGGTTACACATGCAGAAAAACCTGTAGTTTGTACATGCATGTATAGACAATGTGCACATGTATACACACAATTTTTAGAACTGATCAACAGAATCAATAAAGTTACAGATCTTTTAAGTGTAAATGGCATGCTATTTCAAAATAAATGCCTCCAATTCTAGGCTTTTTCTAAATTGCCTAAAGTCTTTGAGGGTTCTCCATGGCTTAAAGAATTCATCAGATAAAGGCAACTCTTAAGCGATGAAGAAAGGGGATTAGAGATGGTTTAGTGGGTAAAAGCAATTGCGTGTAAACTTGGCAGCATTTACTCAATACCTGGAGCCCACATAATGGAACAAGGCCCCCTCCTCCAGTTAATAAATAAAATATTTTAAAATGAGCAGTGGTCCTCAGAATCATGAACCAATCCTGTATATTTTTGTGAGGCTTCACTAGATGTGCTCAAGGTGGTTAGTAACAACAGGTGTTAGGGGTTCAAGGTGAAATATTCAAAGCACTTAAGTTTTGGACAATGTTCCATCCAGCATTCAACTTCTGTCTCAAACACCTTGGGGCCTCCCCACCCACTTTGCTTACCACTGGCAGTGATAAGAACCATAAGCCATGATTAGAATAATTTTAATGTTTAGAACACAGATTGGTTTTGGAATCCACACTCCACTTCCACCAAACCTATCTCAGCTAGTCCTTAGAGCCATGTTATCCCCTCCTTGTACTTCATGGCAGCCTTTGTATCTGTCTTTAGTCTTTGCCTTTCCAAGCTCATATAATGAGGAGAAGGGCATAATCTTGAATCCATACAGCACATCTATTAAATATGTTTGCCTGGCCAACTACTCTACTCTTCAAATGAGGACATGGAATATTAACGATAGACTCAAGTTCTCAGAGTTCACAGTCAGAGGAGTAAGAATTCAAACTCAGACTTTGTTCTTTGTCAAATCACCACTTTCCCAACAGATATTTATTTATAGATCATCTATTTTTTCCTTAAAAATTTATTTGTGCCTCAAAGGATATATATGTAAATTGAGCAATAAAATATATATAGTAGGATCTCACACACACAAAAGAAATCCAAAAGCTCAGGAGATAATTATACCTGACACCAACTATGAGGAAAGTATTTAAATATTATGTTTAGTTGTGAGCTTCCTGGTACAGAAGCAAAAAGAGAATGAAAACTACAGCTTCATGATTCTTGCTGTGGCATAAAAGGAAGCTCCCCAGTGCATGAAAAAGATGTTTCCTGACACCATGTTCTAAAATGGAAATTTTGGGAAAAGCTCTCATTGCATAGCATAACGTGTCACCCTCGTGCTTAATAAAACAAGAGATGTGTTAAAGCAGCTCTAAAGTATCTCCTGAAGATAAAGCAGCATTCAATATAGCTCTTTCTTATAGAGAGATTTCTCTGTGTTAAAGCAAAGAAAAAAACACTAAATTGCTATTTGATAAATGCAATTCAAAGTCAGCAATGTCAATACTATCCATAAGACTTACCCACTCTGATTCTCTTAGAGAAAGAAACAAAGAACTCCCATTACCTAGCTACACTGATTTAGAACCTTCAGGATGCTGTTGCTATTGTACCCTGACCTCCCGAAGTGTCCCCACACACAAACTTGGAAAATCTCCCTTTCTCCTGAGTTCTAGTCCCATTACCTGGTCTCTCAGTTCAGTTCAGGTTGCTGGATGTTCCCAAGCTCCTTCTCTTTATCATCTATTTCAAATTCTAAGTTCCAACTCTTGGCGCTAATTTCATTTATAAGAAAGGATCTCGGGAGACGATTCTACTTGATGAGCCCCTGGAGCTGCCCTCTTCCTGTCCTCCAGCCTGCCCCGGGCACAGACAGCTCAAGTGTGTCACAGGTGTGTCTCAGAGCTTTTGCAAAGAGCAATCCACTCAGCTGTGCTCTGGTGGAGACCAGCAGCGATGAATCGATGAATCGCAGGCTTCCTAGAAGCACAGAGAGTCACTCAGCATGGCTGAAGGAAGCAAATTCTATTGTTTTTTTGATAAGATCATCCCAGTGGGTGGAACAACAACATTTTGTTAGGGTAACTGTGGACAAGATAGACAGCAGGCATGATCATAATTTGCTCCAAAACATTTACATTCTCTTCAAAAGGTCAGTTAAATCTCTTTGACCTCAGAATATGAAAGAACATTTTCCCCTCAATTGTTTTTTTTTTTCCTTAGTCAACAAACAACAAAATTCTAAATAAAATTTAAAATATACTTACAGTTTATTATCACCCATTCCTTGGGAAACTGATTTCCCATTTCCATTTTCTGTTCTAATTTTTGTTTCTGTGCAGATGACTCAAGTTATCCTCATTACATAAGCATTTTTGATTCTTTTTTTCTCCACTTTTCCTTTTCCTGATGGCTAGGACTGTAGGCATGTACCATTAGGGCTCTTTTCCTGCATTGCTGGGGATTGAATTCAGGACCTAGTACATGATAAGCAAGTATCCTACTAACTACAGGGTTAATATCTACAATCCCAACTATAATAACTATAGCCCCAATCTTCACCATTAATCTTTATAAACATTTTTCTTAGTATGTGATTTCCCCTAATTATTATATTTGATGGAGTTATACTATTAGCTCTTGTCTTAAGAATTTTTAGCAACTCTCTTATGAATTAATTGACCATTTTCCTACACAAACATTTATGTTGTTTGAATTGTGTGGAATTTTCCCACACAATTCCCATTTGAAGGATCAAATTTCTTAAATGAAATCGTGAAGTATTTTGTTAAACTAATCTTCGTAATGAGACTTCTCATTTATACACTCATTAACCACATGTGAAAAGTCATTTTTCTCCACAGCCATGCCAACACTGAGGATTTATATCTTCCACCATATTCACGTGAAAGGTGCAGACCAATACATGATCTTGTATTTACTGAATGAGAGTAGAAATCTTGACAATTGTCAGAGAAATGGATGCAGAAGAGAGAGAGACATTTCCAGTCTACAGGGCTCTTCTTTCTTGTTTGCTGACTGGGACCAGATCTTATCTTGGTTCCCTCCCTTCTTCATGTGATTCAGAAATAAACTCTGATGAGTCAAAGACCAATCTCAAAAAGTCCGTTTCCTTGCCAATGACACGTGAGAAGAGGCCACACAAGTCTTCTAGGGTTTCCTTGTTCCACAAAACAGGTATCGAAATGTGATAATTAAGCCTGGGTGTCAACTTGACACACCTGGTATTAACTAAGATAGGCTGAGACTACACATGGAAGGATCAACTGAGACTATTTGAAAGGAGTATACCTGCCCTAGATTCTATCAGAACCTCCAAAGATCTCATAGGATCCTCCCAGTACTGGACCATATAAAAAGGAGCCAACAAAGAGAAGAGATGCTTATTGCAGCTGTGCTAGGACTCGCTCTTCCTTTCAGCCGCCCAGTTTCTTCAACCCTCTAGCCTTCCGACCCTCCAAGTCATCGACTAGACTAAAGACTCTAGGGATTCTCCAGCCTTCATCCATCACCCACTTGACTGCCAAACTGAGCAGCGACTGGCAGCCATTGTTGGACTATCTCGGCTACTGGCAGCCATTGGACTACCTTGGTCATATTTGTAAGACAACTCAATACATTCCCTATACATATTCATTGTGTAGATTCTGCATCTCTAGAGAACCTAATACACAAACAATTGAGTATCCCTCTCCAACTGGCAACATGACTATACACCTCACATCCCATGACTCCTCAACATGTTTCTGACTATATGTTCTCAGTGGTGTGTATTCTAAAGCAAAAACATTGCAAAGAAATCTTCATATTTACTAAATATCTTTTTTAAAAGTAGTGTTATCATAGCTTTTAAGCTCTCTTATGTGTATTGCAGTTTACAGCATGCATATTTTCATTTATTCACATTTCTTTCACTTTCAGCAAAGTGTAAAATAAGGAAAACGAAGACAGTATAATGCTACAATTATATTAGAAAGTCAATATTAACTCATCATTTTGTAAATTCTATATGTAAGTATGTGACTGACTAGAATATTCTATCCCTTTCTACTAACACAGCAGAAAGAATGATAATCAATAAACACACTGAGCAACATAGCTTGGTTTCTGAAGAACAATCCTTACTTAAGGTAATAACAGCTTCTTGCAGAAATGGCTAATTCTATGTCTAGGACAAAAGTTCAGGTTTATTCTTAGTTATCTTACTCTGCCAGCAAGCAAAAATTAAAGAGATAATGTTAAAAACATGGAAGGATCAGATTGAAATTTGCCACCGGAAAAATCAGGAACTATGGAATATCGAAAAGTAAAAATCACTGATTAATTTCAGCACTGAATTCAAAACAAATGTATGAATCCATAGGAAGCTTTTAAAAAGAGGGCTATTCTTCTTTACAGAAAAACACATAGTGACAAATACAAAATTAGAGACAGAATTGACATACCAATGTTTTATGATCCCCAATGGAGTAATCAATTCAAGTATCATCAATGCTATGGGGCAGCATAATGGCAAAGTACTCCTTTCCTTCCCCAGATTTACACCTGGGATCTGAAGACTATGCCCGATGGAGATGTGACTGACCCCACCTTAACTGGGTGTCTAAGCTCAGACTCAGTAGGAGAAGCTCCCAATATACCATAATGCATATGTTGTCATATTGTGCTGCAGGGTCTAAAATACACTCAGCCCACTCAAAGCAGCAAGACAAATGGATGCATACATGATGGCTAAAGAAAAAAGTTAGATGTCACCCAATGGAAAGAATCAGATAAGATAACAGACTGGTCTCAGACACCCATCAAAGTTGCTCAGTGAGCTTATTGATTATGGCTTATCATTCCATAAGTTCAGAAACCATCACTTCATAACACAAGGCCAAAACTCTTCAAAATGTCAATGTCTATAAAAATGAAAAGGTAGTGGGACTATTCTTGATTTAAAAAGATTAAAAATGCTGAAATGCAATGGATGTGTATAGTAATAACTTTAGTTATTAGTGTGACAAAATACCCAAGAAAAGCAGCTGACAGTTTAAAGATTCACTCAATTATGGCAGAGACATAATGGTAAGAGGAACATGAGACAGTTGGTCAAGTGTCCACAGTCAAAGAAGCAGAGAGAGAGGATAGACGGACAGACAGACAGATGAATGCTGATTCTCAGCTCACTTTTCCTGTTTATTCAGTCTGGGATGCCAGATCATGAAATAATGCTACCCACATTCAGGGTGGGTCTTTTCACTTCAACTTAGAAAATCTTTCACATCCTAGACACCTATCTGCCAGGTTCTGATAAGGGAACAATAAAGATCAACCATCACAGTGCATAATTGTTAGGCCCTTGGTTTAAAATATAGACATAAAGGATATTTGAGATACAATGGAGAAATTAAATGTGCTGTAGGTGTTAAGTGCTGCTGAGGAATTATTATGAAGCTCCTTAAGTTTGACGATGGCATTACTCTTATATGGGATATTGCACTTATTCTTTGGGGATGCATGCTGAAGTCATTAGAATGAAATCTTAAGATGTCAGCAACTAAGTGGCTTGGCAAAAATTATTAGTTCTCAACTTTTCAGGATGCCTAGAAATCTCAAGACAACGAGAAGTGGATTTAAAAAAAAGAAACATCCTCTTTCTCCATTGGAAGTTTTTATTTTGATTGTCATAATCAGAACATTATGATAAGCTGTGCATCAAGTTACTCAAAACAAGTGTGATAGTTAAGCCTGGGTGTCAACTAAGATGGGCTGAGACCACCATTGGAAAGGATCAACTGAGACCACTTGATAGGATTGCACCCGACCTAGATCCTATCAGAACCTCCAAAGCTCTCATAGGATCCTCCCAGTACTGCATCATATAAAAAGGAGCCACCAAAGAGAACAGATGCCTTCTTGCAGCTGTGCTAGGAATCGCTCTTCCTTCCGGCCGCCCGGTTTCTTCGACCTTTTAACCTTCAACTAGACTAAGACTCTAGGAGTTCTGCAGCCTTCAGCCATCACCCACTTGACGACTGAACTGAGCAGCTAGCTACCTCAGCTACTGGCAGCCTTGCTGGACTACCTCGGCCATATCTGTAAGCCAACTCAATAAATTTCCTATATATATATTATATATATATAAATATACATATGAATATATATATATATTCATTCTGTGAATTCTGTGACTCTAGAGAACCCTAACTAATACAATGAGAAAGACCTGCTCTAAATGTGGGCAGCACTAGCCCATGGCAGCCCAGAGAAAAGGAAGCCCAGGCGATAAAGCTTGCTTTTGCCTGCTGGACATCACGTTGTGCAGGCAGGTTCATCTTTCCTGCTGTCTGTTTCTGCTGCTGCTGTTCTTCACTGACATTAGAACCAAGTGTCTCTGGCCTTCCAACATGGACTGAAGAGCAGTGGCTTGCCAGGAATGCTCCAGGCTCTCAGCACCAAACTGGGACTATCAAGGTATTCAGTCTCGTGGACTGTGCAGCGTTACTGTTAGTCATTGTTGGACTACTTACACTGTACTGTGTACATCATGCTAATAAGTCACTCTGAAATAAAAAGAATTTTCTGATGTGCTGAGAAAACACACACCAAATAGTGAAATGAACAGAATCTTTAAGGTGTCTTTATTCAACTCAGAACCGTCCTACCCAGTGATTTCTTAATATAGGAAAAATTACACATCTGTCTTATGTTTTAAACCACTGAAGGCTTCATAACTGGAAGACAAAGGAAGTATTCTTACTAATAATATAAATAGCATGAACAAAAACCTACTATGAAGTAACTCTCCCTCATCAGGTTATATGAAGTATCTACTTCATCATTTTATATGCACATGCAATAAGTACTACCATATTTGCTGTTTCTCTCAGGCTTGGAAGTTGTTGCAGTTCGCTGGCATGGTTGCTGATAAATGACCATCAAACAGCTTAAGGGAACGAGGGTTTATTCTCTTATGATTTCTGGTTACAGTTCTTAGTGCAGCTTGACAGGAGAGCACGCACCAACACCAGGGCCGAGGGAACTGGCCACACCATCACTGCATAATGGCTTAGAGATGGACAATCCTTACTTGCCAGAGTAGCATGTCTGGCCAAGTGAACAGAAGGATGCCCTCTCTCAACCAGCTCTCTGTGATTTATCCAGGGCCTAATCCCACTCACCATGGGCTGGGTCTTCCCCATCAGCTAGACAATGTCCTTAAGGTTTGCTCTGGACTTAACTCAACTATCAGCTCTCTACAACTGTGCCCAGAGCTCAAACCCTCAACAGTGAAGTTGACACCTGTGCTTAACTATGACAGAAGTAAAAGTAAGTTTTATTGAAGACCTATGGTAATCCAACTAAATTGCTCAAGATAAAATGTAGAGGTATGTCCTTGATTTCTTAATTTGTCTTGACCCAACTATATCCAATCTATTTGCAAGTCTATTTTTCCCTATAGTCAAAATACACAGCAAATCAGTTTTCTATGTCAAACTATCAGTCCTGATTGAATTCTCACTCTCTGACTTATACCACTGCAGCCAGTTTCTAACCGCTCTTATGCTCAGTGGCAGCCCCTGCATCCTCTCTATACACAATATTCAGATGGTGTTTCCCTGCCACGGAGTTATCCATGAATTTCACTGCTGTTATTTATTCTTCCAAGGGCTTGACAATAAACCCTTACATTCATTAGCAATGTCTACCAAAAAAAAAAAAAAAAAACCTCCATGCACACATTCTTTCTATCTAATTTCATCTGGAACCACTTCCCTCAATCTCAGCACACTTCTGGGTTTTCCAGCAATGTAAATCCATTCTCACTCAGAAGACCTTTTGCTTGGTGTCCACTCTTCCTGAAACACTGTTCCCAGATCTTTGCAAAGTGGATTCTCCTTCAGGCGTTCAAGCCTTAGCTCAAAGAGTTTCTCTGAGAGGCCTTTTCTGATATCTCAGCATACCCACAGAGCACTGAATTGTCTTTATTAAAAACTCAACAATACATGTATTTCCAATGATCATTTTTGTTTCCTTTGTTGTTTTTAGTCTTCCTCTTCTTTCACACCAAATAGAATTCAAGTTACATTGAAGCTGGAATATAATCTGTCTTATTTGACATTTTATCCCTTGTGGTAAAAAATAGCATCTGGCTGGGAGTGATGTGTTCAATAGATACTTGTTAAATGGATGAATAAGTAAAATATTCAATGGCTTTCAATAAGTATACTCCAACATCTCTCCATAAAGTAATATTTACCTGCTATATTATGTATTGATCTAAATTGTTTTGACTTGAGTATATGCATATATTCTGCCTTCCAAAAACCCCTCCAATATTGTGGCATTTAGATGAGAAAAGGTCATTAGATGAGAAAAGGTTAGTCAGCTTTCTGTCACTATAACAAAATACTCTAGATTTATAATTTATGAAGGGGAAAGATTTCTTTTAGATCAGACTTTTGGAGCTCTCAGCCCATATCCAACTGGACTCATTACTTTAGGACCTGTGATGAAACCCATGATGGCAGAAGTGGACAGCGGAGCAAAATCACTCTCACTGTGAGGCAGGCAGCAAGAGGAAAGAGAAAGGTGTTGAGATCCCATAATCCTCTTTAAGGATGCTCCCTCAATGACTGCTACCTCCTAATCACTGTACCCTGGGGGGAAAAGCCTTTAACAAAACGGACCTTTGAGGATGTTTAACCAAACTGACAGCACCACCTCAAACCAATAAAGAACTCAATATTAGCAAGGATTAATGCTAGGATCTCTATGTAAGGAACTCCCTACATTGCTAAATTTTATTGTATTACTAGGAAAAAATATAACTAAATCTATTTCACGTGACTCATACAAACACAAATCCATACATCTATTTTTGTGAAATACACTTGAAGCTGAATCTGGACTTTATTTATGGTTGCTATTTTTTGTTAGATTTCTAGCCAGTGGTTCTTATATGTTTTACAGCTATGAGGTTAGGATCTCTCCCAGCATTATATGACATCAGTTTTGATAAGGGTACAGGTTTTGTGTTTATTCACATAATGGATAAAAATACTGAAAAGAAAGGAACAAAGATAAACTATCTTATTCTTCTACAGATATAGTTATCAAATGTTCATCAGTTTTTGTTAGGTTGATTTGCAAATCTACCTAAAGTCCCTCCCACATCTTACATAACACTTGATCTTCCCCTTGGCTGAAACTGAGAAACGTGTAAATACAAACACTATTTAACTTCACCTACACTCTGCTCTGCATCAAAAGTCCCTACTACACTCAAAGATCTTTTTGTCAAGTTGGGAGCATGATGACATTAATACAATATAGAAATTCAGCCTAATCAATTCAGTGGTAGGTGTGAGCAGGAGGTTCTTTACTAACACAGAGGGTAACTAATCCAGGATAGCTACAAACCCAGAACAGAAGTCTTACACTGAGCAATGAATGGTAGGAAGACTCAGCCATGTGGGAAACCAGAGGAAGAAGGATGCTTCAGGAGGAGAGAAATTACCATCAAGACATTCTTTAAGAAGTCTAGGTAACAGAAGCTCTTTAATTTCACAAGAACCCAACTGTTGAGAGTTGGTAGCAGTGACTCTGCCATTGAATGTCTGTTTAGGAAATGTTGGCCTAGCCCAATCAGCTCGAGGGAGATCCCTATCCTTTCAACTATGGTTTTTATAGTCTAAGTCTTGTACATGGTGACAAGTACGGGTCCAGTTTTAATCTTCTGCATGTGGAGATCCAGTTTTGCCAGCACCATTTGTTGAAGATGCTGTTCTTTTTCCATTGGATTCTTTGGGCCCCTTTGTCAAAGACCAAATGGCTGTAATTTTGTGGGCTTATATCTGGGTCTTCAATCCTTATCCATTGATCTGTGTGTCTATTTTGGAGCCAGTACCAGGCTGTCTTTATAACTATGGATTTGTAGTATAAACTTAGGTTTGGTATGGTAATACCTCCAGCAGTGTTTTTGTTACTCAGGATTGTCTTTGCTATCCTGGGTCTTTTGTGCCTCCATATGAACTTTGAGATTGTTTGGTCAACTTCTTTGAAGAATAGCTTTGGGATTTTAATTGGTATAGCATTGAATCTGTATATTGCCTTTGGTAGGATGGTCATTTTTACAATGTTGATTCTGCCAATCTAGGAACATGGGAGGTCTTTCCACCTTCTGGTATCTTCTGCTATTTCTTTCTTTAGGGTTTTAAAGTTTTCATTGTAAAGGACTTTTACCTCCTTGGTTAGGTTTATACCAAGGTATTTCATTTTTTTAGGGGCTATAGTAAATGGGATTGTTTCTCTCAAGGCTTTCTTTATCACTTCTTTCATTCTGGGCCTATAGGAAGGCCTCTGATTTTTGTACATTTATTTTATATCCTGCCACCCTGCTGAACTTCTCAATTAGTTCCAAGAGCTTCCTGGTGGAGTTTTTGGGATCACTCAGGTATAAGATCATGTCATCTGCAAATAGGGATAGCTTGACTTCTTCCTTGCCGATTTGAATCCCTCTTATGTCCCTTTCTTGTCTTATGGCTGCAGCTAAGACTTCAAGTACAATATTGAATAGAAGTGGTGAGAGTGGACAACCTTGTCTAGTTCCTGATCGAAGTGGGAATGCTTCCAATTGTTCCCCATTGAGCATAATCCTTGCTGTGGGCTTGTTGTATACAGCTTTTATTATATTGATAAAGGTTCCTTCCATTCCTACTGTCTCTAGCGTTTTGATCATAAAAGGCTGTTGGATCTTGTCAAAAGCTTTTTCTGCATCTATTGAGAGTATCATGTGGTCTTGGACTTTGGCCTGGTTTACATGATGAATTACATTTGTTGATTTGCGTATGTTGAACCAACCTTGTGTGCCAGGGATGAAGCCTACTTGGTCCCCGTGAATGATCTTTTTAATGTGTTTTTTTGAATCCGATTTGCTAAGACTTTGTTGAGAATCTTTGTGTCTGTGTTCATCAGAGAGATCGGCCTATAGTTTTCTTTTTTAAGTGAATCTTTATTAGGTTTTGGGATTAAAACGATATTAGCTTCATAGAAGGAATTTGGTAGTGTTCCTTCCTTTGCTATTTGATGGAACGGTTTAAGGAGTATTGGTGTTATTGACTCCTTAAATGTCTGGTAGAACTCTGTGCTGAATCCATCTGGTCCAGGAAATTTTTTGGTGGGAAGATTTGAGATTACTTCTTCAATTTCCTTATATGTTATAGGACTTTTTAAATAATTCGCAACTTCCTGATTCAATTTAGGTAAGTTGTGTTTACTTAAAAATTCATCCATCTCTTTTGAGATAAAGAGATTGCAACACCGGTTCAAAGGCAACCCACAGAATGGGAGAAAATCTTCACTAACCACACATCTGATAGAGCTCTGCTGTCCAGAGTGCACAAAGAACTTAGAAAACCAAACACCAAGGAAACCAATGGCCCAATTAAAATATGGGCCCTGGAACTTAAAAGAAACTTTACCAGGGATGAAATTAAAATGTCTAACAAATATCTTAAAAAATGCTCCACTTCCTTAGCCATCAGGGAAATGCAAATCAAAACTTCCCTTGGATATCATCTCACACCGGTCAGGATGGCAAAAATCCACAATACAAACAACAACAAATGCTGGAGAGGATGTGGAGAGAGGGGAACTCTCCTACATTGCTGGTGGGAATGCAGGCTCATACAGCCACTCTGGCGAGCCGTCTGGAGATTCTTAAAGAAATTAAAGATTGAAATGCCATATGACCCTGCTATTCCACTTTTGGGAATAACCCTCCATACAGCAGAGGTTCACCTCGATAGCACAAGCACGACCATGTTCATAATAGCATTGTTTATAATAGCAAAGTCATGAAATCAACCCAAATGTCTAACAGTTGACGAGTGGATACGGAAACTGTGGTACATCTATACAATGGAGTACTACTCAGCTATCAAAAATGATGAATTACTGGAATTTGCCAGGAAATGGATGTCATTAGAAACAATTATATTAAGTGAAGTATCCCAAACCCAGAAAATTAAGCGCCATATGTACTCCCTAATATGTGGCTCCTAGTACCAAACCCACCCAGCCCACCTTGAGACATTCATAGGTAAATCTATGTATTACCTACAGTAATTGTAAGGATTATGAACAGGAGGGATGGGGTTGGAGGGCCACACCAGAAACAAGGAGAGAAGTGACCATGTTACAGTAGAGAAAATAGGCCTCCATCAAGGACTGCAAGTAAGTATCGTGACACCTGGTTAAGTTCACAGACGTTCATTCCTGATCATTTACAACTAAGGGGGTATGATCTCAACAGAAGGGGAGGGCATATAGTCTGGCAGATAAAAAGTAACCATTTTGGAAAATCAACAAACCACAATCCAGAACTTCAGAGACTCTATATCATCCACATAGAACTAAGCCTGCCTAATCTCCTCCCATCCTGAAGCTCGGGGACATTTGCGGAAGAGGGGGCGGTAAGATTGTAAGAGCAAAAGGATGGGGGGAGCAATGATTTGAAGAGTCTCCACACTAGTTAGGGCTGAAGCAATCATAATAGGACTTTGCATGCCCTGCACCATGTCCATCACACTATTGACCTCACAAAGTCTAACATCGGCTAAAGGCACCAAGATCCTTGGAGGCAAGGGATTAACAGCCATAGTAGTGTTCCTATGCTTAAGGGGAACACGAGAAAGAGTTCAGGGAAATGCCACTGGGTCCTTGTATGTCATTGGAAAGGAGGACCAAGAGGAGAGTTAGGCATACACAATAAAGGACTCTCTGGGAATTGGGGGGGGGCACTGGGAGATGGGGAGGGAGGGAGGGGGAGCAGGGGGTTCGGGGGAAGGATGAGGGGGGAGGGAACTGGTCTACCTATTAAGTTTGTATGAGCGGAAATAATAATAAAAAATGTTAAAAAAAAGGAAAAACAGTAACCATTTTGCAAATGGGTGATTGACCCCTCCCTCACTGAGGTTTCCTACTTTTATTACATCTACCCTTGAATGTGCTCTTACAATAAGACTCCAGTTTAACAGCTTTTTGTCTCTGGCCAGGGGGTGGCATACAGTGCCCATCAGGATGGAGTGAAGGGCATTGCAGGAGCAGCAAACTGCAAAAGAAAATCAACAAACCACAATCCAGAACTTCAGAGACTCTATATCAACCACCTAGAACTAGGCCAGACTAATCTCTCCCCATCCTGAAGCTCAGGGACATTTGAGGAAGAGGGGACAGTAAGAGTGTAAGAGCAAAAGGATGGGAGGAGCAATGATTTGCAAGATACTCCACACAAGTTAGGGACCGAAGCAATCATAATCAGACTTTGCATGTCCTGCACAATGTCCAACACACTATTGACCTCACAAAGTCTAGCATCTGCTAAAGGCACCAAGATCCTTGGAAGCAAGGGATTGGCAGCCACAGTAGTGTTCCTATGCTTAAGGGGAACATGGGAAAGGGTGCAGGGAAATGCCACTGGGTCCTTGTACCTCATCGGAGAGGAGGGCCCAGAGGAGAGTCAGGCATGCACAAGAAAGGACTCTCTGGGAATTGGGGCGGGAGGCACTGGGGGATGGGGAGGGATTGGTGAGGGGAGAGGGAGCAGGGGGTTGGGGGGGAGGAGGGAGGGAGGGAACTGGTGTACCTATTAAGTTTGTATGAGCTGAAATAATAATAAAAATGTATTAAAAAAAAGAAATCTGGGTAATAATTCAGAACACCAAACACCTTGCATTATTCACATGACCAGCCAAATCTCTTCCCATCCTAAAGCTCTGGGAACCTTGTGGAAAAGGGGGAAGCAAGATTGTAAGAACCTAAAGATGGGGAAGACCAATGATATGCAAGATACACAAGTCAGGGCTGCAGCAGCCAGGATATAGCCACAGTGTGATTGGACCTTGCCTAACTTGCACAATGGCTGACATGTCAACAATTTCCCAGACTCTAGCGTGGATCACAGGGGAGAAAGCTTCAGGCAGTAGAATCCTTAGAAGCAAGGAGTTAAACAGTCACAATAGAGTTCCCATGCTAGCAGGCAGCCCAAGCAGTAGCCTCAAGTTATGCCACTGAGTCCTGAACCCTCCCTAGGGTAGAGCACTCAGAGGGAGGTTGGGCACCCACATGAATGGATGCTCTGGGGGATGGAAAAGAGAAGTACAGGCACTGGGAGAGGGGGAGGGGGGCTTATAAGGAGGAAGAAAGGGGGAGAGTGCAATGGGGGTGACTGGGGACAATGGAGGAGGGAGAGAAGGAGGGTACTTATTAAGCTTGCATGATTAGACAAAAATAAAACAAATATAAAAAAAAGAAGCCTGAGGAAATGATCTGCCTTTAAAATACTTGCTGGACAAGCTAAAGTCCACAAGAAGTGTGAGTGTGTGGTGTGTGTGTGTGTGTGTGTGCGTGTGTGTGTGTGCATACCTATAATTCAAGCCTCAGAAGGCAGAGTCTGGGAATCTCCAGAGAGAGATAGCTAGTCTTATCACCAAGCTCTTGGTTTGATTAAAAACACAAGAATAGGACTTGTGGGTAGGGGTAGAGAGACTGGGGGTGTGGCTGTGTGTGTAGAGGGCACTTAGTGTGGGTACCTGTGGAAGACTAAGGATGACATTGGAACTCATCCTGGATTGTTCTACCTCCTTCTTGCTTTGCTTGGGGTAGAAGAGAAGGCTGCTGCCATTTTCGTCCTGACATTTTATGTGGGATCTGAGATTCAAACTCAGGTCTTTTTGCTTGGGAGGCAAAGGCTTTAACCCTGAGCTATCTCTCCATTTGTTACCTTAGAATCCAGGATAACATTTGACATTGCAAGAACTAACCAAATGGCTTAGTTGTATTTAAACCAGTGAATTGGGGACTCAGAGGAGAAATAGTGATTGTCTTCAACGTGGCTAGAAGAGCTGCCATGCGAAATACTAGCTGTACTCTACACAGCAGCAAAAGACATATGGGGAATTGCATTCAGAGACTCTTTAAAACCACTAGCCCACCCCGAGACTCAGGAAACATTGCAAAAAGAGGAGTGGTAAGATTGTAAGAGTCTGAAAGGTAAGAGAAATGAAGTCAGACAACATCTTCTGGATGTGAAAGAGTTGTTGAATCCATGAACAAATAGCAGCTGTATATATTTCTACAAAACCTGCCCAAGATTTGATCTATTGGCACAGCACCATGAAAAGGTAGAGAACTCAAGTGGGCCCACATCTCCCTGAGAAACTAATATCAGTCAACCCTGATGTAGGGAGGAGATGTTTTCCTAAGTGGTATATATCCACTGATAAAGGTTCACACTTCAGCAAATGCTCAGACACACACTATCAAAGACAACCCAAATGAAACCCAATGGGCCACTCATACACACACAGAAAAAGAAAAAAATAACACTGAAGATAACAGGAGGGAGACTGGCAAGAAAGACAGGCTGTAATGGGCAGGGGCAGGATGATAGAGCTGGGATTTAAAGTGTGAAACTATCATAAGTTTATTACCTTCATGTATGAAACAATAAAAGAATAACTAAAAACAATATGCAAATTGGAGGCTAGGTAGTTTAGAAGATAAAGCTTACAAACACGAGAACTGGAATTTGGATCTCTAGAAGCCATGCAAAAATCTGGGAAAGTGTGGGAGTCAGTTATAATTCAGTATATTTGAACCAGAGACTAGGGATCCCTGTGGAAAACTGGTTAGACTAGCCAACTGGGGAGTGCTACATTCAGCATGCAACCCTGACTGAATAAAAAAGTGTAGAATGGTTAAAGAAGACATGTGATGTCAACTTCATGCCTCCACATGCACTCCCCTCACGAGCCTGCACATAGACGACCAGTAAGTATGCATGTGCACACACACACACACGCACACACACACACACACACACACACACACACACACACACAATAGGCTGAGGTGCTGAAGAGATGGCTCATTACATGAGTCCTAGCTTTGCAAGCATGAAGACCTGAGTTTGAATTTTCAGCTCTCATGTAAAAAGTCAGTCATGAACGCACATGTCTACAATCACAGCATTAAGAGGCAGAAGCAGATGGATCCCAAGCACTCACTGGCTAGTTGAAAATGGCTGCATCTAATTCAGTAAGAGACGAGGTCTCAAAGCAACTGAGAGCCTGCTCTGACCTCTGCAAGCCATGCATAAAAACTCATGCACCTGCACACCATGTGCATGCATCGTACATACACACCACATACACACGCACACACACACACACACAAGCTGAACACACATGAATGTGTTTTATCAATACGTACATGTTCTTAATTGCATGATTATTAGCTTTCAGGAATTTTTTAATTTTCTGTCATAGCAGTAATAACTGGTTATGGTATTTATTATGATACCATAATAAATAATAGAAAGGAGAATAAATAGGCAAAGCTCACTCAGGGACCAAGGTGTCTTCAGAGAAGCTGTGTGCTGGCCACATGCTGACATACATTCCAATGTTTAACTCTGATTGTATCATGATAATAAAAAAATGTTTTCATAGTTTCTAGGTTAAGAGAGAGAGAGATTTGTTGCATTTGTTGGCTCAAATAACAATATAAATTGCCTGTGCACCAAGAAGTAGAGAGAAATAAGAAATGACCAAAGAGTAATAATCTCCCACAAGTTTTACCATATAATTTTGTATTTTATCCCCTGCCACATTATCTAGAACACCAAATTTTAAGTTATTCTAGTTATTTCTAGTTTATACAAAGTAGATTGTTAATATTGCTTTAATTTTGATTATTCTTCATAAATATCATACTATACACACATATACAGCTATAAGCACCTCTTATATGATGAGGATACCAATATTAAGAGAGCAAAGTACCTCTTACTGGTCAAAACTTATTTTTGGTAGTGTATAGAATTTTTCCCTAGTCTATTATTGGCAAGGGACTATCATTATATTTTTATTTTCATTTCATCTATTTGCCCTTTCGAAAGTTATCTAAGACAATTACACTAGACTGTTTCTTTCCCTTCATTTCTACATGTGATTTTGATAGACTCTTAAGTCTAAATTATTTTAATTTAGGCTACTGGGATATCCATTCTATAAATTCTTTTTCTTTGTAAGCTCTTTATGTTGATTTATAATTTTTCAATAATGATAAATTTAAAAAACTTACTATGTTCTTGCCTGTTTGATGACATTTTCCATAGCTTTTATATAACATGTTAACTTGTCTAGATCCCAAAATTTTATCCATAATTATATAGATCGTTTTCCATTGTTATAAGACAAAAGTCTTGAGATAATCTGATATCTATTACTTGATGTGATCTTTTATTTTGACTAAATATTTCCTTACCTGAAATTTAACATCAAAGGGATGTGTCTACATATTGCTTTTCAACAACTGTCTGATAACCACTCATTTATTTTAATCTAGGGCAGACATCAGAAAGCATGTTCTGTGACAACATACATAGTTACTCTTTTGACCTTTGAGTGCCAACTGATCTTCCATGACTGTTCAATTCTCCCAGTCTTCATACTTCCGCCTTCCTCCTCAGTCTTAAGATAGGATGGTGAGATGGATGTGCATATGCAGTATGCAGGATCCTGCAGCAACTAGGCAAGAGGAGACCTGAGGATGAGATTCAAACCAGACAGGGAAGCAGGAATAGAAGCTACAAGGGAAGAACATTTACCCAAGCTTAGAAAATCGATGGGCTTCAAGCTCCAGAGAAAAACCTCAAATGATGGGTTGGAGTGTGACAGAAGTTCACTTGAGTCTTCCAAGATGGGCTTCTGGTGAGGCTGTAAGTCTGGAGGGAGATCTGCTAGTGTTCCAGTCATTGATATGCAGTTAGTAACCACCAATGTTTCTGCTCACAAACATTAAAATAGAGTTCAGATGACTTGTGTAATAAAGGTACTAGGAACCTGGTCATTGTTACTTACCCCTCAATGCCCCCTTTCTCACTTCTTCCTGCACCCTGTGTTCTATTAACTATCCCATCATTCTTTAGCACATCATACACATTCACAGTTTCATATGTCATCTTTCTTAAAGTGTTCTTTGTTTTCTTATCTATCTGGAAGAGCAAATATTTATACCCAAGCTTAATGACCTCTTGCACATAAAATCCTTCCCCAAAGCATGTGAAACTCTGCAATAGGTTCATTTCTGACCCCACCCTGAAATTTCAACAATTTCCTTTTATTGGAATCTGTGCAATGATGACAATATTTCCAGGGTGTCTCTAATTCTCTCCAGGGGTTCCATAAAGTCAATTCATTTTTGTATTTTTGTAACTGACCACACAAATATTAAAAAGGATACATCCCTAAATAATATAACAGTATATATTTACAACAACAGAAAATAATTGCAGCAACCTGGTAAAGGAAACTATCGAAAGTATTAAACTGTGATTTACTACCTAGAATTTTTACAATTACTAAAAAGAGATGAATGTTGACACATACAAAAATTTCAGAGCATCAAAAGTCTTTAAAATGATTATTTTGAGTTAGGAATTAGAGATGAAATTTTTTATAACTTTTTGTATATTTGAATTTACCTATAGTGCTATATTTTTAACTGAAATAAGAATTATAACTAATTTTATAATTAATGTCTCAACTTCCCTTTTGGGAATTATTATTTACTTTGTCTTTACAAGACCCATCACTTCTGCCCATGTAAGTCTTCCTAGCCGTGGATGTGGTGGCTCTAATTCTCACAATCCAGAGTCCCGGGTTGAAGAGCTTACTGCCCTTGGTCTAGGGCTTCATGACATGAGTAAGGAATGTGAGGAAGAAACTATCTTGGTTTGAGGTCCTCCACTTGTCTGTGGTTCTTGAGCTTCTCTTTCATGGTTTCTGCTAGGAGAATCATAGCCTTGCCTAGCCGCTCCTCCATCTGACTTCAGTTATCCGAAAATTCAATGAGCTCACACACTCTGTGGGGCAGGTCTTGAATAAGGCTTCAGGCACCTGGGCTTTACCTTTTGTCTAGCAATAATTCCCAGGAAAGCTTCAGCTCCCTTCTCTCGAGCAGAATGTGCTCATTTTCTGCTCTGCCTTGTTCTAGGACTTCAGAAACCCTACTATATGCCAGTTGGTGTACAAACCTGAAGTGTGAAAGAATGAACAACTGTCTGGAAATCTTCGACCAATAGAAATGGGTGTGATAAGTAAATATTCCTCCTTTTCTGCTCCCAGATATGTGGTTTACCAGTGAATTGAACAAGATTTCTTAGCAGACCCTGCAGGATCAAGTGCTTAGTCAACTTACCATGACAGCCAATTCAGCAATACTTCCCACCATGTGCTTTTTCTTCTCCCATGTCTCTCACACATACAAACAGCACAGACACACCCTACTCACACATACCACACACACAGACACTACATGTGAACACCACACACATACATATATATACCATACACAAACACCTCACTCCCACACACCACATACATTATACACAAAAACCACGCACACACATATACCACACACACTACACACATATATATCACACACATATGCATACACACACATGCCACTCATACTCCACAAACCCCGCTCACCCACACACATACACACGCCACTATTCTTTGCTGTTTTATGTGTCCACATCTATCCCAGGGTTCAGAGATGAACTTATTTCAGAGTTTAAAAAGCCTTTGTTAATTGTTAATATTTCTAACATTTGAGTTTTACATTGGAAAGCCACTTGGAAACATAAACATGAGAATAAAGAAAGCTGAGTACTGGTAACGAGTTGCTCGTCAGTAAGTCTCATGAACACCAGTTCTCTTCACATCTCTTGGTCTGCTGCCACTCCAAAATTGTGAGGAAAGTTTGCATCAGAGAAAGATTCTTCCTCTTTACATGGATGCATGTAAATCTCAAAGATACCGTTACTGTTAGGAATGTGTTTCTTTGTACTCTGATTGTAAGAGTTGAGATTAAATGACTACCATGGATGACACTGTAATCCATACTGACTACTATTTATAAGACAAGGTTAAGGATTTCTAAGGATTATTGTCATGGTCTTTCAGATAAAGCAAGAAACTTTTACAAATAATTCAATTTCAGGCCAATTAGTCTACATTGACCTCCAGTTTGTTCATCCATAAAACTGGCATCATAACTTTTAGGAAGAAATTTTGCAGAGTTATCAATGATACATACAAAAAATATACCAGGACAGTAGTGTATATGTGACTAAAAAATCATAACTCTAATTATCATTTATTATTATTTAGAAAATATGCTTAAAATTTCTGTCATGACAGTGATCACTTGGATCAATTTATATGTTTGTTTTTCTTAAGTACAAACTCTCCTAGATTAGATATGCTATAAAGTAGTGGTACTAACACTGCATGCTTCAGGAACTACAAAAATAACATAATTCTACTATAAATATTATTACCTGAAGGACAATATTGACTATCATGAAAACAGTTTAATAGGTGCAGTGAATGACATCTTATCTCTCTCCATTTCATCTTTCTCTCTCTTTTTATCTCTCATCATTCTGTCTCTCTCACTCTCTTTCTCTGTCTCTCTTACAAATAATGATAATTTTTTAAGCAACTATTGAGCAGAAAAGAAGGGACTATCCTATAAATTCAACAGCAACAACAATCTTATACATAATTTAAAAGTCCATACTTAACATATCATAGTGCAAACACAGAACATTTGCCAAGAAAGGCTAGAACCAGAACATAAATTATGTTCAAGTAATATTAAAACCGCTTTCTTCTTTTTTTTTAATTTTTAAAATTTTTTTATTATTTATTCAATTGTGCGTGTGTGTGTATGTGTGTGTGAAGAACCATGGACGAATTCGGGAACCACCATGGACGCCTCCACCTCCTCGTTGTTTACTCTGCCCCAGGATTCACAGGCTCCGCCCTACCAGGACCAGAAGCGCAGGCCGCCCCCGCTTTTGCCGGGCGTCTATACGTGGGGTCTAGCATCCGAACTCAGGACCTTCCGCCTGCAAGGCAGAGGCTTAACCCCTGAGCCACCTCTTTCTTCTTAAAGATTGTACCCTTTGAGCATATATAGTGGATAAATATTTATAAGAAATATGTGAAATGTTACGAACACGTGACAACTAAACTACATGCTTTTATTGGTACAAAGGAGAAATATTAAGAAAATTTTGAAAAATAGTTTAAACTAAATAAAAGATGGAAAATTATCATATCTAAAGTATTTTAAAGAGGAAAAATTAAAATGTTTATATTAGAAAAGAAACATTTCAAGCAAAGATTCTAAATTTCTGCATTCAGGAAACTAGAAAAAGAATTGCAATTTAGAAGTAATATGAGTAGAAAAATGTAATAATGAAGACCAGAGAAGAAATCAATGATATCTAAAATAAAATAGAAAAAAATCAATAATATTAAACCTTTAAATATTTTTGGATAAAAATCATAAAAATTAATAACTTTCTATATAATTGATTTTTTAAAAGATATAAATGATTAATTAGAAATAAGAGGTTTTCCTCACTTTTCCAAAGATTCCCTAAAAATCTAAGATTCTAGGTCAGATGAACTATATTGAACTCCTTGAAGATCAGAATTATCAGAAAAAAAGAAACCAGCTTAAAGAGGAACATGTCATCTGAATAGACTTTTGAGCATTAAATGAAATGAAATTTTTTAAATTAAAATCTTCTCACCAATTAAATTCAGGTCCAGATGGTTTCATTTTGAATTCTACACAGCATTGTTTAACTGTAGAAGAGAACATTCCCAACTCTTAGGTACCCATAATTAGCTTGATACTCAAACCAGATAGTGACATTGCAAAAGAGGAAAACTGTAGGCCTTCAGAAGAATAAATGCAAAAATCCCCATATTCCTTGAAAAGTGAGGAGTAAAATTCAGAAAAACTGAAAAGGATACTATATCATCAACTAAGTGATGTTGCCTCTATATACATAACATTGATTTGACTTGCAAAATCAGAGAATATAATTTACCTCACTAAGAACATCATCATCAATAAAAAATAAAAAAGTATCATTTATGTAGGAAAAAATCTTTGACAAAATTTAAAACCTCTTTCAGAAAACTAGCTATAAACATAAACCTTCTCAGTGTGAAAACAGGACTTAATGATAAATTTGGATAATCATCTTCAACGCAGTTGATCAGGAGCATGGTAGAGCTGTTTGTTCTCACATCTGTGAGGTTATACTGAAGGTCCTAATGAATTCAATAAGATTAGAAAAGAGATGAAAGACAAGCCTCCTTAAAGGAAAAGCTAAAATTGTCTTTATCTGCAAATTATCCATATGTGTGGATGCGGGGTGTATGCACCTCTGTGTGCATGTGTGTAGATATTTGCATGTTTGATATTATATGTCTACTTTAACTGCTCTCCACTTTTATTATTGAGGCAGATTCTCTGAATGAATGTAGATCTCACCAATTTACTCTTACTCTGGCCAATCCAGTCTTTGCCTTCTGAGTGCTTGGATTACAGATTGCCGCCACACATATCCAGTTTTTATGTGGGTTTGGAGGTCTGAACTCTGATCCTCACAGCTGAAGAGCAAGAAAAACTTTATCTGCTGATCCGTCTCCTCAGCCTCACAAGAGATGAAATTTGTGCACAAAAATCCTAAACCATATTCAAAATCTACTAAAATAATGAATGAGCTTAACAAACTTGCAAAATACCTGGGCAACATCTGGAAATCAATTGCTTTGTACAATAATTAGAAACTAAATTTATGCCACTATAACCTCTATAAATGGGACATTTTGAACAAAATATCTTTATTTACGCCACTGTTGTACCTGTACACTGAAAATTAAACAAAATAGCATTGTTGAGAAGTTCTATTCACTGAAGTCATATATATATATATATATATATATATATATATATATAATGTTTCTGGATTAAACTGTCAGTATTTTTGAGATGGCAAATATCCTCAAATTGACCCATAGAGTTAGAACAATCAAAATCAAAATACCAGATGGCTTGTTTATAAAAATTGACAAGTGTATTCTAAAATTAATGTGAAAGTGCAAAAGCCTAAAATAGCCCAAACAATTTTGAAAAGAAGAAAAACATTGCAAGAATTACATGACTTAATTCCAAAGTTGAATATCAAGGGACAGCAACTTAAAACAGAGTGGTACTGACATAGAATTAGACATGTAGAACAGGCAAATTACATGCAGACTCTGAAAAGTTGTATGCTTAGGATCAGTTGGATTCATCAAAGGTGTCCATATTGATTGATACAGACAGCTTTTTAATAAATATAGAGCAAGAGAATAATACTGAAAAATGTAGATAAACTATTATTGAACATTGCATATGAAATTTGGACTAAAGTATCATAGCACAATAAAAAAGGTAAAAGTAGAAGGTTTCTAGAAGAGACCATAGGAGAAATTCAAGACCATAGGTTGATATGGATTTCTTGAATATTACATGAAAGACTGGAACTCTAAAAGAAAAACTGATAAATTAAATTTGACAATAAAAATTTTGTTCAGAAATCTTTGTTAAATCTTTGCTAAGAAAACATAAAATACAAAAGTAATCCGCACATTAGAATAGTCTTGACATGGATATTTGACAAGACTTTTTTCCATAACGTATAAAGAATGTTTACAACTCAATAAAAAGAAATAAGCAGCCCAGTTGAAAATAGGAAAATCATTAAAATACATACTTCTGATCAGAAATTAGTGGCCAATAAAGCATGTGAAATGTAAGCTTTATTATTAAAATGCAAATTAAAACTACAAAATAGTATTATATACCCGTTAAACATTTTAAAAATTATAAAAATCAACAAAGTCTGTATGTTAACAAGGACGTGCAACACTTAGTGTTGTAAATAGCATTATCAATTTATAAAAATAGTTGGCAGTTTCTGCTAAACTTAAATGTATTCTGCAATGGAAATTCCAGTGCTAAATTTTTACTTAAGAGAAATAAAGGGATTTTTCTATATAAAGACATATATTATTTTTTGTCCCAAAGTGGAAGCAATTCAAATGTCTATCACCAGTGATTATATAAGCATATTATGAAATGTCCACATAAAGGAATGTTACTCAAGAAGAAAAGTGAAGAAATTTTGTTAGTAGGTGTCATAGTTATGCATAGGTGTCAACTTGACAGTTGAGGGTTTGAGCTCTGGGCATATTTGTGGAGAAGTAATAGTAGAGTTGGGCCCACAACAAGCCTGCAGGAGACTGTCTAGCTGATGAGGAAGGCCCAACCTCTGGTGGGTGGGACTAGGTCCTGAACAGATGAATAAAATACTGAGAGCTGGTTAAGGAAGTTGACATCCTTGTGTACACTTGGCCAGATATGCTGGTCTGGCAAGTAAGGATCATCCCTCTCTCAGCCATTATGTGGTGATGGTGTGGCCAGTTCCCTCAGCCCTGGTATTGGTGCATACTCTCCTGTCAAGCTGGACCGAGAGCAGTAACCAGTAATTGTAAGAGAGAATAAATCCCTTATTCCCTAAGCCATTTGATGGTCATTTATCAGCAACCTATGCAGGCAAACTGCAACAGTGGGAAAATTTTAAAAAAAATATTTTGTTCTGTGGACAAGACACATAAAAACATATTCAATTTGTATGAAACAACCACATATGTGAATAAAAATCTATAATTATTCAGTGTTTGCCTGCACTTGATGTGGAGTAGAGGAAGACTGAATACAAAAGCACAGAAAAAACTCTATAAAGTAATTGCAGTGCTTTGTGTCTTGAGTTTTGTGGCTGTTATACAGATTTAAGAAGCTACCAAATTTCTAAATGCATTTTAATATAGATACAGTCTTATTGCAAGTAAGCAATACTTCAATAAAACTAATGTTTAAAGTAAAAATAAAATAGCTGACTTGCTTTAAATAAATGAAGGCAGAATAAATAAACAATTTAAAGTAAGCCACATAAGAGATTATGTCACCAATGAATATGGCACTAAAATGCATGCCAAAATTACATACTCAGACTGAAAGACCTAAAGGCGGAGAAAGGAATGGAGAGTAGCTAACCATGTGTCTCAAGGGAACAAAAAAGTTACACTGCTTCTTCCCTTAATTACTTCAGAGCAGCTAACTAATTAATTAAAGTAAGTGATAACATTGTGCTGTCTGTGGTGTTTAAATACATGTAAACAAAAAATGACAAAAGTAGCAGAAATACATAGTCATAAGTGAAATTATTGACCATGGTCCTGATACTTTATGCTAGCAGCAAAACACTGACTCTAAGTGACTATATAAGTGATAAGCTATGAAGTAATGAAAACCTTGGAGTGACCATTAAAAATAATACAAAAGGACATGTCTATAAAACTACTTGAGGAACCAAAATGGCATATTGGAAAAACTAAAATTAACCCAAGTAGACAGAGAAAGTTGAAGGAAAACTATATAACAGATGGAGAAAAAATCTCAAAATGATAGACCTACACATAAACATTTCAACAAAGTCATTAACTATAAATGGCCAAAATTTTTTCAATTGAAAGGCAGAGGTTCCATGTCTGGATAACAGACTTTAGTATGTGCTATTATCAAATAACAGGCTACCAGTAAAATATATATAGTGGCTTAAAGCAAAAACATGGAAAAAGTATACGATGATACTAAAAACTAAGATGGTAGGAATTATGTTTCTATCCTAAGTTTTGCTTCATAAGGAATCTGACCTAAAATAAGCCTGAAATTATCTAATGGCATCTATGAGTCATTAAAATATTCTGACCCTATTATTGTATCACTATTAATGAATAGTGATCATAAGCAATTTATTGTACAGTCATACCAAGACTGTGCATGGAAAACCTTCCCTTATGCAAAACTGGAGCATTCTTAGATTGGCCCTTTGCAAGGTAATGGCAGTGGACATTGTTCTTATATTACGGACCTTTCTACAGCATATCTGAACGGTTGGAGAAAACTTGCCCAGAGCTAAGCCTTCCTCCAACTCTAATGAATTCCCACACTTCTTTCTAATCCTTTCAACACTCAACTCTTGCTGTCTAACAAGGACGTCTCGAGCCAGTGGGACTGGCATCTTGCCTACTTAGACTTTCTACTCATAAGTGAACTGGGGATTGGAACTCTATCAGAGAAAATCCCTGAGTTCTTTGCTGACTTAACTGGATAAACTCTCTTTCAGCTTTTGATGGGGGAAAAGCGTCCACTGGCACATTATATGTGAAACATGGATATATGACATTTTCAAGTTTGTCTTTCCTTAAAGAATTTGGGATTATGCTATCCTTGGCTTATTTTTTTAAGTAGGAATATTGCAAAGTCATACAGTCAAGCTATCCAAAAAGGCAGGAGGAAGGATCTCTTTGTCTACAAATTCAACAATCCTCATGTTCTTTTTTCACCTTTTGTAAATTGCATTTTTCTCTGTTGTCACCAGTTTCTATGACTTCTTTTAGCATGCCTTCAAGCATATATTGCTATCAAATCATCTTACATCTTACAATGTGAAAATCCTGTTTCCCATTCATTTCATCGGGTGACGCTGGCTAACCTTTGACCGGCTTAGTTGAATCACATGAGCTCGTGTCTCAATGGTTTGTAGTTCAAATTCTAAAGTCAGGGACCTAAATATCAATCTCAAACTCTGCCACCAAGTACCCACATGACACCCAGCAGGTTATTTAACCTCCTAGTACCTCAGTTTTCTCAAATGTAAATGAATAAAACAAAAATAGCCACTTCAAAGAGTTATTGCAAAAAAACTATGTGATTCTTAGAACAAATCCTGGCCCATAGGAATTACAATGTAAAGTCTACCATGGTTATTATTACTATTATTATTAATCCCTGTGCTCCTGAAAAATAATACATTATTCACATTTTAGTGAGTCCTTACAATATGTGAAATAAATTAATTCATCCTAATGAATATTTTGAGACCCACTGAGTACAGGAGTCATAATTACAAAGGAATTCCAAAACTACTCCTCTTGCTATTCAGTTTCCTAGACTCTCATTCCTCCACCAGAGCAGTTTAATCTCTCAGCTATCCTCACATTGGTTCACTCTGGTCTCTTGTGGATGCCTGGAAGCTCCAATCCTATCTCAGGTTTTGGCTTCACTGTTTCTTCTTCCTCTGCCCTAAACTTTCAAATCCACAGAAGCTTTGTTCTTCTTAAATATTTAACACGTCTGACAACAAGATGTCCTTTCTCCTTGCTGTAATACTTGGAAATGTTGCTGGACTCTTTTCCTAAGTACCTGCTATAATACATCGATGTCAAACAATGCCTTTTCATATATGAGTCAGTCATTTAGAGATACCCACGTAGGAAGAAGATTTGGCTGCTGGATTGAAATACAGATGCGTTGTTTGCCAGTCTATCCTTATCTCGCATCTAAGAGGAGAGATGTAGATTTTCACTGCACTTGAATCACCTAGGTGTATAATCAGTACAAGTAGTCTGTTTTGGTTTTTTGTTTATTTGTTTTAGTTAATTGTTATGCTTGTTTGTTTGCTTGCTATCACACCAAAATCTAATATGGCTCCCGATCTCCATTCTGTATTGAAAGCTTAGCCACAAAATTCTCTTTGTCTGCCTCATATCTAGGCACCACACACTGTCCACAATCTAGGGCCAGATTTTACTCCTTTGAATCAAGAAAACAATAGTAAGTTTCCTTTCCAGAGAGCTTCTACCGTCCTTCTTAAGAGGTGAGTCATGAATCCCTAAATGGACATCAAAGGCCCCTTTTTTCCTTTCCTACATCATAACTCACAAGTCTTAGTTTTTATAATTAATTAAATTTGTTTTTAACAATTTCATACATTGTATTTGCTCTTGCATTTCCTCACTATCCCCCCCCCACACATTCCAGTCAAACACCCCATTCTCTGCAAGTCCCTTTTCCACTTAAATGACTTCATGTTTTATTTTGTGACTTACTGAGTTTGGCCAAAGCTCTCTGTATGACCACAAGTTTAGAACTCTCCTCAAGGCCTTGTGGGCTCATCAGTGGGTACATAATTGAAGACAACGGCTCTCCCTCTTCCAGGATCCATGAGCAGCCACTAGCTCAGTAGATAAGAACCTGGGACCTTTCCCCATATCAGACTGACTGCTGACAGAACCAGTCATGTGCAGGCCCATTGCAGGTAGCTACAGTGGCTGTGAGCTCAGGGTGGCAGCAGCTGTGTCATGTCTGGAAGATGGCATTTTGCAGCCCTTCCTTCTCTCTACCTTCTGACTCCTAACATTTTATGCAACCCTCTTTTGCAAGGGTCCTTGAGCTTCAGAAGGTAGTGATATAAGTGTCTTGCTTATGACTACACACTCAACTGCCATTTGCTTTCATATCTCTGTAAAGACAGGCTTCTCTGAATAAGGCTAAGAGTAGCCGATATCTGTGAATATAAAATTGATATTTAGAAGATAGTTTTATGCTATAGCAATTTAGTTCCACAGTAGTACTATTCCCCTGGAGGGTCTATGAAAGTCTTGGCATGGATTTTTGACTGGTTTTACAATACCAGGTATGGATTCCCTTCTGTGGAGTGGACCTGGAATCCAGCCAGAGATGGTGGTTGCCCCTATATAGATGTGCCACTTTTATGCTAGGGGGCCCATCTTGTCTGTCAGATTGACATTGTAGTTCATGGAATTCACAGGTGGGCAAAACCTTTGATATCTTTTTTTCCCCAGCAGCTTACATAGTTCCTTTCAGCAGTATAAAAGCTAGTCAACAAGGAGGGAGTTTCCAGTTCAGTTACAGATCGATTTCTCTATATATGACATCTTAGCAAGAGGATCTTATCATCTAGTTCTCCCCTAACTCTCTCTCTCTCTCTCTTTCTCTCTGCAACTTAAAGGTCTAGCCACTCTGAGTTCCTTAGTGTTCCTCCAATAGGTTTTGGAAAGGTGAAGGAGAGGTGAGGAGCTGCCCTGTCCCTTTATACAGGCAACATCATCTACCTATAATACCTTTGCCTTTACAGCTGAGGAATACTACCTATCTCTTCAAATTTTTATGAGTCAACCAACTTAAATAACTGAAAGGAGCCCAGAGACTCAGTTATTTCCAGCACTTTCGCTGCAAATACTCACCTGTTAGCAACTTTGTAAGCAAAGAGCCCTGTACAAAAGAGTGGCTGAAGATTCAGCATGAGGCTTTTAACAAAGCTGGAACTCTTTTTGTTTGGGGACAGGTGACAGTATGTATGTGTCAGAGGGCACAGTATGTTTGCCTATGGAGGTCAAAGGATGACTTCAGGAATCATCCTGAATTGCTCTTCTTCCTTATTGCTTTGCTGTGTGGCTTTCCAGGATCCTTCTTCCAGGACCAGAAGTGTAGGCCACTCCCATTTCCACCCAGCATTTTTATATAGGATCTGGGATCCAAACTCAAGTCCTTTTGCTTGCGAGGCAAAGGTTTAACCCCTGAGCATCTCTCCAGCCCCTGAAACTCCTTGTTAAAAATCTGCCTTTCACCGCTAGCTTCCGAAAACTGAAGTTCATCTTGTACATCAATGGGTGTCAGTGGCTGTAAACGATGGTGTTCTAGATCTACAACTGCATGACACTTGGTCAGAACATACACAGATGTTACCATATCTGCAATGTAAGCAAGCCACCCCAAACAGGATGTTTTCTCATGAAAAGCTATTGCTCCAAAGGTGTTAAGGAATCCGAGAGAGTGATTGCCCACAAGTCATTTCATGTATGGTCCCTGAGCAATACTTTTCCCTATTAAGGAAAGCTTTGAGTTGCTCCAATTCATCATGCGCCTTTATAAAAATCTCCTTTCTTGAAATGGGCTCCATTGCCAGGCACGATGCCTGACAGTGCCTCACTTTTTCAAGTCAGGAGCTCGATAATTTCTCCGTCGCCGGCCTGAGCTACACTCAGTATAAATGAGTCAAGGTTTTAAAAAGGTATCAAGGAATTATAGCTATTCTCCTCCCTAACTGCAGCCCTGCATCTGGTTTCCATCATGATAATAAATAGGGCTCTTGGTGGCTGAGCACACCTGGTGCCTGATCAGTTAAAATCAAATTCCTTGAGTCTCGAGTGCCTCACACATCACAGCACAGGGCGCACGTCGGTTGGTTAATACATTTGTCATGAGTTTGGATGTGATATTTTTTTAACTAATCATGAGAGGGAAATGACAGAGACAGGCATCAAAAAGATGGCCAGGATTTGGCTATGGTCACGTGGCGACTGGATGCAGATATTGGTAGCTTCTGCATCTCTGTTGAGGCGATCTGATAATCTGCCTTGGCTGCTACCAGGTACTTTGATCCCTAGCTGCCCCTGCTTCCTCAGGTAATGCTGTTGATTCATCAGCCAGGACTTTAGAGAAAGCACCACATCACTGCCATTGCAATACCACAGTCAGGAATTGTTCCAATGCCATGAGAAATGCAACTGATTCCTGAGACCACTTCAGCCCATTGCAAAGTTTGACCAGTGTTTCAGCCAGAGAAATATCTCTTTATATGTGGGGGAGAGTCCAAGAGGAAACACCTCTAAACACCAAATATAACTTCCTTTGACCTTTGCAATAGCTATGTAAAAAGGGTATAACTTCTGATTAGAGACATGACATCAGAGAATTGGGTCCAATCTCAAGTCTGTTGGTCACAAACATATTCTTTTTTTTTTTTTTGCGTCAATTCCCATAATTTAGTCTGTGCCTTAGAGATTTTAGATACCCATTGGAAAGTCCTTTAGGGACTTTAGAATGTGAGGAATTAATATATCCATGTGGTGGATATCTGGGTGGATGGGTCATGTTTATAAAATAGGGAATGTTAGAGGAAATAAGTCTTGTGAACATTTGAATATCTCCACTTCTCAAAGTCTTCACTTAGATGACCCAACAGTATGCAAGAGTGATGAAGTCTTGTCATATTAGAACACCCAAGAATGGGCTATAGTGTAGACAGTGGGTCTTGAGGACTTAGCTCTTTGTGTCTCCAGAAAGAGTGGATTTTCCATGTATCTCCTCCATATTCCTTCCATCTTCTGTTCCTTATCTCATTTCCTCTTCTTTAAATTTTTTCTTTTCTTTTTCACACTCCACCTTTCCTTTACTTCATTCAACAACCAATTCTAATTAAAGTTTAACATACATATGAATGTCATGTACAGAGATAAATCATCACGTTACTGTCTTGAAGATACTTTCATTCTAAATTGGGTAATAAAGTCACTTATACAGGTATATAACACAAGAATATAATGTATACAAGTATATAACATAAGAATATAACACATGACAAAAAACTATTAATGGGTGGCCTTAACATAAGTTTGGAAAAAATATGTAGTGAAAGTAAAATGTAGAGACTTTTAACTGGAAAATGATCTAGTTAATATAGATGCATAAAAAGTCAACAAAAAAGGAAACCACAACAGGCAGATATTACTTCCATCTAAAGTTGTCTACATCCTATACTCTAGAACCTCAAAACAGTCTAGGATTTAAGGTGAAGGACACAAGGCTACAAAAGGAAACGGACTTTAATCAACTGATATTGAAGTAGCAAAGTGATCTAAAACACTTGAATGTGTCCTTAAACAGGGATGGACATAGAAAGGAAAGGAGATAGGATGGTAGTAGCAGGACACAGAGGTACCCCACTGCTGGTTTTGAAGATGAAAGGGGGGAGGTAGCCCTGAGCAGAGAGATGGGAGTGACCTTCAGAAGCCATAAAGAGCAAGAAACAGATTCTCTAGTGAAACATCAGGAAAGGAGCCAAGCCCTGCCAATACCTTCACAATGCCATGAGAGCTCTGTCAGAGCACTGCAGAATAATAAGTGTACATTGTTTTAAGGCACAGAGTCAGTGCTAAACTATTCCCACAGCCCATGAAAATGTATATAGAGAAACCATATGAGGGAAGGCTACAAACGTACACCCTTTCTCCCTCTCTTTTTATAATACACAGTATACAAGAGAAAAAAGCCCAAGGTGAAACTTGGAAATCAGGCAGAGTCTGTCAACAAAAGCTACAGGGACTTTAGCATTCAGAAATATTTGCAATGGCTGCTTTCATGAGCATGAAAGAAAGAAGTCAGACAGATGAGCTGGGAAACAGTGGAAAGAGTTCCCCTCACAAGAAGTGATGAGGTGTGAGGAAGGGCACTGCAGAGGATGTGAGAGGGGGAGATGAATATTCACTCATTTTTTTCACTTATTCCACGTGATGCTTTTGAGAAGCTACTAAGCTTCTAGGCACCATTGTAAAGGGTGAGGATATTGAAAGGCAAATGGCTAACATTACAATGCTCTCTCAGGATTTGCCGTCTGACAGACATCCAGATCCAATAATCAAATAAGTATAAAATTCATTAGAGAGGGAAGAAAACAAGAGGCAAACGGAGTGACAAGCATGTATAGAGAGAGGGGCAGGTGAAGGGAGTGTAGGCGAGGGAGTAAGTGGTGTTGTTGGCAGAGAGCCGCAGGTGTGGAAAGGAGTGGAAAGGGCAGCAGGTGTGGCCGAGACAGGCAGGTGTGGCCGAGACAGGCAGGTGTGGCAGAGGCTAGGAGGCATGGTAAGAGTGGCAGGTGGGGTTGAGAGGGGCAAGTGTGGAGCAAAGGCTCTTTCAAAGGGACTTTAGTGGAATACCTCTATGAGAAGGTCGTATTTGCAAACAGATTTAAAAATAGAAATCAACCCCACAGATTTCATGGAGTAGCATCTTCCCAGCAAAGCTCAGAAGCCAACGTGTTCTCACACAATAAAACGAGGCGGCTGTTGCAGCTGGGAGAAATGAGCAGCAAAGTTGTGAGACTTGGGAGTTCAGCAGAAACCTGAGCAGGTGCTTCTCTTGGATGCCTCCAGGATCACTGGGGGAGCTCAGGCATTCTGCAATTGGCATTGCCAAGACCAGGAGGCTTCTGAATAGAAACCTGGGTTCTGAGAATCGTGACACATCTAGAACTTCAACTGCTGAATTCCTCTAACCAAATCAGAACACTTCCACCACATACACTCAAGAAAGACTGCACAAAGCAGGGCACAGGGGAGAACAGGTAGGGACATGAGCCAGCACAACTTGATTGGAAGGTGGTGCTTTGCATGAAAGCATTTCCATCTTGTCTTCCATGATTCCTCCCTGGGTTAAAGAGCCAGACTTACTAGTACAACAAAAGAAATTTTGAGTCCCAAAACAGTGTGCATTTTTCCTAGACAGAGACAGAGAATCCTGTTCCACGTGTAGTCGGAAAATGTCCTACAGAGAAGATGATGCCATATGTAGTCTTGGATATGTCCCTCATCAGTTAAGTTCTCAGTTTCCAAACTTAGGAAAGGATTCCAAACGATCAGCTGATTTCCTCCAGGTCTGTTGCCTCTAGAACCTATAGTTCTACCCTTGAAACTGAGCTCTGGGATTTACTCAGTCTATAGCCTAGTACACAAACAAAGGGGAAGAGAACCTTTGGGAGTCTCTCTGGTATTTTGGTATTACAGAGCAGGAAAAACATGGCTCCCCCATGATTATAGCACAACCCTCCCTGTGTTTTATCTCAATTCCATCTCTTCCTGGTCATGTGAACCTCTTAAAATCTTCTTGTAAAATAAAATATTACATAAATATCCAAATGTATAATAATAACTATATGAGTTGGAGTTGGTCATTTAACCTCTCTGAGGGGCAGTTTATCATTGTTAGTAAGGTGAGAGTAAGAGCGGTTACTTCATAGTGTTATGATGGCGCTTAGAGAAGACACGCAGTGAACGCTAACCTGTTCCAGTGTTAAAGTGAAAGAGTGCTGTGTTATGGTTTGAATTTAAGTTTTCCCTCATAGGCTCATGTGTTTGAATCCTTAGTTGATATTTAGGAAAGTTATGGCAACTTTAGGAGGTGGAAGCTTGCTGGAGAAAACATGTCACGGGGGGCAGGATTTGAGATGGGTTTGTCCCACCCTGCTTCTGCTAGAGGATCTACTCTTGTAGTTTGCAGCTAAGTCTCCGGGAGCCATGATGGATGTGACTTAAGCCACCTCCATATTCTGCCAGCCGCTCATGTCTTTTCCATCATAATGGACTATATTTGCCCCCCTCCCCTAAACAAAAAGCCAATAAATCTCCTTTTCTCTCCTTAAGTTGTGTTTGGCTATTATCTCATAGCAGCAGAAAGAGTAATTGCTACATACTGTTACTAGTTCTCTGAAAAGAAGATCAAGAGCCAGGCTCCCACTGTAAGCCACAAGCCATAAAGTTCTTGCTGAGAAATGGGACCTTGAAGACACTAGCTCAGGGGAAAGAGATGGAGTAAGTGAAGTCTATTCACTGATGCTGCTGGCAAGCTGGAAGTCTCTGATGAGAAAGCTCTCGGTTTGACCTGAGAACAGAGAGGCCATACTTTCTTCTTCTGCCATTCCTGGTTGTCCACCCAGATACCTGACTACCTGTGGGAGTACCCTGAGCACCAGCTAGGAAGCCCAGCCCTGTGAGAAACTTGAGCATCATTTGAACATGATCTGCTCTAGACGAATATTCGCCTGAGCCATCTCCCATGAGAGAGGCAAAGAAAGTCAGGAGGATTTGTAGTTTGTCCTTCTGTTCTGGGTCTCATGACAGGGCTGCATCCGTTGACACTGATTCTGAAGGTTGCATTCCCACAGTACTTTGTGAGCTGAGTTCCAACTTGGCTTGACCAATGAGAGAGGGAAGAAAAGGCAGGAGAAATCCAAAAGAACTGGTGGATGATTGCATGAAGATAGAATGAAAAATAGCCAGATCCAGATCGATCTCTCCCTCTCTCTCTCTCTCTCTCTCTCCTCTCTCTCTCTCTCTCTCTTTCTCTGATTTTCTTTCTGTGTGGTGTCCACTCCCCACCCAACCCCTTTAGGAAATTTCTGGAAGTGGTGACACCCCTTCCATGACTTCAACCCTTACTGAATGACTCCTGACACTGCTCTCTAGCAGAATCCCCTTTCCACTTGTCCCTCCAGCCTCCTAGCAACTGTCCTTCTTAACCTCAGGTTATGCCAGACCCTGATTTTGTTCTGCAACTTTCCTTTTATTCATGGAATCAGCTTGTTGCAGTTAATCTGTAAACTGCTGATAAATTCACAACAAAACAGCTTAAGGGGAAACAAGTGATTTTTATTGTTGGTTTATGATTGACCGGTTACAGGTCTGTCCAAATATGCCTAAGAATGCTAACTTACTTAACTAACTCCCTGCATTTTATCTACCTGCCCAAAGGATGGTTCCACCCACCATGGGCTGGGTCTCCTTCCCACCTCCATCAATTAGACAATCTCCTGCTGGCTTTACTTAGGCCTTAACTACTAATTCTTTACAAATGTGCCCAGAGCCAAAGCCTTCAATTGTCAAGCTGACACCTGTATCTAACTGTGACACTGTTCTTAACATTAATTTTCCTCTGTATTAAGTGCTTCATTTCTCTCCTGGTTTTACCAGCTGACGCAGCCCATAGTGACACTGTGAGCTAGCCCTGGTAGATTCGATAAGCTCAGAGTGCTCTCACAGAGAAGGAGTATTTTGGAGGCTGCTACATCCCAATCTAATTGGTCTTAAAATTCACATTTGTCAAGTGTTCAGAGCCAATTAATCTCAGAGAGTTAACTCTTCATTTCTAAAATGACAAGATTTGTTTATATAACACACCAGTAAAAAGAAATGGCTAGCCTACTCTCTCCCCATCCTAAAGCTCAGGGAAATTTGCAGAAGAGGGGGGAGGTAAGATTGTAAGAGCCTAAAGATGGGGAGGAGCAACGATATGCAAGATACTCCACACAAGTTAGGGCTGAAGTAATCAAAAAAAAAAAAATGACAAGATTTGAAGGCTAAACTTTAAAGCATATTTACTAATTCTTGTGGTGTATGCGTGCATGCATGTGTGTGTGTGTGTGTGTGTGTGTGTGTGTGTGTGTGTGTGTGTATGTGTGCATGGTGCATGTGGAGGTCAGAGATCAATCTTGGGTATTGTTCATCAGACACCATTCATTAATTTTTTTAAAAAACATGGTCTTTCACTGATCTAGACCTTGACAACTATGCTAGACTGGCTGGCTACTGAGCTCTGGGGATCCCCCTCCTCCTGCCTCTACTTCCCTGGCAATGGGGTTACAAACACCTTACCCCTCTTTTATCCATGGGCTTGAGGAAGCTAAACTGAGGTCCTCATGTGTACATGCAAACATTTCACCAACTGAGCCATTTCCCTTCATTTTATAACTTTGGCATGTAATTTAACTGACACAGGGACCAGAGCAATCTTGTCAGCAGAAGCCACGTGGTCTCTGACCCCAAGAAGCACAGGCTCCATCACAGAGCGGAGTAAAGCTGCTTCTGTGTTTAAATGCTGGATAAATGCTGGATGAAGTCATGGCCACAATAGCCATGACTTGCTCCACCTGCCAATAGTCATTTTCTGGGAAACCCATCTCAACAGGTAGACAGCTCCTGCCATTGTGAAATGTAAACTGCTTCTCCCAGTCCAGTGAGCATTCTGTAGAGAACAAGGTACCACTTGCATCCCTGGTGACACTCCCTTACCTGCTTCTGATGTGGACCATCTCCTGCTCCAGTAACACATCACTGCTTAGGCTCTCAGACAGCCACAGAAAGAAAATGGACAGGACTTTCAGTGAATCAGAGCTGAAAAATGATCCTCCCTGGTCTGCCCGAAGGAGGCTGGGTTCCTAGGGAACCTAGGGTTACCATTCGAACAAGCCTACAGAGTCACAGTTTCAAAGAGCCAGACATGCACGGTATGGAACGACCTTCTCCACATTTAATACTAAGGAAGGGAAAATGCTCCCTCTCTGGGAAGACAAGGGATTCAGCAGAGTCCAGAGATGGCATCGACTATAGTAGCAACAGTCAATATAACACTTCAGAGAGCCAATCTCCACCCCTTACAGACAGGCACACATATACACCTGCATTATACCATGGACTAGCAGGAAAGTTTAACGAGAGAGAAATTACTCAAGATACCTATAGCAGCCTCATACTGGATACTTAGTGGGCCTGATGGGGGACTGGCTATATTCCCCATATGTTCTATGAGACACTTATAACCACAAAATTCTACTTGACTATAGCTCTGGGCTTTCTAGTCAATCCAAAGAGAGAAGAGGGAAATATCTTTGAGAAAGACAGAGAAAGAGAGAGATAGAGAGAGAGAGAATCATCTTATCAATCATATGGAAACTTTAACTGGATTCAATATGAAGCTTACCAAGACAGGATAATGTATGTACACAAGTTTGTTTCACTAGTCACCAGAACCATTTGCTATTAAGTCCAGTTTGCCAAAATTTCAACGCTCTCCCTTTTATTCTTCAAATGCAAATTTGAGGGAAAAGAAGAAGATCAACATCCAGTAGCCTGCGGTAGACTAGTTCTCAAAAAGGACAATGAGGGGGAAGGACAGGATGAAAGAAAAAGAGGGAGAGGAGGAACACCTTTAATTTGTAATTTCTGACAATTTCTATTGTATACATGCTCCTATGGGCTTATTTTAAGCAAGCAAAGTCATGCAAATCAACTTGATAAATTCATGAAAGTTAACAACCATCTCTCAGGAGCAAGAATGGACCATCCCTGGGACACACCTGAACCCCTTGCATGGCCAATAATGAACCAAAGTAAGGACTTAAGAAAAACTGCTCATGCTTGAAATTCATCTGTACTGTCCATGCTTGAAATTCACTTGTAGTTTCCCTTACTAACTAAAGTAAAGGGAAGAGGTGGGGGAGCCTTTTTCCAACTGCATGTAGCCCAAGGCTGTCTCATATAGAGGTTATCCTTTGCTTCCTCCTTTAACTATCTTTGCAATGGTATGAAACAATAGGTTGGGTTTCAAGAAAGTACTTGAAGTGAATCATATGAACATATTTAATGGAACTTAAGATTTGCAATACAGAGAAACAGAGGGAAAATGAAAGCTTTCCCAATAATGGAAGAAAAACCACATGGAGAATGTGCTGAGCACACAAAACACATTGTCTCAGTGCTTTCCAGCATTTAGACACATGCACCGGCACCAAGAAGCCACTCACAGGGGCTCCTGTGTCCAGCTTCCAGTGGATCTGGCCATCTGTGTAGAACCATGCCATAAGGAAGCCCCGGTGGGTTTGTTTGGACATCAATGCTGCACCGGCACGTCTCTGGCAAGGGAGCCAGTAGGTCCAGTGACCCACTCTCTGCCTGCAGAGGCACTTGGCAGTCTCGCAACCTCCTATTGCCTCATCAATTTGTCAGAATTGCTGTGCTGGAGCAAACCCCAGTCTCCTGGAACGGGCTCATGGAGGGTCCTTGCTAGATGGTAGATTCATCAAGCCTCTGCTAAGTCAGACTGGCAGCTTATGAGCACTTCAATCCAGCACTGCACAGACAATGGCTGTCAAGCAGAAAAGCAGCCCAGGCCTTCTCCAGCTGCCAATAACCAAGGAAGGCCAAAAAGAAATTAACTCTTGCGATATGGACAAATGGGGGGAATCACAGGATATTTCACATGGGCACATATCTCCACAACAATCCTGTGGTTATGCCTTGCCTGGATAGACATTATATATAGTTGTGATGAAGCTCTAATATTATCCTTCATGAAGTTCTCCTGGACTGTTGGTAAGACCCCTGAAGATGTCTATACCAGGTCTTCTCTCTCTCTCTTTCTCTCTCTCTCTCTCTGTCTCTCTCTTTGTCACTCTCTCTGTCACTCTCTCTGTTTCTGTCTCTCTTTCTCTGTCTCTCTCTCTTTCTCTCTCTCTCTCTATCTCTGTCTCTCTCTCTCTCGTTGTCTCAGTTATAAGGTTGTGTTTCTGTTTAATAGAATTAAAAGGGGAAAAAAATCCACATAGCTGGCATAAAGCCTGCATTGAGCAATGACTGAAATGACTGAAAAAGAGCTGAACTGCTGTCTCTGCCACGTGTTCCAGGCACCTTGAAACTGTCAGCCAGGCTTTATGGCAAAGTTCTGCTTTCTCTAGAGTTCTGTCCAAGTTAAAGCCCACTTCCCCAAGAGGATGACTCCAACTCCTTATATTGCACATGGCAAGTTTGACAAATTCTCTGGACTGCCTGCACGCTTTCTTAGCTATATTTCCAGAGCCAGGAGAGTTGCTTCAGGTATCTTAATGGCACACTCATTCTGTTTTTGTGCCTTTCCTGAGTGGAAATCTGCAGGTAAGATGTGAAGCATAATGCTTTGGGGACCTGCACTATCCTTAACGTTGGTCCACCAGCCTGTGGGAACCATTTCGTGGTAGAGAAATGCCATGGTTTGAATGGGCATTTTCCTCCACGTGTCCTTACCTGGAAGTGGGCTGGGACCAATAAGAGCTGGAGCCTTGCTAGAGGAAGCACTTTGATGGGGGCAGGCCTTAAGGTTTGGTAAACTAGACCTCTTCTTCTCTCTCTCTTGCTCTCCTTGCTTCTCAAGGACTACAAACTCACAGCAGCCTCTAGCTTCAGATGCCATATCCTCTGCTATCTGATTCCCACCATAATGAACTGGAACTACGAGCCAAATAAATACCCTTTCTTAAGCTGTCCAGGCCAGAGTATTTTCTTATAGCAACTGAAGAATAGCTGTGACAGTGAATAAATATCCAACTTGTTATGGAACTTTTTATCCGAGACTTCATGACCACTGGCAGAACTTTGCCAGTGAAGTTCACCCACCTCTCAGATAAGACTTGCCCTTTATGGTCCCCATTTAGGCACACCACGTCAAAAAACTTCCTTGGAGGAGATTATCAAATCTACCTCAGCCTCAGCTTCTAAACAAAGGTTTTGGTTGTTGAGGTGAGTTGGAGGGTGAGGTCCTTGCTGACACAAGTCTGCCAACAACCTGAGTTCAGCTCTTCCGAATCCATGTAAAATCTGGGTTTGAGAGGTTGTATGTGACTCCTATGGGGACATGGGAAGTTGCAGCAAGAGAATCCCTAGGCGCGTCCAGACTGGCTAACCTGGTGTATACAGTGGTGAACAGCAAAGAGACTGCCTAAAGCAAGGTGAAAGATAAGGACTGACATATGCATCCACTTTTACACACACACACACACACACACACACACACAAACATGCACACACACACCAAAAGCAAATTTCTCTTAAGAGTCTTTGGAGATACCTTTGGCATTGTGACAAAGTCACAGAACATAGAGTTAGCATACATGTGTCTAAAGGCAGATTCTTCCATTTGCTGAATATACAAACGTGTTCAAGGCAGTGTCTTTAAATTTCAGTTTCTCCATCTCTAAAATGGGAGCAGTAAAAATATCTTTCTCACCAGATTGAGTCAAAGTCTAAAAGAGGAAAACATACATGAAAATTCATCATAAACTAAAATCATAATACAATGTCATACATTTATACATACTTAAAGCTGACTTGTCAAAGAGATTGTTGAGAGTTTAAAAGTCTTCTAAGAATACAGTTAGAAGAAAGAAAAAAAGTATATTTCAGGGCACTTCAGCATCCAGTGATGGAAAGTAGCTTGGACTAATTCAATGTACAGATAATAATAATTTAGCTAAAAAGATATCACAAACAAGCAGGAACTGGATGGAATATCCATTTTTATACCAGAATTACTCTGGTAGGATTTATGAGTTAGCACGTAAATTTATACTTCAGCTATTCCCCAATCCCTACACCTTGGGGCAATAGAAAACGATAATCCTACCACATTGAGGTGCCAGAAAATGGAATGCCAAGCAGTAAAACAACTGAATCATTGATAGGGAGAGAAGGGAGCTATAGACACGAATGCAAAAAGTTTGCAAGTAAATTCTATTAAAATTCACTAATTGACTGTTAAGCAAGAAGGCCACAAAAGCTAAAGGTGTGAGCATGAATTTTCAGTAGTTTCCACCCAGGAAAGACAAAGCATGGAATTCAAATCCAGCCAAATTCAGTGTTTGCTTAAACAAATATCTTTAATATTCTTTACGAGGAAAAAAAAAAACTTGCCTGGTGTGTTGATACTTGTCTAAACTCAGGAGAATTGGGAGTGAGGATGATTTTTTTTTTCAAAGCCAATCTGAGCTACACAGTGTCTGAGGTCAGTCTGGCAAGAACATATCTCAAAAAAAAAAGTAAGACAGGAAGAGAGGGTGGGAAGAAGGAAGGAAGGAAAGAAGAAAGGAAGGAAAGAGAAAAGGAAGGAAGGCGTATAGTCTCTTAACTTTCTAGACGATTTAAATATAATAAAAATTACTAGACATGTAAAGTAACATGAATATGATATTTAAACACCAGGGCAAAGGCATAACTGCATAATTGTGCCAACTCAGAGAGACAGGAAACAATAAAGAAAGAGAGAGGGAAAGTGGAGTTTAGAAGGGAGGAAGAGAGGATGGGAGAGAGAGAGAGGAAAAAAGAGAGCGAGAGAAAGAGAGAACTGCATAAACACTCAGGGGCCTCCCCCGCAACTTTGAGAAACTGGGTGAGGGATAATGTTAGAGTTTCTTTGCAAGTGCATTTAAAGTTTGCCACAATTTATATGAGACACCAGTGGTCACAGTAGCAAAGATATGTGTCCATTTGAAATATTGTCTGATCTGTGCTCATGCATGTTGAGTTAATTTTTTTCAAGGACATCTAAGAAATTATATTAAGTAAAAATAGGGTACTGTATATGTTATGTTTTTCTGTTGCTGTGCCAAAAATCTAAAAAGCAACAATTTAAGAGAAGAAGGGTTACTTTGGGCTCATCAGTTTTTGTTTTTTTTTTTTTTTTACTGTTTTTTTTTTTGTCTTTTGTTCTAAGAATTTCTTACACACATTCAATTACTTTAAATTGTTTTCACCTCATATCACTGGATCCTCCTCCTCCTTCTCCCACTGAAAACCCGGTTTTCAACCAGTCTTACCTTTATGTCTTTTTGTGTGTATGGCCCACTGAGTTGTATCTGCCACATCATGGATAATTATGAGAAAGTAGCTCCCTTCCCAAAGCCACCATTCGCCCTGACATTCCCTCAGGAAGATATGGTGCCTCCTGAAGTCTTCCCCCTCCATACCTTAATGTTGACAGTCCAAACCTTGTTCAGGTTCTGGAAGTAAACACAACTAGAGTGAAGTCATGGGTGCAGAATCCCTATTGTATCTGCCCTCTCTTCCATGATATTCACTGACTGGTTTATGGCTTGGAGGTACAAGTCATTACAATAGGGAAGTTAGGGATATGGGAGCATGTGGCTGGGATTCCTGATATCTTGGTGGACCGGGAAGCAGAGAAAGCAGTGGAGTGGGACTATAGCAGATTGGAGGTATAACCCCTAAGGAACTTCCCAACGGCCCACTTTCCCCTGACCTACTTCCTCCAATGAAACCCAAAGGTTTCACAAACTCCCAAAACATTATCAGCAGCTGGGGATCAAATATCCAAACACAGGAGCCTACAGCAGACCCTTGGCCATTTCCCACTTAACTATAACAGGATGGTATCAATAACAAATACTCCAACTAAGTGCAATTTTTAACTAAAACTACAGAACAGAACATCGGAAATAGTAAAAGAATTTAAAAAGTAGGTGAAACTATGCAAATTAAAAGACAGAAAAATCTTTGAAAAAGAAAACAAGGTGTTAGTGGTCTTTGAAACAATAAAAGTAGCTGATATGCTTATAATTAAAGCTCTATGAGCAAGTCAGAGAGAGAATGAAGCAAAGAAAAATACCTGGAAATACAGTGGTTAAAAATATTTGAAATTAAGTGAGAAAGTTCAATTTACAGACACAAGGAGTCCCGTGTAACCAGTTCCTATGATTTCATAATGAATTTTAAAATCCAAAGGTTAAAAGAAAATCTTAAAGTCTGCCAGACAAAAATGACACTATGTACAGAGACAAAAACGGTACAAGTGCTTCTGATCTCTCTTCACAAATAATGAAAGTCACAAGGAGATGGAAGGAAATCTTACAAAGACTTAAAGGATAAGACTGAGAACCAACATTCTATAATCAATAAAATTATGATTTAAAAAAGAAAATGAAGATCTATTTTGATGGACAGAAGCTAAGAAGATTTGTACCCAAGAGATTCCTATGCAAAAAAGTTGCCAAGAGAAGTTCTGCAGATAAAAGAAAATATACAAGAAAGACAGATCGAAAAAAAAAGAATTCCATAAAAATAACAAATTACATAAGTTTAAAAGAAGCTGTTCTTTTCTTTTTCATTTTCTCCATAAATGGGTGGCTGTGTAAGAATGATTCTATATTATGTGGTGTGTGTGTGTGTGTGTGTGTGTGTGTGTGTGTGTGTGTGTGTGTAATACACTTAGCAGAAAAAATGAAGAGCAAAGTTCCAGGTCACCAAGGATTATGCAAGTGTTATGCACCAAGGGTTATCAAAAACATCATGAAAAGAGTTCTATAACTTTGGCAACAAACTATCAGTCTCAGTTTCCTGTGATTGTAGGTTGATAATGGTAATCATATCTATCTTATAGTACATGCAAAGATGTTTCGTTTTGTTTCTGAGAGGAGAGCTCCTTAGTTTAGGCTGACCTTAAACTTGTAGCTTACTGTCTTCTAAGTGCTGACTTTTACCTAATTTTATTCTTCTCAGTGTATACCACCAACTTCATGTGTGTGTGCATGTGTGCGTGTGAGTGTGTGTATGTGTGTGCGTGTGAATGTGTGAAAAAAGGAAAGTGACATCAATTAAACTATTCCACTACGCAAAAAATTCCTATGCTTCATATTATGCATGAAAATCACATCAACATGAAAAGTTAAAGGCACAAGTTGTAATCACCACTTAAAATACGAACAAGTTAGAAGCCAATAAAGTAAAACTGAGCATTAAACTTTGATTATCTCAAAACAAGGAAGGTAAGATAAAATATAGTAATGAAACATTTGGAACAAATGTTAGATACATTTCAATAACAATTCTAAAAATTATGATTATATTAATGATCAAACATTTAAACAAAAGGTAGAAATTGTTAGAAAGAAAACACAAATCAAGGGTGGGTCCAGGAATAGTTATAGAAAGATTTTAATCCTACTTTCTTTACTATACATACTTAAATTTAATCAATCTCATATTGTACAGATCTAAATTATTAAAATACAGAGAGGAGGATGAAAGATGATAGATAGATAGATAGATAGATAGATAGATAGATAGATAGATAGATACAGTACAGAAGAGATATTCAGGAAATATGATAGCTGAACTGTCCAGGGACAAAATTACCAATAACTGTTGAGAAAGGCAGCAGTACATAGTTCCAAACTATAAGTCAAGATAGCAGCAAACATATAGCTGTTCATGTATCTGAGAACATAACTGAGGATTCCAGAGAACCTCCTTGGGATACTGAAGTTGGTCCTTCCAAGTGAAGAGAAAATCCCAGCATTGACATTCAAATTTTATTATAAATAATGTCAATATTTCATAATACACAATTTGCATGTATAATACTCATAAGCAGCTCCATATATGTGCAGTTATTATGTGTATGTATATATGTGTGTATGTGCATATACACACATACATATATCATGTGAGTTTACGGGTAGAACATTGTAGTATAAAAGCAAGCTTCCTGATTCCCATATCTACTTAACTTCCAGACTGGGTCTTTTCCCTTTTTATGTCACTTCTATTAATATTTCCCTGATTTTTAATTTTTCACCATAAACAACAACCCAATGAAACTCAGGTCTTCTAAATCTCTTGTGGAGACGTCTATTCTCATTTGCCCGGGTATGAGTGCCCTTTTTAAGGTAAGGTATATTACCACAACATTCTTAGGAATCAGATAAGCATTGATATTGCTCTTGTTTTCAAACATGAGGAGAGTGAGAATGGATAAGATGTTCTCACATTACTCAGCTGCTAAAGGCAACTGGGCCACATTCTCCATGTTCTGACTCAGCACATTTCCACCAGAATCTGCGCTTCCTAGATATAGTAATCTCTTTTTGGGCTATCCATTGTGATATGAATTTCTACTTATTTTCTTATTTCATCATCCCAACAACCCTACCTAATATAACAACATTTCCATTTTGCCGAAGATGAAAGACCTAGAGAATTGAAGAAGGTAGATAAAATATTAATAAGATCAAAGTCAAGAACTAAAACCAGGTCTGAATCTAGAGTAATAAACTTGACTCACCAGTTAAAAGCTTTCATTTCTAATGTAACTGAATTTCTCAAGTTAAAAGCTTTCATTTCTAAAGTAACTGAATTTCTCAGGTTTTTCCTCTCCTGTGCATGGTAACAAGCACATCTCATCTTTCTGTGACTTCATACAATAAGATCCAGTGTTCGTGTGGCTACATGTGTCCAGGTGCAGGTCAGTTAGAGACAAGGGGAGCAAAGAAGCTGTTATCATAGACACTGGGAGATTCAGACTGACTGAGCCTCAAAACCAATGGAACCTTTTAGAACGATCAAGCAGAACAAAAACAGGAAACAAATCAGCAAATTCCCTCCACGTGTTGTTGGTGAAAGCAGATTTTATGGTCATACTTACCTTTGGGGTGCAAAAGAGCCAAGTGACAATGTGTTAAGGTAGTGGAAAACCAAGATCTGTAAAAGGAACTCTCCTCTGTCGGTCCTATAAAAACAGGTAGCATGGATGATGAAAAAGAAAGGAAGAGTTTGAGATGTTCTGATTGGCCACAGAGCCCAAGGAGCCTGGTCCTCACTAGTATCCACACCTGAACACAAAAATTGGATTGACAAGACAAATGGGCTCAAACCCTCCTTCACCTGCCCAAAGGGTAGGCAAGTGACCCATCCCAACACTCTAGAACACAGGATTGGCATCAATGACTCTTCTGAAAGGCTGAAGGAGCAATTGATGAAATGAACGCCAACCACAGTGTAACCAGAGTTGGAGTTTTAAATCTATCAATCTATGGCTGTTGTCTCAGGAAGAAGTTATACCAGTTATATTTAAGGAAGCAGTTTAACATAGTGGATTGTTATCTATGTATAAAGAATTGTTTGCACATCTGAAAAGGAGGAGAAAAGACACACTAAGGTTTTATAAAGTTAATGTCAGAATGTTAGGGTTGAGGAAGTAAAAGAATGAAGATAGTTAAACTTATTAGTTTAGATGAGGGTCCTGTGAAGGAACAAAGGGTCAAGGAGCACATTGAGGTCCCCTAAGCCTTCAGATTTCTGAAGTTTCCCACTGAAGTTCTGTGCTTGTATCTCTGAGGAAGCTAAAGGACTGGTTCTTCTACTGTTGGTAAAATGGAATTCAGCGGCCGTTGCAGAAGCAAATCACTGCTCTTGGGGTCAAGAAGGGAACCTGGATGACCACCTCATGCTCTTCTTCTGGGGTTTCCTAATGACAGAATCTATCATGGAGTGAAGCAGTAAAGTAGAGATGAGGTTTGCGAGTTCTCATCCCCACATCACAAATGTGAATATTGAAGAGTTTGGAGTCAAGAGATGATAGTTTCACATCTGGCTCAGCTAGGCTATGACAAGGCCAACACACTCGCTATGGTAGATTCCACAGGCAGGAGCTGGGTATGGATATTGGACAGAGAGGTTTCCTTGATCAATTGGGAGCAACCTGAATTAATGGATGAGTGAGTCCAAGTGAATGTGCCAAAACAACAAAGTAGACAGACAGGCTATTGTACTAGGATAAGAACTTGTGAGGCTGGTGTTGGAAGAAGAGCTGCAGGAGCCTGGTAAGTGAGAGAGCGTAAGAAGATGAAAGGAAAATGGATGGTGGTAAAATAAGAAGGAAAAGGATGTCTACCCTCTCTCCAGGATGCTGTATGATGGTAGGAAGGCTAAAAGACATGCTTGGATGGGATACTATAAATTGAGACATAGGGCACAAGAAAACTCCTCCATCTGTGTATCGGTCAGCTTTATTTTGTGTTATAGATGACAAGGGGCACATTAATAAATATGTGTGTGTGTGCGCGCGTGCGCACGCACACGCATGCACAAGCTTATACACATATATGTATCCCTGGAGACTTTTCTTGGAGAACCTTGCAACACTGATGCATGAACAATATGATATGTATTTATTCTAGCTGGTGACAAGAATTGGGCCTTAATGGAGAAAGTGATTGTTATTCATGATTTCCAAATGGTTAACTAGATCCAGAGGATTTGCATTAAACCAAGTCATTCCCTTTCCAGGCTTGCTAGCCATGATCGATGGAAATGTCAAGTCCCGTGAGATCTCTGAGCTCACGTTTTTCTTTCTGCTAACATCAGTACAGTTTGTTCCCACCAGTTTTGCTCTCTGACTCATTTCTACAAACAATACTGACAATACTTTTGTGAATATGATTTTCTGCTTCAGACTTCTTTTGAAGGACATTTTTAAACCAGAACAGACTCTATACAAGATATTGTTGTGACACCCATCTTTCTATTGCAAGAGAATAGGTGACTTTGAATATGAGAGGGAAAGGATGGCAGAAACATGCATTTGCAATCTAGAAAGCACTTCGTGGATTATAGAATCTACTGTTTCCAAGCTATGTTTTACATTTAATTTACGTAATTTCCATTAGGTAAAAAAATTGATAATAATTTCCTAAATCAACAAATGATTGAGCAAGGCAGATTGTATGATGGGAGACTCTCAGGAGGAGGTAATTACTAGTTCATAGATAAGGAAGTCATGACATTACCCAGGGTATTCTGGACCTTAGTATCACTGAAGCTTATGTTCAAGAGAAATCAATGAAGAGGATGAACTCACTCTCCACTGAAGTTTAACCGTAAGGCTAACTACTGAAGAGCAAATGACAGCCATTATAAGCAATGGAGAGAGACATACAATTACATTGGAAGTTTGAATGCACTGTTTCACAGACTGTGAAGAAGGAAAGAAAAAGAAGGAAGGAATGGCGGAAGGAAGAAGGAAGGAAGGAAGGAAGGAAGGAAGGAAGGAAGGAAGGAAGGAAGGAAGGAAGGAAGGAAGGAAGGAAGGAAGGAAGGAAGGAGAGAGAGAAAGAGAGAGAGAAAAAGAAAGAAAGAAAGAAAGAAAGAAAGAAAGAAAGAAAGAAAGAAAGAAAGAAAGAAAGAAAGAAAGAAAGAAAGAAAAAGAAAGAAGGAAGGAGAGAGATTGAGAAGGAATGTAAATTAGGATTCTCAGAGAAACAAAACCAATAGAATATATAGAGACATAGAAGAGGAAATTTATTATAGAGATTAGTTCACATTACTGCAGCCTGAGAAGTCCCACTTTATGTTGTCTGCAAACTGAAGAACCAAGGAAACCAAAGATGGCTTTTAGTCAAAATTCAGAGGTCCAAGAATCAAGCACACTTATGGGTCAATTTCTAGTACAAGGCTGAATCCCTGAGAATGAGAAACTTACAATGTATAAGGGCAGAAGATGGGTGTCTCGGCTCAAGAAGAGAGTGTGCAAAATAGTGCTTCATTTACCTTTTTGCTCCATTTTAACACTCAACAGATTCAATTATACTGCCCTCATCACTGAGAACATGTCCTTATTGAGTGAGTGTCTTGATATAAATGTTAATCTCTTATCTTCATAGGCATACTTTGAAATATGTCTAGGCATCTATCTCATGGTCTAGCCAAGTTGATATATAAAGTTAATTATTGTCTTAGTTTTTTGTCCTGTTGCTGTGGTAATTCAAGGGGTAATGAAGGGGAAGTCATTCAAGGGGAAGTCAAGCAGAATCTTGGGACAGCTGGTCATATTACATCCACAGTCATGACACAGAAAACACAATGCTAGTTCTCATCTAGCTTTCCCTTCAAATACACTCCAGGATCTCGGACTTCAAGAATGTTCCACATACAATTAAGATGGATTTTCCCATATCAATTAATATAATCACGATCATGCCTCACAGACATTCTCAGAAGCTAGCCTTAATCTAGATAATCCCTCATAGGTATGCCTGAAGACTTGTCTCCTTAGCAATTCTAGATTCATCAAACTGACAATTAACACTAACCATCGCAATCATCATTTGTTTTTGCAATAATCAAAAGGTGAAATGGTAAAGTTTATATGAAAATTGTAGAATTTCTGAGAATTGAGAACAAGAAGGAAAACTTCAAGAGGCATTTAGGAGGTAGCCAGATCTGAATAACTGATTAAGGACAGAAGGCAGAGGGGAGCAAAAGAAGGATTTGAAAGGGTCCCCACCTCTAGCTGTGCTGCTGATCTGAGGAGCACAAATAAGGCAGTGCTTATTATTTATTGTGCTTAGTTTTAAATGTTCCAGTTTAGGTGAGAGATGGAAACACTGATGGCCAAGCCATAAAGGGAACATGAGAAGATAAATCTTAGCAAGTTTTCTGGATGGTCTGGCAAAGGATGGAGTAGGAAGAACGCAAGTGTTCCGAGGATGACCACTTACATGCAGATCAAGCTGGTGTGAGAGTCAGCAGAGAATAATAAAAAGGCCAGATCTGAGAAGCAGTGGTTAGGCACGGTTTCCACAGAATTTCCCCCAACGGCTGTCTTTCCCCTTGCACAGGGACTGAAAAGCCTGGGAGCCCACACTGAGCATGTCACAAAGGATCTGAGCAAAGCTCCGCTTTGTCTATTTCAGGGCCTCTGCATTCCATGTCCAAGGAAGCATGTAACCATTAAGCTGGAAAAGGGTTTCTCCATCTCAGGGGAGATGGGGCTGTGTGGGTAGTGACTTTGGCGAGAAGTCCAACCTCAGAGGAGTGTGAATTGCCGCCCGCACACACAGAGTGGCTCTCCTCAACCGCCTGCCAACGATGGGATGGTTCTCAACCAAATCAGTCTGTGGCTGCCAAAAGCTCTTGTGAGGGCCCAGTTTTCCAGCAGGAAACGTAACCTGAATTGGAAAACATGACTGTAAGCTGGAAAACAAACAGCTCAAAATATCCGTGTCCTGAAATGAACTGTGAGTCGTTCTGTTTCCAGAACTGAATCCGCTTAGCCGAGGGTCAGAGGAGCTTCGTGAGGGAGGGAGAGAGGAAGGAAGGAAGCAGCGGCTAGAAGGAAGGAAGAAAATGAACACTGAGCTTTGCTTATGTGTCAGGGTATTTGCTGGTGGGGTCAAGATCCATGTCCATTTCTTTCTGAAGTCTCTCCACAGTATTATGATACTTGGAGAAACTAGAGCCCCTGAGATTAACAGATGTGCCCAAGAGCACACGATTGGAACACGAGCTGGAATTTGAACTCAAATTCAATTGACTATAAAATGAGCACATTCTCTCTGGACTCCTTTGCACCTAAGAAGAGAAAAAGTAGGAAGTGTCATTGAGAACTTCCTTGAAAAGGATTTCCTAAGACCTTGTTTAATTTTTAAAAGGATTAAAAGATTGTGGAAATGGCCAACATCAGAGAATTCCTAATCCTGGAGATAGAATTACAGGATATCTTAAATAACTAATTTGACCACCTACATGACCAGTATTCTTTTCTAGGAACTTTTCTCTCTTGCTTTGTTCTAGTCTCAGAATTGTAATTTGGGGGAGGGAGGGGTTGGGGAAATGAATCAATGGGTAAAACACTTGCTAAACAGTCTAAGTTTGGATTCCCGGAACCTACATTAAATAGGATGTGGTAGTGTATATCTGTAATCCCAGTGTCCCTGCATTGACATAGGAGGTGGAGACAAAAGTTTGTCTGGAAGCTCACAAGTCAACTAGCTTGATATTCACAGTAGTCACAAGAAGCTCTGGCTCAAGCAAAATGAAAGTGACCCAAAATTGTCACTGACCTACACATATATATATATACTCTGTGGCACACATACACTCTATTAACTCATATTTGTACTCACATATGCAGATACACACACAACCCATATACAAAAATGAAAAATTTTTTAAAAGAAATTATTGGGCTAGGGAGATGACTCAGGGGTTAAAACCTTTGCCTCACAAGCCAAACCACCTGAGCTCTGGTCCCTGGATCCCATGTAAAAATGCAGGGTGGAAATAGCAGCAGCCTACACTCTCAGCCCTGGAAGGCAGAGCCCAGGAAACCCCAGAGCAAAGCAATAATGATATGGAGCAATCCAGGATGATTTGCAATATCATCCTTGTATCTCTACAGGCACACACACTCAAGTACCCTCTTGTACGCATGCCTGCACATATAAATAAACACACATACACATATATGCACATTCACTCGAAAAAAGAAATTAGTGGTTTTCTAAAATATGTTGGTAAGAGATCTGTTGGGGCTGGAGAGATGGCTCAGGGGTTAAGACTCTGCCTTATTAGCAGAAGGTCCTAAGTTCAGATCCCAGGTCCCATGTGAAAACACCAGGCAGAAATGGCAGTGGCCTACACTTCAGGGTCTGATGGGTGGAGCCTGGAAAAATCCCAGAGCAAACCTAAAGGAAGGTAGAAGCAATCCAGGATGATTCCCAAAGTCGCCCTTGGTCCTCCACAGGGACATTTCTCTCTCTCTCTCTCTCTCTCTCTCTCACACACACACACACACACACACACACACAATCAATCAAAATAAATAAAGTTTTAAAAAAGATCTTTTGAAGCTAATACAGTAAGAAGAGAACGAAGCAGAAATAGAAAGCCAAGGAACTCTTCGCTGGCAACTACAGATGAACCCACTTCAGAGTTTTACTGTTCTTTCTACACATGATAATTCAATAAGATGGACTGGATGATTACATGTGTCTCTAACTTATAAATCAGGCAATAGGACATTTATACTCTGTGTGTAAAGGACACACTCTGTAGAGAGTGAACAGGAGATCTGTGCTCAGTTTGTGTGCTTCTAGAACTGGTGGAATTAGTCACAATGCCACAGCTGTTGTGCATGGAGGTGTCATAGTAAGACACAGGTGTCAACTTGACAGTTGAGGGTTTGAGCTCTGGGAACATTAGTGGTTGAGTTAGGCCCAGAGCAAACCTGCAGGAGATTGTCTAGCTGATGGGGAAGGCCCAGCCCATGGTGGGTGGGACTAGGCCCTGGAATAAATACAGAGAGCTGGTTGAGAAAGTCAGCATCCTTGTGTACATCCAGATGTATTGTTCTGCAAGTAAGGATAGTCCCTCTCTCCGCCATTATGTAGAGATGGTGTGGCCAGTTTCCTTGGCCCTGGTGTTGGTTTATGTACTCCCTTCAAACTGGGCTATGAACTGTAACCAGACTATGAGTAAAAAATAAACCCCCTGTTCCCTTAAGCTGTTTTATGGTGATTTATCAGCAACCATACAGGTGAACTGCAACAGGACACAGGAAAACAGAAACAATCTAAGTCTGGTTTGTCTTTGTAACTTAATGAAACAGTAATTCCTGATTTCATTTTGACCTGCTATAGCAAAGTACCTCAACCTGGGGAACTCCTAAATAACAGTTCTGTGTCCTCTCACAGTTCTGTGGGGGGGAAAGTGTAAGCTCAGGAGCTGACAAATTTCAAGGTCTGAAATTTGAATGGGAGCGTGCTCTCCGCTTCATGAATGGTTCCCTCTCACAGGAAGACAAGATCAATGAGCTCCCTCAGGCCTCTTCCAAAGGAAATATTCCACTTATAAGATCTGTGATTTCTTGACCTGACCATCTCATTTCCTCTTAAGATTATTGACCTGGGGACTAGGTTTCAACACATAAATGCAAGGGCAGTCCAAACATGGTTAGTAGAGAATCAAAGGTTGTTAATGTCATTACTTATGAGCATCATCAAGTGTCTAGTCTTAAGGTCCAGCCCTCTGTTTAAAACATAGGAATTCAAGACCTCCAGTTTTCTATATTTAGCCTCTTCTCTCTCTCTCTCTCTCTCTCCCTTGGGTCTTACTCCTCTGCACACTTATCCCATCTCCCACATCATTTTCTAGTCTTTTAAGGATAATGTATTACTTTTGTTTAATTGAATGGGTGCTGCGTCCTTATCCGACCAATCTGGTAGAATATGTCTCAGTTTGGAAAAGATGGATTCAAAGAAACATCTTTTGGGATAAGGACATGGCTTTATTTAAGAGAAATAAGGAAAAATATGGGAATTGTCAGGCCTTGGTGTTTTTTCCCAGTTCCCTGGGGAAGGTCACAGTAACCCCATTGGCAGGAAAAATTCTTCTGGGAATTAGGAGTGCCTTTTACCTGCTCTTAGGTTTTTTGGAAATAGCTTCCTGCTCTCTAATCTAGAGAAGAAGCCTGGTTTTTAACTTTTAGTCAAATTCTAAATAGAGATTTCATGTCTAATCACTTACAATTAGTAGACTTGTTAGCCAGAATGTGTGCATTGACTGTAAGGAAATTAGAGAATAACTTCTAGAGTCTTAAAACATAGGTGGGTAAAATTCCCACCTATGTACTTACTCAGAAATTCCAGAAGTATAAGACTATGCTATCAATCCACTAGAACCCTAAAGGAAACTGTGATACCTTCTTACCCTGGCTGAAGGCCAAGGAAGAGACCATCATGCCAGAAAGTCTAGATGCCAAGACTGCCCCTGGAGATGGTATTTGCAATCCAAACTGGGAGAATCCACTTCAAAAGCAAAGGGGGCCATGTCTTTCCTATCCCAAACAGCACTCTTATGAGAAATCACAGAGATGGACCATTCGAGTGCACTCCCACCAATGATTGCCTCCGCCCCAAAAGAGACACCCATGGCAGGCATATGGGGCCTGACAGATTGGACCCCAGGTTTGGAGAATGCATGGTTCACAGATGGGTCATCTAACTGATAGCAATATACTTCTGGAATTCTTCAAAGAAAGACATAAGCAACCTTACTATTAAGGAATAGAAGGATGCTACTATAGGAGGACTTATTCTTTTAATAATTATATTGCTTAAGTGTTTCCTTCAGTGCATATCTCAGTAGTGCTCCATCAACAGAACCACACTCTAGACGCTTATGGCCTTGAATATCCAAGCCAAGTTCCCCCTAGAAATGTGGTTCAAGCTTGGATAGCAGAGATTGCATGAGCTGCATGCAACTTCCCAAGTTAGAACCTGCTGCCATGCCTGGTGCCCATGTCAACCTCCCTGACTGAAAGGATCAACCTGGAGAGGACAACAGCAAAAGCTCACGCTGGGACTTATGGGGTGTTGGGGACTCCTACAGTTAATTGTTGAAATCAAAAGGAGATCATTCCTCCTATGTGTATTTAAAAAAAAAGCAGTCTCTATTTAGACATGTCAACTATGTAGGCTCAGCCCCATGGCTATCTGGTGAAGCATTATAAATTTGATAAGAGAATGTTTCTGTTAAGTGCCTTTACCCTCAAGCAATGGGTTAGGTTCTTGAAAAAAGGTCCACCCTGAAGGTGATTTTGCTGATTAGAAAATTATACATCTATTGTAGGTGCAACATTCTTTACCCTAAAATTTTCTGTATAAAAGCTGTCACAAAAGTTTCAATAAATGGGTTCAGAATTCACTCGGCCTAGAGAGTTGCTTGTGTTCTGTGCTCCACCTGGCCCAGGGGAGCCCTGGTCTCAAGGCTGTGACTCTGGTCAGCGGCAAATGGGCACATTGTTTAGCTGCCTCCTTAATATTCGTTTGTACTCATAGGCTAGTGTTGCCCTCATCCTTCATCACGGAAACTTCTCTGCAGTTAATTCAGAGACCTGTCAAGATGCTGAGTACAAGTGACAGTTGAATGCTCAGCCTTAAGTGGAACATGCTTATCACCTCCCTCAAGGTTTAGGGAACAATTGCAACAATTGCGGAAGAGAGGACAGAAGGAATGCAAGAACTAGTGGGTAAGGGAAGAGGGCCAGGACACACTGTCTTATGGGCATGATATGGCCATGGTACTCATAAACTCACAACAGTTGCTATGGCCTGCTCAGGGATGGTGGGAGACTGAGTCCATCAACAGCCAGTCATAAATGAGGAGAGGTTCATAGGGCACTGCCCTGCCTGGGGAACTAATGGCCATCTCGGAGTTAGGGGAGAGGAAATTATTGTTTTATGTGATGTGGCCATTAGTCAGTTACTCATGCTCTAGTGAACAGCTTCATACCCAGCCCATACAGCAGCCCTGGTTAAACCTAGCAGGTCACAAAGCAGAAACAAAAACTAAAAGCCATGAAAGTGGAGGGGGACTTAGTGGGAGAAAGGAAGATGTGGGGAAGGAGACTGGGTAAAGCTAAGTGAGAATAGGGTGATGAGTGTGACCAGAATACATCATAGACATGTATGAAACTATCAAAAATAAGTTAATGAGAAAAGAAAAAAAGGAAACGAGGCTTGTAGAGACGTGACTCTGATTGTGGCACTTCCATACCTGAAAACCCTCCTTTTCTTTAGGAAAGAGCAATCAATTCCAACTAACGTCATACTTCCCCTACTTGGCCTTGTGTGGCTTCCTACTGGTCCCTTACCATTGCTGATCCCGCTATAACTTCTAGTTCTAGGACAGCCGGTACTGTTTGCCACTGCCACATCTGTGCTTTCACTGGAATGCTTCCTCCCTCCTCTTCCATGTGACTGCAGAATGTGCCCAGCTTCCCCTGGATAAGCTCCATCTTCTTCCCCCATCCTACAGAGTTCCAGTCTCTCTGCCAGTCATCCCATGAAGTGGCTTCTGTACCACTTCTGTCCCTTTGCATGTGACACACATGTATACATAGCGCTCCACAAACCAAACTGGAATAACTTGAGGTTAGCTCTCTGTCTTGGTCATCTTGGGGTCTTTACAAGGCAGCAAAGGGTTCGATACACGCTTGTTGAAATGAATGCAGCTTTTTTTTTTTTCAATCCTTCCTTCCTAGCCCTATTGGAGCAAGACCATGTATTTTCCTTCTACTGTTTCTTTCCTTCACTCCCTGCCTGCCATCCTTTTACTCTGTAGCTGTATCCTTTCCTGCCCCTTCTATGGACTCAGAAGACATGAGAAAGCAGAGAGCTCAATGATAAAGTTACTCCCAAAGCCATCCAAATGCCAATTTGTTTTATTTCTGCTGTGTTGGGAAGAGACCGAGAACCAGGGAGCAGGTGGAGGATATGCAGCTGTCTGTGAGGAGATGCGTCCCCACTGGGCTGGACCTCACACTGTGCTTAATGGAAACCTACTTTGGGGGACGGTGGGGATGGGGAGCAATAGGCTGACTGCTGTGTGTACCAATTTCAAATTGCTAGCTACACCCATCACTAACACTAGTGTTTCATGTTGCAAATCCAGTGTTACCACATGAAACAGTCAGCAAGTATACCTCTGCCAGAGTAATTTGTGATCAGCTGGAGTGAGACGCTGACACATTTAGCTCCTGTAGATGCTCTTATTTAGAAGTGCCGTCTTCCTTAGATTAACCGTGACTGTTCCGGGGTCTTCAAGGCAACATACGCTCTGAATGCTGTATCCTTAGCCAGTGGTTTTAGACCCAGTTTCCAGCCTGCTATCCAAATGCTATCTGAGCTTCCCATCACCACTGTTCTATGATGTTAGTAAGGAAGAGTCTTCGGAGAAGTGTGGGTGTGGGAGAAAGTTGAAAGGACAGAGCTCTGTCTCTGCTCTTGTCTCCCTCTCACCCATCTTCTAGTGTTAACTTACTACAGCACTGATCTGTCCACCTCCTCTCTGTTTAAACAACTCTCAGTGGCTTCTAAGGTTCTCAGGAAGGAATTCCAGCTCCTTAATCTGACTGGGTGTCACTCTGAGACCTGGCCTGTTGTCTCTTTCAAGACTTTCAGATCCTGAATCGCCAAACTACTTGCCAGTCTCTGCACGTAGTGTTTGTGTCCCCATGCCTTTGCTCAAGCAGTGCCTTCTGCCTGGAGTACCCTCCCCAGACCCCTTGACCTCTCACCCACTTTGTTTCGCAAACTTCTGCTGATCATTTAAGCTTCTTAACTCCTCCAGCTTCATCTAACCCTCTGGGTCAATTAAATTTCCTTCAGGCACCCCTAGTCCTTTCCATACTCCCCATGTGTCGCAGTGATCTTGGGAAGCAGCTGAATAGTGGTTACGAGAGGGAGATAGACTAATGAGTGTGGTAGGTAGGAGTGGTCTGCTCTGGTTGCAGAATAAAAGACGTGTCATGTGTGGAGAATGTATAAAGAATGAAGAGCAGGCTCAAAGCTTTATGCATGCATGTGCCATTTTAAACAGTCTTGACGACAAAAACCCTCTTCTTCATATAGAAAGTCAATTCCCACCTCTACCCCTGGTTAAAATTCAGTCTCCAGAGTTGAAACAATCCACTCCATCTTTTAACAGTTGTGCAAGTTGAGCGCATTGCTCATCTTTCTGTCCCTCAGCTTTTTCCTCCATAAAATGGAAACAAGAAAATTGTCTGCCTGGCTTGTTGGTATGATGGGTATACAGGAAATAACACACTCAGAGCACTTGTAATGGTGACAGGGACTAAGTACCCTTTCCATAAATGCAAGCCATTATTAATAATGAATCCGTGTTCCTTTCTTAATTACAATTGCACCACCAGCTTCCAGCTCCCTAAGAGCTACCTCGCTCACTATTGTGTACACGCTGGATGGAAGAAAAAGTAATTGTTGAATGAGCAAATGGGCCCTAGTCATTTCAGTATGGCAAATGAATGGAAGAATATGTTGGAAGTAGTTGCTCAATAAACACTTATTGGGTGAATGACTAGTTGGACAAAGGATAATTGATAAAAGAAGAAATGCTTAAGAAACTAGAAGTGAGGGCTGGAAGTTGGCTTAGCAGGTAAAGTACTTGACATGTAAACATAAGGATCAGAGTTCAGATCCCCAGATCCTATGTAAATGCCCAGAGTAGTTAATTGCACTGAAGGACCGTTGGGAATTGAAACTGACATAAGCAATGTCATAATTTAGACCGAAGTTTCGGGTACATTCATATAAGAATGAAAAAAAGTTTGCTTAGACATTCACAGTTCCAAGCATAATTCTGCTGTTTCCACACAGTAGTCCAAACTTAGGCTTCTGGAAGGCTAGAAAAATTATTTTTTGTACATCACATCTTATCAGCTACCAAATCACCCATGTGTTGCCAATCCAGTCTAAAGGGCACATCTTTCCAGAGACAAATATCCCGAGCTCATCTTCATATAGCCAGTTTTATTTGCTTAATCTTGCATTGTATATCAGAAACTAATTATCTTTTGAGATGTGTTAGTCTGACATTAAATCATTCAATGACGATTAATGTTTGGATGCTGACACTACTATCCACACATTCCATATCTAAAATACAAGGAATCATAAAAGGATATCTTCTCTGACCTAATGGGATATTTTCTTCCACAGATACTTTTGTTTGAACCCTTCCTGCTAATAGGAAAGAATGGGCACATAACATGTGGGGGCTCCTGCTAGTGTGGAAAGATCCAAAGCAGTTGGCTTTAACAATACACTGACTTATTTTTCTGGATAGGTAGTCCCAGTCTCACATAGAAACAATAGAGACAATGATTACAACTTCTTTTTGCTCTATTTTCCTCAAAGTGAAACTTCCTGAAATACAAAATAACTTTTTTACTCATCATACAAGTTTATAATCTCATCAGTAAGAAATAGCAAGGAGGGTGAGGGGTAATAACATTTCTATCAAGCACCTAACCAGAACTGTATATGTAATTTCTGATCAATCCAAGTGGAAAAGAACTCAGTCACATTCCAGCCACATCTGGATTTATGAAAACAAAGAAGATGAGAGAGAGAGAGAGAAAGAGAAAGAGAAAGAGAGAGAGAGAGGCAGGCAGGCAGACAGACAGACAGAAAGATTCATTACCATAGGAAAAAAGAGAAATTAATTTGGAACACAACATAGAAGCTTCTGTCATTCATTTCCTCATATTTGGGTAAAATTTGTCTTTCTGATGCTTTTGCTACTGAAAATAATTTATTCTCTAGAGAAAAGAATAAACATACTTACACTCGTCAAAAAAATTAAACACACCACCATGGAGCTTCCCGCACTGAGTTCTGTGTAGGCCAAGCAAAGCAAGCCGTTCTTCTTTGTTCCTTTCCCACTTGCAGCGCTGCACATTTCTGCATCCTCATCACTTCCTCGGGTGTCTTTCTCCAGTGGGGCTTTCATCAGCTCCAAGTTCTTGTTCCAAGAACCCATCCAGTTTCGCCACTCACAGACTATATTCCAGGCATTTGTAGCCACAGCTGATATGCTTCGCAAGCTGTGCTTAATACTGGGGGTCACTCAAACAAGACGTGACTTCTGTAAACTTTTACTTATGGATTTTTATTGACATATATTCATTTTGCATAGTATTGGGTTTCAGAAAGTCAATTTCTTTCAACTATATCATGGGCTGAGATGTGATTTTTAATCTCAAAAAGTTTATAGTCTAGCGAATTGCTAGATAATTGATTCATAATGACCTTAAACTTGAATCAATCCTCTCTAATGTGTTTCACAAGAGTAACAAATACATATCATACTAGCATCATTCAAACCTAGATAATTAAGTTTTTCATATCATTGAAAGACTTCATGTCCAACTATATTGTGCCTCACCCTGACTTTCATCCCATTATTCCATAGTTTGAAACCGTGATTTTTGTCTTTGGATATGACATCATCATTCCTAATTTTCAAGATCTTAAAATTTCTTTTTCAATAGACATCCTGGGAGAAAACATAGATAGAAGTAATTTGCTAGAACTCACATGTAGTGAGTTCAGGGTGTTATAACAAAGTTCTGCAAAGTGGTTAATCAGAACTTATTTCTTAAAGCTCTAAGGTCTTCAAAGTCCAAAATCAAAGCCCTAGCCATGTCTGCTGAGGGACTTGTTAACAGATATCACTCTTTCACATTGATTGTTCCATGTCAAAGGCTATACGGAGTTCTCTGAGGTCTGGTTTATAAGGGCAGTGATCTCATTTCCAAAGGCTCTGTCACCAAACCAAAAATCCAGTCACCAAACAAAGTTCCTACCCTTCCTATCATCATGTTGAATGCTGGAATTTCAACACTTGAATCTGGGGAGTAAAGGACCCATAAATGTTCACTAGGAATGATTCTGAGTATAACTTCTGTTGCTCAGAAAAAAGAGGAAACATGATTTTTTTCCCTCCCAAAATTTCCTTTATTTTATTTTCTTTCTTTTCTCTGCATTTCTCTTCCCTTCTTTTGTTCAAGTAGCTGTGAAGGAATGCCAAGAGCTTGATGACTGTGCAGGTAATCAGCCCACGCCAGCTGAACACGAGCCAGAAGGTTCAGCAGTCCATTGGCAAGCTAGTGCTTGTAGTGCTTCAGGTTAGTAGCTGGTAGTATTGGCGCTCCTCTAGATTACATGAACTCATCAGTTTTGTGAGTTTAATCCTCATCAACAGAGGCTTCCCCATGCTCCACATCCTTTTCTGAAAAGAAATGCAAATGAGTGTGATTTATAGCTTGGGAAGTTTTCACCTTCTCACAAAAGAAAAAAAGAAGAGGGGGGTGTTGGATGTCCCTTCCATGTGACAGAGGGAGGGAACCGGCTAAGTGCAATCCCTTCCATAGATCTCAGGATAATTTACTAGTACTATGCAGAAAGGATGGCAATCATGACTTCAAGAATAGGAGAACTCTTTTGTGAATTTGTATTCCCAATTGTACATTAGTGACATACTCCTGAGTGAAAAAAAAAAAAAACTAAACAAGCAGAAAGTAAAATTGTTTCATCGTTTCCCTTTGAGCACAAGCCAGAACCCACGTAGAGAAATATTTGCTAAGTTTGAGAAGAGAGGGGAGGTGATAGAGAGAGAGGAAGTGCCACATGGCTAGGCAAGTGAAGAGAGAATCCATTCTTTCTCATTATTAAAAGGATGGGAAAGGCAGTCGGCAGAGCTTTCAGGGAAAAGCACATCCTTTCATGGCAGCTAATAAAAGCTCTGCATTTCAGGTATCCTCTGAGCAATAACAGACAGAATGAGAAGCTCCTGTAAACAGAAGTAAATGTCTCCTAGAAGGAAGAGACATCTGACAGCAGACTTGCTTGAGGTGACAACTGAGGACACACAATCTCCTACATACTACCATAAAGCCAATACCAGCTCCCTCAGGGTGATCAAGTAGAAGCAGGATTCATTCATTCATACATCGGCCATTCATATCGAAAACCTACTATGTGCCAGGAACTGTGCAACAACATCATCAATCTGCCCTGGATAGAAGCATTGGCAATTCTCTTTGCAAACCGTACCAATCGGTGCCAACCAACAAAAGCAACTTATGAATCCCAGGTGGCCAATCACTTAAGGAACACCACGTTGCTGAGGTATGCTTGAGCAACTTACCTGCCAGTTACATTCACATATTTCACATTGCTTGCTTTTTTTTAATTCCCCAAAGCTTTCTTTTAATTCTTGTCACACTGACTATGACAAGAATAGAAAATATGGAAAAAACAATGAATAGTACAATTCTGTATGATTTAGAGATTTTAGCAATAGGCAGCAAAAATAAAATTGCAAGAGGTGTCATGAACACAGCCGAAGACATCCCCAATTATTACATGAGATGCTTCATTTGTGTATTTTCTAGAGAAAAATAGTTGATTGAGTTATTATACCTGTTGATATTGTAATAGTGAATATTTCCACATTTTTATTTTATTGGTGGTTATATTATTTTTGTCTGTTCTATTGGATTCTTGAGGCCATTCATTCTCTGCAATTCAAAAATCATCCCTATTTTATAGGATCTCATTTGCCCATCTAGACGTACGTGGGAAAGACATATAGAAAAAAATGGGTAGAAAAAATATATACTACAGCCTTAGAATGAAAATTTGAGAAAGTCAGCAATTTTGAACTCAAGGTCAGATGGGTCATCTAGGGAAACATATTGTCTAGGGTGGGATCATGTCATAAGAGGTACATTATGAATCCAGAATAGTGGAGGGGTTCGTGGCTACACTGAATATAGAAAGAATAGTTGAGCCTTATGCACACAGGTAGAGGAAATATCGCAACTTTCGATTTACTAAGTTCATTAAGCACAAGTGACAGAGGAAGCTTAGCTACAGACAGTAGATACCATCATACCTAGTTTAGGTAGAAAAACCCATTCTAGAGGTGAGTGGATAGATCACAAGATGCAATGTCTGTCCAAGGCAGTATGATGTAGCATTCCTCAGCCTGAAACAAAATACCAAAAAGATGTACATGTGCAAAACCAAGTGTCTGCAACTGACATTCAGTGGTTGCCATCAAAGTGTCAAGGGACCAGAAAAGTAAAACCTCTATCACAGCTGCCCCAATGAAACTAATGTTCTTCACTGAAGCCTGCTTTTCTCCATGGATACTCACTCTTCTGCAAGTCCTTCCTAGTTGTATTCCTTAGCAAAATCTTGAAGAGCCATGAAATCTCAGTTATACGGAAATCTAAGGACATAAATTTTAGCTTTGTGACCTACATAATACAGAAAAATGTGAAAGATGTTAGAAGTGGGAGTCAAATGAATTCTTCTGCATCATCTATTGCACTGATGACAGACAAGTCAGTAGATTATCAGATCCTGATCTATGCCATGTGTGTGGGGCTGCAGGACTTTGTAGTAGCTTCCAAAGGAAATGATGCTAAGATGAGCTTAATGGACAGAAATCAAAGGAAAGTCACTGACTGAATTGTATGATTTCGGTAAACTTGGGAAATCTCAGGTTCCACTATTTTCAGAACTGAAATTCCACATGCATTTAGTCTTTTCACTAATGGTACCCTCATGAGGGTGGTGCAAATCTAGATCGCTCATCTTAAAACACATCCTGCATAACCCTCTCATCAAAAGCACTTGTAAAGCTTACTAAAATGAAGAATCTTGGGCTCTGTCCCAGATTCAGCACCAGAATGTCTATATGAGTGAGAATTACATGCTTGAAGAAGCCATTCATATAACTCAATATTCATAACTCTATGCTCCGAATATAATTGAACCCCCCAGTTATTTCCATGTAGATTTACCTCCCAGAGTTTGGTGAATGTTGTGAAGGAGTTTGGAAGCTGCTTTGAAAGCCACACACACACATATACAACAATAACAGCAAAATGGAGGCTATAATATAAAGTAAAGGTGTCTGTGGACTCTCAGCTCTACAAAAAATATGTAACCCATCTTCCATGCCAAGGTTCAGGGAACTTTGCAGAAGAAGAGGTGGTAAAAATATTAGAGCAGGAGGACTGGGAGAGGTAAAGTCAGATGCAGCCACTACTCATGAACGCGAGCATTCATGAACTCAAGCAACACTGTCTGCTTCCTCTAGACCTTTACAACAGCTCACCTAAAAACACTTTGCATGGAACAGAGACGATCCCATGACGTATGACACTACCCTGAGGGACCGTGTGGGATGGGGGCCAGACACAAAAGAAGGGGAGCCTCTATGTTGTACAGCATCCCCACTGGTGGGTCATTTGCACCCTGACAGTTGCTTAAGCACTCCTGGTGGCACCATGTGTGTGTGGGGGGGGGTTAATCCAATCACTGACACATGTAGGGAGATGTAGAAGAGGGAGAAAAATCAGTGAAAGGGGAGAACAGGAAGGGTGGGAAGGGATACAGAGTAGAGGTAGGAAATGAGCTATAAAAACACATAAATTCATTGGTTAATATAATTTTAAAAATTAAGGTACATAAAAACCGATCAAGAATATACTGAGACAATGAAAAAGTGCCTAATTTTAACTATATTGTCACCATGATACCATGACCTATACACCAGAACATGTAACTAAAACTTGGCTTCATATTAGTCCAAACGTGCAAAGTATGTATGAAGGCAGTCGGGAGCTGTGTATAAAGGCACTGACTCAGGAGCTGGAGGAAGGTTGCTCTCGGCCTCACACAGGTTCAAGGCCCGCCTGGCCTAAATGAGGCTGTGTCTCAAAATGCATGCAAAGAAAGCAAAATGAAGTGAGTCTTTGTGTGGGGGATTTCTTGCTGTGGGTCAGCAATAAGGTCTTGTGTGTGGAAAATTGTTTACAGGTGTCTCCAAGACGAAGCTTTCATACATTTATAGATGCTGGACTCCGTATTTATGTGCAAGTTCGGCCCTGTGCTACATTCCCCATGGATTTTTAACCCTGAAGAAAAATGCAAAAACCAACATTGAACATATGGAAGCATTTTCCCATGGCAAATTACATGGGAACTAGAGAGAACAAGAAAGATTTGCAAATACTACTTGCTTAAATGCACCTTTTCAAATTCTATTAGGAGGGTTAAATCCTCTTAGGTTCAACTAAAAGAATGTAAAACTTGTTGAAAACCTACTATGTGCTAAACTCTTTCTAGGGATTTTCGTATACCATGTCTGACTCCATTTTCAAAGTTTTATGGGATATTTTTCCGGCGTTTTTAGTTGAATACATCTAGGATTACATTCTAAAATGCTTTTTTATAGTGAAATGACTACTGGAATTAAGAAAATCAATATATCCATCTTCCCACAATTACCTGTGCCTTGTTCAGAAGCATAACCTGAAACCTACTCTTAGCAAAAACTCTAAACACAAATAATTCAACCCAAGTCCTCACCTTGTTGCATTACCTATTTAAACATATTTGTGTTATTTGTTTGTAAGCACTGTTTTAGTCTCCATTTGCAATACTGTTTTAGTCATCAACTTCTCTTTTTCTTTTTTAAAGATTCCATAGTCAAGGGGTCAAGGAGAGAGCTCAGCAGGCAAGAAGCCTTCTGACAAAACAAGCAACCTGAGTTCAATTCCCAGAAGCCTACATGGTAGAAGAAGAGAACTGACTTCCAAAAAATAAGTGCCCTCTGACTTCTACCCACCCACGATGGCATCCCTGTGCATACCCTTCCCGTCTCCCCTGTCTCTCCCCCCAAAAATAAATAAAATATTTTAGAAAGAAAAAGACTCCACAGTTAAGTTATAACAAGAATACTTTCTCTTTGTGCCTAGTTTATTTCACTGAGCATAGCATCCTCCAGATTCATTCATACTCACATTACTAAAATCTCAGGCTCACCTGTTTTAAGGAAGGACATTCCACGGTGATATATTCCATAATTTCTTTATCCACTCATCAGGATTACATTGTTTTTCCCATGTTGGTTATTGTGCATAGTGGTACAGTCAGCATGCAAGTGCAGCTATCTCAGTAAGGGGCTGATTTCACCTCCTTTGGGAGCATGCCCAGCAGTAGGACTTTACTGTGTCAACATGAGATGCTACTTCACACAAGCTTGAATGGCTGTCATCAGGGACACACAAATGACACATGATGGAGAGAGCATCAAGAAAAACCCTTGCATACTATTGGAGGGAAGGTTCATTGATGAAGCCATATGGAAAACACCTGGGAAGTTCTTTTTGAAAATTAAAAGTGGAGGTAAATGTCCTTTATTGTATTGCATTTGGGGAAAACTGAATATCTGAAAGAATAAGCAATTTGCCCTCAGTACAGACACTGACAGTATTCCAGTCCTCCTTCCACTCTATCATTCTCCCTAATTCACACTCACTTTTGCTTAATGCACTAATATTAGCAGTCTATTACATCTCAGAGCAAAATACATCCTGACTAGGGCTAGTCTCTCACTTGGTCCACTGACAGCGCTCTATGCATGGCAGAGAATGAGCTTACCATTTCACAAAGGCATAGTAGAAACTTCAAGAGGTTCACAGACTTGTCATGGGCTGTAAGTTTTTTTTAATATTTATTTATTTTTCCCCAATCATACAAGCTCAATAGGTACTCTGGTCCCCTCCCTCCATCCTTCCCCAGTCCCCCTTGCACCCTCCCCCCCCCTTTTCTCCTGCCTTCCACCCCCTCCCTCCCCTTCTCCCAGTGCCTCCCCTTTCCCCCCTCCCATTCCCTGGATTATCCTTTTTTTAATACATTTTTATTATTATTTCAGCTCATACAAACTTAATAGGTACACCAGTTCCCTCCCTCCCTCCTCCTCCCCCCATACCCCCTGCTCCTCCTCCCCATTCCCCTCCCTTCCCATCCCCCAGTGCCTCCCGCCCCAATTCCCAGAGAGTCCTTTCTTGTGCATGCCTGATTTTCCTCTGGGCCCTCCTCTCCGATGACATACAAGGACCCAGTGGCCTTTCCCTGAACCCTTTCCCATGTTCCCCTTAGGTATAGGAACACTGCTGTGGCTGCCAATCCTTTGCCTCCAAGGATCTTGGTGCCTTTAGCAGATGCTAGACTTTGTGAGGTCAACAGTGTGTTGGACAATGCGCAGGGCATGCAAAGTCCAATTATGATTGCTTCAGCCCTAACTTGTATGGAGTATCTTACATATCATTGCTCCTCCCATCCTTTTGCTCTTACACTCTTACAGCCCCCTCTTCCGCAAATTTCCCTGAGCTTCAGGATGGGGAGAGATTAAGTTGGCCTAGTTCTAGGTGGTTGATATAGAGTCTCTGAAGTTCTGGATTGTGGTTTGTTGGTTTTCTTTTGCAGTTTTGCTGCTCCTGCAATGCCCTTCACTCCATCCTGGTGGGCATTTTTATTACATCTACCTTTGAATGTGCTTTTATCACAAACAAGACTCTAGTTTAACAGCATTTTGTCTCTGGCCAGGGGGGGGGGATTATCCTTTTGTGCGAATGACAAACTTCCCTCTGAGTCCTCCACTAGTGTGGTATAAGAAGTCAGTGGCATTGCCCCGAGTCCTCTCTTGGGCTCCCCTTTTGTATGGGAACACTATTATGACTGTTAACCCTTTTCCTCTAAGGATCGTAGTGCCTGTGATCCATGCTAAACTTTGAGGGGTCGTTGATATGTCAGTCATTGCACAGGTCATGCAAAGTCCAGTTATGGCTACTGCAGCCCTAACTTATGTGGAGCATCTTGCATATCATTGGTCCTCCCCATTTTTAGGCTCTTATAACCTTGCTGCCCCCTCTTCCGCAAGTTTCTCTGAGCTTTAGGATGGGGAGAGATTAGGCTGGTGTGGTTTCAGGTGATTAATGTAGGGTCTTTGGTGTTCTGAATTACGGTTTGTTGTTGTAAGTTTATAGCAGCCCAGCCCAGCAAACCCACTGTGACCCCAAGTCCATACTTTATTTGCTACCTTGGAATTTAGGGATGGGAAGTGATCATTATTGTGCACCTCCTTTATATTAAACAGTCTGCTAGACATTTCACATAAATGATTTCCAATCCTTACCACAACCTTGAAATCTAGGAAATATCTCCATCTTGTAATGTATGAACAAAATGGGTTCTAATCCAAATAAATAATGTTAGTATTGCCTATTATACACAAGTGTTACTTAAAGTGGAAAAGGTTAGAATGAGAATAAGTGCAGAGAGTTTATGCCAAAATTTTCTATTTGAAAATCCTAGTTTTGATCACCAAAATGTTTTACATTGTTGTTGTTAACAGAGTGTAAAGAGAGCAAACAAATATAGACGAAAATCTTCCAGTGGATGCCATATTGTCAAGACTATCCCTGAGCAAATAAGGTAGCCGACTGGCTCATTCAAAATGTACTGGGCCAACCCTGTGAATTTTTGCTGCCCCACTAATTTCAAACATTTTCCCTGTGTCATTCTTGAAAGTGTTAACCTTGAAGTTATGACCATATGTGTAGACTCAATAGGACTTAGTGCTCAAAACTCATAGCAAATGGACAGAAAACTGGACAAATAAAAGAACTTCTGTACTGAATAAGAACAGTATGAAAAATTATATTCTCACAGACATTTTGAAAACCATAATTGCTATAAAATAGGTGAGATTTGTCCTATTGGAAGAAGCAATAAAGTATTAGCTTTGTTAAAGAATATCTCAGCAAGTAAGATTAACAAACATTCAGACTTCCATGTAATTTTTTCACAGCTTCTAAAACATTTTCACACATAAAGTCCATTTGATATTGGATTATACAGCATTTTATCCTATTACCTGGCCCACAGTACACTTTCATAATATTTGTATTTTAATGAGCTAATTTAAGTGGAATTAAGAATTAACATTCTTTTTAAGCACTTGGAAAGTCAGAAGCTCATGAAAGATAAGTGGCTTGCTTGATGTAAATACAAACTATTTTATTACATGTAAATTCTTATACTATGCTGTGGGTATTACAGAAGCTATTTGACTATGTATTGTTACCAAAGAATAGCATCAGAATCTATGATACACATCAAAATTGAGTATTTTTCCATTTTACCTTCCTATCTTGATTTAAAAACTTGGATTTCTTTGATTTTGGTTTTTAGAATAGAACTCCTGAAAAGCCTAGACCTAGATTTTCAAGGAGTCCATATGTCTGAATCACTGTTTCTGTCAAACATCTTTTGTTTTATGGCCCAGATTTTCATAATTAAACCAAGTCAAATGAGAATGCGTGTAAACCTAAAAGCACTTTGTTATAATTGGCTGTTACTAGTGAGATGCATATATAATTTCTTTTAAACAGAAAGAGTTGTTTGCTTAGCAAAAAGCACATTCCCACACATGTAGACTCAAAAAACTCAAAGACTTTCCAGAAAGTTTTCAAAGGCATTTGAAACAAATATGCATTATATTGTATTCTAATGCAGTAGGCATTTCTTACATATTTGCTAAATAACAGGTAACTGTTCAAAAGCCATGGGTCACCTCATTTTACACTTAAGGAAACTAGTGATACCAATTGTCCAAGATAATGAAAATAATTAGCAAAGACGCAAATAAAGCTTTTGTATTTCAACATACTTCGCTGTGTTCATGTTTCTAAGCATTTCTAGAAGTTTCAAGAGTGTTCAGTGTATGAATCCAGAATAGCAACACTAGCAGCCATTTTGCAAAATTTTTTTATTAATGCAATTTTATATTTGTTTATGCTTAATCACTCTGTCATTCTTTATTTTGCATCTTTACTTAGGAATTAAGTCACTAAATTTACAGAGCAAAGATACCTTTGTTTCTAAGATGACCCCTTTTCCCAATGTCACTTCCAAAGCAACAAGAAAAATAAATATCAAAAGGCAAATTATTTTGTAGCAAAACTATAAAACAATTCTTAGGTTAATCATTGTATATGATTAACAGATATCAAAGTATGGGATTACCCTGGGAAAAGAAGCTGGTAGCAGTGAATCTTAAACATGTAATGGGGGGGATCACCAGGAAAAAAAAATGGAGCATTATAAGAAACGCAAGTAATAATCACTTTGTCGGTAAAAGAAAAGGAAGGAATAAGTGGTCTGGTAGATTAAACAGTCAATAAAGAGAAGCAGAAAGTAAGTGTAAGATATATAGTATATGGATGAATGCCATCAAAGGAAAAGCCAGAAGGAAGGGGAAAGTAAAAATGTATAGCTTAAAGACAATTAGCACACATATGCATAAGCATGTGTATGAAAATGACTATAAACTGAAATATACATAAGGAGGAAAGAGAGGCAGCAGCAAAAAGACAATTGTAGATAAGGGACATCCATGTGAAATAGAAAAATAATCCTTTTATATAACATGGTTTTGCCCCTTTACCATAAATGACTTCACATAAAAAGGAGAACTCAGTAACTCACTTCACACAAAGTAACTAATACTCAAAAAGTAACTAATATTCAAAAGATTGTTTAAAAAGAAACAAAATTGTCCTTCTCACTTTACAAAAAAAAGTATATCTAAATAGATTATTTTAAAACATGTCAACAGAGTTGGGCATGTAGGTCAATGATAAAGGAACTAACTAACATGGATGAGGGCTTGATTCTATTCTTTTGGGTGGTGTACACACACACACACACACACACACACACACACACACACACACGTTTAACAAGGACAGGAAACTGTAACAAAATTTGCTGTCATGAATCAAAGAATGAAAAGATATCTTGACCGATTCAAAGCAAAACTATAAAAGCTTAATAAAAATACAGTAAGTGACTGAAGAAAAAAAAATGATAGGTGAGCTAAAAAATTATATAAAGGAAATATGAAAATATTAAAATAATAAGACTATAAGCAGGGACCCCAAAAGAATAGAATCCACAGAAATAAGAAAAGAGCAGGGAAGAAAAGATTTCAAAAGTGAACAATTTTCAATGAAAGTGAAAAATTATTATATATTTCCAGGAAAAAATTATATTAATGAAAAAAATAGATTAAGAACATTTTTATGCCTCCAATGCATATTTTCAAAGCAAAGAATAAATGAATAAATAAATCAAGATATAGTTCTAGACAATTTTCAGGAAGAAAATAATACTTGACATTATATAATAATATTAATTCTGTGCAAGAAAATTAGGGTATTATAAGGTAACTGAAAGCATATTTCAACATTATTAGCATACCATATCTTACAAATAAAAAAATCCATAAGCATTTAATCAAAAGCGATTGCTTCTAATAATGGAACCCACTAAGTTATCTCAGGTTTCTCCAAGACAGTTTTTAAAAAAAAGTAAAGGAGATGCTGGTTTTGAATTATTCAAGTAAAAAAGCAAGATAAAATAAATTTTAACATCCCCAAACCCAAAATATATAAATGTTAATTAGATCACTTTAAAAATGAAATACTATTAGATGAAGAAATATACTTATTGAAAAATGAATTTTAAAAATACTAAAAATTGTCTGGCAATGATCATTGAATTCAGTTAACCATAGCCTAAGTTCCCCCACTCTACATACACATATATATGTGTGCACACAGAGATGGATACACATGTACATGATTAATGTAATATAGATGAAATAAGAAAGAAACAAGATAGAAGAAATGTTAGAGAAGATGAAAGTTGTTATTTTCATCACTATTTATAACAAATATTACCTTTATTTTTTTCCAGTTGTTCTTTGGGTTTTTTTTACTTTTTTATTTATTTATTTATTTATTTAACATTTATTTTTATTATTGTTATTATTATTTCTGCTCATACAAACTTAACAGGTACACCAGTCCTCTCCCTCCCTCCACCTCCCCCCTCCCTCCCCATCCCCCAGTGTCTCCCCTCCCCCCCATCCCTGGAGCGTCCTTTAATGTGCATGCCAAACTCCTCTTGGTCCTCTTCTCCGATGAGGTGCAAGGACCCAGGGGCATTTCCCAGAACTCTTTCCTGTGTTCCCCTTAAACATAGGAACACTACTGTGGCTGTCAATCCCTAGCTTCCAAGGATCCTAGTGCCTTTAGTCCATGCTAGACTTTGTGCTAGACATAGCACAGGTCATGCAAAGTCCTATTATGATTGCTTCGGCCCTAACTTGTGTGGAGTATCTTGCAATAACAGATATTACTTTTAATCTATTTTTGAATACATTGTATAAAATTATACTGATAAGCTTAACAGATAAGAGCTGTTAAGGAGTTTCAGTTGGCTGAGTGCATACTATTCAAACATGTGAACCTGAGTTCAGTCCCCAGAGCCCACATGAGAAAAAAATTCAGGGCTGATGGCAGGGATTCACAATGGGGAGCACTGGGGAGACAGAGAGAAGATGATCCCTGGGACTGGCTGATCAGCTAGACTAGTCTACTTGTATTTCAGAAGTTCTAGGCTAGTGAAAGACTCTTTTTCAAAAAGTTGGTTAAGCAGTGCCTGAGGGATAGCACTTGAGGTTGAACTCTGGCTACCACATAAATGTGCACATTTATGTACCCCCTGACACACATACACACACACACCCACACACACACACACACACACACACACACACACACACATACGCACACATATACTTATACATACAAAATTACATGATTCACACATGCTGGTTTCAAACATTATCACAAAACTTTGGCATAATAGACAAAGGACAATAAATCGAATGATTAGAATTAAGAATTCATGAATAAATTCATATAACTACAACTAATCAAGGGACTTTGAACAAAAAAAATAATTTAAAATGTACCATAGACTAGGCAGTGTGCTTCACATCTGAATCTCAGTACTTGGGAGGTTAAGATAGGAGACTGGCCAAAATCTTGAGGCCAGCCTAGACCAATCCTTTCTCAAAGCAACAAAATTTTTAAAAATTGTAATAAAATGTATTACAGGTCTAAAAATGCAGTCAAAATTAAGTAAAACTCTCAAAAAAATGCAAGACTAAGTTTTTGCTTCCTATATAGATAAAACATCAACCACACAAAACCAAATGAAAAGAGGAAAGCAACTTCATCTAAATTTATATTTAGCCTGAGAAGTAAACAATAAAATGAAAGAAAATGTTTGGAAATACTATGCCCATAAGAACTCATGTCTAGAAAAAAAGTGAATATTATTTTCAACTCAGAAAGAGACAAGTAGCATCTCTTCTCCCGCTATGGGCAAACAATCTGAATAGACATTTGTCTCAAGAAAATATACAAATGTTCAAATATGTTCTAAAAAGTGCTTAACATCACTAGCTATCAAAGTAAAAACATCAGACACAAAGATATCTCTTCATAAATGAAAGGTACTATTAAGTGTTCACAGCATAAGGAGTTGAACTGTATATATTACTCATGAAAATTTGAAATGATACCATCACTTATGAAAAGAATAGAGTAAGTAGTTCCTTGAGATGTTTATATGGAGTTACCAAGTGACTAAGAATTCCCTGCCTAGTATCTTTCCAAGACAACTGAAATGCAAATAACTACTCTTGGAGACCTACACACAGTATCTATAATGGTTTTATTCATAATAACCATCAATGAAAGTGGATATCAAATAAATAATGAGCAATATATTCATATAGTAGAAAATTATATAGCAATACTGATTTTATTTATTTGTGCTTTATATTTGAAAAGATGAAAACATTTCAAATTGGTGGTCATGATTGTACATCTCTCTGAAGAAACTAAAGACATTAATTACATGTTTAAATATGTAGATTATGTGATGTACTAATTATGTCCTTATAATGCCACTAGAAGACAAATTTTTCATTAATTTTAGAAGCATAATACAAAAAAGCATATGTATATAAATGGATCACTACAATGGAGAGGTTACCACATAAAGGTCCCAGGTGAGTCCGCCCAGCCCCCCAACCGGTGCCCCCATCTCCCAGCGGCACGTAGGCGGCCTCGGGCTTTGCCTGGGCCCCACCCCGGACCCCAGCCCCTTTCTTCCTATGGCCCGCGCCTCCACCAGACAGGACTTGCCCACATTCCTCCATCCCTGGAGCTTGGGTGGGCCACTAAGCCAAGTCCCAGGTCCTAGGTGAAGAATTCTGCCATCAACATCAGACCCTCTGCCTCTCCAGCCACACGTGGTCCAAGGAAGACATACTGCCACTCAGAAGTCAAAAGAGTCCAAAGGAAACTCAAGCAAAACACTAAGGGACAAAGGCCATACATCTGGAGTCCTCTACAATCATCCTATCACGTGGGAGAGATTCTTCACATGCATCCCAAAGATAAGTAAACCTCCTTTTTTCCACCTTACTGATCCTTTCTAGTATCAATTGCTGTAGATCAACTTCTCCATCCAGCCACCCCAAAAACATATACAACTCCAGGGAGTACACCACTCACCCTCACATATCACCAAGATACTAAATCGCAAAAGTGCACTACCATACTAATATTCACTCCTGGTCTACTTAACTTGACTTAACTGATGTACCAACAGCCTAATAGCCTCATCTAGGAAATTACAATAACAATAGACAAACATACCCAATCCAAGGCAAGCACTAGTAATAACTGGCAAGGGTAATAATACCAACTAAATCAGTTCAGTGAAAAACACACAGAAACCGAAAGGTCCTAAGAAACAAAACAACAATGTACAAGTCAAAGTGCAGATCCATGAGAAACAAAACCCAAGAAGATCAATCTCCCACCGAAAGAATTAACCCCATAATGATGGATTCCAACCAGAACAAATTCACAGAAAATAGCCAAGAAAGCCAGACCAAACATAATGACTTTGAGTATGATCATTACCATGATTAATACTATGAAAGAGGAAATCCAAGAAGAGTTAAACAACCGTATCAACCACTTTGAACAGGAACACAACAGGCACTTGGGGGAGTTCAGAAAAACAGTTCAAGAAACAAAAATAGGCATAGAGCAGTTAAAACAGTCTCAGGCAGAGTTTAAAATTGAGCAAAAAGACAAGTTACCTTCAACCCAAAAATCAACAGAGAGTCTTATCAGCAGAACAAGTGAAGCAGAAAATAGAATTTCAAATCTTGAAGACAAAGTGAGAGAATTAACCAGCTCAATGGAAGAGATTGTTAAAGCCAAAAAGATACTTGAGAGGAATATTCAAGAGATATGGGACACCCTGAAGAAGCCTAACATGCACATTCATGGAATACCAGAACAAGAATCCCAAAATACCACACTGGAGGAAATATTTTAAATCATCATAAATGAAAACTTCCCACAACTAAAGAATGAGAGTCCCATCCAAATACAAGAGGCATTTCGCACTCCAAACAGATATGACCAAAATAGAAAATCGCCACGGCAAATAATAGTCAAAACACTCCACATTCAAGACAAAGAAAAGGTGCTGAGAGCTTCAAGAGGAAAAAAACAAGTCACTTTTAAAGGTAAATCTATTAGAATAACAAATGACTACTCACTGGAAACAGTAAAAGCAAGAAGAGCTTGGAGAGATGTACTCCAAGTATTAAATGAGCAAAAATGCCAACCCAGACTGATATACCCGGCAAAACTATCTGTCATGATTGAGGGAGAAAGAAAAGTTTTCCAGCACAAAGACAACTTGAAGGGATACATATCTACCAAACCAGTCCTCCAAAAAATGCTAAAAATGATACTCAACCTTGAAGAAAAGAACAAGCATATTCAGGAGGACAGAAGGAAAGTATAATACCACCAAAACATAAATATCAAACAATATGCTTACAAAATCCACTAAACGTAAAAAATGTCCAAAATTAAAAATAATTTTCCATTAAAACATTAAATTTCAATGGTATTAATACACCGAATAAGAGACATAGATTACAAACTTGGATTAAAAACCACAATCCAACAATCTGCTGTCTTCAGGAAACTCATCTCACCACAAAAGATAGGCACATCCTAAAAATAAAAGGCTGGTCCAAAATCTTACAAGCTAATGGAACCAGGAAACAGGCAGGGGTAGCAATTATGCTTTCAGACAAAGTGGACTTCAAATCAAAGAATATCATAAGAAACACAGATGGATACTACATTTTAGTCACAGGTACAATTCACCAGGAAGACTTCACAATACTGAACATATATGTACTCAATACTGGCCCCTCCACATTAATTAAGAAAACCCTACAGCATCTAAAGCAAGAAATCAACCCCCAAATGATAATTCTTGGGGACTTCAACACCACCCTCTCATCATGGGATAGATCAACAGGTCAAAAGCTTAACAGAGACACTTTGGAACTTAATCAAACCCTGAAAGAAATGGACCTTACAGATCTCTATCGAACTTTTCATCCACGCACCAAAGAATAGACATTTTTTTTCAGCAGCACATGGAACGCTCTCCAAAATAGATCACATATTGGGCCACAAAATGAATCTACACATATACAAAAAAATTGAAAATCTAATCTGTGCCCTATCAGACCACCACGGCCTAAAGGTGGACATCCACAACACAACAAACAAGAGAAAATACACTAACTCCTGGAAACTTAACAATATGATGCCGAACGAGAACTGGATTCAGGAAGAAATTAAAAAAGAAATTCAAGATTTCCTGAAAGCAAACGATAATGAAAATACAACTTACCAAAACCTCTGGGACACAATGAAAGCTGTTCTAAGAGGTAAATTCATAGCTCTTAATGCCTACATCAGAAAAATGGAAACATCAGAAATAAATAATTTAACGATGCAGCTTAAGGCTTTGGAGAAATTTGAGCAATCTGATCCCAAAAGCAGTAGAAGAGAGGAGATTAGCAAAATAAGGGGAGAGATATCTGAAATTGAGATTAGGAAAACGATAGAGAAAATCAACCAGTCAAAAAGCTGGATCTTTGAAAAAATCAATAAGATTGATACACCTCTAGCTAAATTAACCAAAAGCAAGAAAGAGAAAACCCAAATTAACAAAATTAGAAATGAAAATGGAGTTATCACTACTGATACCCAAGAAATCCAGAAAATTATAACATCATATTTCAAAAACTTATACTCTGTGAAGTTTGACAACACAAAAGAGATGGATGAATTTCTAAGTAAACACAACTTACCTAAATTGAATCAGGAAGTTGTGAATTATTTAACTAGTCCTATAACATATAAGGAAATTGAAGAAGTAATCTCAAATCTTCCCACCAAAAAATGTCCTGGACCAGATGGATTCAGCACAGAGTTCTACCAGACATTTAAGGAGTTAATAACACCAATACTCCTTAAACTGTTCCATCAAATAGCAAAGGAAGGAACACTACCAAATTCCTTCTATGAAGCTAATATCGTTTTAATCCCAAAACCTAATAAAGACTCACTTAGAAAAAAAACTATAGGCCAATCTCTCTAATGAACACAGATGCAAAGATTCTCAAAAAAGTCTTAGCAAATCAGATTCAAAAACATATTAAAAAGATCATTCACGGAGACCAAGTAGGCTTCATCCCCGGCACACAAGGTTAGTTCAACATACGAAAATCAATAAATGTAATTCATCATGTAAACCAGTCCAAAGTCCAAGACCACATGATACTCTCAATAAATGCAGAAAAAGCTTTTGACAAGATCCAACAGCCTTTTATGATCAAAACGCTTGAGACAGTAGGAATGGAAGGAACCTTTATCAATATAATAAAAGCTGTATACAACAAGCCCACAGAAAGGGTTATGTTCAATGGGGAAAAACTTGAAGCATTCCCACTTCGATCAGGAACTAGACAAGACTGTCCACTCTCACCACTTCTATTTAATCAATATTGTACTTGAAGTCTTAGCTGCAGCCATAAGACAAGAAAGGGACATAAGAGGGATTCAAATCGGCAAGGAAGAAGTCAAGTTATCCCTATTTGCAGATGATATGATCTTATACCTGAGTGATCCCAAAAACTCCACCAGGAAGCTCTTGGAACTAATTGAGAAGTTCAGCAGGGTGGCAGGTTACAAAATAAATGTACAAAAATTAGTGGCCTTCCTATATGTCCAGAATGAAAGAAGTGAAAAAAGCCCTGAAAGAAGTAATCCCATTTACTATAGCCCCTAAAAAAAATGAAATACCTTGGTATAAACCTAACCAAGGAGGTAAAAGACCTTTACAATAAAAATGTTAAAACCCTAAAGAAAGAAATAGCAGAAGACACCAGAAGATGTAAAGGCCTCCCATGTTCCTGGATTAGCAGAATCAACATTGTAAAAAATGACCATACTACCAAAGGCAATATACAAATTCAATGCTATACCAATTAAAATCCCAAAGCAATTCTTTAAAGAAGTTAACCAAACAATCTCCAAATTCACATGGAGGCAAAAAAGACCCAGGATAGCAAAGACAATCCTGAGTAACAAAAACACAGCTGGAGGTATCACCATACCAAACCTTAGTCTATACTACAAATCCATAGTTATAAAGACAGCCTGGTACTGGCTCCAAAATAGACACACAGATCAATGGATAAGAGTTGAAGACCCAGATATAAGCCCAGAAAATTACAGCCATTTGGTCTTTGACAAAGGAGCCCAAAAAATTCAATGGAAAAAGAACAGTATCTTCAACAAATGGTGCTGGCAAAACTGGATCTCCACATGCAGAAGATTAAAACTGGACCCGTACTTGTCACCATGTACAAGACTTAATTCCAAATGGATCAAGGACCTTGATATAAGGCCAGAGACTATAAAAACCATAGTTGAAAGGATAGGGAACTCCCTCGGGCTGATTGGCCTAGGCCGACAGTTCCTAAACAGACATCGAATGGCACCGTCACTGCTACCAACTCTCAACAATTGGGATCTTGTGAAATTAAAGAGCTTCTGTTCAGATAAAGGATTATAACCCAAGCACAAAGGCAACCCACAGAATGGGAGAAAATCTTCGCTAATCACATATCTGATAGAGTTCTATTATCCAGAGTACACAAAGAACTTAGAAAACTAAACACCAAGGAAACCAATGGCCCAGTTAAAAAATGGGCCCTGGAACTTCAAAGAAACTTTACCAGGGATGAAATTAAAATGTCTAACAAATATCTTAAAAAATGTCCACTTCTTTAGCCATCAGGGAAATGCAAATCAAAACTTCCCTGAGATATCATCTCACCCCGGTCAGGATGGCAAAAATCCACAATACAAACACCACCAAATGCTGGAGAGGATGTGGAGAGAGGGGAACTCTCCTACATTGCTGGTGGGAGTGCAGGCTCATACAGCCACTCTGGCCAGCCGTCTGGAGATTCTTAAAGAAATTAAAGATTGAAATGCCATATGACCCTGCGATTCCACTTTTTTGTATAACTCCCCATACAGCAGAGGTTCACCTCAATAGCACAAGCACGACCATGTTCATAGCAGCACTGTTTACAATAACAAAGTCATGGAATCAACCCAAATGTCCAACAGTTGACGAGTGGATAAGGAAACAGTGGTACATCTATACAATGGAGTACTACTCAGCCATCGAAAATGATGAATTACTAGAATTTGCTGGAAAATGGATGTCATTAGAAACAATTATATTAAGTTAAGTATCCCAGACCCAGAAAATTAAGCGCCGTATGTACTCCCTAATAGGTGGCTCCTAGTACCAAACTCACCCAGCCCACATTGAGATACTCAAGGGTAAATCTATGTAATACGGTAATTGCAAGGATTGTGAACAGGAGGGATGGGGTTGGAGGGCTACACCAGACACAAGGAGAGAGGGGACCATGTTACAGCAGAGAAAATAGGCCTCCATCAAGGACTGAAAGTAAGTAATGAGACACCTGGTTAAGTTCACAGACTTTCGTTCCTGATCATTTACAACTGAGGAGGTATGATCTCACCAGAAGGGGAGGGCATATATTCTGGCAGATGAAAGATGATCATTTTGCAAATGGGCGACTGACCCCTCCCTCACCGAGGTTTCCTGCTTTTATTACATCTACCCTTGAATGTGCTATTATAACAAGACTCCAGTTTAACAGCTTTTTGTCCCTAGCCAGGAGGGTGACATACAGTGCCCATTAGGGTGGAGTGACGGGCATTGCAGGAGCAGCAAAACTGCAAAAGAAAATCAACAAACCACTATCCAGAACTTCAGAGACTCTATATCAACCACCTAGAACTAGGCCAGACTAATCTCTCCCCATCCTGAAGCTCAGGGAAATTTGTGGAAGAGGGGGCCGTAAGATTGTAAGAGCACAAGGATGGGAGGAGCAATGATATGCAAGATACTCCACACAAGTTAGGGCCGAAGCAATCATAATTGGACTTTGCATGCCCTGTGCAATGTCCAATACACTATTGACCCCACAAAGTCTAGCATTTGCTAAAGGCACCAAGATCCTTGGAGGCAAGGGATTAACAGCCACAGTAGTGTTCCTATGCTTAAGGGGAACTCAGGAAAGGGTTCAGGGAAATGCCATTGGGTCCTTGTACGTCATCGGGGAGGAGGGCCCAGAGGAGAGTCTGGCATGCACATTAAAGGATTCTCTGAGAATTGGGGGGGGCACTGGGGGATGGGGAGGGAGGAGTGAGGGGAGGGGGAGCAGGGAGTTTGGGGGAGGAGGAGGGAGGGAGGGAACCGGTGTACTTACTAAGTTTGTATGAGCAGAAATAATAATAAAAAATGTTATAAAAAATAAAAAAAAGAATTTTAAATAAAAATTTTAACTCTACAAATTTAACTTGAAACCCAAATTAACTAGACAATTTTCTAGAAAAATAATTTTTTTAAAAATCTGAGAAGTACTAGAAAATTTTAAAACAAATGATCATATAATAATAAGCAAACTTGTGAAAGAACTGTTCATCCCTTTTCCACCACACAGGATTAAATTAAACCTCTCTGTTGAATTTCACCACGTCTTTAAAAATAACTTTTCAAGTATACTTTAAATTGTTTCAGAATAAATAAAGTATAAAACACTTACAAATTCTTTGGTGCAAAATTTTTTTAAAAAAGCATTAATACCCAAACCCAATATTACCATTATCCCCAACTTGCTTGACTAGACTTTATGGAAAAAATAAATCTAGGTAATACAGAAGCAAACAAAAACTAGATGTACACAAATATAAAATATATCATAACCTAATCAAGCTTATAATAAATAAGTCTAATATCAAAAATACAAACCATCATATTTAAAGAGTAGAGTAGAAAATTCATATGATCATCTCTTAATGTGGAATGGGTCTCTGATTCAATTCTAACTGCATTCTTTTTTTTAATTTTATTTATTTATATATGTGGTGTGTGTGTGTGTGTGTGTGTGTGTGTGTGTGTGTGTGTGTGTCCCTATGGAGATTCAAGAGTAACTTCGGAATCATCCTACATTGCTTCTGCCTCCTTTTTGCTTTGCTCTGGGATTTCCCAGACTGCCACTAGTGTTCAGACTGGTAATTTTTTTACATGGGACCTTCTGTTGGTAAGGCAGAATCTTAACCCCTGAGCCATCTCTTCAGCCCAAGTATACTTATTTTTATATTTTTACTATATAAAGTAAAGATTAATCAATATTAATCTGATATGAGAAGAGACAGATTAAAACATCAAACTTACAATTTCTACATTACAGGGAAAAAAACGTTTTCCTACCTAAAACATAAATAAGAAAAGGATTAATGAATGTCCACAGGATGAATACAGGATGCTTGTGAAAGTCACATAGCAAGCAAGAAAATATAATGAGGAAAAAATCATGTTTTCAATAGAATGAAATAACAACTAACATAAAATATTGAGAAATAAACTTAACAAGATGTGTCTAAAATTGTGTACTTTAAAGCTCAGTCAATGGCTGGAAAGATGGCTTAGGGATTAAGATTGTCTAGGTACTGAGTTCATATCCCAGGTCCCGTGTAAAAAAGCCAGACACTTCTGGCCTTGGTGCCAGAGCCTGGGAATCCCACAGCTAAGCAAGAAGAAGGTAGAAGCATGATTCCCGAAGTCATCCTTGGTCCTGACACATACACACACACACACACACACACACACAATGAATGAATAAAATATTTAAAAAACAAAAACAAAAAATAAAATAAAGCTCAGTGAAGATATTGGGCTTTAATAGATTTCTATTAATATTTAATATATAAATATTCCATATATGGAACAAAAAAATACTAGGAAGATGTGTACTCTATTATTTGTAATTTTGCCTGACCATAATATAAATATCAATAGGAGTTTCCATTTTTAGAATTAGACAGATTTTTAATTTACATATGAGAAAATCAGCATGGAAGAAGATACAGAGGAAGTGTAATGAAAAGTAATGAGGGAAGCCACCCTTAACTGGTACTGAAAGATGCCTAGCCGCAACAGCTAGCACAGTTGAGGGTCAGAAAGATGAGTAAGCGGGTAAAAGCACTTGCCACACAAACAATGAACTGAGTTTAATCCCTGGACCTCATGTAAAGAGCTGGAACTGAGGGGTATGTATCCCCCCACACTCTACATCTAGATGGGAGATGGAGCGCCAACTGGCCTGAATGACACGAAATAGCAGAAAAACACCGAGAGACCCTGTCTCAAGGTAATGTGGAAGAAGAGCAACAGCTCCCCGAGTTATCTTCCGACTTCCACAGGCACGCTGTGGCACACTCACCTGAACACACAGGCATGGGAAGGGAGATGGACAGAGGGAAAAAGAGGAGGAGGAGGAGGAAGAGAGAGAGGAGGAGAAGGAAGGGGAGGAGGGGGGAGGAGGAGGAGAGCACAGGTGTTAAGCTCCAGGATCTCAGAGGTGTTGGAATGAAACTCATTGGAAGGGAAAGTGAAGCAAAAGCAACAATTGAGAATGCTTGATATTTTATTGATTTAAATTTTGTTCATATAGAGGCAGAAAGAAAAAGGGATGAAAAGTCACTATTTCCAGAAGCTTCTCAGTGGGCAATCAGACACTAAGGGACAAAGGGAGTAAAGACATCACTCGATAGCCTTCCAGTTGGCGCTTCAAAGGAAGGAAATGGGTGCTCAGACAAAGAACTGGGTGTCCGGGAATGAAAACTGAGAGGCTGACGAAAATCGGAGTGGAAACTGAATATCTCCGGAAGTGAGGGAGACTGAGAATCTTACAATTTCACAGTCTGTGGAGGGAAGAAGAAAGCATGCTCAGCCAACTGTGCCAGACAGACCAGCTCTGCTGGTCCTCCTCTGAAAACAAATCTGCTGTTCAGAGGTGAGAACATAGATTTCAGAGGCTGTTGTACCTCTCACTGTGCTGATATTGTAGTTTCAACTAGCAAGAAGGTCTAACTCAGCATCCTGCGATTTTCCAGATTTAATACTGTTCAGAAGCAGTAGGTTATCGAATGCCTGCCTAGTGCTTCATCTCCCTTAAAGTTCAGTCCCTAGGTTGTGGCATGAAAAGGTCTGAGGAGGTTTAAAAGGAAAAAAATGCAACCACCCATTTATCCATTATTTGGACAAACATCTCTTGGCTAGCAAAGCACATACCTTGTACTGCAAGTACTGGTGAATAAAGATAAATTAATTCTCATTAAGGCAAACCAATCTAGTAGGATGAAAAGCAAATAATTATAGAAATCAACATTGCCAAATGATTGTAGAATCAGGATGGTGAGATACTTGCTTTTCCTGGTACATTATTATTGATTCTTCTGTAAAGTGGAAAAACTTCCTAATAAAATGCTGAAAGGACTTAATTATAGTATCATGTCAAAAGTGGTTATCAGTGCTTAATCCCAAATTGGGCTCATTCCATCGGTGAGGAGGTCAACACAAAATGATTTCTGTAGTAGATAGATTTGGCAAGAATGGTGGAAAAATATTTTCGTTGTTTCGTTTATTAGCATCCCCTGAAGTGCTCTATGTGACATGACTCTTAAAAATTGGGCATAATATTTAGAACTTTTCAGGCTTATTTAGTCATGGAACATTATTTATTGGCAGTAGTATTCTAAGAAGTAGACACTAGAACACAGCAGGTGGAAGATGACTTACCCTGAACTATGTGAGACACAGGGAGCCCCATGGCACTGGAGATGGGAATTCCTTTTCCAATTCAAAAACCTCAGTAGAAATTTATTCTTCTCATCCTTGGTGGTTGGAAGCATATAATCCTGTGTTTTAACAATTGGATCATGGGCAGGGGAGCTGGACAATGGCTCCATGAAGATGATGATAACACTCTCATATCTTAAAAAGCAAGCACTCAGGCATATATCATTGAAGGCAAACCAAATGAAACCCAATGTGCTACACATGCAAAAAGAATTGAAAATAGGAAAGAGACCATTGAGGAAAAAGAAAGTTTATAAAGGGAAGAGAGGGGTGGAGGTATGAAAATATCATAAATTCACTATATTCATGTATGAAACACGAAAAAGAAAAGGTGAGAAAGAGATATAAAGAATGAAAATATACAAATGAACTGATTATTTTGTACTCAAATGTAATGACTTATTTCAATCATGTGCATATGCTAATTCTAAGAACTCTGAAAGCATTTAGCTAAAGACTCTAAAATGTAAAAGAAGTATTTCCCTTTAGAATTAAATGCACTACACAGGAAAGGAAAAGCTGAAATGGAAACATGCAAGTAACAAAGTCATTTCTCTTGCCTCTTTGGATTAGTATATTCGTGAGAAGAACTAGAGCTAGATATCAGATCCCCAAACTCAGTATTCAGAATTACTTATAAGTAGGACTTTAGAGCAAAAATATGTAATTCTCACAAAAGAAGACATTGCCAGAATCTCCATTTGTTCTTTCTCAGATTCCCAAATTAATCCATCTAGTATGTACTGTGCAATTTGTGTGTACATTGATGGAAACCTATCAGACAGTAACTGAAAGTTTGCTCCCAGGGTGGATAGCGAATAAGTATTTAGTGACTACAGATGACTTCAGAGATTCATCTTTACAAACATTATTTCCCTCTGAGATTCTACAGCTTACATGATTTAAATATCACCCTCCATTTATTTATATTTACACATAATCCTGAGATTTTTTTCATAATATGTCAAAATTACTGGTATATACATTGGCTTCTCTAATCAAACCACGAACTCACCGAAGATGAAACCGTGTATTTTGCATTTTTATATTCCATGTACAAATTCTGAAGGTCCTGCTATGCCATTCTAAAGAGCTTGGATATAGTCCCAAGAGCAATTGGAAGCACTAGAGGCTTTTAAATAGGGTCAGTTTTTAATAGGACTAGATTTGCATTTAGAAAGCCCTTTGGCTGGATGGTGGAAAGTAGATTAGAGGCAAGAAGCCAGGTGACAGAGAGGCCAACAAGGAAACAATGACAATGTAGGTGAGACATGGAAAGGATGAAATGAGGGCAGTCTCAAAGAGGAAGGGACAGTCAGAAGGTTTAAAGATACACTGGATTGAAATTGATAGCTGGTGAAATGCTGCAGATAAGCTGGAGTCTTATATGACTGATGTTTCTAGCTGCGATGATACCAGTGACTAGAAAGGGGAATATTGGAAGAAGAACAGGTCTGGGAGATAAAAGGATGAACACACTCATCACAAGCAGCCCTTCCTCAGAAAGCCGGGTTCCACAGAGCCACAAGGACCATCTCCAAATTTCCATGAGCCTGCCTTCCAATTGTTTACAAGTTAATAACTTAGATATTGGAATGCATTTATCTAAAAGAAACAACCCTACAGATCCTGATCGGAACCAAAGGCTGTTGGCTTTCTATTGGCCACAGAGAATGACATCTTTGCTGTGGGCGTGGAAATGGTTGATCAAAAGCCTTCCTCACATACAAAGCAAACTTAGGACCAAACCAAGATTTATCATGCCATAGACTTTTCATTTGGTTCCATTTCTCTCTATAAACAAAATGACAGTTCAAAATAATGTTCTACTATGTTGGTGTCTTTTTGTAAATTCAAAAAAGGAAATACCTTACACACTGTAGCCTGTCTCATGAAAAAAGTTTGAAAGTTAGCATTGAGTCATCTGGGTCTCCTGAAGAGGAAATGATTCTGGAAAGCTGAGTATGAAAGGCAGTTGGATTTACTTATTTATTTATTTATTTATTCATAAATGCACTTTTTTCCAAAGTATCAGTGAAAACTTCCTAAGTATTGACTGAGACTAGGAACTTAAACACTACCTATCAAGGAAATTGTAGAGAAAATTTTGTGATTCTCTCTGTTTACTCCAAGGGTTTGACATCATACCTGTTCTCTTTTATCTACTTCATTCAGAAATCTAGTTTACATTTGTGACTTCTGGTTTCCCATCTTCAGCTTTGGCATTCCACTCAGACTCCTTTGCTTAGTCATCTATCTGCCATCTTCTTTGTATGTCAAATGAAAATCCCAGATGAACCTGCTGAAGTGGTTTGTGTTTCCAGTCCATACCCCAACTGCAAACCTGCTCTCTGACTGCCTCATCTTAATCAACTTCAGCAAAGGGTCATTTGCTCTGTCTGAGATCCCTGGAGGCAATGTTGACTCCTGGATGATCAGCTCCAGCTGCTCTGTCACTGTGCAGTGTCCCTCTGCTACTTCCCTGGCCCAGCTGCCACCATTCATTCTACAGATAGTTACAGGAGCCTCTTACTTTGCTTCCTATCTAGTTTACACACACACACACACACACACACACACACACACACACACACACACAGAAGCCAACGTGACCACATTTGTAATTCAGACTACAACACTTCTTTGTTTAAAACCCTGTAATTGCCTGATAGAAAAACTAAAAAGTTCTCTTAATGGCATTTAACAAACTTCCCCCTTGATCTTACACTTCAGAACGCATAGTAATCTCATTGCAGACCCATTGCTCATATTGCTTTCTTTCCCTGAAATCTTCCCCTTGATATATACCAGCTCACAAAGTTCATCCCACATTTACTCAGAATGCGTGTCGTCAGGGAAATCCTAGCTGCCTTTGACAAAGGAGCTCTGCTGCTATTCTGCTACACCATTTACTGCTGGACTTTGACTCTGCAGAAGTTTCACAATATCTCCCATTTCACATGTATTTGTATGCAGTGTCCTAGTATTATATACAGTCATGGATTATCAAAAAGAAATTCAGTGATTCAGAGTGGTGCAACTGAGGGCCACCAATTGCTCTAATAAGGGTCATTTCTTTTCCTTGCTGAGTTTTATGGCAGATTGAGCCTGCAGGGTTAAGCAGTTCAATAAGAAAGATGTACAAATCACAGCAAAGAAACATGAAAAAGAAAAGCAGTAAGACTCTTCCAGAAGTCTCAATTACTGAATTCAAAAATACTTAAGTAAGTAAAATGACAGATTTCAAAAGTTTTCCAGTGTAAGTTATTAATGATCTGAAAAAGAACAAAAACAAATGATGAGTTCAATCCAGGATCTAGAGAGGAAAATCAGTAACACACAGGGAAGAGTTGACATAATGGATGGGAAAATCAGCAATGTAAATGAAAAAAATCAGTAACATGGAAGAAAGATTCGAAATGAGAAGAAAAATGCTAGAAATGAAAAATTCAAAGAATCAACGTAGAAACATAATGGGACACACCATCAATACATTTGATCAAGCACAAGAAAAAAAAATACCAGGGATGGAAGACAAAGTGGACAAAATGCTGTATTCAAACAGAAAAAAATGAAAAGAAAAATGAATTCATCTTGTCCAACATAGTAAACCAAGAAATTCCTAATACTAATGGGAGTTAAAGAAAAGAACAATCAATAATCCAACCAACACAGAAATAAAACTATATGAACTAATAAGAATTTCTCAATAATAACTTTAAACATAAATGGCATCAACTCACAAATAAAGAGATCCAGACTGGCTTATCTGTTGTTTCCCAAGAAACACACCTCACTGGTAAAGGCAGACTAAAAGGGTAGAAAACAATCTCTCAAGTAGCAAAACTCCAAATAAGCTTACACAGGTCTTCTGATGTCTTTTAAAGTATACCTCAAACCAGAATTAGTCAGAAAAGATAATTGGTAAAGGGAAAATTTCATCAATAAAGCCAAAGTCTGGAGATCCCAATTTTATAAAGCAAATATCAATGGGCATAAAATGTCAGTTAGCAGCCATAGTAGTGTTCCTATGCTTAAGGGGAACACAGGAAAGGGTTCAGGGAAAAGCCACTGGGTTCTTGTATGTCATCAGAGAGGAGGGCCCAGAGGAGAGTCTGGCATGCACATTAAAGGAGTCTCCGGGGAATGGGGGGGAGGCACTGGGGGATGGGGAGGGAAGGGTGAGGGGAGGGGGAGCAGGGGGGTAGGGGGGAGGAAGAGGGAGGGAAGGAACCGGTGTACATATTAAGTTTGTATGAGCAGAAATAATAATAAAAAATGAAAAAAATAAATAAAAAAATAAAATGTCAGTTAGGACCTGAGACAATAATAATTGATGACTTCAATACCATACTCTCATCTCTACATGAGTCATCCAAACTGGATATCAACAAAGAAACTTCAGAGTTATATCTATGACTAGCTATACCACAAAAATTGTAAGGACTGCAAATCAACATGTCTTAAAAATACTTGTATATATATTCTTACCAAACTATTCATAATAGCTAAGAAATGGATGGATAAATCTGTGGTCCACATACACAGTGAAATTTTATGCAGTTGTAAAGAAAAATGAAATTATGAGATATGCAGGAGTGGATAGAGCAGAATATCAGACTCAGAATGTCAAAAAAAATTTGTTAAAGGAACAGGGATTTCTTCTTTCTTACAATTCTCTATTAGAGTTCACAGTTCACCTTGGCAGGAGAGTTCATGCCAAATACCAGGAGGCCACATCATATCCCCTAATGACGATAACTCTTGAGTTGACTATTTTAAGTCAATTTTCTCATGCATAATGTAGATCCTTTTAATTTAGAAAATTAAGTCATAGGCCCATATACAGAAACTAGATTTAAAATTATGTACATATATATATATATATATACATACACACATATACACATGTAATTCACAAAGCTAGAAAGAGGACCATGAGAGGGAAGAAGGGTGCTTAAAGAAGGTGGGAAAAAAGTATTCGAATATATATTAAGGAAGCAAAAGGTTGACTAACTGAAGGAAGAAGGGACACAAGGGAAAGAAGTGAAGGAGGGGAATCAATGTTATAAAAATATAACAATTTATATGTATAATAATGTTGTGATTATAATGTTTGTTAGTTAATCTTATAAATTAACATAAATAATGAAAGGAATAGGAGGAGGATGTGACAGAGAAGGCTAAGGAGAGAGGAAGAGAAGAACAGAGAACTTTTATGGCTTCCTTATATGAAATAGAAACATCATCCCATTTCTCACACTGAGACTACATGAATGATAACAACCTGAAGGAAAAAAAGCTTGCTAAAATATTAATCATGTACTCAGTAATATTAAATGTTTCCTGCATCAGGTTAAGTTCTGTAGTTTTCAGGATACAATAATGGTCAACAAGAATTTCTAATATCATTAAACTTAGAAATTCTAAAAAAAAAAAAAATCTGAACGAAAAACAGATGGGCTATTCTCAAAAGCATTGATGATACCCTCAAGGAGTATTACAGTTTGCCTTCAAACTACATATGTTGCTGATATGACTACATGGCCAAACAGCTTAAGGAAAACGGGGGCTTCTTTTTGCTTACAATTTTCCATTACAATTTATAGACCATAGAGCTCGTGGTAACACACCAGGAAGCAGGGGAACTGTCCATACCATAACACAGGAACTGCTGAGAGAGTCCAAGAGAGACTGGCCTCAATTGCCAGTCTGCAACTCTGACAGATTATGCTTAACTATGCCAACCTACTTAACCAGCTCTCTCCATCTCATCCACCTATCCAGGGAATGGGCCCACCACTGTGGAATAGGTCTTCCCTCACCAATTAGACCATCTTCTTCAAGCTTGCTTAGGACTTGCCACAGCTACCAATCTTCACAGATGGACCTAGAGCTCAGCCTTCGGTTGTTCAAAATGACACCTATATCTAACTAGCACAACTGAGCAATTCTCAAAAATCAAAATATTTCACTTTCTTTAATGATGAATAAGTAACTGATGATAAAATTAATTTCAGTCAAACTCTCAGTAAGTTCCTAAACTAACATAACCCAAGCACATCACCTCTTTCAGGGATGGAATCATGGATACAAAGCATGTCATTTTTCTCAGTTAATTTTGGTCTTAGTCCTTACTTTGACCTGTGAGCTCTTTATATTGCTAATGGAAGGAAAATGCATTTATTCCAGATGTCAGTGTGTGTGTGTGTGTGTGTGTGTGTGTGTGTGTGTGTGTGTGTGTGTAGAGGCCAGAACTCCATTTCAGGTGTCACTCACCAGGCACCATCCCCCCACAATTTTGTTTCAGACAGGGTCTCTCACCAGTCTGGAACTTAACTACTAGTTGAATGGGAGAATAATTTTTCTATAAATGATGATGACTTGGAGTTGACTATTCTGAGTCAATTTTCTCATGCATATGGTAGATCTTTCTAATACAGAAAAATTAAGTCAATTTCCAACAGTTTTGTTAATTAACAGTTTCAAATATAATTTCTTTATTTTGGTTTTCTTTTAGTTCTTTAGAAACTCTGATTATAGATATTCTGGATGTTCTTTACCTGTCTTCTAGATCTGCTCCTTATTTTATCGGTGTTCTATTGTTTGCTTACTGTTTTCTGAACTACTTTTCTTCCATCTCCCAATTTCTTTTAAAAATATTTGCAGTTGAATCTATTCTTCCTTCAGTGCCTTTTATCTCCATTTCTAAAATGACTTTGTCTGTATCTTAAAATTCTCTTTTGAGTTTTGTCAAATTTCCTGCCACAATCTTGAGCTTTTGAATTTCTTAACTGAAGATGCTTTTATATTGATTCATGTAAGGATTCAGCTGAGATAAAATAATGTATCATAGTTTTCTTCTTTCCCCCTTCTGTTTTCTTTTCATAACCCAGTATATTTACTTTTCAATGACTTAAATTTTCTCAACCAGTGAAACTGGTTTAAATAGCAGGGGAAGTGAAGGGTGTGGATGAATTAACAGACTTTCCTTCTGAAAAATATCCTTTTCTTTTGTTATAATGAGGTTAGTAACATTAAGTAATAGTTCCTCAGTTAAAGGTTCCTTTTTATTTGGAATGAGGATAAGGATAATTGAATGCCTTTTGATGTAGTGATTATCTTTTATTTCTGCAGTATATTTTATTTGCAGTGCTTGCTCTCTGCTTTCCATTTATCAGCAGGGTCTCTAGGACACATCTCTTTCCTGAAACTGCCCTCAGTCCCATGCAGTACTTTAAATCCTCTATGTTACAACTCTCTAGTAACTAGTACTTCAGTGTCCGATGTCTTATGCCTTTTCAGAATTTCTTCACGGAGGATAGTTCTGCTTCATCATGAGGGTGATTTTATGTGATTCCTCCCCGCACCACTCCATATATATATAAAATAAAAGTCTCTGTCTAATTCTCCTGTCATAGATTTCACATAGTTTATTGTCAACATCGGACTCCTTAGAAATTAGTTTCCTATTGCTTCTGACACAATTTACCAGAAACTTAGATCCTATATTCAATAAAACTACAAAAGTGAAAAGTCTAAAATAGCTCTCACTAGATCAAAAGCGAGGTACCAACTGCCTTCCTCGGGAGGCTTAGAGGTTGTCCATCACAAAAGAAAGCTTCTAGGCTGAAAGCTGAGTATCCTTCCAATCTGTGGATATAATGACAATTCTTTTGGTCCATTGTAAGTGACCATTTTATATTTTTTTTAATTTTGAAAAATTTTCACATACAAACAAAATGAGTTTATGTTATTGCACTGAACCCCTACCTACCTAATATCCTCCTTCCCTGTTCTCCTTCCTCCTCTTCAATTCAGCCATGACCCTACTATCCACTTATCCTTCTGCATGTGGAATTATATGGTTCCTTTTGGGGTGCCTATATTGGTAAGGGAGTCAGATCTCTTTACATATGACTCTTTAGTAGGCAAAGTCATAAGTCCCTTGTCCAATACCTGCCCCCAGAGACTCTCTCTGAGTGCTGTTGTTTCTCTTGAGATCTTCACTAGTCCGTGGCAGAACGTTGTATATCACCCATTGTGTAGATCTGGTGGTAGAAGTTCTCATTGCAATGAATTCCTGGGTAGAGCAGCACTGTTGTGGCTGGAGTGTGTTACCCAGAAGTATACTTCCTACCTTTAGGTCCTTAGAATCTTACTGCTCCCTCTTCCACAAGTTTCCCTGAGTCTTAGGGTGGGAAAAATGTTTGATGACCTGATTAGGAATAAGCATTCCAGAGTCACAGATATTCTGCACTCTGACCAGTTAATAACAAATTATTAAAGACAATTTGATACCTCTGAGTCTGCTTCCTTATTTATTCCAGGTTCTAGATACCATTTACATTCCTTAGTTTGCAACTTCATCTTCCATCGTCAAAGTTAGCCAGACGTGTGATAACATCATTTCTGCGGCATTTTTCTCCTCCACTTACCACCATGATAAGGACACTCAGGTCACTTCTGCAAACAATCTAGGATTGTTTTCATGTCAGTATCAGCTGATTATCAATCCTAATTTCTTCTGAAGTTTTAATTCCATTTTGCCTAAAATAAAAACTAATGTATTTATAAGATTCAAGGATTAGTTGGAAGTTATTTTTGAAAAGAAGGACATTATTCTACCTATCGTGCCCTACTTAAACAGAAATTGGAGTTTGTAGAATCCTATGGCTTTGTGTATTTTCAGTTTGGGTTATAGCTGATTTTGAATTCCTTCCTTGTTGATGTGTATGGTCTGGGGGTATGGATGTAAAGATATTTGCTTTTAGGAAGATACAAACTTAAAAACCTCAGTATTATTTCTTATCTCCAGCTATAAGTTTCTTCTTATTAGTTTTTTAATATTAATATTGAAATAGTAAGTTTCATTATGGTAATTTCACACATACTTTCTTTTTATTGATCTACTTCCACCATTTCCCATCATTCCCAAAGCCCGTTGTTCCTGCTTTTCTTCTCTCTTCCTCTCTTCCTCCCCTCCTTAGCCTCATTTCTGCTTTCATGTTACATGCATTCTGTTGCCCTGTTTTTAACTTCTGTTTTATCCCCTCTCAACCCTTCCTAAAGATCTCTTTTTCACCCTTTCTTGGTCACTTTTATATTTTCATGACAGAAGAGAGAGAGAGAGAGAGAGAGAGAGAGAGAGAGAGAGAGAGAGATTGTGGTGTTTGTCTTCCTGTGTCTGAGATTCCCTACTTAAGATACTAATTTTATGTTCCATTAATTTTCCTATAAATGTCAGGATTTCATTTTTCATTATGACTGCATAAAATTCCATTTAATCACAATTTTTGATATACTTGCTTATTTATTGATTCCTAGACTGGATCAATTCCCTTACTATTGCAAATAGTGCAATAAAAATTGTGGATTTGCACATACTCTGTAGTATGATCTCTAGGACTTCAGGTATCTCCAGGAATTGAGTCTACTCCTGGAGTGATTCTACTTCTAGCTTTTTAAGAAACTTTCACACCGACTTCTATAGCGGCTGTACAAGCTTGCATTCTCACTAACAGTGAATAAATGTTCCCATCTCCCTACCTCCTTGCCAGCATGTGTTATTATTTGTTTTCTTGATGATGGCCATTCTGACTACAACCCTTAATTTCTTTGTGTTTTCTGCTCAAAATGTCCCTATCACTTGCCAAAACCTGACTTAGATGGCACTTATGCTTATATGATCTAAACAGAATCTGTTCTTTTTTACTTAAAGATTCTTTAAGATCTTACATTTTGCTCTATCAGTCCATATGCTGGATCATATTACATGCTTGCTTTGTGTGACCCACTAGGCTCAGAGATTTTTCGGAAGAAAGCATTATGTTCTATATACTTTATGCATGACATAGAATATTATCTAAAACATGCTGTATTATGTTATAGTCTTTATTAGTTATAACATCAGTTTTTTTAATTTTTAATTTTTTATTATTTATTCAATTGTGCATGTATGCGTGTGCATGTGTGTATGTGTAGAACCACGGACGAATTCGGGAATCACCATGGACGCCTCCACCTCCTCCTTGTTTACTCTGCCCAGGGATTCACAGGCTCCACCCTACCAGGACCAGAAACGCACACCGCCCGCTTCCGCCCAACATCTATACATGGAGTCTAGGATCCGAACTCAGGACCTTCCGCTTGCAAGGCAGAGGCTTAACCCCTGAGCCACCTCTCTAGCCCCAATATAACATCAGTTTTAAGCCTATTATTTATACTCATAAGTTGATGCATTATTATAAATGCTAAAAACCCATAGCATAGGTATTTACTATCCTTATTTTACAGAGGAATGCACTAAGGCTAAAATATTGGACTTTAACATTGTTACATCTACATGGTTACATACAAATCTTGAGCTGTTTATATGCTATGCAAATATATTCTTAGAGCAAAGTAGTGTATTCTTAGAACAGTCAGCAAAAGAATATTCAAAGATTCTATAAATCTGCCTCTTCTTATCCTTCCACATTAATCTCTCAAGAGACCAAAACCTTTGCTAAGTGGACAAACTTGAAACTTCTCAATTACAGTATATAATCCACATGACAGATGACATGAAACTAGAGGGTCTGGAGATAAGCCAGAAATTCAATGTAGAAAAGAAGTTACACTTCTAGAAAGGAGACATAATATCCATTGTATTTTTTTAAGTGAAAAATTCTAGGGCTAGGGAGATGGCTCAAGAGTTAAAACTCTGTCTCACAAGCAAGCAGAAGGTCCTGAGTTTGGATCCCAGCCAGAAAAGGCAATGGCTTGCATTTCCCACCCTGGTGGGCAGGAGCCTGGGAAAAACCAGACCAAAGCAAGAAGGAGATGAAGCAATCCAGGTTGATTCCCAAAGTCACCCTTGGTCCAACACAGGGACACACAGTACCCTCTGATACACACACACATAAAGTAAATAAATAAAATATATTTAAAAAATGAAAAATTCTCTAGTTTAGCTTATTAAACCAAAATTGAAATACAAAGAATACAGATCAGTAAAAATCAAAATTTTAGGTAAAATCAACCAGGACTGATAGATTCCACTGAAGAGAGGGAGACAAATATACTGAACAAATTAACCAGATTAAATGAATGTTGGACTCATGATGGTTCATTGGACCTCAGTCCCAATTTTGTAAACCTGTGGATTCATTTCCTATCTTCAAACGACATTTAACTTGCCAAGAAGAAGCCAGAGCAAAATAAAACACGAAACTTAAAATAAAACCTTTATAGATCTGCTTCCAAAACTTTACTAGGAATGAATTGTATTTAAAAAGAAAATATTATTTGCCGTGGTAGAAAATAATCTTAGCATAACTCTGCTTCAAAAATAATAACAAAAGCAACAACTTTATAGTGACCATCGAGCCATAAAATTCATAATCAACTTTTAATAGAAACACATGCAGATGTATGCACTATAATATAAAACATACACGAATTGGAACTCCAAAGAAGTCAGTGCCACCAAATAGTAAGAGGACTTCAGGGTACTAAACTGCTGTTACTCAAAATGAAGACATAGGGCTGGGGAGAAGGATCAGTGGTTAAAGCACTTGATATGTAAATGTGAAGACCTGAGTTTGGGTTTCTAGAACCTATATAAAGTGGGACATGATAGCACATCTATAATCCCAGAGAGATGGGGAACAGAGACAGCAGTAAGTCAGGAAGCTCAGGGGTATATGCAAGTGTGACCAAGAGACCCTGTCTCAAAAGAAGAAGACAAGGACCAACAGCAAAAGTTGTCCTATAACTTTCACTCATGCACTGTGGCACAAGCATACCACACAAGCATACCATAGTGACACACATGCATACAGAGACACAGACAGAGAGATTTAAAAATTGAAGGCTCCTTTCCTGCAGGTGCCAGATAAGGCTGGATGAGTCAGAATCACTCACCTGTGCATAGGTACATACTTGAAAAGGTCATTTTCATCAGAACACAAGTATGATATAATATTGTGCATTTAGACCAACCAGATAAAAGCAAATGAAAATCACAGATGAGAAGTAACTTCTGCAATTTGCTGCAAAAAAAAGAAAAGTAACTTCTGTTTGCCACATGAGCTCCTTCCTATCACCACCCATTATTCTAAGATAGACTGTTCTATCTCTATTTCTCCACCTTGTTCTCAAATGAACATCTAGTCAAGCTTTTGTGTCCAACACACTATTCCAACTGTCCCCAAAAGGTTCCCAATGCCCTCCCCCCGTGGTGATGACAAGAGATAACTTTTAGTCTTGAGCATACTGAATTCTCAAAAAATGTTTGGCAGAGTTACTTTGCTTCCTCCTCTTGAAACACTTGGTTTTGTAGGTTTGTTCTACTCATTGGGTAGCAGATTTTTCTCTTTTGCTGGCTCTTCTTTCTCAGGCTTCTTTGCTGAATCCTCTCCCATTTTATTCTTAAACTGCTGGAATTCCCAGGAGTTCAGCCTCAACAAGCACTTCTCCTCTTTTGTACATGTAACCAAGGTATGATCAATCAATTTCAGAATTAAATATCATCTGTCCCATTATAATGAATCCCAATCCCAACGTCTCTTCTTATTCCACCTGCTGGCTTATAAGTAGCCACACTGAAATATATATAGTAGTATATATAGTAGTGCTTTCAAAAGTAACATGACCAAGAGAGAATGCCTATTCTCATTCACTTACACATTCTGCCTTGTACCCTCTTCCATCTGATTCTCTTTGGTTTCTCACAACTCAGTCACACTGACCAAATCAGAGCCTAGAAATCACCAAACATGTATTCCATAATGTGTTTACTCATCTTTAAAAATATTAAAAACACTCACCATTTGTCACCATCCCTGCCTCAAACTACATGCCTATCATCCTCGATCAAACTTTCATCTCTTATGGAGTCTAACCAGAACCAATAGCCTCTTTCCTGATAGCTACTGCTTCCTATGGCCAGCTTCGCCTTTGCTTTACTTTCTACTTGCTCCTCACTTGAAACTAGAGCAGTCAATCATTTTCAAAAAGATCATGACATCCCTGGCCAAATGCTTCTCGCTCTCACTAACTCCAAGGTTTTGGTACTTCTATTCTGTTCTCATTTGATCTATTTCTACATGGCTTGCTTACTTTGTAGTACTCTCTCATCATGTGAATTTTCATAACATTGGTGTCTGACTAATCCATATTTGGCATATGGTGAGATCCCAGCTCTCTCAGAACAATAGCATCCGTTCCATGATGACCTGAAGACTATGCCTCTACTACCTTTTCTGATCTCATCTCCACCACTCTCCCTGCACTCTGTGTTGTCCCTAGCCACACCTATCTTCTTGCTGTTGCTCAGGAATCCTCATTGATGCCATCCTCCTACTTAGAGCAGGCTTCTTCCTGGGGCCTTCTCTACATCATTCACAGAATGACATACGGACCTGCCTCCTGAACATACGATGTCTGTTAGGTTATATCGTCCAGTACTTCAGTGGCTACCCCTGAGATGTGACAGGAAGGTCAGAGAAGTCAGAAGTGGGTCGTCAATTTGCCTTTGATAAGAGGACAGAGACGGGCATGAAGTGCACCACTTCCATCCAGAAGACTTAAAAGCCAGTCTGACTTTCTCTCTTCTTTGCTGCCAGAGCCATTAGAAGTACCCAGCCAGGTTCCTTTGCCAGTCTATCTTGAAGTAAACATGAAAAGTGGGGGTGTACGTTCCTCTCTGGTAGACACGAAGCAGAAGCAGAAGAAGCCATAGGGGAGTGGGGTATGTTTGTTACTGCAGCATAATTTAGCCTTTTAAATGATCACATAGCATTTATCATCCCCTAAAAGCATTACAGGTTTCTGTTTGCTTACTTGTTTACCTTCTCCCACTGGAATGCCAACTCATGTGGATAAGGACATATCTGTCACATTCTCTATATTGCTATCATTGAGAATAGCACCTGGAGGTACATGATAAATATTTATAGAATTTAGTAATGAAACTGTGCTTTTGGACAGCTAGTGCTGACTACTCCAACCAATGCCTGTAGGTGCTCTGAAGCCCGCTGTAGCTCTCTCATGGGAAAATGTACAAAGGGAATGCTAACCCAGTGACAGCTTCCCTCTCGAAATGTGTTAAAGAAGTGGCTCGTTGCATAAATTCATCCCTGATGAGAAGTGGCCGAGACTGTCTCATCCCATTCTGATCCACATGGACAGCAGATGTGATGGGGTAACAACTCCCTCCTCATCGAAACATTCTGTCCCAGCAGCAGGTTGGGAGGCTTACAAAGCTCAGGTAAATCATGAAATTTACAAGACTCCCTTTCCCCAAGTTTATAGAAACAATGGACAATTTGCTGGAGGCAAGGACCACTTTCAGTGAAGCAACTTGCAAATGGAGCAGGGAGCTGAAGGGATACAGCTTCGTGAGCCGTCGCCCATGCTGAGGGAGGCTTTTTGGTGATGACCCTTAGTTTAAATCATCCATCCTCCTATAGATAGCGCTCACTCGTGTTCCTCCTGTAAGTAACACTGATGAAGTCATTGTTTCACCGAGCTAGACTTGGTGGAATTATTTCTCTTGTGTGTCCTTGGTGCCCTATCTGGAGTGAATAGATATCTGTTTGCCAGGTTCAGTCTAAGCCTTCTTCCTACTTTAGGATCCTTCCTGTCATATCTTCTATTGCAGTGATGGAAGGGTAGCTTCACATGATATGATAAAGAGAAGGGGGAAAAAAGATGGACAGAGGAAGAGAAAGGGAAAGAGGAAGCAAGAAATAGAGGGAAAGTAGAAGGAAGAAGGTAGGGGAGGAAATGCAGGTAAGAGAAAAGGAAAGGAGAAGAGAGAAGAGGAGAGGGGAGGAGAGGGGAGGAGAGGGGAGGGGAGGGGAGGAGGGAAAGAAAAACTGTGTTTTTTAATGTCAAACATTATCTAAAGTTTATTTAATAAGCTTATTGACACAAAACTTTTAAAATGTCAAGAGAGATGGTGAAAAATCACCTAGTTTTCTTGTTTCCCTCTTTTCCTATACTGGTATCTAAAAAGATTTTCCACTGCACTCCCTGCCCAGATAGTGTCCAGTCTTGTTGCTCACTTTCCCGTGGGTGGGGCACTTGCACTGTCACTCAATTTGGGATAGTTGTGACTGACAGAAAAGGTTTCTTAAATCTCACTAGTATCTTGCTCTTCCTCTTCATATCTTACTTGAAACTATTATTCTAACTTCACAGAAGGCTAATCCATGCTTACAGCCCACTGTTTGAAGCAGACTCCATACACATGTAGAACTATCTTGACTATAATGTGGAGAAGGATTCGATGCAGGTAGGAGTTAAGTAACAATGAGGTGAGCGCTTTCAGGAGGATCTTGCAGTAATTGAAGTTGAGGCTGGCAATGGTCTCTACATAGAAAATAGCATTGAGACAGGAAGAGGTTGAGAGAATTAAGGGATACTCAGAAGCTAGAATTATCAGAACATGATGAATAACAACTTCCTAATTCTCTGTGAGACACTGGGTGTTGTATATATAAATTCTCAGACTTGGGTTTCATGTGCAAGATCCTGGGTTTCATCCCTAACAGTGGGAGAGGAAAGAGAAGGAAGTGAGATTGAGGGACAGACACAAGGACAGGGAGAGAGACTCGTTCTTCTGAGCCTTGAGGTATATTAGTTGAGCAAAAGCCCAGAGTCACCTTGCAAAACCAGTGAATCTGATCCATCTTCTCTTCCATCCTGCACGTCAGTTCCCCTATAATTTGCTCCATCTCTCTTTAACGGGTCAGACAAATTTTCCTTGATAGGGAAGAAAAAGCCTCAGGCAGGAAGCAAGAGCTCCGCCCACCCTGAGCTCTTAGGGTAGCATGTCCCCATCAGTGTATTCACATAACTGGCGAAGAGCCAAAATAAGACTCTATGTGGGAGGATGCAGTCTGTCAAGAAAGATAGAATGCAAAAGTATTTAATTTGTTTTCTTTTATATCTTCAAACAATGCCTTAGCATACAGATAAAAGATTACCAGATGTTATGTAAATTTAACAGTATTTATACTCCCTTCATCCCTGTTTTAGGAGGCAGAAGAGTGACATGGTTAAGAAAGACCTGAATTTGAATCCCAACTATACTTTCTAAAAATGTGGTGTTGGACAAGTTAGTATTACTTCCCTGGGCATCAGTTTTCTCAAGTGCAAATGAAGGTAAAATCGGCTCACTTGTAATTGAAAGAGGGAAGCCAAGGATGCAGCTTAATTGGTAGCGTGTTTGATTAGCAGGCTTAAAACCTTGGGTTTGATCCCCAATGTCACACAAGCCTGGCATGGTAGTGAACGAATGTATGCACTTAAGAAACAGAGACAAGAATGCTGGAAGGTCAAGGTCATCCTTAACTACATGAAATTCTGTTTCACAAAAAAATAATACTAGCAATAATTGAGAGAGAGAGAAATGAGCATCAACTGTTAGTGTATTATCTAACATGGTATAGTCTTCAGTAAACAGTGGGAAGAGTGGATGTGCATTTAAACATGTATCCCATAGTATACACTAACTAAAGAAAACACCTGCTGTTGTTCTTATGACTTGAATTATGTTTATTATTCCTTGAGTCTAGTCCTCACTGTGGCCAATAACTGGCAAGTGTTATTTTTCTGCCCATAACCTAAACATTGCCTAATGACTCTATAGGAATGTCAGCTCACTTTTTTCTCTAAAATCCAAAAGTAAGAACGTCATTGCATTTGACCCAGAATCATAGCAACTTGATTATAACTTTACACAGATTACGGTTGATAAGATACTCAACCTTATCAGAATCTCGTCATCTCTGAGTAACGAACAGATGAAGAATCATCATCTCTGCTTACAAAGTGGGTCAAAGGAGGTTAGATGACATGTCCATGGTAACATATCCATTGAAAAGTAGAGCAGGTCATACCTCTTAACTGCTAGTTAACTGTATTCAGTAGACAGCTATGTGACCTAGAAGTTCTGGGTCTGATGGTCGCATAGAGAGTGTGTAGGCTGAACGCCGAGTGCCGACAGTGCTTGGTCTAGTGGTCTTAAAAAGATAGAGTGAAGAGAGGAAAAAGATGGAGGAGGGTTGGAGAGATGGTTCAGGGGTTAAGACTCTGCATGCAAAAAAAGAACAGAGTTCTGATCTCAGAGCCCACACAAAAACTCCAGGGATCAATGGGGACAGCCTGCACCTTCAGGTTCAGGAAGGTAGAGACTGGGAAATCCCAGAGCCAAGCAAAAACATGAGGTAAAAGCAATCCATGATGATTCCCAAAATCACAATTGGGTCTTCACAGGCATACACAGTTCTCTCTCTCTCTCTCTCTCTCTCTCTCTCTCTCTCTCTCTCTCCTCTCATACACACACACACACACACACACACACACACACACACACACACACACACACACATGAGATCCAGAGCTCTAAAGCCATTGCATACGAGCCTTTTATTTCCTGGGCAAGAAAATGGTTCTTCTCCCAAAGTCGTACTGAATGCAAAGGAGAGCCAAGGCAAAAAGTGCAATGCTAGGAGCTGACTTGTGCAAATCCATGGAATCATCATTCCCAAGTCTTATTGTTGTCATTAATTGAATTAATATTTAGTAATCAACTACTCTGTGATGGACCCTGCATTAAATTCTGAGATCCAGAGAAGGAATAAAATATAATCATTCTGAAGACAAATCACATGATAATCATATATTAATTTTTCTAAGAAATATTGGGTAACCAATACAAAGCACTACACATTACCAACAAGCACTTTACAGCTGGGTTAACCCTAGAAGGGAGCACACTATTATTTTCCTGTTCACAGATGTAAAAAGATGCAGTTTAGAGGTCTCAAGGAATTTTCACATGGTCTGATACTCATGTGCTAGCCTGCTCTAGTGGAGGGAATGGTTGGAATTACTCTTCTGTGGCTGTGATAAAATATTCTGGCCCAAGAAACTAAAGGGAGAAAGGGTTTATTATAAAAATTTACAGTTCTATCGTGGCAGGGAACACACGGTATCAGGCAAAGGTATGCCGATAGGAGGCTGGCTATTCTCTTGCAGCCACACTCAAGTAGCAGAGAACAAGAATCAAATAGAGCCAGGTCATAAACCTCAAGTATCATTCTTAGTGACCACTTCCTCCAACAAGACTCCACCTTTTACAGGTTCCACAACCTTACCAGACTTCACCAACATCTGGAGACTAAGTATTCGAAAACATGAGCCATGGGGTATCATGTACATTTAAACCATGACAGGTATACATCCAGAAAGCCAGTGCCCCTCAAACATTACTATGATTGGTCAGTTCTGCCCGAGCAGTGAGCAATCCAAGAGCCGAGAATGGAGCCCTCAGCCCCTGAGGAATGGAGTTCTCCTCCCTCAGTTGCAGGTGTGCATTTGGAGGTTATGTCAGAAATACCCAAATGAGACCCTAGAACTTGGTGTCTGCTGCCCAGGCAGTATCATACTGTTTTGAATATTTCAAAGCAACACTTCCTGAAACTCTTCAGCAGTTCCAGCTGGGGTGATTACTGACAGGGAACTAAAAACAGAAAACCAGGAGTGGGAGTTAGTGAAGGGACAGAGAGTGAAGGCAGCACAGAGAGACACTTCAGTTGTGATGCCTTTGCATTTGTCGCCTTTCAGAGTGGGAGCAAGTGATCCAACCCATGTAGTCTTTTCCCCCCTTCAATGAATTGAATTTTTTAAAAGAAATCAAATGATATGGAGTTTATTGATCTACACTGACAGTGAACTTCAAAAATTCATACTAAAGAGCTTTCTCATTATAGAGGTGTTTAAAGGGCCTGTTCTCTCAGAGCATTATCATGAAGTTCACCCATGGTATTAAAAACAAAGGCAGAAGATGTGCAAAATCCAGTTCAGGCCTTACTTTTTGTTCTGTTTATTGAATTCTGCAGCATATCTTTCAGCCATGCTCCCTTCTATTTGGTAGACAGAACTAGAGAGTAACCTTTCTATTTTAACTCCATGAGAGAGCAAAGAAAATTTCTACAGGAGTTTTCGCTGGTTAAAAAACTTGAATACAGTATTCTTTGTTACTGTGTAAGCTGTCTAGCAAGGAGGAATTTCTCAGATCAGTTCCATTTAAGGTATTTTGCTCATGCTCTGTGATCCACTTGAGTTGTAAGCACTCCTATCCTAAGGGTTAGGGAATGTCTGAAATACCAATATGCCTCCGTAGGCTATGAGGAATGGAAGAGAGATAAGTTGACACAGGGTTAACCTTAGGGACTAGAGCTGGATGAGACTGAAGGGAAATGTCCCTATCAGTGGGGTGTCCCAAGGAGGGACAACTTGGTATGCCACAGAAGCCTGAACCCCCACAAGCCAGAGGGAATCCTGGGGTCCATAGAAGTGGCCAGGTAGGAGGGTGAGAGGGAGTGGGATGGATTGATGAGGGAAATGGGAGGGGAATGGCAGGGAGAGGGAGATGGAGGGAAATAGTGATTATTATTCAATAAGCTTGTAAAACTAAAATAAATAAATAAATAAATAAATAAATAAATAAATAAATAAATAAGAATTGAAAAAAAAATTGAATCCAGGGCTTGAGCTGACTAATAGGTGAATCCAGGAGAAACCATGGCTATACCTGCAAGAGGAGGTCACCCTCAAGGGAGGAACACTCACTGAGCTTTCTCAGCCTTTATATGCAATGTCACCTCCATCAACTTCTCTGGCTTGCAGAATATAAAAGCCCCTTCTCAGTGAACAATCTGAACCTCGTCAACTACAGTCTGGCCTCTTCCAGAGCCCCTCAGCGTTTGTGGAAGACGTCCAAAATCCTCTTGAGTATTTCACCACAGGACAGTGGGACCACCTGCAGAGTCATAGGTCAGTCACAAAACTGTCCTGAGTTGACATTTAATGATATGACCCCCAGCAGGTTATACAGCGGTACGTCAGGAGGAGCATCCTTTCTGCCTTCTGCTGCATTTATCAAGGGGTTTCCTCACTGCGGCCCCGCCATTCACTGGTGGTTGGTTCTTGACATGCAATTAGGCCTGACTCCTCTGCTGGTGAGGTAGGGTAATAAAAGCACTCAGCTCACCAGTTTAGGAATTCAGTGACATGGATATTTACAGCATCTCCTGGCTGAACACATGGAAGTTCTTACATTTTGTTGTGACTACGAAAACTATGGTGTAGCATGTGTCTAGAACTGTCATCATACAACCCATTACTTCAGATGCTAACCTCAAACGTTAGCTTCAAAAACTCTCGGGTAAGACATCATGACATAACTCTGATAGTGGATCTTCTGCTTAAGATGTAAGTCTAAAGAAAGTGATCTCCACTGAGAATCGCTGCTTTCTTGCATTAAAAACTTCTGCAATCTAACCCAGTTCCCAGTTTGTTGGGACCGAAGGGACTTTTCCATCCAAACAGAATACCAGTTTGCATGTGATGGCTGACAGCTAGTATGTTTGATTCACTTCCTTTCTACCAGAATCTTGATATTTCCACTGCAGAGTACGCTGAACTCATTTTAGGAAGCCTCTGATGACCTTTCAGCCTCTCACTATCATGGTGCCGGTCATTCCCATTTGATTTACCATACCTGAGCTTTGGGCACAAAGTAGCTGTCCCTAAGTATTCACTGATATTTTATTTGGAATCAACTTAAGAAAACAGAGATGGAGCCTAGATTGTGACTGGCATTAATTGAGTTTGAAGCACAGCAATGGATTTTTGGGCCATCCCTTAAACAACCTACCTTTAGTTTGTTTACAACAATTAAAAGCACTTCTCTTGAGCTGGTGAGATAACTCAGTGTGTAAAAACTACCAGTTCACAAATCTAGGACCTGATTTCAATACCCAGAAGCCCATATAGTGAAAGGAAGAGAACTGACTTATGAAAGGTGTCATTTGACCATGCACCATGTTATGCATGTGTTTCTCTGTGTCTGTCTTTCTCTGTCAAAAACATAATTAAAATATTTTTGATAAAAGCACTTAATATACAGCATCTACATAGTCTAAGTATTTATTTGAGAGACTTCATCTTGCTGTCTTTCTTTGCATATATCTACCCTGATATAGCACTTTTGAGGCACAGGGAGTCACATATAAATAGATGATCGGAATGAAAGAAACCTTACACTTCACATCACACATGTCACTGTTACCACAGCTTAATGGCTGCAGCTAAAATGAGTTGAGGTCATCCTTGGTGAACCTAAGAAAAAGATCAAGGAAGATGGCTAGAAAGTCAGATGGAGAAAGTCTTCTCCAACCATATCTAGTGTGTCGACAAATATTTCTTAACTACCACTGTACAAAAACAAATGGAAGAATCACTTATAAAACTTGCATTTCAGCAGTAGAGACAAAATAAATAAGGAAACCTCACCACGAATACGATAAGTTGAGATAAATGTTATGAAAAGCATGAAACTGGGTAGCCTGATAAAGCATGGCTAGGTGAGCAAAGGTGGAAAACATGAGATAGGGTGTCTTGAAAGATCTCCTTTGGGTCTTTATTTAAGCATTTCTTTATATAATCTTCATTATCTCTGTGAGTTATGAGGACCTGTTCATCTATCTGTCTTCCAGAGCTCCCCAACTAGATTGTGATATATCTTAATCTCCAATATAAAACATAATGTCTGGTGCATATTAGGCCCTTAATCATTTTTCCCAATTAACTTTTTAAAGGAATTACTTTCTCAGACTTCAAGAGCACACACACACACATGTATGGCTGAAATCAGAAAGCAAGAAAAAGATTCAATAGCATAGATGAGGAGAGACCCAGAAACAATAATCACATGCCAGGTTTGGGAACCGTTGATTGGGGGCTGCAAGTTGGGATGTAATTGGAAAGGTAACTGTTGGAGTTAGGTAACTGTTAGGGTTGCTGATAAAAATCAACATCAAATGGCTTAAGGGAACAAGGGGTTTATTCTCTTATGATAATCCGGTTACAGTTCATAGTCCAGTTTGACGGGAAAGCACACACCAACACCAGGGCCGAGGGAACTGGCCACACAACAGCTGAAAGAGGGACGATCCTTACTTGCCAGACCAGGATGTCCAGCCAGGTGTACACAAGGATGCCAATTTCTTCAACCTGTTCTCTGCATTTTATTCACCTGTACAGGGCCTAGTCCCACCCACCATGGGCTGGGCCTTCCCCATCAGCTAGACAATCTCCTGCAGGTTTGCTCTGGGCTTAACTCAATTACTAATTCTCCACAAATGTGCCAAGAGCTCAAACCCTCAACCATCAAGTTGACACCTGTGCCTAACTATGACAGTAACTGTCAAAGGCTGGTTGAGATGAGGTCAAGAGCCACCAATGTCATACCAGGAGGCTTGGACTTTCTTCCTAAGTGGAGCTCTAAAATGCAAAAGCCCATGTACAGGCTAGTGTGGGTACAGGCTCAGTGGGCCAAACACTTGTACAAGCATGAGGACCTGAATTCCTTTTCTTCGCTTGTCTAATAATAGTCTCATTTATTCTTGGGAAATCTCACACATGTACTCAGTGCATTTATATTATATTCACCTCCTCTCCTCCCCTTAGATGTTCCCCCAACATGTACCCCCTCCTACCATGTCCTCCTTTTGAAAAACTGAACTATAACATAAAGTCATAGGTGAGCAATAAGAGAAAATACATTTAGTTGTAGGTAGCTGTTACGGCTGAGCCTCTAGCTCTGCATGCTTAAGAACCCATGATGAAATAAAACTGTAAAATGTCAGCTTTCTCAGTCTCATGGAAGACCATCCACGTTGTGAGTGCTTGGAACCCTGCCCATAGGAAGCCAGAAGACCTGAATTCTCATCCCCAGAATCTACATAAAGCTAAGCATGGTAGCATGCATCTGTAATCCTAGTATTCCTATCACAAGATACAAGGCAGGCATCAGAGAATATCTGGATGCTCCTGGGTCAGCTGCCCTGACAATACACAGCAGAAAACTACTCAAGATCTTGTCACAAACAAGATGGAAGATGAAGACTAAATATCTGCTGATTTTATGTGTGTACCATGGCATGCACATACCTGCAGTTACTGACACACACACACACACAGAGACACATCATACACACCAATGCATATATATATACATCATGCACACACACATATACACACACACACACACAAGATTTTAAAAGTATAAACTAGCCACACATTAAGGCATGAAAGGCAGAGGGGGTATCAAGAAAGGGAATCCAACCAGAAGAAGCTACATTGGTTTGGTTGAGAACAGAGGTTCAATTGGATTATGGTAAAGACATGAAGTAGATTGAAAAACAGAATCGATAGGATCTAGGGAGCAATTGCCTTAGGACCCACTGCCCTGAGCCCAGAGGGGACTGGGAAGGATGGCTCTGTCGATGCCAGATGAGAGACCCTCACATCCCATGGCTTAGCCTCAGGAGAGATTGGGATGCTTTGAACTAACAGCTGTCTTGTGCAGGAAGCAATTCTCTTAACCTACACGAGAGTCTGAACCCAGAAGTATTCAAAATCCTTTTGGGGTCAGTAGTGGGCACATACACACTTTGTCTCCAGGTTGGCCAATTGAAATGAAGTTTTTCTATCTAGATTGCCAGCCGTTGAACAGAGCAAGCTAACCCACCTTGTCACAAGGTGAGTTTTTGTCTGCACAGCAGTGGCTTGCAACTGAGTATTTTGCATAAAAATTCATGAGGTGCAGTATCCATTGCAGGTATGTTATAAAGTAGTAAAAGAGGGAAGAGAGAGGGAGGAAGAGAAAAGTTCAGCCCGACACTCAGATAGGGTTCATTTTGAGTGATGATTGCCAGCCATCCTTGGAAATTACAGATGCTACTTGGTTCACTATTATTTTGCAGCATCTCCAGTAATCTTCCGTGATCATTTATAACAGCATGCCTGATGACTTTCAAAACGTAACGGGAAAGGGTACTTCTGTGAAGCATGTCTACTCAAAGGAAAAAATCAATCTTAGCTGCTGAGGGAGTGAACTTTGTACCACCACGATTAGACAGTTAGAGATTTCAACATACAAAAATAGGAATGGCAGGGGTCCAGTCTCCTAACTGTATACGTGTGTATAATGTGTGCTCCAATTGCGTGTATGATTTCATCCAAAGCAAACACAACATGTGTCAAGAATGTAAATTGGCACACTCTAATAGAAATCATCACGAACTCCATCATAACTACTAATGTTTACAGAATGCCTTTACAGTGTGTTGAGAAATTGTCACACACCTGAGCTGCTAATCATCAAAATTACCTCACGCTTTCCGACCTTCTTCTCTTCTCTGACAATTGTTTCTACTACCTGAAATGTTCATTCAACATCTGTGCTCCTGCCCTTCAAGGGCAAACTCAAAACCTCTGTCTGCATAAAAGATTCTGGTTACCTTAACTCTTACACATAAGTAATGTTTTGTCATATCTAAAGGCCTCTGAAAGGCAGTGCACTATGCAAGGAATAGCAAGAGTTACAACTCTTGCATTCAAGAACTCGTTTCAGAGCTTGTTACCTATGTGACTGAGGCCCATCAAAAAGAAAGGGAAATCTTAGCTACTTTATACATTTATTTCCCTCAAAAGAGATGTCCTATGTAAACCTGCTGTATAAGCCTAATAGATTATGTAAAGTTCATATGCTGGTCTTACTGTATTTACCTAAGAAGATTGTTCTGCAAACCAAAATAATTCATATAAGGTGCTTAGCTCAGTAGCTGGTATGTAAATATTCAATTAATGGGAAGTATGATGATTATTTACTTGCTTTATTTTTATTTTCAACTTATGTATTTTCCTCGGATGCTCGTGTGGATGTGAATATAGCACACCCAGGCCACGGTGTCCATTTGATTATCAGAACATAATTTGTGACATTCAGTTCTTTCCATTTGAACTCTGGAAGCCGAATTAGGTCAACAGGGTCAACAACAAACACCTTTAACCACTGAGCCATCTTGCTATTCCAGAATTATTACACCTCTTTAGATCATTGATTCAATGGATATGAATTAGTCATATACGGGTATCTGATAGTTTTACAGACATAGTGCCTCATTCATTTTCTAAATACTTTATATTCAATTATAAAATGTTGTCATCCTAACACACTGATGAGAAGTACTGGGGTTGTGACCAGGTCACCTAAGATCTAATCCATTGTGGCTGCGTGCCTCTGAACATGTTTAAAACCCAGTTGTTTTTTTTTTTAAACCATAAGAAAAATAAATCCTTAAATACAGAGCTACCATGAAACATGAGTAAATTAACCTATGGAAAGTACACAAATCAGTGCTTGGCATATAGAAATAGCCCAGTATATTATGTTATTCCAATCTTCATATTTTGTTGCAAACCAAGAAGCGAATGTGGTGAAGAATGAACTTAGTGTTTCATTCTCTGACTCCACCCACTGCTCTTCCTTCACCTCCTTGCCTTCGGTCTTGACATCTCCCAATACGCACTTCACACTGCAGTTGGGGTCCTCTTCTCAAGCAGCAGAATGATTGAATTCGAAATTGCAGAGGATCCTTAGCCTGCTTCATAAGCCTTTCTATTGCCTGTCTTCAGCTGCCTTTGCTCTGACTCTTCTACAATTCATCTCCGTCCATCTTGGTGGCGTTGCCATGGAGATGACTTGGGAAAGATGAACACACCTTCTTCAGTTACATCCAGGAGCTATGCTGTCCCATCTTTAAAAGGAACAATGGATAATTTTTCAGCTGCTGTGTGAATCCAACTTCAATGCAGATCCTCTAGTTCCTTCTTTCCAACAAGAATGCTGCCCCCAGACCTCTAAGTAGAAACTCTGAAATCATCATGATTCCAGTTAAAACGATCTTGAGACCTCCCTATCATTTGTCCAAGAGATTTCCTTTCCATTAAATTCCATCCCTCCCTCATCCTACTGTCAAAGTCCATTTACCATTTGTGTACTCGACATCAAATCCAAGAAGGCTCCCAAGACTCTCCAGAATTCATTCATAATGCTTCATCACTGTGGCTTTCCTACAATATGTGCTTCCCAAAGCAATACTCTTGGTCACTTGGTACTGATCTGCCACCTAGTACACATTTAATAGCATAGTCCCAATAGATCAATAGAATCATGACAATCAAAAGTCATCTATGATGTCAGTAATCATGGCTTATTCACTGATGCTAATTCTTTGGGCTCAGATTCTTTATGATTGTGAAACTTTCACAAAAACAAGATAATCAAGTAAATATTAGTAATGTTGGCATGTATGTATATACAGTTTTTTCTGTAAAATTCTCATCTGTGGAGCCTGCATGATAACTAAGCAGGTTAAGATGCCCGTTTGCAAATCTGGCAAACTGTCTGATCCTTGGAAGCTCCACAGTGGAAGGAGAGAAACAACTTCTGAAAGTTGTCCTTTGACTTCCACATGTGCGATAACAGGCACACCTTCTCCCTTTCTCTTTCTCCTTCCATCTCCCTCTTTCTTCCCTGTCTCTCGAGTAGTAAATAATTTTTTAAGTACTTATTTGCATGTTGGGTACTAGAGATAGGAAAATTTTAAGTTAATAGCCTGATTTTCTGAGCAACAACAAAGTCTTCCATGTCTGAAAGAAAGAAGAAGAAAGTATCTCATTGACTGCTCTCAGTAATAAATATCATTAGTGTGTAAGTTATCTCATTTTACTCTTAAAATACTTCTAAATGCTAAATATTTCCACTTTCATTTTATAAAGGAAGAAACCAAGCCTAGAAGTTAAATAATTTTTTTCAAAGTCATTACTCGGAAAATGTAGAATTTGAACCTATATATGATAGTTTTAATGTATATTATGCTGTTGATTTCAGAAAAAACTTCTGCCACGTTGAAGTGATGTTTACAGTACTAAGGATCTCTCAGTCAAGGCACATATGATGAGCACCCCAAGGTATGAACATGAAACATGTGAGGTCTTCTGAGCTTCTCTCGGCCTCCAGTTCATTTCTTTTTGGAAACTATGGGTTTTGTTTCTAAGACTACTATCTCTGACAGTGGCACCAGATTCAAGTCATACATGTCTTCTCCCCACCGAGTCAGTTGAAAGAAGATATGGAGAGGACATTAGAAAGATCTAGATAATAGAAAAGAAAAACAAAAATAGGAAGTAAGGTTAACTCTAAACATGGGGTAAATGTTCCGGACTCCATAGTTTTTCCTGAGGTAGATGGGAAGATACCTCATTGGTATGTTTGTACATAGTAGAGTCATGTGAGAGGAAGGAGGAAGATCAAAGGGTAACAGTTGAGAGAAAAAATGTGGATATCTCTAGAAGATGGGTTTTAAGCCTGGATCTCTGAAGCATCACCATTCAAAAGATTTTAATCGTTAAATGTCCACTGAGCACCAGTTACACACCAGACATGTCTCGACATCCTTGAACTCTTCATTGAGCATAGCTCTGCTCCTAAAGCTCCCAGACACATAGAAAGTGCAGGAGCAGCCAAAGATGGCCACATTGACCCACGGTCTATGCTTCTTACCAAGAACTCAGAAAAATAAAACTATGCAAGCTCAAGGTGTAAAATGCCAAAAGACAAAATCATTGGAGACCATATTTGGAATAGGAGATCTGCAACCAAGAAGGCTGAAAGTCATTAAAAATAAAGCAGGCAGCTAACCTCTGAAACCTCTCTTAGATGAATGATTAGAGTGACAGCATGCACTGTTTTAGGGCTATTGGAATTATTTTCCAAACATGAAATAGGACATGAACCAGAAGAGAAAAAAGACAAAGGTTGAAGAAAACCAAGTTATGGCTTCTCTCAAGCAGCATATGAAGAAGAATGTGTATATTCTAACATGAATTTAATCCATATGTTCCGGATTCTTTCACATTCCTCAATATGTCGGCACATAAGAGCTCTTTGATGTCCAGAGATCTTTCCAAGTCTTTTTATGACACTTGTTAAGCCAGATCACTTCCAAATTGGAAATTGTGTTTTACCCAGAGTAAACAATCTCATACACCAGCAACCCAGAGCTCGGGTCAAAGGAAGAGAGGTACAACCCTGGGCAAACACGTAGAACATAAAAATGATTTCCTTCATCAACTTATGTGATCCACATGTGAACGTATAAGAGTCAGTGCAGCACAAAGCTGGTCTATAGAAAGCAAATGCCTGGTTTGCAAGTCCAGCTGCCACAGGTGGAGATAGGAGCAGGAAGAGAAAACATACTGGAAAAGGGAATCTGTGAATCAATCACAGAGTAACTGATTTTTAATAAATAAGAGAAAGAAGATTAGCTGACCCTCAGCCCAGAAATTGTTTCATTTTTGTAAAACAATAAAGCCTTCCTGTCACAGTACAAAAAAGAAGACATTTTGTTAAAAAAAAAAAGTGAGAATTCCTGAAAGAATATTCTGCTTATAGCATCTTCATGGATTTGTGTGGTGACAAGAAATCACTGGAAGAATGGAAATAGCAAGAAGAAATCTTTATAGCATGGATTGATCTTCAGCATGAGGATTAAAGGCAGAAAAATCAGTGTTAATCTGCCAGGCAGCTTCCATTTCTCCAATGCAACTGGAACAGACACAATTTGACGCAGAGGCACCGCTGGATCAGCTTCCCACAGCATGGGTGACGAGAGGTCTCGATGCTCCCTCCCCTACTTTGTATTCAGTTTTTTTGTTTCATTTCCTTTAACCAGGATTGTTTCGTGGCAGAAACGGTTGCTGTCCTTCATGATCCACCACCATGAATGGAGGGTGGGCTCTGATACATGGAAGGCCCATTGCTAACCAAAATAAATGCATAGATATTAAAGAGGCAGGACAGGCCCAAATTGCTTAGTGTTAGGAGATGAGAATTTGAGGATTGGAACAAGCTTGGAAAAAGGAAGGAGTGGGCAAGACTAGGGAAATAGTAGAATAGAAGGAACCTCTATAACATTGAAAGATGTGAGTGAATAGACTTATTTGGAGACGTCACATGAGTCATCCGTGATGCATAATCTGTTATGACCCCATGATTCTTAATGGGAAGGGAATGATCCAAGTCAGGCTGTGAAGATCCTATTGTCCGGGGCTATCTGGCTTGCACTTGCAAAGAATGACTTATGTCTTTGTACTACTTATTCTTGACCCAGCCTAGGACTCTGATAGATGGAAAGATTTAGGGGAATATTAAAAGTAGATATCATGACACCCAGGAAGTTGCCCTGGAATTCACATCAATGTCAAAATTGACATCTATGATCTGGTTCAGACTATTATCTGTAAAGGTTAGTGCCTCACACTGTTCCCAACACATCGTCATGACTCAGTGAGTTAAAAGAACAAATGAGTCACAAAAGTAGCCAGTCAGCTGCGAAGTGACACAGGGCAAAAAGCCTCTGGAGTAGGAGCTACAGATGTGGGCCTTGACGCATAGCTCAGTCATAAAGTACTTGCCTAGCATGCTCAAAGTCCTGGGTTTGATCCCCAGCACCGTAGAAAGATCTAAAGATACCACAGAACAAGATGGACATCTGGCATCTTGCTTCTGAAAGAGGACTTGATGACCAGCACTGGGCTCACCTGGATGCTTATCAGAAACACAGAACCTCTGGCTGCATGTCAGGTACCTTCATCTGGATTTCCACTTTAATGAGATTCCCCATTGATGGGCAGACATATTAAAAGCTCAGAGAGGGACCACCATCTTCCAATAACTCCAATAACCAAAATGACCTACACATAGGGAAAGAGGAGAGGAACCAGATATATGTTCTCTAGACCTTTCAAGAAACATGGAGCTGTTTCCTGAACAACTATATATATGTGCATCTATAAATAGGTGATATTATGGACATCAAGGGAATGGGTACTGTTCAAAAAGGAACGCCCCATCAATGCTACCATGGCAAAACTGAAAGCATCTACAGTGTTACGAAGCATGCCATTGGCAGTGTGGTAAAAAGACAAGATAAGAGCAAGATTTTTGCCAAAATAATTAATGTGTATATTGAACATATTAAGAATCCTAAGAGCCAAGACAGTTTCCTGAAACAGGTGAAGGAGAATGATCATGAAAAGAAGGAAAACAAAGAGAAAAGAACCTCGATTCAGCTGAAGTGCCAGACTGCTTTGCCCAGAGCAGCACACTTTGTGAGAACAAATGGAAAGAAGCCTGAGATGCTGGATCCCCTTCCCTATGAATTCATGGCTTCATAGATGCCAAAATTAACTAAATAAAAGAGCTAGACTGTAAAAATGTTTGTTTTCAAATTAAAGTGTGGTGTCTTTACCCAAAAAAAATTGAAGAAAAAAAAAAAAAAGCTCAAAGAAACACAAGCTAGACATCAACTAGGACAAACAAAACCAAATGACCAAGAAGCTCATCACCATCAGAGTGAAGCGGGCTGGCCATTACCCCTAGACCACCCTGTGGGGATGCCTCTGCATTCCTTATTATTGATCAGAAGGATTAATTCTACCTGTCATGGAAATTGTCCTTTGTCTTCATGAATTCTCATATTAAAAAAATTGAACACTGTCATAGTTTGGTTGAGATAGATGATTGAGGATAGACAGACAGATGGATAGATAGACATAGAGATAACACATGATATAGATATATGGGTATACATATGAATACATATATCATTTCCCATTCTGTTATATCAGCACATACTTCAGCACATTACATCAGCATATTGCACTGGAGAAATGGAAAGAACATATCTACCAAATAATTTGCATATGCTATGCTGTTTCAGCTGTGATAATAGAAACAATACAAAGAAAAACGAACAGGTAGCAGATGCACTCGCACAGTTCCCATAGTGTGGGCATTGAATATTCTTAAGAGTCCATGACACAGATTCTCTTCTTGTCATCATTTAATCTGTCATCATTGTGACAAGGTTATTTCTATGACCACATTACAGTTATAAATATATAAACAAACAGAGCAAATAAGTCATAAGCAATTTCTGATTTAAGATTCAGAACACCATGGCTACGGGATTGTTGTGCTTTGCACAAGCTAGACCTCATGGTAGTTGACAGACAGATTGTCCCAAATAGTGGATCTAGAGAGACTCTATTACTGATTTGGGGCAACAGCCTCAAATACTCTCAAATAAAACTTGTAACACAATGTAGTTTTCCCCTACATCAGTATGCAAGAGGATGGGAACAGAAAACACAATGAAATAATTTTTGTCTCAAAATAAAAGTATATACTCTTCCTGGGCGTGGGATGTGGTTTCCCATCACCACCACATAGACACATTCTCGCCCACTGACTCTGGGTACTTTTCATTCAACTTGGGTATCAGTTCTCTACTCTCCTTCCCTGGGCTACTTGCTCATTTTCCCTCTGACTGTGGCCATGTGAATGAACATTCTATGAAAGAATGTTCTTTTAGCTGCTTCTTTGTCCCAGGCTTTTTGCTTTGATCCTAGACATACAGAAGAGCAGGAGAATCTGCTGATGGAATCCAGAGGGGGCAGAGAAGGAAACTTCATGAGAGGTCACATCAGATGCAAGACATGAGTGGGTTCTGATTCGCATGCTGCATTCCTTCAATGCTCCGTGTCTTTATTTTCCTGTCTTTAAAGCAAAGTGTGCTTTACCTTAGCTGAAACCAGTGCGAGTGCATTAGAGACTGCTAAGTGCTAAACATGGACTTTTTAAACTAAATCTCAAAGCTTTATACCTCACATCACTTTCAAAAAGTCATTGACATCATAACAGAGAATCTGGAAGCTGGTTTTAAATCTCCTTGTATATTCATTAATTTCCACAAAAAGTTTTATTTCTAGGAAAGTCAGAAAAGATGAATGCATACTGCTTCTTTGAGGCTGCAGAACACCATTCTCAACCTACACTGGTTACCCGTGTCCCCTTGCTCTTCTCTGCTGTTTTACAAGTATTCTGGTCACACAGCATTAGAAGCTCTCCTACTTCAATATGATTTCATACTAAACTAGCCAACTGAATCTGGCAACAGCTCCATTTCCAAGTAATGGTTGCAACTCAAGGTACTGGGAGATAATACTTCAAATTATTATTTGTGGTGGGCAGGAGATCCAATGTAACCCATGGCAAAGATGGCTAGCAGTTATTCTAGAATAGAGCAACCACACTATTCTAAACGCTCTTGCATCCTCAGAAGCACATGGCCTCACACCAGTGATCATCTTCATGCTGCTTCTGGTCTGCACAGACCCAGTCATCAGTCTGAAGCCCAGTAATGGAAGGCAGGGAGATGCAAGAGGTAGGAAAAATTTAGGGCTGAGAGTCAGAAAAGCCTCATTTTGTTACATCCAACATCTTGTATGTATCTAACATCTGGGATTCACTTCCCTGATCCTTGATTTTCTCATTCTTTGAATATGGAAAATTAATTGTAGCACTCACATTCTTTGAGTCCTCTGCTTTTTGACATTGGATATTTTTGCCTAAGAATTTGTTTACAAGAGTCCACAGACTAGGGGTGACCTACAGGTACCAGAGAATTAATGTGTATCAGGGTATTTATTTCTACCAGAGTGCTGGGAACTGGTTTATAACATACCTCACCTCCCTCAGGATAACTCTGAAATATTTACTCCATATCAGGTCTCAGAGCTGTCCAATAGAGTTAATCCTGAGTTGCCCAAGGGTTCACTTTCTTGACCATATATATGCCTTTAATGCTCTGCTTCTCTATCCTGTTCACCACTTGTCATAGTTAGGCACAGGTGTCAACTTGATGGTTGAGGGTTTGAGCTCTGGGCACATTTGTAGAGAATTGGTGGTTGAATTAAGCTGAGATTGTCTAGCTAATGGGGAAGGCTCAGCCCATAGTGGGTGACACTAAGCCCTGAACAGATGAATAAAATACTGAGAGTCAGTTGAGGAAGTTGGCATCCTTCTGTACACTTGGCAAGACATGCTGATCTGGTAAGTAAGGATGGTCCCTCTCTCAGCCATTACATGGAGATGGTGTGGCCAGTTCCCTCAACCCTGGTGTTGGTGCATGCTCTCCTGTCGAGCTTGACTGAGAATTGTAACAGACTATCAGTAAGAAAACAAACCCCTTGTCCCCTTAAGCCATTTGTTGGTTACTTATCAGCAACTATGCAGGCAAACTGCAACTCCACTCTTCTATACCGTCACCTGGATATTCCATACTGTCATCTCCCAAAGATATTTTGTAACATTTGAATCTTCTCAGAGGCTCCCTCTAGGAGAAACAATTTAGGACAACGGAATACACCTTGTGGAATTATTCTGATGATTAAAAAACAATATAGGCTAGGAACATGATATGTAGCAGACACCCAATAGTTTTCATTAAAATTTTTTAAAAAATGCTTCTCTTTAAACAGGATTATAATACTTGTGAAGCACAGTGATACAAAAGTGGTCTACTACTAGAAATATAAGCTTCTTAGTTCATATAATAGGTACTCAAACCCTATTGGATGAGAATTAAATTGAACTTTTCTTTCCCCCCAAAGGGTAAGAAAAGGAAATAAAGGGAAGGAGTTGACAAGTGAAAGGAAAAGGGAAAAGAGGATAAGAGATAAGTATAAGAGAAGTGAACAGAACAGTTTTTTTTTCTCTTTTCCCTTATTCAAATTCTGACTCCATCACTGCCTAACAGTGCCACTAAAGCCATTAAAATACTCTTACTTTTCTCAAGGAACTCAATGTCCAGCAGCAGTGGCACATTGAGCAAGTTTCTAAAGTTAATACTAGCTACATCCAAGACTGTAAGTGGTAGGTCCATGAATTCTCAAGACAGCCACACATTCCCATGCCTTAATTTCTTCACCTAACTCATTCAAAGTCACACATGTATTAGAGATGGAGCCAGCAGTTGAACCGGGCAGCTAGAGTCTACAGATTGAACCGCTCCAAGTATACTGCTTCCCTCTCACAAAACATATTTAATCACCCAGCTGGGACCTGCATTTAAATCATTCAAACATGAAATTTTTAAGGAATAAGATGCCTTTGCATTGAAGTTAATGTACTTTCTGAGGTTTCTATAGCAACAAAAATCTAAAATCACTTCTGGTGGTATTACTTACAAAAGAAGAGAGACGTTCCTGCTGACCCTTTATCAAAGAATTTGTTTCATCAGGACAGGCCTAACCACATGGAAGGAACTGTGCTATGGATTCTGGAAGACGTAGACCGCTCCACTCAACTGTGGGAGGTCTACATTGATACAATCAGCAACACTTCTGAATGCTTATTATATGCTGGACCAAAGCCATTAAAATACTCTTACTTTTCTCAAGGAACTCAATGTCCAGCAGCAGTGACACATATTACAAAAAATGTGACTAGTGATGAACAAGAGTCTAACATACAATATAGTCAGAGCAAAGGAGGATGGAAACAATGCGCTTGGAGCATCAAAGGAAATTTCTTAGAGAGGTAACAGCCAAGTAGGTATTCTCCAAAGGGAGGCAAGCCTGTCACGAACAAGCACCATGTTGTTTTTTTCCTCCTTCCCTATCTTACACTCTGCAATTTCTCAGTGTAGTCTCCTGATATTTGCTCTTGCATAAACTTTCTACTCTTTTAGGAGTCTGCTCTCAGGGAAACCTAAACTAGGACACTCATAGGTGGATCATTCAGTTCCTGGGGGAGACTAATTCATTCTTAAGTTGGTGAAGTCCTTCAGGGTTTTCTAATACAAGTGTACCTGCCCTTCAAGATCCATGGGGACGTTACCAGTAGAGTGCATAATGAAAAGTTATCTAGTCATTTCCAGTCCTCTTCTTTCCTTCGTCTGTGGCCCAAGTTTGATTGAGCTCATAGTGACCAAGTAGAAGCACTTTTGAAAGCAAACTTCCAAAGTGTGGCTCTTGTGTTTTCTGCATCCCTCTTAAGAACCAGCAGGGGTGATGACTCTACCTTCACAGACTAAGTCTCACGGCACTATGATCCCTCTAATGCTATCCCAGGCTGTGAGGAGAGACAGTCAGAAATTCGTCATCTACTATTCGTAAAACATGGCTCACAACCCTGCATTGCCATTATTGTAGAACTCTATTGCAGTTACTCTTTGTCATGGTTTGAAAAGTGAATTGTCTTCTGCCCCCACCCCCCCCCACACACACCCAGGTTCATGTGTTTGAATCTTTAGTTGTTTGAGAAAGTCATGGCACCTTCAGGAGGTGGAGTTTTGCTGGAGGAAGGCAGTCACAGGGGATGGGCCTTGAAGTTAGTTGGCTTTGCACTGCCTGAGAGAGTGAGTCTGCTCTTGATCTTGCAGCAGAAGCTTTCAACCCCCATGGTGTCTGCAGTGACCTAGGCTGCCTCCGACTTCTGTCAGCCAGCCATGCCTTTTCCACCATGAAAGATTGTATTTCCCCTCTGGATCTGTCAGCTGAATAAATCTTCCTTTCCCCTTCAAGTTGTTTGACTTTGAGTGGTGTCTCACAGCAACAGAAACGAGTAACTGGAACACTCTTCTATATTGCTATGATACAATACTCATATACAATTGAAGGGGAGAAAAGGAGATTTACTTGGCTTCTGGTTCCAAAGGGGAGATGCGGTCCATGATGGTAGAAAAGACATGATGGTTAGTCGAAAGTGGAGATGGCTAGACCCATGCAGGTCACAGCAATCATGGAGACCACAAGCACGAGCAGTAGACTGGGCTACTAATCTTCAAGCCCCCCGCCCCGTGACCTGCCTTCCTCCAGCAAAACTCCATGTCGTGTGCCACAACATCAGCTAAGGATTCAAACACATGAACCTGTGGAACACATCCAAGTTCAAACCATCACAGGCTCTGAAGAGGACACATTTTGAATGTAACATCAGGAAAAGTTTACTTCCTGTGAATGACTAGAAATACCTGTCCATGGGACTGACTCTGTGGTGTTTCTTTGCCACAAGTTCAATGTCAAGGATAAGGTTACTGACAGTCAAAGTCATTAGACTTCCACAATATCTCAGCTTCTATTTTCTGTTACGAAATTCTAAGCTTTCACTCCTTTTTTCTCATTCTAATTTCTATTCTATAATGTTTTATGGCAAGTGGTCTTGTAATTAAATGGCTTTAAATCTTTTGTGGAAATCCAGCCAAAACAAAGAATCTTGTGTGTTTTTTAATTGCCCGGCTATGTTCAGCAGGAAGAATAAGACTGATCCAGATAGATATAGTTCCCAGAAACACAGAACTGACTTTTTAGAAGGAACAAGGTAGAATAGAAATCATTACATATTCTATGTAGAACAAAATATGTCTACCAAAGGAATACATTTTCTTCTAACAGAGAAAAATGAAAAGGCTTCTGCATTTACTTTTGTTTTGAATTTGGACACTTAGACTGTGTTCTATGCTCAAACTCTAGTTATTCACATCTGGACTCTAAGAGAATCATGCCTTCATTGTTTTCCAAACTGTTTCCATTTTTCCCCATTTTTCGAGTCATATTCTAGTTTACATGTGTAGTCCATCATAAATTACTTTCTCTGACAATCAAAATACATATCTTGATCAGTTAGTGCTCTGCCTAACGTTCCGGTGTCTCAGTCTCTGTGTTACAATGGCGTGTCCCTTAGAAAGCCAATCAGTTCATTTTCATAATGGGATCTGATAACCAGGTCACTGATGTCTCAGCACGGACTTTTGGTAAGAAACCACAGAAAGCAAAATGAAAGAACAGCATCTCCCTTTGTTACTCTTTTTCTAATTGGGGTTGAGAACCGATTCTTTGAGGAAACTTAGATGATCAGTGGAAGAGTAGATGATCCGCTCAAAATCCTGACTTGGAAGGAAATGACTAAACTAGAGGAAATTTGACTTGGAGAAGAATTTCAGAAGAGAAACCAAGGAAAGGCAGCAGGGACACCATCCATGGCCATAGAGGACCAAAGAAGAAACAAGGACTGGAAGTTTCTGGTAGGAACAAGGAAGCTGGTTCCCATTCTGATCCCCACATGCCACAGAAACTACACTAACTTGTGAATTGCTGCTCCCCAGAATGCACAGTGGCTCCTATCCTGGTTTTTTGTTCTCTGAAACCAGCCCCAACTAACAGTCTGTTTATTTTCCTCTTTACAGCTGCTTTCAGAGGTAATGAGTTTCCCATGACTGAAAAGTACACAAACAAAAGTCAGGCACTGAACGGGCTGGAATGCGACTGACAAAATTTGAGTCTGCCCTGGGTGTCTCTCAAAACTCTGGGGTGTGAAAATCTGAATGTCAACAGAAGAGAAATGAGTCCCCCCCTGCCTCTCCTACTCCCCCACCCCAGTTCCACTCCCACCTGCCACAGCTTTCTGTCTTTGGTTTGGGTAGGACCCTAGCTAGCCTCTCTTCTCACACGCTGCCTAAACCTGCCCAATTTTGTCTATGCATTCCTCTCACCACCACTTATCCCGACACATTTCTCATAAGAGGTGGAACAGATGCTGGGGTAACGCTGGCTAAAAATAAAAGCAAGAGGGGAAAGAGAAACAACCATTTTACAATAAATATCTCAGCAAAAATTTTATATCCTGAATGAATCTGGCAGCAAAAGAGCAGCTGCTGCCTCTCTGGCAGTTCTTTCTGCTCTCACTTTTATAACCTGATTAATATGCCAATCAGAACTTGGTAATCAGGAGCAGGGGACATTAACCTCGTAAAGCATGTAAAATGTATCTTCTCTGAATAAAGGAGGATTCTGTGAATCGGCCTTTTTGCTCTTTTCCCCCTCTGCCCAATTGCATGGAGAATCCAGCCTGTTCAAGACCACCAGAATTCTTCCCATTTGTAAATCCCCTGCGTCCTTGAGGTGCCACCCTGGTATCATTACCCACTCCATGGGGCCAGATGGGAGATAGCGCTGTGCCTAAGGGCAGGTGTATCCACTGAAGGGACGTCAAAGGACCCCAGCTGAGGTATTGTCTGGCTTCCATTAGCCATTCAGACCACAGAACGATACATCAGAAAAGCTGGTCACTATTACTAAACAGTCATCCTTATGAGCCAGGCGATCCTTATGGGGTTTGCATAGTCACTTGAGATACAACAATCAAATACTATTTAGGCGCAAGACAGTGCATGGGAAAAAAAATCTACAAGGTACAGCAACGACCTCCAGGAAGTAATAATCTGGTGGCCCAAGAACAACTTGAAGATGTTGCCAGTCAGCTGCCTGTGGTCAGGTGCTCACAGGCCTGACTTCTGTGTATAAAGCAACCCCATCTCTCCACACTGTTCTCAGGTTGTGATTGCTAGGAGCCTTAGTCACAGCTCTCTGATGCCCACAGTACAGTCTCAGAGTTAATAGGCAACGACAAAATATAATCGTGTGTGGGAAGTGAAAAGAGCAGTGCAGTGTGCCATTTGTTCATTTCACAAGTTTTAGGCGCTTTCAATGGCAAAAATATCCACGGGGTTAAGAATCAGTTTGTTTGGTAAACTGCAATTAGTATGAACTGGGTCTCCTCAGCTTCTGGAAAAAGGATAAATATAGAAGCTGATATTTTTTTGTGGGAAGACAGAACCCCAGGCTTTTATTTTAGAATCTCAGAAAACAAAAGCTGCATTTGTAAGGGGCATCCCAGCTAGAAAAGATGGTCTTGCTCTGAGTCCACTATGAACTGTTTTGGTCTGGCTCAGAATGAAACCCAGAAATGTGCCCTTTATGGTTCTTAAGACCTCTGCTAGACATGCAAACAGCATAGATATTAATCATATATCTTGTTCAGGATCAAACTCAGTTCTGCTGCTTAACAGTCCTGTAACTAACTAAACACAGTTGAGTCTGTCTGCAACTCAGCTTCCTCATCTATAAAATGAGGTCTATAAAATGGTCATGGCAAATGAAACCATGGAAAACATCTACTAATTGGTGAGGTCCAGCACAGCGCATATGCGTTAGCTTTGGTTATCATTTTATCTTAGGAAAATTAAAAGGGTGATTAAGTCAATGTCCAGTTGGCTCTCTGGGCCAGCAGATTCTTCAGATATGAGTTCAATTAACCTCAAGTGGAATATATTTGGAAGAAACACTATGTCTACATTAAACACATGCAGAGATTCTTTTTCTTGTCATTCTTATTTACATAGATTTAAATCCCATGAATATCAGTACATCATCTAGAGTTAATTTAAGGCATATAGGAGGATAAATGAAGATTATGTATGGGTACTTGATGAATTTTATGAAAGTATACATTTGCAGATTTTGGGGTCCCCAGGGAGGGGAAGGTCCTAAAACCAATCCCCTAAAGCAATGGAGGAATGGAACATTTACTAACTTTCAGATCTTGCTGGATTCCACATCTTCCCACTGCAGTTTCTTTTTTATGATCCAGGATCTAATTCTGGATCACGCACTGCATAAAGTTTCCATGTACCCTTCAGCTTACCCAATCTGTGTCATTTCTTCAGTCTCTGTCTTTTGTAACCTTGACATTCTTAAAGAGAACTGGCAGAATGTCCCTCAATTCCATTGTGTTCCGCTTTTGATGAGAACACCGAGTTATATATTTTTAGCAATGATTTCACAAAAGTGCGCCCTTCTCTGTATCAATCAGAAGATTCACAAAATCAATCTGTCTGGTTATTGGTGATATTAATTTTTATTGCTAGGTTAATGTCCGTGTTAGCCAAGTTTCTCTATTTTAAAATTCACAATTTATCCCTTGATAATCAATAAATGTCTTACAGTGAGAGACTTTGTGACTATGTAAATATTCTGTTTTTAATCATGTCTATCAACAATTCTTCCTTCCACAATTATTAATATGGTATTTGCCTCATGGAGGGCTATTTCTAGCACATTAATGTATTAGCAAGAATTCTACCTTAAGAAAGAATTGTTTGACTATTTTTGCTTATTGAATTATCTATATAAATACAACTTGATACAATTTGTGGAAAGGTATTTTAGTCTGTGGATTATGTTTTGCTTTTTGCTATTCTGTTGTTGATTAAAGCACCCAACATTTGGCCTTTGGAACTACTTCAAGCTGGTTTCTGTATCCTTGGATTATGGCTAGGACAGGTGTTAAACTAACATTGGGGAAACATAACTATATGTTCTCAGTGCTATCTTTTACTGCTTTTCTATTAAGTCTCAGATTATTTGAAGACAAATAGAACATTCTCTTAAAGATTAAAATGTATTTCTGAAGGGGCCAAAGAGATAATTCAGCAAATATGGTGCCTGCTCATAAATCCGACAACCTGAGTTCGATCCCTAGAATCCCACATGATGGCAGGAGAGAAATGACTACCAAAGGTTGTCTTCTGATTTCTACCTATGTCATGCATGCATGTGTACACCTACATCCCTTTTACCCTCATCTCTCAAATATAAAAGTAAATAAACTATTTTTAAATTACTGAAACTAGTTCCTGGGGTACAGGTAGTGATCTGTTTCTGTTTTGTCGGGGTAAAGGCCGGGTGGGTGGTTCCACAGCAAATCCATCAGATCACATGATGTGACTTGCATGCATGGTGTGTATGTTCTGCTTTAGTAAAATGTTTTTCAAGAAAGGCAAAAGAGGGGCTGGAGAGGTGGCTCAGGGGTTAGGCCTCTGCCTTGCAGGCAAAGGGTCCTGAGTTCAGATCCTAGACCCCACGTATAGACGCCGGGCGGAAGCGGGGGCGGCCTGCGTTTCTGGTCCTGGTAGGGCGGAGCCTGCGAATCCCGGGGCAGAGTAAACAAGGAGGAGGTGGAGGCGGTCCATGGTGGTTCCCGAATTCGTCCGTGCTTCTACACACACATACACGCATACATGCACACACACACATACATGCGCGCAATTAAATAAATAATAAAAAAAAAAAGAAAGGCAAGAGAGCATTACAAATATTGTTTGGGAGAGAATGTAGCCTTAAAATATATAACAGGAAGTAACATGCAAGAATTGCTACAGAAAGGTCTACAAAGTTCTGAAATATAGAGGAATCTCCATCCAGACTGAGCTTAGACCAGAATTCCAACTCTTGCTTCAGCCATCGTGTGTTCTGTATCATCTTCTGAGTTACTTTCATTCCCCAAACACAGAAGTGTCAGTTAGATCTAGTTGGTCACTTCCTTAGACCCAATTCTCTGAAGAATCATCCTTGTGTTGACTATGTGGGTAGTCTCTTTTGTCATCTTCCCAAAAGGTGTAATGATGGAACTAGGTACTAGTGATGATACTAATAACTTCAGGTAATCAATGTTTCATCTGTGCTGTCAAAAGTCTTTTCACATGCTTCTATTAAAAGATACATCACCTTGTCCCTATATATTATGAACTCCTCAAAATAAAGAAGTCTCCCTCCATATGTGATGGTTAGCCTTACTTGTCAACTTGACACAATCTAGAATCATTTGGGAGAAGAACCTCTGGAAATGCCTGTGGGGGACTGTCTTGAATACTTTAATTGACGAGAGAAGACACATCTTAATTGTGGGCAGGACCACTCCCTGTAGGAAGTGGAGAAAAAAAAAACCTGAATACTAGCAAGACAAGCAAGCATTGATTCACTGCCTTCTGTCTTTGTTGTGCATATGATGTGATCAACAGCTTCAGTTCCTGCTGCCAAACACTTGCTCCAAGATAATGGACTGTAACCTGGAACTATGAGTCAGTTAAATCCTTTCTCCTTGAAACTGTGAGTCAGCAAAGACAAATCTCTGTAATACCTACAGTAATTGCGAAGATTATAAACAGGAGGGAAGGGGAAGGAGGGCCACACCAGAAACAAGGAGAGAGGGGATCATGCTAGAGCAGAGATAATAGGCCACCATCACGGACTGCAAGTAAGTAATGAGACATCTGGTTAAGCTCACAGACTGTCCTTCCTGGTCACTTACAACTGATGGGGTATGATCTCATCAGAAGGGGAGGGCATATAGGCTGGCAGATAGAAAGTAACCATTTTGCAAATGGGTGACTGATCCTTCTCTCACCACCGTCTCCTACTTTTATTCCATCTACCTTTGAATATACTCTTATAACAAGACTCTAATTTAACAGGTTTTTATCTCTGGTCAGGGGGTGACATCCAATACCCACCAGGATGGAGCCAAGGGCATTGCAGGAACAGCAAAACTAAAAAAAAAAAAAAATCAACAAACCATAATTCAGAACATCAGAGACTCTATATGAACCACCTGGAACTGGGCCAGCCTTAATCTCTCCCCATCCTGAAGTTCAGGGAAATTTGCGAAAGAGGGGCCGGTAAGATTGTAAGAGCACAAGGATGGGAAGAGTAATGATATGCAAGATACTCCACACAAGTTAGGGCCAAAGCAATCATAATAGACTTTGCATGACCTGCGCAATGTCCAACACATTATTGACCCCACAAAGTCTAGCAGGGACTTAAGGCACTAGGATCCTTGGAGGCTAGGGACTGACAGTCACAGTAGTGTTCCTAAGCTTAAGGGGAACACAGGAAAGCGTTCTGGGAAATGCCCCTAGGTCCTTGCACCTCATCGGAGAGGAGGACCCAGAGGAGAGTTTGGCATGCACATTATAGGATGCTCCGGGGATGGGGGAGGGAGGCACTGGGGGATAGGGAGGGGGGAGGGGAGGGAGAGAACAGGGTGGTTGGGGGAGGTGGAGGGAGGGAGGGGACCGGTGTACCTGTTAAGTTTATATGAGCGGAAATAATAATAAAAAAAAAAAAAACTGTGAGTCAGTTAAATCTGTTCTCCCTTGGCCTATTTAGGTTAGGTATTTTGTTTCAACAACATATAAGAAAACTAAAACACCTTATCTTTGTCTTCCATGCCATATCTAGTTCTCTAGCCTGCAGGAAATAACTTCATCATGATGAGAAAACATGATAATTACAATCTCTTAACATTTAATATTGCAAGTGACATACTTTCATTTTTGTTGTATTCTGTTGACTAGAAGCAGGTCACTAAGAGTTTGTGGTATCTAAAAAATAAAAAGAGAGGTGAACGAAGAGATAGAATACTAGAAAGCGAGGATCATTGGGACCATGTCACAAGGTGCTAGTCACAAAGGAGAATATGTTGATAAAGTACAGGGCCTTTTCTTTTTTTAATTTATTTTATTGTGTATGTGTGCGTGTGTGTGGTGTACCAGAAGGCACTTCTGTATGTGTGTCTGTGGAGATCTAGTGGTGACTTCAGGAATCATCCTGGATCATTCTACTGCCTAACTCCTTCACTCTGGTTTTTCCCAGGGCAGGAAGTGCAGACATTTCTACATGGAATCTGGGGATCTGAAAGCAGGGATCTGAATCCGGGGATCTTTTGCTTGCAAGGAAAGGCTTTAACCCCTGAGTCATCTCCCCAGCCCTAAGTATAAGGCCTTTTACAAATCTTTTCTGGCCACTGTTGGCTGCTTGTTTACATTGGGTCTCCTGCATAATTAACTGTGATATGTCGCTTACATCTTAGCAAGAAAAGTGTTTTGATGGTTCAAGATAATTCTATGCATCCAATAAATTTCTCAAAAATTGCTTCTGTGAATTTGTTATATGGTACCATCTCTCAGAAGCCCACACTTCATCTACTAGTTACTAAGAATCATATCAAAAAAACCCATCATAGACTATAACTAAAATTCAGTAGGTACTTTTTTTTCACTTTTTCTGTTTACCTGCTCCCTTGCTTTTGGCTGAAGCCTATTTTCCCTTTTTTCTGATCTTTACAAAGCACAAGTTTATAAAAACTACTCTATCTTATCTAAATACAAGACATAAATTCGTATGGACCAATTTGTACTTCAAAGTTCATATTTTCCTGAGGATAAAAACAAAGAAGAGATGGAAACTTAGAAGAAGGAAAGGGTTAGGGAGCAGGACTTGTAGGCTTGCTGGACCAGGTGAAAAAAAAAAAAAACTCAGCATAGAATCTTTGGGGGGTATGGACAATAGAGTATTCATTAATCTAAGATATCTGTAAGTTCCCTATTAACTTCTATAAGCTGAGATTGCAATGAAACTACTGCTTGGTTAGATGTTTATATTAGTTCCAGTAGCAGTGACTACCAACATACAAAACATTATCTAGCTAAGATTATGTTTTACTCAGGCAAAATTGAGTAATCCCCTATCATGTCAATTTCCCATCTAGAACAGGAAGATCAGGAGCTGAGGAAAGAGGTGCATTGATTCTCATCAACCTCAAACCAAGGGGTCAGTTATTGCTCACATTTCATTGGGCAGAATTAGTCACATGGTGGAAAGCTGGCTGCAGAGTGGGTGTTGAAGCAGATGAGAGCTTGGATACTAGATGAGCAATGACCTATCATCATCTATGAGCCTTTGAGCCTCACTGAAGTCCTGGTTTAAACAACAGGTCATAGTTTACATAATTTATACCTCATTTTTTCTGTATTATTTATGATCTTGAACTCTTTGGCTTGGATAACCTTCTTTCTGTTCACTCATCTCTACCTTTCAAACAACAGGAATGCTGGTCAACTCTTCAGGATCTGTCTTTCTTTTTAAATCCAAGCATTCACAAGCCATTGTATGATCCTAAGTGAGCCTAACGATGGTATCATTCACCTGTGATTAGTAAAGAGAAGTCGCATCTGAAGACCCTGGTTTGTGTGAGAAATAAAAATATACAAGGTTTCAAACAGATGGAAATGTTTTGTCATGAAAAAAAAAATTTGAACATTTTCCTGACCCATCACTCACAATGACACAGGCTTTAATTATTCAAAAAGAAATTTTACATCCTTCCACAGGGTAAAAGGTTAGCAGAAGTGCCCTCCTTTCCTTTCTGCTGGGTGTCTGCTGACTGCTGTCGAAATGGGCAAGGTTATGAAACCCAGGAAAGTGGTGTTGATTCTGGATAGATGTTATCCGGACACAAAGCTGTCATCGTGAAGAACATTGATGGAACCTCAGACCAGCCATATATCTGCACTCTGGTGGCTGGAATTGAGTATTATGCCCTCAAAGTGATGGTTGCCATGGGAAAGAAGAACATCTCCAAGATGTCAAAGATCAAGTCTTTTGTAAAAGTTATAACTACAATCACCTCATGCCCACAAGGTACTCTGTGGACATCCCCTTGGATAAAACCATTGTCGGCAAAGATGTCTTCAGAGACCCAGCTCTGAAGTGCAAGGCCAGGAAGGAGGCTAAGATTTGAAGAGAGATACAAGGCAGGCAAGGACAAGTGGTTCTTCCAGAAACTTCGATTTTAGGTGTTTTTGTTTTCCATCACTAAAAATAAGAAAAAAATCTTATGTCTGGAATAAAAGATTTGGATATTTCTTCCTAAGGTAAAAGTCATGCGGCATCTACTCTGTTGAGTGGTCAGTCTGAAAGCTTTTTCTGTGATCTTCTTGGAATTTATTAGGTCTCAAGACAAGTCAGTATCTACACCTCAGAATAAGAAAGCTCCTATAGTTTATTTTCTAGCAAGAGTATCCAAACCCACAAATTATATCATGCCACTCCTCTGTTTAAGAAAAAAAATCAACAAACTTGTTTTGGGGTTTTCGGTAGAAACTTCTGGTTGAGGGCTCAACCAACATTCTTCTCTTACATCCTAAGCAATCACCTAATGTTTTATTTCAAACCTGGAACACATTTGGTGCATTCAGTACATTCTTTCAAATTCCAGAATATGACTAAAGATATCTTGTGTCAATTTTTCCCATTCAGACATCTACTTTTTCAGACTCACTGTCTCTAGCATGGAGTAAGCATGAAACAGCTTTGATCCAGGGAAATCCTCCAGAAAAATTGGCACAAAATCTGAAGGAAAGATTCCTGATATGGCTTCTTTTTTTCTCTCTTGAAAGTGTTTTTCCCCTCCAAGGAATGATATTTAAAGCCATGTTGTCATATAGTAACCTATAGCTGAGATTGATGAACATATAAACATATTCCTTTTTCTTCTTGATACTCTTCTGATACTTTCATTTTTTTTCTGATCTTCCATTTTTCCCTTGAAAGTAAATGTAACGCAATTCAATTCCATACATCACAGAGGAAAGTGCTCTCCAGTGTTTATATGGATGTCATGGGAACATCTCTCATGCATGATCTCCTCTCCCATCTTAATGCAAATTGGTGCATTAGTCTTGAATGAAATGTTGAATCTGATGGAGAAGAAGATGGAAAAGAAGAAAAGCACTTACTTATCAGGAAACCTGGGTAAATTTTACAGGATAGAGATATGAGCTGAATTTGTAATATGCCACTGAGAACTGAGAGAGTTTATCTGTTACAGTAGGTGACATTATACTAACTTTACATGACCATGAAGCCAAGGTTTAAGAGTGGAAACAACATAAAGAGAATATAAGCAAAAAGATAAGATGAACTTAAGTCTTTGCTATTATTGTTGAAATGCTACACCAAACTAGAATAAATTTTACACCAAATTAGAATGAACTTTCTCTATTAAGCTTCTCGCTGTTGCAACAGCATCTTATCTTTGTCTTTAAGTCATTATCATCTGGAGAATCTGTTACTTGAAGCCTAAAATATTCTTTATTGATAAACTACAAATGCCTTAAGAAAAAATTGGCCAAGTTCATCATCAGTTTTACTCCTAAGTCATTCTCTGTATTTCATGAACTTTTACCCCATACAGAACTAAAAATTCATTCCTTGTTTTATCATTGAACATTATACTTCTTTGAAATCATACACTTTAGTCTTCTGTCACAATTATTCTTCCCCCATTGCCACTGAAATCTTTCTTAAAGATATCAGATCAAACGGCACTTCCAGAATTTACTTATTCTTTCAGCTACGTTCCAGTGTTTCATAAGAGCCTCTAGCATGATACTCAGGCATTAGTTTACGTACCAATTCAACAGCCTGCCTCCTTCATTAAGCCTCAAGCATCTTATAGGCAAGAACGATAATTCCTCTTCTTAACCAGAACCTATTTGACGCAAAGAAAACTTTTGATACCTACTGAATTGAAAAAAAAAATATCAATGGAAGAGTTACTGTCCAGGACTGATGGAATCCTTTAAGATTAACCTATCCATCCTCTTCATATCTCAATGAAAAATAATGACATCCTGGAATCACCAAGAATTTAGTGTCAAACTGGTTCTGACTTCATAGCACTACATTTTTTCCAATTTCTAGGACAAAGCTATTTTTTAGTGTAACTACTTTATTCAACTCTGGTGACATGACCTTCCCCCAGCTCTAGCTTTAAGTCATAGAAATAATTTTCCATAAATCCTGCTGTGAGGACTAGAAGAAAGAGAGAAATGCTAGAAAGTAAAGAGAATCTATCCTAGCTAAGAAATCTATTGTCTATATGATTACACTAACCCAGCAAACTTTGGCTCACCAAAGACATCTTGACTTGCAATCCTCACACAATGGATCCAGGAGCTATCTCTGACCTTTGGTTAGCATGACTAAGACTTTCTACCTGCATGACTCTGCCTAGTCAAACTCCTGTCCTAGAGGTAGATGACTGATGTGTTCTCTCTGGCCATCAACCACTGTCTCTCTTCTAACACTGAGCTGAAAAGGATGTACCCAAACACAAAGACTCTTGCTGCTGCATACATTGCAAATTGGAGCCCTGGGGTACAAACCCAACCTTTATATTCTTTTAATGCTGTCTGACCTGACACCAAGTTTCAGCTAGCTAAGTTCATCCAAGATGAGGAAAGGACTAGGATGATAGTCTTCTCTGCAAGGACTTTGATGATAACTTCATCAAAATATATTGACTCTCTAACATGTGTTTATGATAGCAAAGAAATGCTAGGGAGCAAGACAGTCACAACCCTGCCCTTGTGGGTTCCTATGTTTTAAAAAGAGAAGCAGACACTCCATACATCATCAAATAATCATATAATGTGATTGTAGGTAATATTGGGTACTATAAAGAAAAATGAAGAATAGCCAGGAAAATCAAGGGGATAGAGACAAGGACAAGCATCTTTTAAAATAGGGTGGCAAGTGAAAGTTTCTAAGAGACCTTGACATAGACCTAAAATAAACAGCGAAGCAAGCTATAAGGTCTCAGGATGATCACTTATGGTCAGGATGATTTCAGATTCCTTTCCTTTACTGATGCATTTATTCATAACAATTTATGACATACTCAAAATTATCCTGGCTTAGAAATTAAACTATATGAGCACCGATATAAATTATAGCAGATCGCTTAAAATGTGCTAGAGTTGAATCTAAGGCTGAGAAAATAATGAGTGAAAGGGGCCTTCGGTGGGAATAGATTGGAGTATGAGAAGCAACAAGAACAGGCATGGGTGCAGTGAAGTAATAGTCAAGAAGGGAGCTAGAAACAGATAAGGAGGAGCTGGAGAGGTGGCTCAGGGGTTAAGCCTCTGCCTTGCAGGCAGAAGGAAGCCTCTGCCTTGCAGGCGGAAGGTCCTGAGTTCAGATCCTAGACCCCACGTATAGACGCTGGGTGCAAGCGGTGGCAGCTTGCGTTTCTGGTCCTGGTAGGGCGGAGCCTGTGAATCCCAGGGCAGAGTAAACAAGGAGGAGGTGGAGGTATCCATGGTGGTTCCCGAATTCGTCCGTGGTTCTACACATACACACACATACACACATGCGCACGCACACATGCACAATTGAATAAATAATAAAAAATTTAAAAAAAAAGAAACAGATAAGAAAGGAGTAAGCACAAAAGGTCAAGGGAAGATCAAGGTCACATACAAGAGCAAGTATTTTCTAGATTTTGGGATGGAATTTGTATATTTGTTTAAGGATCCAGGTATATTAGTAACCTTACCCATCGTTGTGACCAAATACAGGACAGAAAACAATGTCTGGAAGGACATACTAGTTCATGATTTAAGAAGGCTTACAATCATCATGGCTGGAAGACATGGTGAAAGGAATGTAAAGCATCCTTTCACATTCATCTCCAATCAGGAAGCTGAAAAAGCAAATGTTATCATGTATTCTCTGTCTTCCCCTTTTTATTCAATCCAGGACCCTCTCTTATAGAATAATGCACACATTTTCAGGATGGGTCTTCCCTTTTCAGTTAACCTCTTTGGAAACACCTCCATAGATATACCCGGAAGTATGTTTCCTAGATGACCAAGTTGATAGTGAAAATTAACCACTGCACAGAGGAGATCAATAGATAAGGTGGAGTCGGGAAGTAACTAAGACTAACAGAGAGGATACCATCTGGACTTCAGGTAGCAGACCATGTGGGAATAAAAGGTGTACAATACCAAGATTTGAAAAACATATTCTTTCTAGACTTGCACTATCACTCAACATGATACTTTGCCAGATAATTCAGTTCTCCTGCAGACACAGAGTGAATGCGTTCATAATTGAACTCAATTCTAATTACGTCTACCTGGAGATCATGTCAGACCCTCAGGGTAAGAGAACAGTTACACAAGACCACATACACTCCCACGACAATTACAACTCCCAAGTTGTGACTGGTCTGAAATGACCAGTTATTAATTGGATTTCCCTTGATTACCTCCTTGGGTTCAACTGGCTACAAGGAACTACCAGACATAAGCTGGGTATGGAAAAAGAACCACAGAATGGTCATGCTCTTTCAACCAGGAAGCTCTTCAACTCTGTCCTTTCAGTTTGTTGCTGCCTTATTTTTGTTAGTTTTTCTAGTCACCGTGCTGAAGATGGAGAACAAGAACTCACACATACTAGGCAAAAATTTTAAAACTGAACTACACCCCCAAGCACTGTTTTGTTTGCTTGTGTTTTAGGAAAGCTTCATTATATAAGCATGACTGAGAAAGTTATTGACCTCTGGTGATCAACTCAGCCATCAACCTCTCTCTTTTCCTCGGAGTTCAGAGGCTAGCACTGAAAGTTCCAATCTTCTAATCCTATAATTGGTTCCCCTGGTGAACGCTTTCCATTTGAGGCTATCCAGAACCCACTAAGAGTTCATCCACTACAACAAACATATTCCTATCAAAAAGGAATTCCAAGAGACTTAGGTGCTATGTGTTAGACCCTTCTATTGGTCAAGAAATTGCAAAGACCTTGGTACTCTATGTCAGGAACCAGGGGACAAAGACTAAATATTAGAACTGGGGTCAGCAAATAAATATGCATTTCTTATTTTATTACAATATTACAGGAAACTTATTATAATCCAGTTGACAACATTATGCTTAGTTGAACTATGGTGATAAAACATGTGGTGCACAAATTAGAGGTAAATTCCATTAATAGATTAGATATGGGATATGAAATAAATACAGAAATTAAAGAAGATTTTCCAGGGTGTTGTGCCTGAAGAACAATGTGAATGGGCGTTCCCAATAGGACAGGTGAGCTCCAGAAAGATGAAAGTTGTGATAGGAGGGAGAAAGACTATCTACAAGTTCTACATTTATTGTATCCATCCAAACATACACTGGACTCTTCATTTGAGAAGTTGTGTAGCCATGAAAATATATATTAATCTGGATCTCACAACTAGGTTGTGGTCAAAGGTATGACTTTAGGATGGAACAGTACATGCTTATCACATACTGTCTGAATATTCATGGAAATTTTCTTCTGGAATGCTTTATTTGGCATCCCCCTGTGGAGGATGCTGTCTCTTAGTATTTCTTCTCCATCCTTTGCCAGCCTTCCCCAGCACCATTTATTTGTAGGTTGAGTTTTTTGAGTCTTTCCTCCAGTGACTGACTTTTTTCTTCCAGGGTTTCCTTATTTTTATCTTTCTCCTGAAGTATTTGTAAGAGATATTGTGGGCACTCTACTTCACATACACTTGATCAAGCTCAGACGTCAACTGCAGTTGCAATGGACAATGCCCTGTATACTCCGAGTTTCCTCACGATGACAGCTGTCCACTTCAATCACTGCCCACAACTCGAAACACAGAGTGGCTGCTCCCAGGGATACTCTTCAGTCGACAGGGAATGGGACGCTAAATAAATTCACCAGCTTCCCACCTGCAGCAGCTCAGTCCCACAAAGCCTTCTAGAAACCTCTCGGTAAGTTCCAGTTCTTTTGTTGCCCACAGAAGCAATTCCTCTACAGCATATTGATATCAGACTCTATTTGTTCCCTATGTCCTCTTCCCTCTCCCTCCTCTCTCTTTTCCTTCCCCTTTCCTCTCTCTTCTCTCCTGCCTCTATCTTCTTCAGCATATCTATTTTACCATGTTTGTGCTCTAATTATTCAGCCTCACCTGGTTCTTTTCTGTTTCAAGGACCCATCAAATCTAAAGACTGAAAGGTCCTAATCACAGGAAGGAGTTTAGCATGGGGATACGGCCCCTCCTAGAAGCTGATAGGACTCTCTGTTTACACTTCTGTGTGAATGCTTCTAACCAGGGAATTCACTGCTCTTTTAATTTCTTCCTCATCTTTTGTGGGCCAGTCAAATGACCGTATTCTCAAGAGTCCATTTTCAATTAATCTAGGGCCCAAAGTTTCATGAAAACTGGTCATTCTCTTGTCCTTACCCTTATCTCTGATGCTTCGCTCAGAGTGATGGCCCTGGTCTGAGAAACCCCGTCCAGTTCCATTCCAGGGAACTTAACAGGATGCAAGATCTAATCAATAATAGTCACTGAAAGAATTGGTCCCTACTAGCCTCAGGAAAAGCACGTTTGTTTAGAATCAAGGCAGAGGCCAAGAGAGCAATGCTCAGATCAACTTGTTTCCAGAGTCTACTGCTCTTAGTTACTGAAGGTAAACCTTTATTCGGGAAGTAAATACAAACACACATGCATGTACACACACACACATACACACACACACATATGAGCAAATGAGAGAGAGAAGAAAGAGACAGAGAAAGAAACAGAGAGAGACAGACAGAGAACATTGAGGATCAGATTCTTGTTCATGAAAACACAAAAGGGCAGGGAGAAGAGGAATATTTATCAATCATACCTAAAATTTTAAACAAAATATTTCTAACAAAACTGTATGTTTGATTAAAAAATAGAGAGGAGTAAAACTAAGAATCATGGGCAGAGAGAGGTCCCTATGGGACCTGCTTGATGCATAAACTGATTCCTCCACCATAACTGATACAAAGCAAAAGAGAAAGAAAACTGAAAACAATGATGAAACTAATTCAGCTACTTTCCCTTGATGGAGAAACAAATTAGTAAAGAACGTGTTGGCCAAGCACTGAGAGATATAAAATTTATCCACACAAAAACAGGATTTGGATCTCAAGGAGAAAATCCAATCATTCTTTGAAAATGGGGAAATTTGAAAATGGGAGAAAGACAGACAACCAAAGCTATCGAAAAATGGTTATCCCCAATGTCTCATAATTATAGTAAAGAAGGATCAAGTATTTGGTTGCAGGCTAGAGAAATAACTTTGTATAGAATTCTTACTTCTGTAAAAGTTTGCCTTTTAGCTTAATACTTAATGCATTTAAGATATACACATCATTTCGTGTTTAGAATACTTCTTAAATGTGTTGTGAGAGTGTTTGCTGTTTATTTCTTTATTATAGGATATCTGAGAATAGCAGATGTGATTCCCAAAATGCACCCATGAAAATGATTCATTAAAAACGGAAATGGGAGTGGAAGTTAAGTCTCAGTAGATAAAACATCTACCTCGTGACCATGAGAGTCCGAGAGAGATGCACTGAACCCATGTGAAAGTGCTGGGTGTGATAGTCTGTGTCCCAGCACTGGGAAAGTTGGATGACACACATGTGATATGCACACAAAAACATGAGCATTCATTTTGTTTTTTTTTTTCATTTTAAAAATTTAAAAATTGTTTATCTTTAAAATTTAAAATTTAAAATAAAAATTTTAAATTTAAAAATTTTTTATCTTTAAAGTTAAATACATGAATATAATGACTCTATAATATTTTCAACGATTAGTCCAAAATCCCATCCCCTATTCTTTTCCTCTTGTGACCCTTTATCTCCCCTGCCTGACCCCCTCCTATTTTCAACTCTTTTTGCTTGTGTGATCCACTGTGTTTTTTAATCTAGTCTATGATGACTTATATCGAACCTGATTCATTCTCCAACAAGCATCCTAGATTCTCCAACAAGTATCCTACATCAGTGGATATACCATAGAGGAAAGCATCTTCCTTTACTTCCCCATCAGCATTAGTCCTCATCAGTCTCTCAGAGAGGTATTGATAAGACAGTTCCCATGCATTTCTTGTGTAACTATACATATAGAGAGCAGAGATTTTTTTTAAGAACAGCGAGTTCCAGAGCTAAAAGCTCGAATAGAGAGTGATTACCCAATATGCACACATTCCTAGGTTCATATTTACTGTAATAAAGTATCTGACTAGAAGGCAAAAATGACTTCACTGACTCAGAATTCCAAATCCATCATGGCAGCAGGGGCTTGGAATGGCTGATTATATCCTAACTACAGTCCAAAGCAGAGAGAGCCAAATGTATGCGTGCTTGCCAGTGCTGGGCTTGCTTTCTCCGCTGTATAAAGTCTGGGGAATGGTCCTGCCCACAATTAAGATGGGGCTTCCCTCATCATTTAAAGTTTCCAAGGCAATCCCTCAGGCATGCCCAGAGGCCAAACTTAATCTAGAGAATCCTCTCAGGTGGGCCCAGGGGTCTGCCTCCTACATGCTAGGTTGACAATTACTACTAACCACCACAGTTCATTTCTCAGCACCGGAAAAAAAAAATAAATAAATAAAAATGGGACTGATTGGGCATACTAGAAAAGAATAAAAAAATTGTATGGGACTTGACAATTAAAATCGTCTGCACCTGAATAAGTCAAGGCAATCTCCGAAACGGTCTGAGGAGAAAGCAAGGGCAGGAACCATTAATGTCCCCATTTTACAAGTGGGGAAATGAAGGCTGAGAGATGTTAAATGAGTCGTTCAAGGCTGCCTGCTAAGTGGAAGAACTGGGAGTAAAACCCAGGGCTGGCTGCCGCCTCTGTGCAAAGTAAGGGTAATGATTTTAATTGAAATGTCTACCAGGAGGGCGATGAACTTGGCTGGGTAACGGCTGCCCCGACTCAGGCTGGGCCGGCATCAGGCCAAGAGCTGCCTGCTTCCCAAGCATTCCTTCACTTGTTCAAGAGATCATGAAAATTAAATTGGGCTATAACCAGGCCTTAATTCCCCACCCTTGATGTGAGGAGCCATATTTGTCTCATTAGCCAAGGTCATAAACTCCAGCAGGAGGGAGCAAGGAGGCGAAGGATAAAAGTGAGCAAAAGAAAAGGCGTCCTACCAGGAAGCAGGAAGCAGGAAGCAGGCTCCAAAAAGCAAGAAGGAAAGGAGCCGGCAAGCCCACTTCCTCAGATCCTCAGATCGGAGCCCCCACTCCTGGTAGCACATACATGCCTGTATTCCATGTTCACCTACCTCTCTGTGATTAGCTCAACAGTCCTTTTTCTCTGTTGGCCCTTGTCATAGTAGGCACAGGTGTCACCTTGACAGTTGAGGGTTTGAGCTCTGGGCACGTTTGCGGAGAATTAGTAGTTGAGTTAGGCCCAGAGCAAACCTGCAGGAGATTGTCTATTGATGGGGAAGGCCCAGCCCATGGTGGGTGGGATTAGGCCCTGAACAAGTGAATAAAATACAGAGAACTGGTTGAGGAAGTCGGCATCCTTCTGTATACTTGGCCAGACATGCTGGTCTGACAAGTAAGGATCGTCCCTCTCTCTCAGCTGTTACGTGGTGATGATGTGGCCAGTTCCCTCGGCCCTGGTGCAGGTCCACTCTCCCAGCAAGCTGGACTGAGAACAGTAAACAGGAATCGTAAAAGAGAATAAACCCCTTGTTCCCTTAAGCCGTTTGATGGTCATTTATTAGCAACCATGTAGGTGAATTGCTACAGCCCTCATCGCTGCTTCCCTGGAAGGCAGGCATTGTACATTATACCAGTCCAGGGCATAACCAACTGGCAAATCCAGATCCAATAGAAACCATGCTTTTGAACCTCTACTTCATAGATGGCAGGCAAGGTCAAAATTCCTCAGCTGCCTGTGGAGGCAGAGGGGCAATCCGGTTTTCTTCTGACATGTGGGACTGACAGGACAGATGGGCTGAATGACAATGACAATTTTAGTTCTCTACAGTAGCTGGACTTGGGCTATGAAATTCCTGTTACTAAAATGAACTGTTCCCCCTCTTTTACCTGCACCGGACCATAGGTGAATCACTGATGATAGACAAATCTAGGAGGTCAAAAGTAGGAATGTACAATTCTTTCTTCTTAGTTTACAGAAATCTGTACCATAATGGTTTGTATTAGAAAACTTGATCCAAATTAAGCATACTTCAAATTGTATTACTTGGATAATTGTGCATATATATGTATATGTATGTATGTATGTATATATGTATGTATATACATATATATATGTATATGTGTGTGTATATATATATAGGGAGAGAGAGAGAGAAAGAGAAAGAGAAAGACTAAGGCTCTTCTTACTTAGAACAAATGAGCTTTTGGAAGAGCATCAAGGTGATTGAGCTATCAAATCAGGAATTCAAATGAAATTTCTACCATTTGAGTACAGTATAATACAGGCAATGCAGGCATTATTAGTATAACTTTCAGATACCTATAAATCTACAACCACATCCTGGTCTTACCACCTGAGAAAAGTTATACTGAATATCATTGTTAAATGCAAACTTCTGTAAAAGAGGGATAAGCAATTCCTATCTTGCTGGAGGATGCTTAACAAATAGCAGCTATTATTACCAAGGAAGATCTGTTCTGCCATGGAACTATATTTTATATCTTTTTCCCAAATGGAAAATACTGGGAGTCATCTTGTTCAACTTTACTACATAAGGTTTTTTTTTCCAATAAAAATGTCAATTGGACATCCTGTATCTATTCCCTTTATTTAGTTGCTTGGGTACTAATTTGACAAGTGCCTCTAAATTCGCCAACACTGCAATATTTATTATTATCTTAATTCAATACACAATACAACTAAGCTCCTGTTTTATTGTAGTGGAACACAATAAGTCTTTGTCTGCTCAAATAGGTTTCAAGAATTCAGGTGAAAGAGAAAATATTTGACAATATATTGGACATGAAGTTGGAAGGGGTGTAGTGGGAGGAGTCTGTAGGGAAGAAGGGGGATACTTCATGTGTGGCATGAAAATGTCAAAGAACAAAAAATGTTGCTTTAAAATGCCAATAAATAAATTAAACAAATAAATGGCAAAATAATGAATGAAAACAATAATATAGCAGAAAGTTCTAGTGGGAAGCAACACTCAGGCTTTCCGTACTTCATAGTTTCAATGAATTTTGTGAAGACAATTATGGTCACATTTTATGAGGGGGTTGTTGTCATAAGGAGTCTTCTAAGAAAAATCAGGGTGCCAATAGTAGATAAAGTATAATTTTGGAATCTCCCTAGGAGCAAAAATAAATAAATAAATCTTTTTAACTTGAAGAACAATAGCTTTCATGACTAGTAGAATTTCCATATGCCTTCTATGGAAGTAAATCAAACAACTCCACTATAGAAGAAGTTCAAAGATGAATCAAGTCCCCAAGTTTCCCTTCTTGGGGCAATTCACAAGGGATTAAAAAGTCCATTCTACCCTTGACACCTGAATCATCGGGTATCAATTGCTCCAGACTGCTAGAGTCAAGCCATGGATTGTCCTTTGGAAACTTAGCTTAAAGTTACCATTTCTGCCTTTGGAAGAGATATCATTGGAACAGAAATATATAGTTCTACAGAAAGAGAGTTTGAATCCAAATCTCAGATACCACTAGTAGCCCACAAATTGAAAACATCCCTGAGAACTTCATTAATAGTATTATACAGAATCTTCTTCATAATTCATAAAGTAGATGCTTGTTATACCATTCCTGAAATTCTCTTTTTGTTGGGGTGTGGGATGTGTTACACGTGCACATTAGTGTGGCTGATCAGAATATGTGTGTGTGATGCTTGTAGAGACAGGCTGAGGGCCCACTTGCTCTTCATCTCATTTTTTGATACAAGGTCTCTCACTGAATCTCATTCATCAATTCGGCTAGACCTCCCAGCCAATGAACTACAGGGATCCTCCCTTCTCCCACCTACCTACAGCACTGAGGTTATACACTGCTGCGCCCAGTTTTTATGTGGGTACTTTGGGTTAGACGCAGGTCCCCATGCTTGTGAAGTACACACTTGACTGTCTGTCATCTCTGAAACCCCTCCTTTTTAAAGTGAGGAAACGAAGTTAGAGAAAATCAAGCAGCACTCCCAGGATCATATATAAATTATTAGAACTGGAATCGGACTCAGAAACCTGACTGCTGTGCTTCCCAGCTAGGCAGCTTCGAGAAATTTGCTACCCTTCTCCATGCCAACCAATATGTAGGGATCATCATGGCTCATTAAAGCACAACACACCTGTGGAGCTGCTATAATCATTAACAAAGACAAGGCCTATCGTTCTCTTAGTACAGCTTCTAACACACAGTGAAGGCTGGATGATGGATGCTTATTTGGAAGATTTTCTTCTTGGTGAGTGGAGGGCCACTCCATGTCAGCTGCTAAGAAAGTCACTTAACTTCTCTGAGACTTCAGTCCTTCAGCAGCAAAAGGGAATAATGATGTCAATGTCACACAAAGTGATTTGGGCATCTAAAACATCCCCAAAAACCCTGTATCTGAGGACTCTGTGTAACAATGAACCCAGTTCTGCATGGAAATAGGCAGTGCAATAAATTTGATCACGGTAACTTGACCATGTGTGATCATGTGGTCCCACTACTGAGAGCTTGTTAAGGGACAGGAGTTTATAAATCTCAGGGGCTGCTATGAATCATTGTCTTCATCACTATAAACTTGGTATTGGAAAAAAATCACAACTCACCATACAGGTCTACAGGATCCCCTTTTGAGGACATAGTGGCAACTGATTGCCAAGACTTACTCAGTGTTATTGAAGGAAGAACTCAGAAAGGAAGGTAAGAGGGTTTTCTCCTCTCCCTCACTTTCTTCTCTTCCCTCTTCCCCTACTCTCCTCCCTTGTCCTCCTCTTTCCATGCCATCCTTTCCCCTCTCACACAGCTGGCTGGGTACATCAAAACTTGGGTTGTGGTAATCCGTCTTTCAGACCCAGTAACCCAAGCATTAGGTTGCAACTAAACAACCTGAGCTCAACAGGATTCCAGAGTCACTTCGCTATAGGAAGATCTTCAAGGCTTGAGCTAGCAGAGTGTGTTTCCCAAGGCATCTGATACAGAGCTGTCTATTCGGGGAATCACTGTTTTATTCCCAAAGGCACAAGTCTGATCCAGGTTGGACATCACAGTTTGGCAGCAGATAGCAGAAATCTGCGCAGGAAGTCTGGCTTGGGTTAAAGGTGGCAGGCTCTGCAGGGCTCCGAGTCCAGCAAACAAGCATGTCAGACAGGAACCGTGGGGGTCAGATGGGTCCAGGATGCACCTGCACAGCAGCTGGCATGAAGTCCACAGTCACAAGAGCAGCCATTGTTGTGTTTCTCAAGCTGCTGATCTTTTCCCTTTGATTATTCCAAGAAGGAATGTGTGGCAAAGCCAGCCTGGTGTGGAGACAAGGACTGGACAGGGTCAGCTGTTCAGAAGAGCTGTCTCCACTTACATTCCATGAATTGCCCTTGAGTATGTCAAGAACAAGTCAGCGTTGTCCTTCATGGGGCATTATCAGGCTGGACAGACTTGGGAGACACCAATACACACATCAGACACAAGTGTGCTTATTTACAGACTTGGATTTCCATCTCTGGTAACAGAGGCGTAGCACACGCACAAGAAACCAAATGAGTCAGTGGAGGATGATGGCAGCCACAGCAGCCACAGAAGGTGGAACTGAAAGAGTCACAGAGTGCTTACCAGGTGTGTCGAAGCAAAGCCAGGCACACAGCCTCTCCTATGCTTCTCTCTCTCTCTCTCTCTCTCTCTTGGTCTCTCTCTCTCGCTCTTTTTCTCTCTCACTTTTGCTCTCTCTTGCTCTTGCTCTCTCGCTCTCACTCTTTCTCTCGCTCACTCTCTCTCTCTTTCTCTGTCTCATATCTCTCTCCTCCTCTTCCTTTCCTTCTTCCTCCTCCTTCTTCCCTTCTTCCTCCTCATTTTCCTGTTCCTCCTCCCTTTATTCATTCTCCTTGTCTTTTTCTCTTCCTCTTCCTCCTTCCTTATCCTTCTTTCTTTCTTCCTCTATCTCCTTAGTGATCAGATTTCTTGGCATTTATACAAAAATAATATGTCTCCTTTTACTGCAGAGTTAAACCATTTGTGATAGCTAATCCTGGGTGTCAACTTGACAGACCTGGCATTAACTAAGATCAGCTGACATCACCCCTGCCAAGATCAGCTAAGACCACCTGAGGAGATTATCTGGATAATACAAAGATCAGCCCTAGATCCTACCGGAACCTCCATAGATCTCATTGGAACTGCCTAGTAGTGGACCAGATAAAAAGAGCCACAGAGCAGAAGACCGGGGAGAAGAGAGATTCTACAGGAATCTTCCTTCCCACTAGCTTCTCGCATAGATATGATGTAGCCTGTGTCTAGCTTCAGCCAGCCAGCCATGCTGTTTCCGCCATGAAAGTCTGTCTCCCCACTCTGAAACTGTTAAGTTGAATAAATCTCCCTTTCTCCCTTAAGTTGTTTGACTTTGGGTGCTCTCTCACAGCAATAATTGAACAGTAACCATTACACCGTTGCTTCCCTTGCCCCCCAAACCGCGCAGCAACTGGATTCCCTGCTCTACCAGTGATGCGCTGTGTATCTTGCAAGGATCTCTGAGCTTCTCTCACCTATCCAGTTAGTGGTCTGCAAAACAGTGGCAAGGATCTTTTCCTGGTGGCCTGTAGTGAAACCTAGTAAGAATGCTTGTATGAATAGTTAGTCTAGTAGGGGGCCAGCCAGGGTGAGCACTGTGACAGAAGTTACTGTTTCATTTCCAGTAACTCCATTCTTTCTTCAATCTGAGTCCTAAGCACACTGTTTGAATCTGTTGCTATCCTGATTTCCTCCGTGTTTACTTGATCTCACACCAAGACAACACCTCAAAAGCTGGACAGGGTCTGAAGATAGTTCGCTTCACTGAGTGGCTTCTGAGGGCAATCTCATTTTTCTGTTGTAGGGACAGCAGTCTGCAGCTCATTTTTGTAGGGAAAAGAATTCTGATGGTCTACAGGGACTCAGGGGGTTATTTATTCACGACGATCATGAGACTTGGAACCTCACAGAGACACCTCTGTTTTTCTGCTCAGAGCATCTTTGCCACCTCTGCATCAGCCTCACGTTCAGTGAACAATTGCTTTCCCTTTGTCAAGCCTCCAGCATTAACGAAAACGCTCATGGGCACATCGACAGTGACATCACATTTTACTTAGGGCCACTTTTCACCTGCTGTAAGAGCTTTGGATAAAATGTCACAGGCAGTACTTTCCTTGGTGTCTTTGCACAGTCACTTTCTGTTTCTTTTCAAACGTGCCCATGAACCCGGTTCAGTGAGGAAGCATGTTAGCAGCAACCCCTCTCTCTTCCCTCCTTGATGCTTGCGACTCTTCCTGTGCCTTTGTCAAGCTCCAGAAGCAACGGCGCTGAGAGATGTGAATACCATGCTTCTCATTTCAGTAAGCACGAGAACAGACTGGAGTCTGCCAAGATTAATAAAAAGAAAAAAAAATACATACTCAGAAAAAAAAATCACCAGTTTGGGGGAGCAAAAAAAAAAAAAAAAAAAAAGAAGCAGTCTGTAATGAAAAAAGTAGGAGGCAATTCAAAAAAGAAGGTATAAAATATTCTCATGTTTCCTGGAGTACTGAAATGTTCACCGTGTAAGCAGGGTTACACTGACCTGTTCTTTAATAACCATGGAGGTATAGGGAGTAGGGACTGTAAAAAGCAAGCATATCTGCAGAGAAACACAAGGTTGGGGGCTCAGGATTCAGTCAGACAAAGAGGTTGTTGATTTAAGTACCAGAAGAAAGTGGAGACGGTATTGTTTAAAGCAGTAACCAATGTTGTTTATTTGGGATACAAGCAGGAGAATATTATTATGCCAGAGAAAAGAAGCTATCTCCTGTGAATTGTCTTGAATTATGGGGGGAGCGGGAGAAGTTCGCAGCAGATGACATTTAAAATTGCAATTTCTAAGCAGAGCGCCGCGGCTGATATATCATTTATTGTCTCTGTCTCCATCCTTCCAATGCCGCATTAAGGACAGATGCAAACCTGACTTCCCTGAGTTTCCATTTTCACGTGGATTTGCTAGACATTTATTTCCCCTTCCAAGCAGAATCATATTTTTCCGCCCTCTTGGAAGGTTTAGTTCACCACTAAATATTCAGGTCTAGAAATTCACTTTCTTTTCTCTCTGCGCATGATTTGTCTCTCTTGGAACAGAGTGCCTTAGGTTGGAAGCAAGAATCTGTATAAACAAAAGGCACCAGAACGGGGTGGGGCTGGTGGAGGGGAAGAGAAGGTTTTTTTAGGGGGTCATGGACATTGCGCTTGGGTCCTTGGTCTCAGCCAGCTTTTTCAGGAAGAAAGGGCACTGACGTGATCCCAACCACTCGGCTGGGGTACGACATTCAAGAGGGCTGTTCAATAGCCCACTCTCCACTGAAACGCATTTTGCATATGTACAGAGTTTCTGACGACCCTCATGAAATGGTACCCTGCACAGGCATTTTGACGTCTGGAACCCAGTGACCTGACAAGGATCCACATACCACCTATTTGGTACCTGGAAAAGCTGAAACCTTAGAAGTTAATGGACTTGATTGAGGAAACATTTGCCCATGCGTGTACTTGTCTATTTCTTCCCTCCTTCTTAGGGCTCCCTCAGTAAGTTGAAGTGTTTTTTTGTTTGTTTGTGTTTGTTTGTTTGCTTGCTTGTTTCAAATGTCAGCTGTGTCTGTAATCTTCAGAGAATTTCTGCTATCAAGGCCGCAACTAAAACAAAACACAAATTAATATCCCAACAGAGGATTCCCCGCACTTGCCCAGTAGATTCCTATCCCTAGGGATTTGTTTATGCCTGTACCTTCTGCCAGCAACACTGCCCTCTTTCAGTGCCCTTTCTGAGCCATTCAAGCTGCCAGCCCAAGTCCCAGGAACTGCTCTTGGCCTCTCTACAGAATCCTCCACAGAATTTCCGGTTTCTGTCATGGGCGTTATTATTTCACATCTCAGGCCTGGGCCACTTGTTTGTCCAATCAGATCATTTGTTTTCCAGCAGTAGCACCATGTCTTCAGCCCTATGGTATTTCTAAAATTGTCTAGCAAACTCACAGTTTACATGTCCGGAAGTGATGTTTGGGCCTGAATATTAAGAAATTATTTTGCTTCTTTGGTACATGTGAATAATGTTACATGTGGCTGCTGTATGCTTCTCATAGTTTTATTAGAACTTGGCTTCTCTGGTCATATGGATGATTCAGCCTCGTAAAAAATTCAAAAATTACAAAGTACTATAAGAAGAAAGTAAGGGTTGCATGAAATTTTACCTTCTTTATGTAAGCACCATTAAATATTTCATTTCATTGTCCATCTTTAACATATCACCTAGGACTGTGTGTGTATATATATTATACAATCATAATTCTACTTAAGTTGCATTATGTCCACATAACCTTATTTAATATACATATATCCCTATTTGATATGACATATATGTACATATACCTATTTAAATAGATATTAAACACATATATCCTTATCACATATATAATACATATATAACCCTATTATATAGTTATATGTATATATCACATGCATGTAATCCTACTTTAATATACATTATACATACATAATCCTATTTAATATATAGCACAACCCTATTTAATATATATTATACATATATAATTCTACATATATATTATAAACATAACTACTTACTACATATATTATGCATACATACTCCTATTATATATGTATTTTATACATACAACTTTACTTAGTATATATTATATACACATAAGCCTATTTAGCATATATTATATACATATAATCAATTCAAACACATAGATTATGCACATATAACCTCATTTATATGGAATGACTATATTTTTCATAAATGGCAGTATTTAATACATATGTATAACTATTTATATTATATACACATAATCCTGTTTATTACATATTTTATATTATCCATGAATAACCTTATTTATATGGAATGACTTTTCATTTTCTGAAAATGAAGCTATTCCATACATACCAGTTATAAAAGTAGAACCATTAAAGATTAGTTTCTATAACACTAGCTAAAATGTCTTACTTGACTCTGAGCTTCGATATGTAAGTCTTGAGCTGAATGAACACATTTCCCACACAATGTAGGAAAGAAGGCAGAGCTGTCCCCTAGACTCTTGTCTTGTTTCCAGGCAGAACTCCACCGACAATACTCCACTCAAATTAGCCCAAGGCCCAAAATCTGTGGTGCAAAGAACAAATGAGCATTCTAATTGGAAATTCAATACCTGACAGTAAGATTGGATTTCGTTGTGGGCCATGTTGCTGTCACGTCTGTGAGTTCTCAGCTTACCACAGCAGCTGGAGGCACTGAATAGTCCAGAGCTATGCACCTTGAGGAAGATGAACGCTAAAACTAGAACTACACCAGCTATACCTGACCGACACGTAGATTCCCTGGAGAAGCTGGAGAAAAGACTTTAGTCTCTAGACCCCGGCGAGGAAACAGCTGTCTTACCTAAATCATCCTGGTCTCACGTATGTCTTCTTTTTCCTCTTCCACCCCTAGTGGAGAGAGAATAGTTATTAAGTTCTCCTTTCTTTCCTGCCCTTGCCCACCCTGGCCACACACACAGGCTTTTCAACGGGGTATATAATTTTGATTCCTCTTTTTTCCCTCTGGGCCTTTTAATCACCTTTCATGGCTCTGCTCTGAATACTCCCTATCTTACTCCCCTTTTAAGGTATGTAAACTCCCCAGGCACCTCCTGTCTGCAACCACACAGAAAGCAACAGACATTTTACAACCCAGCTCAGTTCTTACAGCCATACTGCATCTATCCATAATGCAAATAAAACCTACGCTGGGAAACAGAGTCATCTCCTTTTCATAGTGCTCATTTAAAAATCAAATTCACATCCAGGAGGAATTCTGCTTCCCAGCTAAGCAAATGTGATCACAGGTTCTTTTCCATCCCATGTTAGGTTCCCTGCCCAGGCAGAGGTGAATTTCTACAGGCTTCCCTTCCCTGGACAAGACTGAAGAGCATGTGTGTTAAAGGCTTCACCGCTGCCCGTTGACTCCATCAGATGCATGACCAAAAGATAACATCTTTTCTGCTGAGGACTAATGAATTGGGATAAGGTTCGCCTACTACAACACGCAGCAGTCCTGTTGTCCCGTTCTCAGACGAGCAGGTACAACCACTCCCAGCAGGTGTGTGTTTACTATAGAAACACCAAACCAGCCCCAACAGCAGTTAAGTGGCCTTTCTTCCTGCAAGGGCTCAGCCAGGCAGGGCCAGGACAGCAAATATCACGCTACGCTCTCTCTGCATAGCACTGAGCACTATTTGAAATGAAGTTATTTCTTCATGTGTGTTTCACTAGATAGCAACAGAAGGACCCAATCTTGCTCATCACCAAATTAAATCCCACCCCTTTTTCTGACCTCTGCCACTTTATCTCTCTCAGCGAGAAGTACATTAAACTCAAGCCACCTAGACAGACTCCAGCATACCTAATCCCCTTCACCTTGTTTTTCTTCCTCTTCCTTTCATACCTTCTATCATCGCTTAATGTGTTACTTAACTATGTAAGATGAAATTATTTATTGTCCATTTGTCCAGGAGAATGAAAGGTTCAAGGGAGCTAAAACCCTTGCCTGTCTGATTCATGAATATACCCTTAAAACCCTAAAATGGCCTACCTATCAGCGCTCGATACCTACTCATCAAATGAGTGAAAATTCATTTTAGCCTTAGCTTCTGTAACCGCATCAGGCACATCATAGCTGCTCAATCAGTATTTGTTGAAACTATAAGTCTGGCAGTAGGGAATTCAAATGTCTTGATTGAAGCCTGTTATGGCCTGAATATGAAGTGTCTTTCAAAAGGTTCACATGTTGAAGGCTTGTTCCCCAGCTAGTGGATTCAATCACTGATAGGCAGTTGGTCACAAGAACACTGACATACTGTGTGGATTAATCTACTGATGGAATTTGAAAACATTATTGAGAAGTGTGGAAACTTCTGGAGGTAGGGCGTGATTAAAGGAGGAAAGTCCCTGGAGTGTCTCTTTCTTGTCCTGGGTCTGTCCTTCCCCCTCCCTCTCTCTTGCTACTCACCACCAATCATGAGATGTATATCTGTGCTCGACCATGGTTTCTCCATCATGATACTCAGCCTCAACTCAGCAATACAACGATTGGTACACTGACCACTCAGAACCCACCAGTCAAAATAAATCATCCCTCCTTTAGCCTGTTTCTCTCACAAACTTGTCACAATAATGAAAAGTCTAACACGGGTGATAACCAGATGAGGCAGACTACTCTTCAACCCATTTTTCTTAATGGAATACCTGAATCCTCAAATAATAATTTATCCAAAGTCAGAGAGACAATATTCTAGGACAGGAGGAAGGAAAAATCTGGATGCCTATTTAGACGATCTTATCCCAGCATCACACTTTCAGCCTCAAACTACTAAAGAAAAAAATCATCTTTTCCCCCCAAGGAAATTGGATATATTTTGGAAGTAACAATATTTTCAAAAGTTCTGAGTCACTTACACAAAGATCCTACATTAATCACCTGGAACTAGACCAGCCAGATCTCTCCCCATCCTAAAGCTCAAGGAACTTTGGGGAAGAGGGGGCGGCAAGATTGTAAGAGCCTAAAGATAGGGAGGACCAACGGTATACAAGATATTCCACACAAATTAGGGCTGCAGTAGCCATAATCAGACTTTGCATGACCTGCACAATGGCTGACATGTCAATAACCCCCCAAAGTCTCATGGGGGAGATCACGGGGGAGAAGGCTCCAGGCGGTAGGATCCTTAGCAGCAAGGGATTAACAGACATAGTAGTGTTCCCATGCTAGCGGGGAGCCTGGGCTATGCCACTGAGTCCTTACCCCTCACTAGGGTGGAGGACTCAAAGGGAGGTTTGGCATTCACATAAAAGGATGCTCCAGGGGATGGGAGGGAGGAAGGGGAAGGCACTGGGCAAAGGGGAGAGAGGGAAGGGAGTGAAGGAAGGGGAAAGGGGGGGAAGAGTGCAAAAGGGGACTGAAGAGGGGAGGAGGGAGAGAAAGGACAGGGGTACCTATTGAGCTTGTATGTATGATTGGGAAAAAATCAAATGTAGGAGGGAAAAAAAGTTCTGAGTCACTCATCTTTGGTCATAATGCTAGTCTCAGATATGGCAAAGAATATCAGCAATACATTTTTCTAAAAAAAAAAAAAACAAGTAAATGACATCAAGCAATAAGAAAAGATAAACTTCTGTTTTTCCTAAAAGGAAGTGAAAAATAGTCCAAATCTGAAGTATACTAGACCTGAAAGAATATGCAGAATTGTAAAGAAGGCGACCATTCTTAGGAAAGCCTGCATTATCTAGTGCCACATAACAAATTACTTCCTGAGTTTTTGGGTTACAACTAAAACTTTCACGGTCCTCACTGTTTCTATGAGTCTGAAGTTCAGCACAACCTGGCTGGGCAACCTTCACTTTGGATTTTTTGATGCTTCCGTTATGTTACGGAGGGGGTATTGTTATTTGAAGACTCAAGAGTCCTTTAGGGTGACACACATGCAGATGGCTGGAAAGGCAGAGCTGATTCTTGATGAAGCTCCTTCCCACGTGGGCCCAAGGGCCCTCACAGCAGAGAAACTGGCTTTTGCCAGGATCAAAAAGAAAGAGCAGTAAACAGAGCTATCTTAACAACCTAGTTCCGGAAGTCATGGGCATCTTCTTTCTTTTCTTTTTTTTTTTTAAATACAATTTTTTTCCTTAAGTTATTTATTTATTTTTTTAGTTTGACAAGCATATTGAGTATTAATCCCTGCTTCCTTCCATCCCCCTCCCTCCCATTTCATTCCCTTCCCCTCATCGATCCATTTCACTCCCTCCCACCCTCCTACCTGGCTGCTTCTATGGACCCTCAGGGTTCCCTCTGGCTTATCTGCTCTTAGTGGGAGCTCGGGGAACTTCACAGAAGAGGGAGTGGTGAGATTGTAAGAACCTAAAGATGGGAAGGTCCACGGATGGACAAGACATTCTATTCAAGGCAAGGATGCTGCATCCAGGAACTCACTGCAGTGAGGCTTGTCTTTACCAGACCTGCATAATGACTGACATACCAACACTCCCCCATAGACTATTGAGGAACTCAAGAGAGATAAGAACACATAGAGGAAACCTTAGGGGCTAGAGCCGGATGAGTAAGGGGAAATGCCCCTTTCAGTGCGGTGGCAGGAGGAGGGACAATGTGGTATGCCACAGAGGTCTTTTTTTTTTTTTTTTTTTTTTTTTTTTGAGAGACAAGTAAGTCCCCAAGTCTGATTTACACTCAAAGGGGTGGAGATTAGGCTCCACCTTTGGAGGAATGGAGTCTCAAGAATTTTCAGAGCTATTTTAAACCAAAACCAGCCCCCCCCCAAAAAAAAACAGGACATGCTTGGCAAGGACGAATTATGCACTGTTCTAGTTGGTGAATGTCTGTCACCTGGGGATCTCTCTCATCTGCAGTATTTTTCACATCAGCCAATCAATTTCTTATATTTTGATCCTTTGATCTTTGTCAGCTTGCAGATGGACTCTTTCAACATTTCTCACCCATTTCTCCATTTTATTTGAACATAGTTCTAAACTCAGTGTTTAGCAGTAGAAATATAGATCTCAAAAGAAATGGTTCTTGCTCTCAAAGAGTTGGTAGCCTGTTTGATATATCGCATCCACAGTCCATACAACAATAATATATGATACTTCATAGGCCACGTTAGAGTTAGATTCAAAGTGTCACAAGAATGTAGATGAGTCTAATTTTCCTCACCAAATGGATGTTGTTTTCCATGTTAAGCAGTTTGGGCTTCATCATCTATGCATTACATTTTAAAAACAGATGTGTGTCAAGATTTCTGTCCTGTTTCTAAAAAGACAGCTCCGATGGCAGCAGAGAGGGTGAGATTGGAAGAGGCTGTGATCAATGGCATGTGAAATGAGGAGGAGAAAATTCGGCCAGCAGATTTATTGGGTAGAATTGACAGGATCTAGTTACATAGGCAGAAAACAGGTTAAGACTAACTTTTACATTTCTGGATGGTGTATGACGGCTTCATGAACCAAGACAGGAAGTTAAGGAGGAAGGTGCAGGTGGGAAGGAATGAAACGAATTCAGCTTGAGCGTACTAAATTGGAATTGCATTTAGCTGCACAGTTGAAGGTTGAGTCGCACAGATGATTGGAAATATGCAACTGTGGTCCAAGTGAAATCTCAGCTGGGGATACACATTTGGGAACTACTGGCATCCACAACCTAGTTGAACTCGGAGAGCCGAAGGCAATTACTGAAGCAGTAGGATAGAGTAGACAAGACAGCCAAGAATGTGACCTTGGGGAACATCAATACATAAAGGGTGGAGAAGAAAGAGGAAAAATATTGAAAAGGAGGAAAAAGACATGCAGGCCATTTCAGGGTAATAAACTCCACTCCACGGGAGAAAGGATCAACAGGGCAAAAAAAAAAACAGAAAAGGAAAATGCAAGCGTCCAACTAAAGACTGACTGGAAACTCCCATTCACATCCGTCACTCAGCAGATTATGAATCACTTGGGCATATTCAGTGAGATGATGTGAAATGGAATCTGGATACAGCAAGGGTATCCAGAAGGGTAAAAGGAAGGCGAGAGAGAGAGAGAAAGAAATCAGGAAGTAAGTACAAAAGAGATGGGAATAGAAACAGTAGTGAGTGAGCAGGAGAAAGAGAGAGAGAGAGAGAGAGAGAACATTCACCCAAGTTAGAAAGTGAAGAGCAACAAGACAGTGATCCATTCCAGTGCAGTTTTATTTTCCGGATCATATTCACAGCCTTCTTTCTCAATGAAAGAACTCCCATGCTCCCCGTGGCCTTGCAGCTGCTTCCATCAGAACTTGTCAGAACAGAGAAATGCTGTAAGGGGCTATGGAGAAGACATAGAACACACATGGCATGTCAGTACCAAGACAGGGTGCCAGCAACCATAGAGAACCTGGACTCATTACCTCTCACATCATGTCCAATGAGCCAAATCTCCCCTCGATTCTCCAAGGGGTATCTGGTCAAAAATTTATAACGAATGTTCAAGGCAAGGGCAATTCAACTAATTATTAATGAAGGTAACCCAAAGAGGGAACTAGAGATCTATTTGGCTTCTGGGAACCCTTCCTCATGACACAGGAGGAACCTCTGAATATAAACATCTTAGATTTATACCGTTTTCATCACAGCAATATTTTCATCATTTATCAAGGCATACCTAAGAAGAACAGAAACCTAAACATAAATTTCCACATTGGCACACCAAAGGACAATACTAAGAGCTCCAAAAGGCAGAGCAGGGCCATGGAAGGGCTCTGTAATGAGCTCTCTGGTGGGTAAATCTGGGCATTTTAGCAGAGCCTCACCAATCAATCTCAGTTATCAGAAAGCACACAGCAGCAGAAGCAAACGCTGAAGAATATAAGAGCCATTGGAAAGAGGTATTGCAAGAGCCGAATCTCCCCCCCCTTGAGTGAAAATAATATAAAAAGCATATTAAAAATATAAAAAATACACAAGGATACCTCCTTAATTCTAGTATCCTGCCATGAGAGGTGTTCTAGGTAGGGGCATCTTTTAATAACAATAGAAACACCACCACCAATTGACTGCATTGCTTCATTACACAAACATTTACCAAGTGTTCATCCATGTACAAAGAGTATGTTTTTTTCACTGCTGAAAACACCATGAAACTTTTCCTGACTTATAATTTTTTAAAAAAGTAGACATTGAACAATTTAGTATATAATTACTTGATTATCTCCAAGAGTATAGATTTTAAAGTATTGCACAGATTTCAAGAAAGCATGCAATAATACATTGGTTTAAAAAGTCTTGTGACCCACCCCGGAGCCCCACGCGTCCCGGCGGCGAGCACCCAGGCCAACTCCAGCTTGGCCTGCGCCCGGCCCGGACGACACCAGCTCCCTCCAGCGCCGCCGCACCCGCCGCCCACTGCCCAAGGTCGCAGGTGAAGAATTCTGCCATCAACATCAGACCCTCTGCCTCTCTAGGCCCACCAGGGACCTACGCACGTGGTCCACTGAAGACACACTGCTACTCAGAATTCAATAGAGCCCAAAGGAAACTCAAGCAAAATTCTAAGGAACAAAGGGAACACAGGCCATACATCTGGACTCACTGTGGGCAAGTTTCTTCTCATCCAGCCCAAAGATAAGTAAACTTTTTCTTTTCACCTTACTGATCCTTTAAAGTATCAATGCTGTAGATCAACTTTCTCATACAGCCACCCCACAACATACAACTCCAGGGAGTACACCACTCACCCCCACATTTCACCAAGATACTAAATCGTAAAAAGTGCACTACCAAACTAATATTCACCCCCTGGTAACATAACCTGACTTAACTGACGTACTAACAGCCTAGTAGCCTCATCTAGGATATAATAATAACAATACACAAACATACCCAATCCAAGGCAAGCACTAGTAATAACTGGCAAGCATAACAACACCAACTACATCGATTCAGTGAAAAACACACAGAAACTGAAAGGTCCTAAAAAACAAAACAACAATGTACAAGTCAAAGTGCAGATCCACGAGAAACAAAACCCAAGAAGACCAATCTCCTGCCGAAAGAATCAATCCCATAATGAGGGATTCGGACCAGAACAAATCCACAGAAAATAGCCATGAAAGCCAGACCCAACATAACGACTTTCAGAGTATGATCATTACCATGATTAATACTATGAAAGAGGAAATCCGAGAAGAGTTAAACAACCGTATCAACCACTTTGAACAGGAACACAACAGGCACTTGAAGGAGTTGAGAAAAACAGTTCAAGAAACAAAAATAGGTATGGAGCAATTAAAACACTCATAGGCAGAGTTTAAAATTGAACTAAAAGACAAGTTATCTTCAACCCAAAACACAACAGAGAGTCTTATCAGCAGAACAAATGAGGCAGAAAATAGAATTTCAGATCTTGAAGACAAAGTGGGAGAATTAACCATCTCAATAGCAGAGATTGTTAAAGCAAAAAAGATACTGGAGAGGAACATTCAAGAGATATGGGACACCCTGAAGAAGCCTAACATGCGCATTCATGGAATACCAAAACAAGAATCCCAAAATACCACACTGGAGGAAATATTTCAATTCATCATAAATGAAAACTTCCCACAACTAAAGAATGAGAGGCCTATCCAAATACAAGAGGCATTTCACACTCCAAACAGATATGACCAAAATAGAAAATCACCACAGCAAATAATATTCAAAACACTCCACATTCAAGACAAAGAAAAGGTGCTGAGAGCTTCAAGAGAAAAAAAGCAACTAACTTTTAAAGGTAAACCTATTAGAATAACAAATGACTACTCAATGGAAACAGTAAAAGCAAGAAGAGCTTGGAGAGACATACTTCAAGTATTAAATGAGCAAAAATGCCAACCCAGACTGATATACCCGGCAAAACTATCTGTCATGATTGAGGGAGAAAGAAAAGTTTTCCAGCACAAAGACAACTTGAAGGGATACATGTCTACCAAACCAGGCCTTCAAAAAATCCTAGAAATGATACTCAAGCTTAAAGAAAAGAACAAGCGTATCTAGGAGGACAGAAGGGAAGTGTAATACCACCAAAACATAAATATCAAACAACAGGCTTACAAAATCTACTAAACATAAAAAATGTCCAGAATTAAAAATAATTTCTCCATTATAACATTAAATGTCAATGGTATTAACTCGCCGATTAAGAGACACAAATTAAAAACTTGGATTAAAAACCACAATCCAACAATCTGCTGCCTTCAGGAAACTCATCTCACCACAAAAGATAGGCACATCCTAAGAATGAAAGGCTGGTCCAAAATCTTGCAAGCTAATGGAACCAGGAAACAGGCAGGGGTAGCAATTATGCTTTCAGACAAAGGGGACTTCAAAACAAAGAAAATCATAAGAGACACAGATGGATACTACATTTTAGTCACAGGTACAATTCACCAGGAAGACTTCACAATACTGAACATTTATGCACCCGATACGGGCCCCTCCACATTCATTAAGAAAACCCTACGGCAAGAAATCAACCCCCAAACGATAATTCCTGGGGATTTCAACACCGCCCTCTCAAAATGGGATAGATCAACAGGTCAAAAGCTTAACAGAGACACTTTGGAACTTAATCAAACCCGTAAAGAAATGGACCTTACAGATCTCTATCGAACTTTTCACCCACACACAAAAGAATACACATTTTTCTCAGCAGCACATGGAACTTTTTCCAAAATAGATCACATATTGAGCCACAAAACGAATCTACACATATACAAAAAAGTTGAAATTCTAACTTGTGCCCTATCAGACAACCACGGCCTAAAGCTGGACATCCACAACACAACAAACAAGAGAAAATACACTAACTCCGGGAAACTTAACAATATGATGCTGAATGAGAACTGGATTCAGGAAGAAATTAAAAAGGAAATGCAAGATTTCCTGAAAGTGAAAGATAATGAAAATACAACTTACCAAAATCTCTGGGACACAATGAAAGCTCTCCTAAGAGGTAAGTTCACAGCTCTTAATGCCTACATCAAAAAAATGGAAACATCAGAAATAAACAACTTAACGATGCATCTTAAGGCTTATAGAGAAAATTGAGCAATCTGATCCCAAAAGTAGTAGAAGAGAGGAGATTAGCAAAATAAGGGGAGAAATATCTGAAATCGAGACTAAGAAAATGATAGAAAAAAATGAACCAGTCAAAAAGATGGTTCTTTGAAAAAATCAATAAGATAGATACACCCCTAGCTATATTAACCAAAAGCAAGAGAGAGAAAACCCAAATTAACAAAATTAGAAATGAACATGGAGTAATCACTACTGATACCCAAGAAATCCAGAGAATTATAACATCATATTTCAAAAATTTATACTCAGTGAAGTTTGACAACACACAAGAGATGGATGAATTTCTAAGTAAACACATCTTACCTAAATTGGATCAGGAAGTTGTGAATTACTTAAATGGCCCTATAACATATAAGGAAATTGAAGAAGTAATCTGGAATCTTCCCACCAAAAAATGTCCTGGACCAGATGGATTCAGCACAGAATTCTACCAGACATTTAAGGAGTCAATAACACCAATACTCCTTAAACTGTTCCATCAAATAGCAAAGGAAGGAACACTACCAAATTCCTTCTATGAAGCTAATATCATCTTAATCCCAAAACCTAATAAAGATTCACTTAAAAAAGAAAACTATAGGCCGATCTCTCTGATGAACACAGACGCAAAGATTCTCAACAAAGTCTTAGCAAATCGGATTCAAAAACATATCAAAAAGATCATTCACAGGGACCAAGTAAGCTTCATCCCTGGCACACAAGGTTGGTTCAACATACGAAAATCAAAAAATGTAATTCATCATGTAAACCAGTCCAAAGCCCAAGACCACATGATACTCTCGATAGATGCAGAAGAAGCCTTTGACAAGATCCGACAGCGTTTTATGATCAAAACGCTAGAGACAGTAGGAATGGAAGGAACCTTTATCAATATGATAAAAGCTGTATACAACAAGCCCACTGCAAGGATTATGCTCAATGGGGAACAATTGGAAGCATTTCCACTTCGATCAGGAACTAGACAAGGCTGTCCACTCTCACCATTCTATTCAATATTGTACTTGAAGTCTTAGCTGAAGCCATAAGACAAGAAAGGGACATAAGAGGGATTCAAATCGGCAAGGAAGAAGTCAAGCTATCCCTATTTGCAGATGACATGATCTTATACCTAAGTGATCCCAAAAACTTCACCAGGAAGCTCTTGGAACTAATTGAGAAGTTCAGCAAGGTGGCAGGATACAAAATAAATGTGCAAAAATCAGAGGCCTTCCTATATGCCCAGAATGAAAGAAGTGAAAAAGCCCTGAGAGAAACAATCCCATTTACTATAGCCCCTAAAAAAATGAAGTACCTTGGTATAAATCTAACGAAGGAGGTAAAAGACCTTTACAATGAAAACTTTAAAACCCTAAAGAAAGAAATTGCTGAAGACACCAGAAGGTGGAAAGACCTCCCATGTTCCTGGATTGGCAGAATCAACATTGTAAAAATGACCATCCTACCAAAGGCAATATACAAATTCAATGCTATACCAATTAAAATCCCAAAGCAATTCTTTAAAGAAGTTGACCAAACAATCTCAAAATTCATATGGAGGCACAAAAGACCCAGGATAGCAAAGACAATCCTGAGTAACAAAAACACTGCTGGAGGTATTACCATACCAAACCTTAGTCTATACTACAAATCCATAGTTATAAAAACAACCTGGTACTGGCTCCAAAATAGACACAGATCAATGGATAAGGATTGAAGACCCAGATATAAGCCCACAAAGTTACAGCCATTTGGTCTTTGACAAAGGGGCCTAAAGAATCCAATGGAAAAAGAACAGCATCTTCAACAAATGGTGCTGGCAAAACTGGATCTCCACATGCAGAAGATTAAAGCTGGACCCGTACTTGTCACCATGTACAAGACTTAATTCCAAATGGATCAAGGACCTTGATATCAGGCCAGAGACTATAAAAATCATAACTGAACTCCCTTGAGCTGATTAGGCTAGGCCAACATTTCCTAAACAGACATCGAATGGCACAGTCACTGCTACCAACTCTCAACAGTTGGGATCTTGTGAAATTAAAGAGCTTCTGTTCAGATAAAGAGATTGTCACACGAGCTCAAAGGCAACCCACAGAATGGGAGAAAATCTTCGCTAACCACATATCTGATAGAGCTCTACTGTCCAGAGTGCACAAAGAACTTAGAAAATTAAACACCAAGGAAACCAATGGCCCAATTAAAAAATGGGCCCTGGAACTTAAAAGAAATTTTACCAGAGATGAAATTAAAATGTCTAACAAATATCTTCAAAAATGCTCCACTTCTTTAGCCATCAGGGAAATGCAAATCAAAACCTCCCTGAGATATCATCTCACCCCGGTCAGGATGGCAAAAATCCACAATACAAACAACAACAAGTGCTAGAGAGGATGTGGAGAGAGGGGAACTCTGCTACTTTGTTGGTGGGAATGCAGGCTCATACAGCCACTCTGGCGAGCCGTCTGGAGATTCTTAAAGAAATTAAAGATTGAAATGCCATATGACCCTGCTATTCCACTTTTGGGAATAACCCCCCATACAGCAGAGGTTCGCCTCGATAGCACAAGCACAACCATGTTCATAGCAGTACTGTTTACAATAGCAAAGTCATGGAATCAAGCCAACTGTCCAACAGTTGACGAGTGGATAAGGAAACAGTGGTACATCTATACAATGGAGTACTACTCAGCCATCAAAAATGATGAATTACTGGAATTTGCCGGGAAATGGATGTCATTAGAAACAATTATATTAAGTGAAGTATCCCAAACCCAGAAAGTTAAGCGCCATATGTACTCCCTAATAGGTGGCTCCTAATACCAAACCCACCCAGCCCACCTTGAGACACTCAAGGGTAAACCTATGTAATACGGTAATTGCAAGGATTATGAACAGGAGGGATGGGGTTGGAGGGCCACACCAGACACAAGGAGAGAGGGGACCATGTTACAGCAGAGAAAATAGGCCTCCAAGGAATGCAAGTAAGTAATGTGACACCTGGTTAAGTTCACAGACGTTCGTTCCTGATCATGTACAACTGAGTCGTATGATCTCACCAGAAGGGGAGGGCATATAGTCTGGCAGATGAAAGGTGATCATTTTGCAAATGGGTGACTGACCCCTTCCTCACCGAGATTTCCTCCTTTTAATTACATCTACCGTTGAATGTGCTATTATAACAAGACTCCAGTTTAACAGTTTTTTGTCTCTGACCAGGGGGTGACATACAGTGCCCATCAGGATGGAGTGAAGGGCATTGCAGGAGCAGCAAAACTGCAAAAGAAAATCAACAAACCACAATCCAGAACTTCAGAGACTCTATATCATCCACATAGAACTAAGCCAGCCTAATCTCCCCCCATCCTGAAGTTCAGGGACATTTGCGGAAGAGGGGGCGGTAAGATTGTAAGAGCAAAAGGATGGGAGGAGCAATGATTTGAAGAGTCTCCACATTAGTTAGGGCTGAAGCACCCATAATAGGATTTTGCATGCCCTGCACCATGTCCATCACACTATTGACCTCACAAAGTCTAACATCAGCTAAAGGCACCAAGATCCTTGGAGGCAAAGGATTGACAGCCACAGTAGTGTCCTATGCTTAAGGGGAACATGAGAAAGGGTTCAGGGAAATGCCACTGGGTCCTTGTACGTCATCGGAAAGGAGGACCAAGAGGAGAGTTAGGCATACACAATAAAGGACTCTCTGGGAATTGGGGGGGAGGCACTGGGAAATGGGAAGGGAGGGAGGGGGAGCAGGGGGTTTGGGGGGAGGAGGAGGGGGGAGGGAACTGGTCTACCTATTAAGTTTGTATGAGCAGAAATAATAATAATAAAAAAAGTCTAGTGACCCAAGTGGCCTATCTTTCAAATCAACTCTTTCTTTTTCCACCTGAATAAGATGCAAGCTTACTTTTTTTTTTTCATTAAGCTGAAGTCCTTTCTCTTCATGAGTGTTCCTGAGAAATAAGGGCAGGGGGTCCTTGGAAGTCATGTTGCAACCTATTGGTCCATATTTCATTTAACTTACCCTGGAGCTTCTAAGATTGCCTGGGAGAAGGGTCTCTTGGCATGCACATGAGGACCACCTGTTTGTCTTATGATGTTGAAAAGGCCATCATAATTTTGGATGGGAACATTTCCTAGGTAAGAGATACAGAGCCATATAAAAGTAAGAAAAGTGAACTGATCACTAGTGAGTAAACATGCATGCATTAATTCAGTGCTCTCTGCTTTCAAGCAGGGGTGTAATGTGATCAGTTCCCTCAAGCCCCTGCTGCTGTTGGCCTCCTTGTCACAAGGGATTGAAAACTAGAATCGTGAATTAAATCAGCCCTTTCTCCTTTAAGGTGCTTTGGTCATGTTATTTTATCATGGTAACAGGAAAAGAAACTATGAGCCCCAGATCATTCTTACTGATTCCCCAGCAATGATAAGAAGGACCTTTCATTATCCTAGGCAGCCTCTCTGTAAGGTTATGTTAGTCATGAACATCTCACAAAATTCTGAGATTAAAAAAAGGTAGTGAAGGAGAAAAAGAAATGGTGGAAGAAAATTTAAAAAAAGAGAAATGTTGAATGCTAGACATCCTTGCCTCTGTCAACACAAACACCTTGTCAAAAAGAACCCTACCCGCTGAGATGTTTTGGACAGGACTCTTAATTCATGTCATCTTCCAGACTCTGCCCTTCCTCCCATTTCTTCAACTCTTCCCCATGCCAATGTTTTTACATACTGCTGATCAGAACTGTATTCTGAAGAACTCAAAAATGGTTACCCGGCAACAAAGCTTCTACAGTCACACTTCTGCACAGAAGCTCATATCAACCTGACTTTCATAGCTAAAGCTCCATTAAGATGTCTTCTAAAGATGGATTGATATTCTTCTTGAGAATAATTCCTCCTCATGCCTAGATTGAAGGGGTGGACCCAATCTTTTTGTTGTTGTTGTTATATAGTGAAGTTCCCTTTCAACTACAAGTGCTCAGTAGTGGAGAAAAATGAGTCCTTTGTAAGCTGGGAAGTATTGTGATCAAATCACACATTTACAAGGTCATAAAGGTCATTTTAAACTCAACTCTTGGTGAACATTAAGCTATAAATATTCCCAAACCATTAAAATGGTGTTCATTTGGACTTTTGAAGGAAAAAGAAAATTCATTTTAACATGAAGTCAAACAGTGCATGAGTCTGAGTTTCAATATGAAGCAACATGAAGTACTCAGAAGTGTGTGGCACTGAGTGCTGACAAAATGGAAAAATAACGAACAACTGGCCCTTTTTCTACCTCTAAAATCAAACAATAGAGTCAAATAAGGAAGGAACAAAGCATGTGACTTAAGACTTACACATTTTAAGGAGTTCTTAAGTTGTAGACATAGAAAAGTTAAAGAAGGGGCCAAGGGAAATGTGCTGTGCTGACTTGAACGCTAGCAGAGGATAAGCTGAAGACACCTTTATGCTGTGCTCCTGCCTCGCTTTCCCCACATTGTCTTGAAGGGATAGTGAGAAGAACCCATTTCCTCTGCAACATAAAACTCAAGGCATCTAGAGGGAATCCTGGGGTCCATAGAAGCCGTCAGGAGGGTGGGAGGTAGTGGAATGGATTGATGAGGGGAAGGGAGGGGAATGGGAAAGAGATGGGAGAGAGATGTGAGGGAGGGAAGCAGGGATCAGTACTCAGTATGTTTGTAAAACTAAAACATAAATAAATAAAAAAATAGGTATCAAGTGAAACACTATCATGGAAAAGTCAAAGTGCTATTGAGCAAGACATGGTAGTACATCCCTGACACCCCAGCACTGAGGAGAAGGCAAGAAGATGTGTGAAAGCAAGAGGCTAACTTATACACAGACTAAAACCCTGTCTCAAAAACCCAAAACAGAACCAAAGTTCTGTTGCTGTAAAGAGCCACAGAGGTATATAAAAAGATAGTTGTGAATTAATGATGCCTTTAATATTAAAATGGGAAGAAAAAGTTAAAACTACAAAAATTACTCAGTTTTTTTTTTTTTGTCACTAAGGAAAAATTTGCAAGGGGTAAAAAATGAAAGAAAGATTTTTTTGGCTCACAGTTTCAGAGGTTTCAGTCCATAGTTGGCCAGTCACAAGGACTCAAGAATAGCAGAGGTTAGGGGAGGGGGTTACGGAGATGACTCAGGGGTTAAGCCTGTGCCTCACAAGCCCAAGGTCCTGGGTTTGGATACTGGATCCCATGTAAAAATGCCAGGTGGAAATGGCAGCAATCTGTACTTCTGGTTCTGGAAGGCGAAGCTCTGGGAAACTCCAGAGCAAAGCAAATAGGAGGTAGAAGCAATCCAGGATCATTCCCAAAGTCACCCCTGGGCCTCCATAAGTACACACAGTGTCCTCTGATACACACGTGTCATAGTTAGATATAGGTGTTGACACTTGACAGTTGAGGGTTTGAGCTCTGGGCACATTTGCAGAGAATTAGTAGTTGAGTTAAACCCAGAGTAAACCTGCAGGAGATTATATAGTGGATGAGGAAGACCCAGCCCATGGTACTAGACTCTGGGCAGGTGAATAAAATAGAGGGATTTTTTTGACAAAGGGGCATCATTGTGTATACTTGGCAAGACATGCTGGTCTGGCAAGTAAGGATTATCCTTCTCTTGGCTGCTACATACATATAGTATGGCCAGTTCCCTTATACCTTTGTTAGTGTGAGGTCCTCCTACAATGTCAGATAAGGAATTGTAACCAGAAATCATAAGAGAGAATAAATCCCTTGTTCCCTTAAGTTATTTGATGGTGATTTTATCAGCAACAATGGAGGTGAACCGCAACAACATACAAAAGAAAAAAATAGCGAGAAGATGTGGTAGGGAGCTACTCGCTGCTCACCTCTTGGCAGTCAGGAAGCAGAAAGAAAGAAAGAGGCCATGAACAAGATACACTTAACCAAATCAGAGCCCAATTTCCACAGTTTCCACTTCCTCCCTGTAGTCTATTCAGTTAGAATTCATTAATGGATTAAATGGTGCTTACAGCTCTCATAATCCAGACATCCTTACAGCGATCAGATCTCCTGGAGACCAAGTCTCCAACATATGAGCCTTGGGGGCTTGTCATATTTAAGCTATAACGGCACTTCACTGCTCCACTTTCAGAGTTGGTGGATTATATTTGAGGCAATGGCTTCAGAATTACTTGAGATTTATTCACAGTAAGGAATACAGTTTTTCTCAGTAGATACCTTTTTGTGCATGTATCTGCAGAACTGAAACACATTCTTCTCTAAAGGTATTTACATTCATGAACTATTATATACTCTGACAATTATGATGGAAGATGTGAGTAATTTTAATAGCTTCCTTTCGAAAGCTAATAGATCAAAATCCTCCAAAGTAGTCAGATATCCAGTAGGTTTAAATCACATGATTGAAAAGCTTATTTTCCTAGATAAAGAGAAATCTTTCTACACCATCAAAAATCACTTTCTCTTCTAGCATATATCCTAGATACAGATTTGCCATATACTAAGCTACAAAAACACTGAATAAATACAAAAACATTGAATAAATTAAAAATAATATCATACAGACATGATACAATAACAACTTCAATTAACAGAAAAGGTATAATACACAAGATTCTGCACCCTGATTATACCTGCCTGCTACCAGGATTCTTAGACTGAAAGGAGAAAATGGTATTTAAAAATTGAGGGGAAATATCAGCAGAATTCCTATCAGAAGAGAGTTGAAAGAGATTCACAGGCTTCCTGCAAGAGATGCCACTGTAATCTCTCTCACTGTGAGCCATACATACTTATCTGTTTTCTGACTATACATATATCTTTTTGGTTCAGACAATGTCTATCTATCAGGATTCACAATATTTCTATTCAAATCACATACAGTTTCCTCTTCATACAAAATAAGGCAGATTCTCTCACTTTTTTTCTCTCTCTCCCTCTTCATAAAACTTTGCATATGTTCCAATGTTATATCATATGCTTTCTTCAGTGTACCCATAAAGATCAGGACCATATGAGGTCTGAAAAATGATAACCAATTCTGTCAAGAACCTAAAAAGCTTTCATTATAGATCATATGGTAAATATATAATTTTAGCAGTCAATCCAAGACCCTTCCAGAGAAGAGGCTAGCTATAACACAGAACAGCTATATAATGCAGCTATAATGCAGAACATGCCCAAGAACATGAAAGCTTTCTCAATTGCTAGATTAATAGAGAAATGGTGACTGGAAAGCCTCTGTGGATCAAATCTGATTCTTCCTTGAAGAATTCTCAAAAATTTCACAAATCTTAAATAATTTGACACTTTCAATAAGAATGGTCTAAAATTACAAATTCCCAGGCCAGACAAGCATGATCATTAAAGTATTTGTCAATATATTTTGATTAAACAGAGATAATGATTTCTCCACATCCCACTTTCACAGTCTTTAGACATCCTGTTAGAAACAAGATGACATTTGTGGGGAAATTTAACAGAAAGGAATTTTTACTTGGATCAATAACTAGAACCAAGACAATGCCACAGGATGAAAGTAACGAAGTACTTGTCTCTACCTACAAAAGAGACCTTCAAACCATGGCTAAGAAGAATCAATACATTGCAGGCTCCAATATGTTGCCTTGGTTTAGAGGAAAAGAGAAAGGATTGCTTTACTCAATGACCTATAACAGAAGCAGAAATGAGAGGGCTCATGCCAAAGCAATCCCATAGGATTGTGTAAGAATCTCATAAAAAGCTAATGCCTAGTGGTAAAAACCAACAGATTATTAAGGTCTTTGAGGAAATGTTAATACCCAACCCTTTGCCATCTGGACCCAAGTAACAGCATCCAAGTCCCTGATAATTTCTTTACACCTCTCATAGTATCACTGTTTCCACCATGGATAGAACTTTGTAGTTCATTTTCTCATAAGCTTGCCTTCCTCTAACACTGTTGCCTGGTATGTTGTATTTCCATAGTGGTAATCCTTACCATATTATACAAGGTCTTTGCAAACCTCCACCTGAAGTCTATTTACAGGGCTGGGAACTTCTTTCATCTCAGTAGTAAAGATAATGTCAGTGCAGGAGCTAGAAAATGATGGTTTCCCCACTTATCTACATGGTGTCCTCACAATGAATAATGAATAGTGGTAGAGATTGGCAGTCTTGGGTCTCTATCCAAACTTGGGTCTTTACATCCAAACTGGGTGCAAGTGTAGTAAGAGCTGCAACTTTATATCTGTAAGAAGTAAGTCCTCCAAAAGATAAGCTTTTGCCATTACCTGTTACACTAGAAAAGCAGATTCATGGAGTCATTAGTGTAAAGGTTTCTTTAATACAGACTTATATACCCCCCAAAAAATGGTCTTGTATAAATATTTGTTTGATAAAGCTTAAAAGATCACATAGGAATATCTTTGAAGAGGGACCATTAAGAATGTTAGAGCCAGAGAGTGTGTCATGGTTTGAAATGTGTCCCCCACAGTCTCACGTGTTTAGCAAGATCATGGCACCTTGAGAGGTGGAACCTCAAGGGGTGAGCCTTGAGGTGGATTAGTCCCACCTTACCTCCAGGAGAAGTCTGCCTTTGCAGCAAGCAGTCTACAGCTCTCAGCTTCCAAGATGTCTGCAGTGACTTAGCCTTTTCCAGCTTTGGCCAGCCAGCCATGCCGCCTCTGCTTGAAGAGACTGTACCTCCCTTCTGGAACTGTAAGCTGAATAAATCTCCCTTTCTCCCTTAAGTTGCTTGACTTTGGGTGCTCTCTCATAGCAATAATTAAGAGTAACTGTGACAGGGTGGGAGAAGGGCTGTCAGACACTACAGTTGTTTCATCTGCGAATTCACTGTGACTGAAGCTACTTCCACAGTATTTGCACAAGATTCGGGCTATCATCATTCCACAATGGAAAAGGAGATCTCAAGAAGCACCACACCCCCCTGAGAGACTATTAAGGGTTAATGCCTTCAATAGGAGAAGGAAAGTTACTTTCCTCAATAATACATACCTATCAATGGTATAACCACAGGTGATTTATCATCCGTGTTCCAGCAAGTAATCAGGTGCCAGTACAGACAACTCAGATGAAACCTAGTGGGATACACATGCAAAAAAGGACATGAAAGCAGGAAGGAGACTGGTCGGGAAAATGTTTACATTGGGAAAAGGCAGGAGACTAGGAGCAGATGATGAAGCGCAAAATGACATATTTCACTTTATTCATGCATGATACTCTCAAAGGATGAGGAAAATTTTGAAAACAAAGGGATCAATTATTAAAAATTTTAAATTTAACAACTATCAGAATCAGTCTTAAAGATTTTTCCCCCTGTGGCTATAAGATAATGAATTATCCTTTTCTTATGTTTTTTGTTTTTTTTTAGGTTTGATGACTTAGAATTGTTTATAGTTCATGTATTATAAAATAAGTACCAAATGTGAAAAGTTTTTATTATAAAATATACACTTAACTGACTCATATATCTGAAAACTAAACAATATAGTGTGAAGTAGACCTTGAATTCAAGACATTAGGAGAGGGCTGGAGAGATGGTTACAATTTTGCCTCACAACATGAGATCCTAGCTCTCATGTAAAAAAAAAAAAAGGAGGGGGGGAATGTCAGTGATTTGCACTTCACTGTGGTGGGTGTAGTCTGGAAAATCCCAGAGCAAAGCACAAAGGAGGTAGAAGCAATCCAGGATGATTCCCAAAGTCACCCTTGGTTCTCCACGGGGACACATGAACTAACCATGACAAAATACAATTGGTTCAAGAAATAGAAAACTTGAAGGCACAAATAACAATAAGAAGATACAATGAGAAGTTAAAAGACTCTAAAGGGAAAACAACCAGACTCACAAAAGTATTATTGATTCCCACCAACTTCTAAGAAAGAGATAATTTCGTATTGCTCCACAAAAAAACTGCACTATTAAAAAGCTAATGTCATGCTGATTAGTAGACAGTGTAAACATGATACCATAATCATAATTAGTATGTAGATAAAATGATTATACCCATTATAATGAACTCCATATATTAACTCTTTTAAGCCTCTTAAGTAAGAATCACTTATTCTTGAATACTGCTGTGAAACACACTCAGGCTCAAATAACTTAAGGAGAAAAAAGGGGAGATTTATTCAGCTTATGGTTCTATAGAGGAGATATGATCTTTTATAGCAGAAAGGGCATACCTGGCTGGCAGAAGCTGGAGGTAACTTAGGCTACTACAGACATCATGGAGGCTGAGAGTTGCTGCAAGCTCAAGAGCAGACTCACACACTCAAGCAGGGAAGGGCTAACCAACCTCAAGGCCCAACCCCTGAGACTGCCATCCTCCATCAAGGCTCCACCTCCTAAAGGTACCATGACCTTCCCAAACAACTAAAGATTCCAATACATGAGTCTGTGGAGGGACAATTCACATTTTAAACCATGACGGCAGACTATAATTTAAGTAATATTAAAATTAATCACATTTTATAAGTGAAACAAATGAAGACAGAAAGGAATACTACTTTCCTAGATCACATGACTACTAAAAATAAGTGACAAAAATGGAATTCAACTCGAGTCTGGTTCCAAAATTTATACTTTTTAGTACTATTTCATTTTCTCACAACAAAAGAAAGAACAAGTTTACTTCTTAGAAATAAAAAAGAGCTAATCATATCTGACTCATGTGTATGTGTGTTTGTGTGTGTGTGTATGTGTGTGTGTAAAAATTACATCATGATCAGGCAAGACTTATCACAAGAATGTAAGATGCTTTAATATCTAAAAGTGTTTCAAGGAAATGCATACATGTTTGTCTGCATATTGTGATAAATTCATGTTCAAACAACCTAAGGGAATAAGGAAGTTTTATTCTGATTTGTGATTGTCTGTTACACTTCATAGTTCAGGCTTGAAAGAGAGTTCATACCAACATTAGAAGTCAAGGAATTGACTACACCATATTCACAGGAATTGCTAAGAAAGGGGCAAACTGCAGACTGCAAATCTGTCAATGTAGGTGGAACTATGACAATCTACTCAACCAGTCTCTCCATCATCTTACCCATGGAATGGTTCTACCCACTGTGAGCTAGGTGTTTGCTCATCAACTATATAATCTTCCACAGACTTGCTCAGAGCTTGACTTAATTATTAATTATTCACAGATATGCTCAGAGCTCAGCCTTCAATGGTCGTTGACACCTATATCAAACTGTCACAATACATTAATAGACTAACTAATTAAAACCTTGGCTGCAATATAATAGAAACATAATGTATATCGCCTATTTATGGCACAAAATTCTTAACAAATAAAAGGTAGAAGAGAACTTCTATCTGAAAACTTACAATGCATATTCTTCTCATTAGAGAAGATTTAAGAAAGAAACAAGACGAAAAAGACTTCTTTTTATCACAATACTATTAGCTATGCCATGAAATACGAAAAGAAAATAAAAAGAACAAAATAAAATAGTGAACAATTGAAAATATTATGATAATCTACAAGAGAAAAATACAAGGTTATTGAATGTTTAGAATCCTTATAAGTTCAATGAAGATACTAAGTGCGAGATGAACATATAAAAGTAAATATAGTATTTTTCCAAGAAATTATCAAACAGAAAATATAACCTAATGCGATATCATTACTTAAGATCCCAAAAGCTCTGTAGTTAGCATAGAATTGATTTATGTGTGCAGCATAGAATTGATTTATGTGTGCAGATGCCCTCGTGAAAGTAATCTGTGTTTTCAGAAGTATGAACTAAAATTAGAATAAATATAGAATCTACGACTATGGATAGCAACGTACTATAAAAATGCAAGTTACCCCAAATAAAATGAAAGCTTAAATCCAAACTATCTTTCAGTTAGCTGTTTAAAGAATTCAGTTTAGGGGTTTGGGAGATGGCTAAAGGATTAAAGATTTTGCCTTGCAAACAAAAGGACTTGAACTTGGATCCCTAGATTCCACATAAAAATGGTGGACTTGATGGCAGTCTGCAATTCTGGCCCTGGAAAACAGAGCCTGAGAAACCCCAGAGCAAAACAATAAGGCGATAGACCAATACGAGGTACTTCCCTGTGTTACCCTTGGGCCTCCACATGCACACACATACTAAGTGTCCTCTTATACCCTCACATACACACACACACAAGAACTTAATTTATTCTAAAATTTATACAGAAGAAAAAAGTGCCTATGATTAACTACAGCAACTATGAAAATGGGAATAATGAATACAGAATTGTTCTCCAAATATTAGTATCTGTTACAAAGCCATTTTGATGAGATCAGAACATAATGAGAATAAATAAAACAATGCAGACTAGTGCATTCTGAAAATGATCCATAAGTTTACAGTAACCTAATACATAGTAAGATTATAACTACAAATCAGCATGTGGATGCCCGATTCTTTATAGATTATAATTGCTATTGTGGGAACATATCTGTGTGTCCTCTAAGATTTTTATATGTAACTTAATATTCAATGAGTGCATAACAAGACCTAGGGCTTTGAGAAATGACTGGTTTCTGAGATGGAACCCTCCAAAAAGAATTAAGACTGTTATAAGACTGCAATAACAGAGATTGGAGGGAAAGGGAGGGGGGCATTGCCTTGGGTGATCTGCCTTTAGTGCTTGTGCCTTCTGCTATTGGAGGGACAGCATCTGGCCCATCCAGAAGACACAGCATTTCAGGCAACATCAGGAAGCAAAGATCAACCTCTCACTAGACACCAAACCCGCACAGTACCTTGAACTTCCCAGCTGCCATAATAGCCAATAATATATTTGTACTGCTTATAAATTGCTTAGACTGTGATATTAAATTATATTAGTGAGAACAGACTAAGACAGCACTAGAAAATTCTAGCCTAATGCAGAAAAATGTTATGTATCATAAGCAATAGTGGTCACAACAGGTTAGATGTGAAAGGGATGGAAATTAATTCGTGGAAATTAATATACAAGATAATTTAGAATGCTTTAATCATCATCTGTGGGAAAGAACTTCTAAAGCAAATACCGAACGTTTAATTCATAAGGCAGGACAAACTATTTCATTACAGAAAATTGATAGATGTCCTTGACAATGTTAACAGACAAATCACAGATAGAAAAGAATATTCTATTGTTTAAAAAAGAATGAGAGACTGGTATCTAGAATCCAAAGGCTAGGTATCCAAGGAATTCCAAAAATCAGTAATGAAAGAATAGGAAATCTGGTAAGAAAACGAGACAGATGAATTAGCAGTAAAAGAAGTGCAGCAGGCAAACAGGTACAGCAAAATGCTGGAACTCTGTATTTACAAAGCTGCAAAGGAAAGCCAGGAGGTAAGAATGCATGCTCGTCAGATTAGCAAAAACCAGAAGACTGAACTAGCTATGGTAATAACAGCAACAGGAGTGTACAAAAGAACAGCCATGCTGGTGTGAAATCTAACTGTACTTTGGACATATATCCTTGGATCCAACAATAGTACTTCTGGCTTTATACCCCATACAAACAACCACAAGTCAAGGAGGGAACATGTTTGAGAATATTTCACTCAGTAGTTTGCAACTACAGAGGGCTGGAAACAGTCTATCACTATCTATGGCTGCAAGAACATGGTAAGTAAAATGTTTGGAAGGAAGATTATTAATATGGATAGAGATTTAGGAAAAACTGTAGTGAGTGAAAAGAGTGGACCCCCATGGGTCAGAGTCGATGCACTGTAAATTAATTCAGTACTTTTTATCAGAAAGTTTAGTCAAGCATATGTTAACATATATGACTCCCATATTCATGTTATAATATATGCACAATTAAATACTATGGCAGTCTATGAAAAGGAGGTAAATATCAAGGGCTAATGAATAACCTCCAAAATATATAAAAGTAAAATAAAGATCTTTCTCTTTCATTTGTTACCCAGAAACTCAATTTTTAGCCCAGAGACATTCTGGAATGATTCAAGTTTCTAATCTTCCTTTTCTGCCTTTTATTATTAAGATTAAAAATGTTTATATTTGTGAGCCTATACATGTATAAATATGTAAAGACATATGATAAGAAATTTACTGTATTTCTTAGTTTCTCTCTTTCATAGTTTACTTATATCCTGGAACTTTTGAATTTTGTCCTGTTTGCATGTATGTTGCTTCATCAAAATCATCAAAATAATTACAAAAACAAGCAGAAAAACTATATACACACACCAGAGCAAAACATATTATATTGATTTGCCTTTGTAATTTTTGTATTTGTATCTTCTAAAGTTTCTGATATATAACAAGAACTGAAAAGATGGTGTGTATGTGTGTGTGTGTGTGTGTGTGTGTGTGTGTGTGTGTGTGTACACCAGAAGGCATTTGAGTGTATGTGACTGTGGAGGCCCAAGGGTGACACTGAGAATCATCCTGGATTGCTCTACCTCATTACTTTGCTCTGGAGTTTCCCAGTCTCACCTTCCAGTGCCAAAATTGTGGGCTGCCACCATTCCTGCCTGGTATTTTTGAGTGGGAAATGGGGATCCAAACTCAGGCCCCTTTATTTGTGAGGCAAAGGCTTTAAACCCTGAGCTACTTTCCCAACCCATGGGGGTGACTTTTAATGATACAGATAGGAGATGATAAGAAGCCTCACTTTGATATTGCCAAAGGCTCTGCCCCCACGTTTTCTCCCACATTTGCTTACTGCTGCCCACCCACCATCCTGAACCATGTATCCTAAATCACAGTTGTTATCAGAAGTTGACAGGCGCCATGAGAATCGCAGTCTAAATAAACTGAACCAACTACCGCTGCTTCTTCAGCAACTCTTTATTTAGCTGAAGCATGAGCTGTTATGATAAAGGCAAGAAAAGACACACAGAGCATAGCACAGGATTCTAGGGGTCCAACTCCCATGCAGTGACACTGGGCTCATGTCTGATCCACAAGCAGCCCCAGCTTATTCCTCTAGGTTCCGATCCGTTTGACCCTCTTCTCCTCCCAGCCTCCCTCTTTCCAGCTCTTGACTCTCTGTCCCATCTTTATGGCCACTCACCAAGGCTTCACCTCTCTGAGTACTTTTATGTGTTAAAATATTAGACTGCAGTTACTGGGTTCCGGGGAATGTTGCTTAAAACACAAAAGGTTAAGCAGAGAGCAACTTTATTGATTAAACATCCATTTTCTTCCCTTTTGTTTTTGTAAGAGCCCTTGATGTTGCCTCTGATTGACAGCCCCACCTGCGCACCTCTGGCCCTGGATTCCCCTCGGTAATGTCACTGTGAGCTCGGAGCCCCACGTCTACTCCACACAGGCCATTCACCCTTCATGTGCAGCTTTCAAAGCCAGGCGGGGAGGGGATGAGCAAATGCAGCTTTTCCCTCTGTATCTCTCTCTCTCTCTCTCCATCCCTTAGACAATGTTTCCAAAAGTCCCTGTTGAACGAGGAAAAGTAAAACCCATAGGAGAAGAAAAGGCTTTCAGCCGCAGCCCCTCCCTACACTTCACAATCTTTCAGCTCCCAGCAAGCCTTTGAATATGCTTTCTGGAAGGTGACAACCTTGTTCAATTAGCTTTTCCTTCTCACCTCTCACAGTATGAATGACCTAAAGATTCCTTCCTGCAAGAATAACAAAATTACACCCATTAACAAGCTCGGCATGAGAGCGGTGGTATCAAGGAGGCTCTGCCCTGTTGTCAGCTCACGGTAATGACTACATCAGTAGGCTTCGACTCTTCCCTCCACCCCACTCTCTCCTGAAAGTGTAATAGTGCAAATAACAGGACACTACCTTGTCATTAGGGACCAGGACAAGTTTCTCAGCCCAGAAGCCAAATGTCCAGTTACAGATAGCCTACAGTAAACAAGGCCAAACAACTCAAAACATACATCTCCCAGATCTCTATTTACACCATCCGGGAAAAGCTGTATGCATAAGAATCAGGTCATCGGATGACCACACGACTGTTTCAGGTGGCAGGACTGGTGAGGGGGGAGGGAGGTCCCATGGGAATGAATGCTAGTTTAGCAACTTCACCCTCCAAGAGGGCCCCTTCCCTGGGTTTCACCTTCACACCCACCTCTGCTAGGTCAGATCTTTGCAGGAAGAAGTCTGGATCAAGGCCTGTATTAGGACTAGGATTTCAACTGATTAAAAACTGTGGATCCACAAATGAGGTATAGAACATCAAAATGCTCCCTCCCCCAGTATTTTCCAGGAGGAAAATCTCAGCTGAAGACTGATTCAAGAACATATTAGACTAGGTTTTATTGACTTACGAGAACTATTACAGTTTTGGGAATTTGCAAGTCAGTAGTTAATCCTATACAAGTGTTTTACGAAATAAGTCACCTGATGCAGGAATGTAACAAATCCTTAAAGCACATTGCTTCTTTACAGTATTCTTATATTTGACTATTGTCTAACTCTTTGTGTTTCCTGCATCTATTATTCTGCATGATGATGCAAGTGTCCCTAATTCTATGCTTAATAATATCATATTAGTAGCTTAAAAATCAGCCATGGTAGAAGTATCTGTACCACAGAAATTAATGAAAGGTACAAAGCAAGGCCCAATTTATTATTCTCTTGATAACGAAGACCCAGATTCATCAATCAATGCTTCCGTAGACAGTCCAACTGTCAATGTATTCTCATATGACTCAAAAGCCAAAACTGGAATTTTCTACTCTGAAGGGCTGTAAAAGTAGGAGGAGTAAGGAAAGTGGATGGAGAGTAATAAATACATTTTCTTTTCTGTAAAGGGCAAAATAGTATAAAGGCTTGTGCTCATGGGAATTTGTCACAACTATATAACCCTGCCTCTATCGTATGGAAGTAGCCATTGAGTGTGGCTATGCTTGAATAAAGTCATATTTGAAAAAAATACCTTTGAGATCAAATTTGATCCCTAGGACAAAGTGAACACAATCCTGATCCAGAGTTCAGAAGCATTCTGAGACAACCAATTGGCTACATGCAATAGACAATAAAGGATGTTGTCTATCTTATCACGATTTGTGAATTTGTACTTTTAACCCTTTGGATTACTAAAATTTATAATAACAGTAAGACATACCTCCATACAAATCCTACTTCCTTAAAGTTTATAATCCCTGCTACTTTCTTTCTTCTCAGAAAACCTTTGCTGATCACTTACCACAAGCCACATAAGGGAAGAAAGAATTAGAAAGATGAGTCCCTGTTCTCCCAGAATTCACAGTCCAGATTAAAAGACCAACAAACAACAGATACATGGTACAGGATAGAACAACAATTACCAAAACACAAAGGACCCAAGTACTATGAGACAAAGAGAATGAGGAAAACAATGTTCATTGTTCCAGGGAATTCCAGAGAGAGAAGAGATGAAAAATCCACATGGCAACCCCAGGAAATATTAACTCCATTATAACATATGGGAAAACTGAATCTCAGAGACCTAGTTAACATGCCCGAGGATAGAAAACAGATCTCAGATCCAAAATTGGGGCTGCTTTGACACCAAAATTCCTTTTACCCTACACTCTACCCATCCCTTGCTTACAAAAAATAATCAAGTTCTTATCTAGAGATGTTATAAAATCTTTGTCATGGGCTGGAGAGATGGTTCAGGGGTTAAGACTCTGCTTCACATTCGGAAGGTCTTGAGTTCAGATCCCAGGTCCCACATAAAAATGCCAGGCAAAAAGCAGTGGACAGAATCTGGGAAGTCCTAGAACAAAGCAAAAAGGAGGTAGAAGCAATGCGTGATGATTCCCAAAGTCACCCTTGGTCCTCCATAGGGACACATATGCACGCACATGCGCACACACACATACTAAATTAATTAATTAATTTTTAAAAATCTCCCTCATTTTGAGATTCCCTGTCTCTCCATTGTCTCTGAATATAAGTATCTTATTTCCAGGAAAGTCAAGAGATAAATGTAAATTTAAGTTTTTAAGGGACATACATCTCTCCAAATGGCACTTCGGAGTGGTTAACAGTGAGCTGACCAGTGGTCAAGTTTAAAGTTCTGTGATGAATTAGCATGTGAACAACCACATGCTGTCTGTTCCTTACAGGAGCAGATCTTTGAAAATGAGGAGCAAATATTCAGGCCACAGGGGCAAAATGTGAGTTGAAAATTTTGTCAAAGCACTTAAGCATTTGATGAACCTGAAATGGGATACACAAAATCTGAGTTCAAGGGGACTGGAGAGGTGGCTCAGGGGTTAAGCCTCTGCCTTGCAGGCGGAAGGTCCTGAGTTCGGATCCTAGACCCCACGTATAGACGCCGGGCAGAAGGCGGGAGGAGGGGGGTGTGGCCTGCGCTTCTGGTCCTGGTAGGGCGGAGCCTGTGAATCCAGGGGACAGAGTAAACAAGAAGGAGGTGGAGGCGTCCATGGTGGTTCCCGAATTCGTCCGTGGTTCTACACACACACATACATATATACACACATACATACACACGCACACACGCATACACGCACAACTGAATAAATAATAAAAAAAATTAAAAAAAACAAAGTCTGAGTTCAAGCACATATGCATTTCTAGGGAATGCATAGGGAAATTATGAAAGATCAACTCCCTGAACCCCTGCTATAGTTCCAGCCGAGGCCTATTAGAACCTAACAGAGTTGACATATTTATCTATTCATAGAAATCTAAAGAAAATCAACTTTTTCTTAAATATTAAGAAAAAGCAATTTTGTAATCTCCCTTGGAAATTTCTTCTAGAACAGAGGCTCTTACATTTTGATGGGAATCGGAATCACCTGGGGAGCTTGTTAAAAGCATCTTTTCCGAATCCACTCCCACATGATCTGATTCAGAAGATTTCCTACCAGAACTGAAACCCTTAACTAAGAATCTTCTAGAGTTTTCAGTTTCCACAGTGAATAATTTCTTCCATGGTGCCTAACAAGCTGATGAACTACACGTCCATAGGCTCTTTCTTCTGCAGTTCTAAAATCCAAAAGCTCTAGAATCTAAACCTTTTTTTTAACTTAGCTCATCAGGCAGCAAAGTCTGTCGTGAACTTGACCGATTTGGAGTCAGACCTGACCTGAACTCACTAGACACTTCTTTACGTCTTTATCTAACTTCGTACAGATATTCAAGAGTTTTACTTTGGAAATATTAACATGATGATTTCAATATACCGACCCATGCCCTCTGAGAATATATCCCAAAATACAGAATACATCCTCTACTTTATCTCCATCGAACATAGATATTTGACTAACATGATGCATTTAGGTCCAATTATCCAGATAAGGACTGTGGTCTTAAATGAAACTCCTTATAGTTCTGGTAACTTCTCTAGGAAAGGGAGTTCATCCCTTGAGCATTTATCCTTTGAACTGCCTCAGTTTCCCCCAAGCGATTTGATCTTCAGAAGGCAAGAGGTAAGTTCACCACATCACAATGATTACACATCTTTCTGAACACCTGTCTTTAGTAGTTCTGTCATCGCCAGGACTACAGTCCAATACTGAAGTATTCTAGTTCAACAGTTAGGCCAGCAGTTAGTTGTTCATCCTGTTTGATGCCCTGTACATTTATCTCATGAAAGACCACCTCGTAAATCCATGGGTGATTTTAAGGCTTCCATTGGTTTAAACCTTTATCATCCAATTCCTTTTCGGCAGGCCCAGGCTAGCCATTTTCAAAAATAACAGGAATAATCGCATTGAAGTCTAGAGACTGAAGTAGAATCAATTCAGTGACATTCTCAGGAAATAAAATAGAATAAAACAGAAAGGACGTGAGGTCACACCAGGAGAAAATGCCCGAATACAAGTTGCCAAGTAATTGCCATCTAATTATCACGACCTTGAGAACCCTGAATCACCTCATTTCTGCCACTTCTTCAATACTCTCTCTGCTTCTTTCCATGCACATCTTATTCCATCACTTATCATTTGTTTCAGCTCAACAGAAAAGTCTACTTTCTCTTACCCCCCATGTACCTGCTATCCTGCAATATTTTTTAACCTCCTGCTTCTTCATTGCAGATCTTCAGTGTGATTGATATCCCTTCACACACAGAGTTGTCTACCTTCTCCTGCTCAGCACCGTCTCTTCTGGAAGTCAGAGCCACTGGATTTTAATCAACTAGCAACTGCTTTCCACATCCTGCTGACCTGTAACCACCATGACGCCAAAAATCAAAACCTGTCTTCCACTGATGGGTTCCTCGTGTCTGGCATCAGGCCTGGAAGTGATTCAGTGCCCAACAAATGTGTGGAAATGAATGAGGAAAGAAATGAATGGAAAGGAGGCAAGAAACAAAGCAGAAAGGCAAGACTTTGTCCAAATATGTCTCTGGAAGCCTCGCTGGCATATGATAGCCTTCTCTTGCTGAATGAGCTTTCAGTGGTAATGAAATGAGCTTCAGGCAAAAGGGCAAAGTTGAGCAAAAGCCAGAATGGTTTCTCTTCCTTCTCTTGTCTCCTCTTTCCTTTCAGAATCCTTTTAGAACCCTCAACAAAAAATGCTGTGTTTTTCTGCTTGTTTTCTGTGTATCTCTAGATACTAAGCTCCAAGGCAGTAGGAGGGACATGTGTGGTCCCTTTCTCTACTTTATACCCAGCACCAGGAATCATGCCTGAAGAAGGCAGGTAGTGAACGCTGTGAACGAATGACTGATCAGGGAATGAATGAGTGCATTCTGTAGATCTTCTCCAAGTTCAAGGAATATGGCATGAGATCTTCTGGGTTTTTTACAAACAATATGTGTCCAAACCCTCTTATACGTAAGCAGGAAATTACAAAGTAGGATGATGGAATGGCACCTTATCAACCCATCCCAAAGGATTCCATCCACCCATCCATCCAAACAACATGCTCTCCTGAGAAATTACATTAAAAAATTCCATTCCTAAAATGGTACTGTACTTTAAAAGTTGATGTTCTAAAAAATAATAATAATGATCCTCCTTCTTGCTCTCCCTCCCATCCCAATGTTCATTTCATCTTTCATTCCGCAGAGTCCCAAGAGAGAGATGTCTCTAGAAGAGAAAAGCAAATACCAATGTTTTCATAAATTTCTCCGTAATCATGAAAAATTGCTTGGCAAAGAGTCGGAAAACGTGCTGTTCTCTGAACCCAACTTGAAAAGAAAATCAGATGTGCCTCCACCTGGAAAACCAAGGGGCCTCAAGCAGATGTGTCTTCTCAGTGGGGGATTATCTTGTAGAAAGTAACTGTGAGACCAGGTATCAATGCTTCTATTGTGGTCACTACTGGTCTAAGGAAGATGAGAAACCGAAACATGTCTCCCTTTAAAAAAGAGAACTTGCACAATTTATTATACTGTCAATTTTACTCTTAATTCTCTCTACTTTCTCTAATTAATAAATATGAAGCCCTCCAAACAAGAAAGTTTTTAAAGGCATCAGCTTTAAAGGAATAACAAATTCCTTAAAATGCAAGCATATAATCCCAGAAACATAGTGTAGTCGAAATAGGTCTTTCTATATTATATCAGTAGAATTAGGCTTCAATATCATACAGTCCTTACTTTAGAGAGGAACAGAACCAGAACTTTTCAGAATACATAGACATTATTTTATTTTTGCTTATTTCTATTTCTTAGAGACAGAGTCTGCTATGTAGCCCTGCCTGGCCTGACACAATGTACCCCAGGCTAGTTTTGACCTCACAGGACTCTTCCTACCTCAACCTCCCAAGTACTATTGAATAACCCACTTTTTTAAATCATTCCTTATGGCTAAAGTTTATGTATTACCAAATTTTCTTCACCTACAAAATGAAAATTCTTAAATCCATGTCACCTTCCATGATTTTCTCTAAGACTTTTAAAAGACCATGTAGGAAATATAAACAACAAAAATCATACTAAAATGTTAGCATCAGGCAGTCCCTTCAAGTTCTTGTACTTGATGGAAGTTGATGCCATAGAAAACTGACAAATGGCCAAAGAGCACTGATGTCCAGAGTCATCTATACAAGGAGAAATGCTGGACATTCAATCTGGACGTGCCAAAGGTCCTCCTCATCATTGTTTCCCATCTCTTTGGCCCCCGCTTCCACCAAAACAGAATATTTAAACAGCTTATAGTTTGGGCTGATTTGAACTAACGGAGTCTTTCCCATAAGAGGACATCTTGAGACTGATCAGTAAGAAATTATTATCTGGAAATATTCCAAATTAATCCCATTGTCACAATCTCAAATAAAAAGATGGCAGATGGCAAAGATACACAAAGAATTGAGGAAAAGAAAACAGAATGGTAAACAACATGAAATCCTTATTTTCATGACTGTCCTCTGTATGTGTGTCCTATGTGATGTATGTGTGTGCATCAGTGTGATATGCGCATATGTACATATGTACAGAGGACAACCTTGGGACCTCAGGTATTGGTCCTTATAGTTCAACTTGTATGAGACAAAGTATCTTCTATTTTTTGGCTGCATAAACCAGGCTAATTAGCCTGTATATATGCAAGGATCTGCTTGTCTCTGCCTCCCATCTTCACTGGGTGTGCTGGCATTACTGAAATGTACTATCGTTCCTGGTTTTACATGGGTTCTAAAGATTCAAACTCAGTTCATCACATCTCTCAGTCCCGATTGTCATTTTTTCCCTGAGAATACAGAAAAAGCTGCACATCTGCAACACTCTACATTATAATAACAAAACACTTATTTTTTCTATAGCATATTGTTCACAGGTTGTAGAACTAAAGAGGTTTTCACATAAATTATAATGTTGTTTGCTCAGAATAATAAACAATACATGGGCACATTTATTAACAAACATATCCAAAGTATCAAACTGGTGAAAATGATAAATAAGTATCTATTTTAAAGATTTTAAAGATTTTTAGCAATCTAGAATTTAGAAAAAGCAGACCCTTTCCAAATGAGTGTCCTATCACATTCAACTGATGATCAACAAGCAGGATTATTTTTGTTTTTGTTTTTTTGTTTGTTTGTTTGGTTGGGGTTTTTTTTGTTTTGTTTTGTTTTGTTTTTTTGCTTGCATTTAAGCCCTAACCACTCTCCTTATTATCCCTGTGGCTTTTGGGGTGATGCTCTGGCCTGGAATTTTTACAGTTGTAAAATAGGGGTAGTGATAACACTTACCTCATAGTGCTACAGTGAATAGCAAATCAAGCACTAGATGCTTCCAAAATAGCAGCAAACTGGGGGATTGAGAAACATGTACAGATTCTTGATAAATTTTACTAAATTAAAGGCTGATTCTTTAGTTAACTTTTATGCTTTATTGTTCAGGGGGTGTTAAAATCCTCTTTCTGTTATTAAAGAGCTAGCAGATGCCCAGTTTTTTTCTCTCTGCACAGTTTTAGTCAATGGTCATTGTTTGCACTTTGTGCAATCTGGTTATTTTCCTCAGTTGGCAAAATAAACAGTTGCTAATTCAGTGTCATTTCTGCAAGTTGTTTCTCAACTTTTGCTGATCTTTGAGATCCAGAAGTCATAGGATCATTGTCATAACACATCGACGCCAGAGGTCCCTTCATGGACTTAAACTAAGGTCACGAAAAGATCTGCCAGCTGTGTTAGAAAACAAGTATGGACCACCACCAACAAGCTTATTAGCTTGAGGGATTAAAGAATCTCAAAGAAAAACACTCATTGAAATATAAGAAAGAGCACATCAGTCAATAATACCTGTTAGAATCAGAGATGGATTCCAAGGTCAGCATGTTAGTGTTGTCTAAATTATCCTTCTCCTTGATCAGCTGGGGTTTTCAGGGGATTTGTCATGGTTTGAATATGAAATGTGCCGCGCGGGCTGTGTGTTTGAACACTTGGTCTCCAGCTGGTGGCACTATTTAAGAAGGTTGTGGAACGTTTAGGAGACATCGAGCCTTGTGTACATATGCCTCTGAGGATGGAACTTAAGGTTGGCTAGCCCTGCCCCCACTTCCCCTCAATCTTGTCTCTAATGACTAGCATAATGTGAACTGGCTTCCGGTTTCAGTCACGATGCTTGCCACTGTGAGGTCCCTGCCATGATGGACCATATATCTTCCGGAACCATAAGCCAAATAATTAAGCCCCTTCTCCCTTCTATTTTCAAGTCAAAGTATTTCCTGAAAGCAACAGAAGAGTAACTGCAAATTGGTACTGAGAAGTGTATGTTGTGTGAGGCCGAAGACCCATAGTAAATCATGAGTACCGCTAGCCGCTGGAAATAGAACAGTTGCCTGAGATTTGAAAGAAGTTTACAGAAATCTGGAAGAGGCATTCTCCCACGTGGGTGGTCTCAACATGAAGTACATGAGGAAGATCACCATGGCCTGGAAGATGTCAGTGGCAACAGCATCACCAGTGATTGACAGCCCAAGGAGATGCACCCTCATCTGAGCTATGATGAGGACAGTAGCCATGGCAACAGGGAGGTGCTTCTGTTTAGAAATCGGACATCAACCACAGTGAACCAAAACTGGAGAGAAGAAAAGTGTAAGACACCAAGCAAAAGCAGAGGGAATGTTTAAAAGATGTTAAGAAAAAGTTCACAGGAAATTCTGAAAATATTAGGGAGCTGAGAGAGTCAGTGGCAATCGCAGGGAAACAGAGAGCAGAGAAGGGCAGAAAGGTCAATACCTGAAAGGTACCACTTGTCCTGGTAGGGTCCAGGTTGACACCTATGCTTGACCCCAGTATTTCCAGCTGTGTGAAAGTTACAAGTCCTGTAACTTTCAGAGTTCCCTGATTCTTTATCTGAAAGACAGAGTAATGACAGGTGATTAAAATGTCTTTCCAAAATAATTTTAAGAATTAAACAGGAGGAGGTGTATTTGGAGGTGTATTAAATGTTCGAGTACTATGTAAATGCAGCCACAGATCACTCACCAAGGGAGATACATTCAAAGATGCAGGATGTATGAGTATTTATGTTGTCACGCAAACATCAAAACCTAGATGATACAGCCTGCTACACATCTAGGATGTATATATCACCATCATGGCACATGTGAATCATCATTGACTGAGATATCATCTGCACTACATGACTACATTAGCTGTGATATCTAACAGTGGACCTTTATACAATCTTCAGTTCTGTGATCCCCTCAGGATTTAACTTGTAATACATCCACTTCAAATCTCACAGCTGAATAGATGGCTTCAGGGAGAAAGAATGAAGAGGAATGAGCTAACTTGATTATAAAGTGGGAGGGAAAGAAAAATCCGTCCAGTTACACCCAGAGGACCCATAAACCATCGATGTAGTATGGAACTGTGAAGGAAAGAAATACGCTATGTATGTTCTGGTTCTATAGGAAACTGTTAGGTAGAAAGTGTTGTTCCTGCTTTCTTGTAAGGCAAATGAGACAAGAGAGGCTGAAAGGAATAACGAAGGTCACATAACAACTAGAGAATAGGGTTGACATTTGCAATCTAGATGTTTCTAGCTCTAAAAGCAGATGTCCATCCTTATTTCCTCCTTTCCTCCTTCCTTCCCTCCCTTCTTTTCTTGTCACTTTTCTAAAAAGATTTTTTATAAAAAGCAAATAATACTAGTTTATAGAAAATCCACAATCCCAGCGATCCTTTTCCATGTAAAGTTACAGATAGCTCTCTGTGCACATTGCACCAAAAGCCCCATGTCTTCCACTACAAATCTTTCTGCACACCCAATAGATGGCTTTGGCATCCTAAGAAACCCTCTCCAGCTGTGCTTGCATCGAACATTTTCTCAAGATGTTCTTAGGAGTGGGAAAACATTTTGCTTGTTTGCATGGGTGGATCCTGAAAGCTGAAACATAAAATCCCTTCTCCGTGGCAGAGCGACACAGGCAGAGTTCTTTTGGAAAAGAACTCAAGCACCAGGCAAAGCTGAGTAAGAAGGAGGCAGGCAAGGGGAAGGGATGGGAACTCGGTGACAAACCCACAGGCCTTTGGCTTTCCATTCTACAAGGTCATGTTGCCAATCAGATGGTGTGGGGCTGTGTCCCTCGTGGGAAGATATTCTATCAGCCCTCTGTGAAGCAGTGTATGCAGGGAAGTCATAATAGGAAAGTTACAATTCCCCTTGGCTGCTTTTCAAGCAAGCACATTTGGACAGTTTGAGATCTCTCTCTCTCTCTACACACACACACACACACACACACACACACACACACACACACACACACACACTTTCTAAATTTTGAAACATTCTCCCAGGACTGGACTGATTACAAGATGAAGACATGTCTTAGACTTTTCCAACAGAGAAAATTTGGCCAAATTCGATCTCTTTTTTTTTTTTTTTTTTTTTTTTTGAGTTGTATTCACTTTTGCTAGGGACAAATCTACTTCCTCTCAATTACCCTTCCCTTTCAGAGAACAAACTCAGACTTCGCATTGAAAGAATTTAAATCCTCCCTTCACAGGACCTTCAATGTTCTTCCCAAGGAAAAATCCCAACACTCACTGTGTAGGTATCAGGCCAAATGTTGAAGACAATCTCACTTTGGAAGACTGTAATGCCCTGCATGGCTGAGGTAACTGTCTCCCAGTCAGTTAAAACCCTAAAAGGTTCACTTATTTTTTTTTTCAGTTCATTAAATCAGATCTGACTGCCATGGTCCTTGGGTTTACACTAAATGACAAATAATGACCAAAATGAAGAACCTACAATAACTTGTTTTGTCCAAAGCCAGAAATCTCCAGGGAAGAAATAAACCTTAAAACGTGACTTAAATGAAGCCAAGCACACACAAAAACAGCTTTGGGAGCAAGGAGGAAAAAGGATGCAAGAGCAGAAAAGAGGCTTAGGTTTGACCGTGAGATCTCAGGCATGCTACATCTATAAAACAGGATTAAAGATATCTCATCCTGGGGTTAATGAACAAATGAATAACCATTGTGGAACGGAAGATCCTGGCTCAGCTCCAGACTTAGTTATTGCTAGGTTCATACTTTCCTTCTTTTTCTGTCTATAGGATGGATACAAAGATCCAATGAGATTACTGAAAATGGACTGGAATACCATTCATATGTGAAATCGCTGTAAGAAAGAAAATATATGTAGGGAAGGTAAAGATCAAGGATTCAGATCTCAAAGAAAGCCCTGTTCATCATATCATAGCAGCCAAAACATGGAAACAGTCTAGATACTCAGAGAATAGATTCTAAAATGTGATATACTATGAAATATTGTTCAAAAGGATGGAAGTTTTGCTACTGGTAACAATATGGATAAATTCAGAGATCACTGTACAAAATAAGTTAGAAACAATAACAAATGTCATATTATGCAGATTATGTGATAAATCTAAAACAGTCCAATATATAAAGACAAAGAGTAGAAGAGCGGTTGATGAAAACTGGGGAGAAAGAAAGTCAGGAGGTATTAGTCAAAATGCACAAAATTAAAATCTTGCAAGAGGAATCCTGGAGGTCTACTTTACAGCATGATTCCTATAGGTGGAAATTCTATACTATACCCTTCAAATTTTGATAAGAACAGATCTCATGTTCCAATGTATTCTTGCCACAAAATAATGATAATGCCAGGGAGAAACTTTTGGAGTTTATGTATATGATTGTGATAATAAATTTTAATAATGGATTTAGGATAGATCTTTACCTCCATACTCATCAAACTACATGCATTGCATATGTACAAATTTTTTAATTTAATCATAACTCAGTAATGTATTTTTAAGAAAGAAAGCCAGATAAAGATGCATAACTCTCTGTACTATCTTATAACTTTCCTGTAAATCTAGAATTATTCCAAAGTAAAAAAAAAGTTTATTTGAAAAGCTAAAAAATAAAAAAGAGGTCCACCCCAGATATCATACTAAGAGTCAGATCTGAGTATTAACTCAAATCTGTATGACAGACTCAGATTGCTAGAAAATTCCTCAGGTGTAGAATGAAGCCACATCACACAAACCCAGACCCTTACAAATATTCCATCAGAGAACTCAGTCAGAGAAAAGCAAAAAAAAAAAAAAAAAAAATCAAATTTCTAGGCCATAGCACTCAATTCATTCAACAATATTTACTGAATATCTACCATGTGCCAGACACTACATGCTGTGAATAAAGCACTGAACAAATGATAAAGTTTCTGCCCAAGTTGAACTTATACTTTGGTGAAGAGATACAAAGTAGTTAAAAGAGCATCAAAAATATCATGACAGATGGCGGAGAAAAATAGAGTAGAGCAGGATTACAGCATCCTTGTGTTGAACGGATATCAGGGTTGGTTGCTTTTAAATAAAGCAATCAGAGAAGTTCCTTTGGAGAATGTAAAGAAAGAAACTGAGCCCGAAGGATAGCCAATGAGCCATAAGAATAGCATTCAAAGATACCAAGGGAAAAATACTGCCCTTAGATCCAAGAAATGGCAAGACATTCAACACACCTGGGATAGAGAGATGAAAGAGGCTAGAGGTAGAAAAGCCCAATCTCAGGAGTCTTTGTGGATCACTGCAAGGACCACTCAAGGGCTATATAATGAGATCACCTTGGTTTACAAGTTTTAGAGGAGCACAAATGCAGAAGTAAGAAGTTGGAAGCTCGGGGACATTTGCTACTAATAGGACCAATTTTTTGTGTCTGCAGAGGGGAAAAATAAGTATTGTGTAACTCTTCACTGATTTCATCATATGAAAATCTGCCATCAATCAAACACTGGTAGGGAAAATTCTGGACGGAGGTCTTCACAAGTGTACATCATTTAGTTTCTAGGCTAGTGCTTGCCCCAGAGATACCACATATTTGTTATCTATAAGTAGGTAATCTAGTTAATCTGCCATGCCTTTTGAAATAGATACACCTTTGTCATGGTGGATATTTGCCCTTAAGTTTTTGCTGTCAAGCACTGCATAATATTTTTCAAACATCAAAGAATTGTGAATAAAAAGAAAAGAAGAAACAGACCACTTCAATGGTGTGGCAATCTGATCTGGTTTTCAATAGACTAACTTCTCAAATGTGAAAACAGATGGAGACTCCAAAGTCGTCATAAGTAGACATAAAACTTGGGCAGCCTTAGTGGCTGACCTATCCTACTTGGCAGGAGGAACACAGGACAAAATGAATCCTCTTTTACAGAAATGACATCAGGGAGATAGAATAAAAGACCTCAGGGACAATCAAAATCCAGAGGTATTAAAGAACTGGATGTCTAAGTTAAAAAGTATCTGAGACCAATAGACAGATATTCTTAGGAAATTGTTCAGGCAGGAAGTACCCAGCAAAGAGAAAGATTCAATAATGAGAATTTCTCTGTAGGAGAGAGAGAAAGAGCTGCCACACTCGAGCGCAATGGGGAGGCTTTGAAAAGTCCAATGTGAACCTCAGGGCAGGACTGGAACAATCTAGAAGGGAAATAGATCTTGTTCCTCTGTGACCAGAAGAGCTTTCAGGGGAGTTGTTTGCTGTAGCTTGTGAAGTTAAACCATACCAACAGAGGATCATAATGCTACATGGAGTTCAAGTTCAATTCGGGTATTTTTATCAAGCTGACTTGAACACTTCACCTTTTCTATTCACTTAGAATTCCTCCATCTGGTCACAAAACCAGCTTTAGACAACCAGTGGATGCCAAGTCAGGCACAGGAGTCTGTTTTCTGGGGAGCAAAAGATACCAATGACAGAAGCAATGCTTCATTTGCAGGGATCCGTAGCACTTATGGTTTACATAAAATTTTAGATGACAGTGGAAATGGTGGCAGAGGTGATGGAAAGTCACCAACCTGATAAGCTCATGGAGACAATACAGAAAGTTTTTTTTTTCTTTTTTAAATCAGATACTTTATACTGGAGAGCTTGATTCCATGAATTTGAAATTGTGATCTGACACTCATTCCTTTTTTTGACCTTAGATTCACCAGAGTTTCTTTGATTGTGTTTCTCCAAATGCACAATAATATCTTAAAGGGAATTAGTAATTACAATTGCAAAGTATACAATAAATCTCCACTTCCTTCTTTTACTTACTATATATGGATATAGGATTTGAGCATCATGCAATCAAAAACTAAAAATTACAAAATTGCAAGTAACTATCTAATTTGGAAAAACTCTTGCCAACTTCATTGATCTTGAGCTTGCTCTTAATTTACCTTTAAATAAACCACAAAATTCCCCATAAATAATTCAAAAATTCTCTAAACATTTGTTAAATTTTCATTATGACCATGTATCAAATTAGGTGTTATAGAATACAGACGGATAAGTCACAACCATATATATAAAGAGAGAAAGAGAGTAAATTATCACATTCTGGTAATCATTATCATAGAATAATGTATTTTCTTAGGAAAGGCTAGAAGTAGTAAATCTACCTAGAAAAAAGTGATGGCACAAAATTATTAAGCACTTTCTATGCACCAAACAATACTTTAAATAGTTCACACATGCCAACTATCACATATCAACACTGCTATGAAATAATTACTATGGTTATTTCTATGTTGTGTGACAGGGAGCTGAGACACCGTTAGGAATATGCCACTTACCCAAGGTTTTGCAGGTAATCAGAGATAGAGTCAGGAGTTGAATTAAAGCATTTTTGGTTCCAAACTAAAACTGTAGTATACTGCAGATGTTGAGGGAAGCCTTATAAGGAAGATAACCCAGGAAACAGGATTTGTATGTAGTTTGAGCAAAATAGGGGATCAGAACAAGTGCACCCACATGCATCAGGGTCTGCAATCTCACTCATTTAGAAAAGGCAGAGAAGGGACCAATGCTAACCATGTTGTCTCTTGAGCTAACCTCCCTCATTTTCTCTTCCAGCTTTTATATCAATGTTGATTTCATTAAACGTCCCTCCCTGTGACTTCAAAGTCAAAGTTCTGCTTTTCTCTTTCTCTATCAGACTTTATCAGTTCAATAGCTAGCTTTGTCATCTCGGCAAAACAATTTTCTCATGAGGGATAAGCCTGGAACAGACGCTTTTAATAAACCATTTTAAAACATAAACCACTTAATGTTATTTGAATTACCATTCAACACTGAGCATTTGAAAATTATTCTTGATATTTGGCCATGTGGTCAAGAGGGGTACTTTTTGCCACATAGTACAATTTATTATTGTCTCTGAGGGAAACCATCACCAAATTTCCCATGAATTCTATGACAAGGAAATAAGAAAGACATTTGGCCAAATGAATTTAGGAAATTCTATGTTTGAAGAGATTCCTCAAAAGGAATTTTTAAGGAATCCAGCATTAGCTGATGATATGATTGCATCAGCACGATTTGCCTTTTGGGAAATCTCTACCAACAAGAGTTATAGGAATACCACAAACTATGTGATGTATATGAGGGAGTGTTCGGAACAGCTGAATAAATCACATGTCTGGAAAGCATCCACAGGGACCCGACATCACTCTTTGCTCACAAGACATCAAGGTAAGAGCATTTATTTCAGCAACAGTCATGAACAGCACAGCTCATTTCCTAAAATGACTTGCTTTTAAAGGATGATGCAGTCTGTGGAAGCAACTCAAGAGACAGCCCACACCAGCCAAACAGTTTACCAGGCACAGTAGACAAAGCCTGAACCTGTTGGTTAAGCTCAGGAGAGTATGAAACATAAAAACTACATGACAAATAAGCATATGAGATCAAAGTATACCATACAGGAAAAGAAGAAACTGACTTAAAATTGCGGAGTGGAGATGTTACATACAAATGTAAGAAAGAGGTAACAGTCTCCAATATGAAGGAAAGGACATTTGTTATGATTCAGCAGATAAAAGAGAGCTGGTCACATCTGCTCAGTGAACATGAGGGTGCAGCTCACTAGCACAAGTTAGAAAGCTGAGACCCCCTCTTTGTACCTTCCATCACTCCTCAGGTTCACTCGCCACCCACCACCACTGACCGAGGCATGTCCACAGCAGGCCCTTTGCCTCCATCCTAAACCACAATTGTCCCTAAACTGGACCTCTTGCAAAAGCTTCCCAGCTGTTCTCCCCAGTTCCTCTCTTAACCCCTAATCCATTCTCCACACATCTGCCAGAGATTCCTACAGTGAAAACTGACTCCAGTTTCCCAAGGCTATTGGAAGATAGTAAGATCTCTTAATCTGCCAAATCTGTCTTCGATCTGGCACAGCCTGACTGTAGACCGTTCTCTTCCCCAACATGGCTCAGTCCCCCCCGACCTTCTTTCCACTGTCCAAATACACTGAGGCCAAGTTTGCCTTTGCTGCAAGCAGTCTGCAGCTCTCAGCTTCCAAGATGTCTGCCGTGACTTAGCCTCCTCCAGCTTTGGCCAGCCAGCCATGCCGCCTCTGTTTTGAGAGACTGTGCCTTCCCTCTGGAACCGTAAGCTGAATAAACCTCCCTTTCTCCCTTAAAAAAAAAAAAAATACACTGAGGCCTTTCCCAACTACTAGCTCTCATTGAAATGCTCTTCTCTGGCTTGTTCCCATAGTTATGTCTGTGTGGAGGGCTCCTGACAGCTACACTGGAGCAGGGATTCAGAGGATAAAAAGATGAATTAAAGAAACTGACTGACTCATTTCAAATCCCAGATTCCATCATGTATGCAACTCACAGGCACACAAACAATTGTTCTGTACCTCAGTTTCTCATATAAAATGGAAATAACACAGTAATTATTCAAAAGCTAGTTTGGAGCATCAAAAGTAGTGGTAATCACATAGAATTTCCTACAGTGTCTAGTCTATGTAAATATTTAGTGTTTATTATCACCATTGTACTCTGTTTGATTCTCTCCATCACTTTAGTTGATATTTTTGTATTGATGTTCACATTATTGGTTGAATCACTATTTCATAATCCCTGGAGATTATCATACTGGTCCATATCCCTGTGAGAATGCCAACTGTTGAGTCCTATATTTGACAAATGAATAAGTGGTTTAATAATAACCCTAATTCAGTGTGTAGTGTTAGAAAGAGTCCAAACTGTGTTGAGCAGGCTGAATTCATGACTGCAGTTATCTCATGAGAAAGAATGTCTAACTGACAAAGGACAGAATGGCTCTTAAGCTTAATGCTTTCATATAGAAGGAGAGCTTGTATGCACTAGGTAAAAGTATAAGAAATTGTGCTACAAAAGAAAGCATCACTATTTGGAGTGAAAGCAAAATTAAAATGAAGGTTATTTTTTCACAAGTAAGCATAGGTATAGAGGACAGACAGAGGTCTTAAGAATTAAGAAGGCTGAGAAAAGGATGATACCAACGTATTGAAATTATATTTCTTGAGCATCAGATGAAGAGGCCAGGAAGTAAAAAAAAAGAAAAAAGATAAACCACATGCTAAGACCACTAAAGAGAGAGAAGAAGGATCCTAAAGTCAGTCAGGTACAGGAGTGAGGACTTTCGAAACAACAAGTTGAGAACATCTATTTTAGTAATAGTCATAAAAAACATAGCACGACTGCTATCATGACTTGCTTTAAAAGGATGACGAACTCTGGAAATGGCCTACTGGTAACTTGAGTTTCTCGAAAAGACAGTTGATGAGTATTGGGAAGGAAGTTATTCCGATGGTAATGCATTGTGCAAGATTCTTGGTTGTATGAATTGAAAAATAGGGAGCACGGTATTAGATATGAGGAAAGGAGACTCCAGAGGAGTATACTCATGGAAGGAGAAGCAGAGTGAGGGACAGAATCAATCTTAGGCAAATTTGTTCAATGTCAAGGTTGAAGAGATACTAAGATGCTGATATAATCACAGCTTCCTGAGTCTTCCTCTGATCTACAAGGACTGGGGGATCATTGGTGGAGCTTTTATGTAATCCAGATACTATTTCCAGTAGCATGTCATGCAGTCTATCTTAAGATCATTTAACACTTCTCTCTCTGTCTCAGTCTCTCTACCCATCTTTCTCCACCCCAGGGGTAGAAGACAAATGTTATGCTACTAACTGATGGAAGCATATTTTCCTGTAGGTCTTTCTAGGAGATGCCAGGAATGAATAAGCAGCAGGGAAGTCCATATATAGGAAAGAGAAAACACAAAAGCTATTGACAACATCAAACTCCCTAGGGGAAATCTTGGGCTGGAATGTGTGTCAGTAAAAAAAAAGAGGGAGTTGCCATTTCCCATCCTTTCCAACGTGCCATTTCTGTCTAACCCTCTTCAGATCAGAGCCAAGACTACAGCCTGCATGGCCAGATCACAGAAAATACTTGGGAGGAATTCTAGCACTCAGCCCTCCCTCATATTGAGCAGCAGGTCAGGTGAATTACTTCAAATACATGCAAGGCCTTCTGTTTCCATGGCAACTGCTCTAAGAACCGTAACAATGTCAATCATAGAAACGGTGAAATCATAACTTGAACCCATCTTGCTGACAAAGATATCTTGGGAAGTAGCCACTGCTCAATGTCAGACTTCTTGCCTCTCATTCTGGGAAGAATGTTGTTTACGTCCAATCAGTTATGGGAATAAGGGGGCAAGGTGGTTAGTCACTTTTCCTTCTGCTTCGCTGGACCTACCTCTGTCTGTATTTTCCTGATATGCTTGTAACTCATTTTCCCTGCTTGAAATTACAGATGGAGCCATTCACTTTTCCACATCTCTTTCCTGCATGTGTATGATCACTGGAAGATAAAATATTGATTTTTTCCCTCATATATTACAAAGAAGGAAAAAAAGGAACAGCTGGTTCATTTTCATTAGGTTGTCCCAGTTGTTTTAATTTCTTTCTGCCTGTTTTGATAAAGCAATTTCATAATATCTGGAGATGATGTTCTAATCCAAGGACCCTGAAATAATCCAATGTCTTTTGTCTATACTGAGAAATGGCGCAAACATCTCAGTGCAGAGATTCTTGAATAAACACAGAAGTTGAAGAGTCATCCTTTCTCTTGTCTTCTTGCAAAATCTATACTCTGGATTTTAAATTGATATTTCATAGAATTCACATGGCAACATGACACATCATACCCTCTGTTCCCTACCGATATATCTCACTATACGTAAATAAATAAATAAACAAATAAATAAATAAATGCTCTGAGAACACATTATCTTTTAAAATCTTTTGGTTATTGTATTTGCTTCTTTTTTAATGTAAATTCTAGGGCATGCTTGTCCTGAATAATGTTTTTATCTTTCCTTTATTCTCTGAAGAATCTCTGAGCAAAAACATTTTGGTGAGTTTATTAGAGCCTTCAGTTTGGATGCCGAATTGTTGCAAAACCAATATTTTTTACATTTTTCTTCTTAATAACATTCTTTGACCCAGAGAGAACTAAAAAAATAAGCTATTTGATGTCTAAAATTGCAGAGATAAACTGACATTGTGTTCTGAAGGTGTCTTTTCAAGAGAAAAATGGAATTTTTAAAAAATGTAATCAAGTTATACAGAGCCTCTCACCCGGAGGTCATGGGTTCAGATTTGTCTGAGGATGGAAAGTTACACAAAGTTGTGGTGGCAGCTGAGCTCCCAATGCCCTCTGAGAAATGAGTTGGAAGTCCCACGAGAGGTCATTGCTTTTCCCATCCATAATTGACACCCATGAGTTCTCCAGGGAATAACAATTCCAGAAGTCCACAGAGTTGGCTTAAGAGTTCTCACTCAGTTTGTTCCTTCACATCCTCATGTAGCAAATTTACATTTGCACTAGTAAACTTTTTTAGAGTCTTACTTCGTCTAGAAAGTCTGCCTAGTACTCTCCATAATTCATGCAGTAAAGGGAAGAGAAATCCTGAGAAAGATGAACATAAAAACAAAAAAGGAAGGAGGACAAATAAGAATAAAACTAAACTAAAAATAAAAAGAGAGAAGATAAGAAGTAAAGAAAGTAAAGAAGAATGGAAAATCCAAAAAGAAAGGGAAGGAAATAAATGAAAGAGGGGGAGATTGAGTGAGTAGAAATCTCTCGATCTCAATAGGGCTCCTGTGTGTGTGTGTGTGTGTGTGTGTGTGTGTGTGTGTGTGTGTGTGTGTTATCCATTGTTCTCTCAGTAAGAATCCTTCTTTTTTTTAATTTTTTTATTATTTATTCAATTGTGCACGTGTATGTGTGTGTGTGTATGTGTGTGTAGAAACACGGACGAATTCGGGAACCACCATGGACCGCCTCCTCCTTGTTTACTCTGCCCCAGGATTCACAGGTTCTGCCCTACCAGGACCAGAAACGCAGACCACCCCCGCTTCCGCCTGGTGTCTATATGTGGGGTCTAGGATCCGAACTCAGGACCTTCTGCCTGCAAGGCAGAGGCTTAACCCCTGAGCCACCTCTCCAGCCCCAAGAATCCTTCTTATATAGGAATTTCACATTTTACAATTGCAAAATATGGCCAAAATTCCAGACTTAATCAACCTTCTCTAAAGAAAGAAAGTCAACAGGAAAGATAATTTATTCCAATACTACAAGGAAAATAATCCAACTATGTACAATAGCCCCAAGAAAGAAACCCCATGGCAATGCAGGAAGTCAGAGAGAAAGCTGGATATATAATTTAAGCCAAATGGACTTCTGTCCACCATACTCACAGCAAGGATGTAGCACTGTTCAGACTAGTTCCTAGTATGTGTGAAATCCATACTTTCCTATAAATATATGTGAAATACTTTGGAGAAAAATAGCTCCTTTAGTATCTACTTCAGGAACTTAAAACAAACATACTTTGGGCTACAAATAAAATTTAAATTATGGAAAATAAGTCAGACAAAACTTTATGTAAAGAAATAAATAGACTAAGAAGGTTACAGGAATGTTATAATACATGGTAGAGCATGGATCTCATAAATATGTCCATTTCTCTCCAAAATGTAATACAAGTTATCCAATCAGATGGACGATCCACAATAGTATTTTACTACTTCTCAAAGCTATATCTCAATAGTGCAATGATACAGAAGCATTATAATACCTAAGGACAAGAGAATGGCCACAGCAATAACACTCTGGAAGTCAGAAAACAAATAGAAAGGTCATGCTGATTTATCAGCTGAATCCTGAGATGGTTATGAGTATCTCAGAAATAAGTACACGCAGGGGAAGTAATCAGAAAGGTAGAGGATTTATACACTTGCAACTACAAAAATTGAGATATAGATGATATTAAGGCAGGAGATTTAATTGGAAGTCAAGATGAGAAGCTAAAGCTGGGTCACCCTTCCTTCTACTCCAGTAGATTGGTATTCACTATATGGAGAAGATGAACCAGAGCACAGCCTATGATCAATAAACAAAATTGATAGGTGAGACTTCATAATGAAAATGAGGATTGGACAAGATATACTTGGTGAATGCTGAGAATATCAATCTAGCAGGAAAGTTGGATGGTTTCTCTCTAGGAAAAGTCCAGGGGAGAAGACCTGAAGGTACCAGTAAACGCTTGGATTTTGCACAGCTGGGCTTCTTCTAACAAAATCCAACCATTAAAATCCTGTCCCTGTTCATACAATGGACATTTCCCAAAATGTGTAGTATCTCATTCAGGGAACAGTATCCCATCACAAGCAGTGAAAGGACCCCAGGGGGAAAAAAAAGAAAAAAGAAAAGAAAAGAAAAACGTGGGAGCAAAATAACCACTCCAAAAAACTGATTCACTCACAAACACAAGAAAAAATATCATCAGAATAAAGCAAGGGTCCCTTCCCCCACTCCGCTGCCCGGGACGCACGCGCAGTCCAGCCCGGCCTCACTGTGACCTAGGTAAGCTCCGCCCCCGCCCACCCCCAGAACCCCAGGCAGCCCAAGGGACCCAGCTCCTCCCACCATCCAGCTGGAGCCGCGCAGGGCCTGGGAGAAGGACACCCACTCTGCGCCCTGCCCCGCCCCAGCTACCCCAGGTTAAATAGCGCCCCGCCAACGCCCCATCTTCCCTTCCCCCACTCTGCCACACAGGACGCGCGGGGTCAGCCTGGACTCACCTCGACCTACGTAGCTCCGTCCCTGCCCACCCCCAGAACCCCAGGCCAAATAATTCAGTTTAGTGAAAAACGCATAGAAAAACGCACAGAAGATCTTAAGAGTTAAAACGACAATGCCAAAGTCAAAGTGCAAATCCATGAGAAACAACACTTAATTAAACACATCTCCCACTGAAGGAATTAATCCCATAATGTTAGACTCCAACCAGAACAAACCCATGGAAAATGGCCAAGAAAGCCTGACCCAGGATAACGACTTTCAAAATATACGACTTTCAAAATATGATCATTACCATGTTCAATACTATGAAAGAGGAAATCCGGGAGGAATTACATAATCGAATCAATCGCTTTGCAGAGGAACACAACAGACACTTGGAGGAGTTGAGAAAAACAGTGCAAGAAACAAAAACTGGCATAGAGCAGTTAAAACAGACTCAAGCACAGTTTAAAACTGAGCTAAAAGCTAAAAGACAAGGTATCTTCAACCCAGAACTCCACAGAGAGTCTTATCAGCAGAACTAACGAAGCAGAAAACAGAATTTCAGACCCTGAAGATAAAATGGGAGTATTAACCAGCTCAATGGAAGAGGTTATTAAAGCCAAAAAGATACTTGAGAGAAATACCCAGGAGATATGGGACACCCTGAAGAGGCCTAACATGCTTATTCATGGAATACCAGAGCAAGAATCTCAAAATACCACCTCTGAGGAAATTTTTCAAACGATCATCAAGGAAAACTTTCCTCATCTAAAAAAAGAGAGGCCCACACATATACAAGAGGCATTCCACACCCCAAACAGATATGACCAAAACAGAAGCTCGCCATGGCAAATAATAGTTAAAACACTCCACATTCAATTTTGATAGAGCTCTACTGTCCAGAGTGCACAAAGAACTTAGAAAAGGAAACCAATGGCCCAATTAAAAAATGGGCCCTGGAACTTAAAAGAAATTTTACCAGAGATGAAATTAAAATGTCTAACAAATATCTTCAAAAATGCTCCACTTCTTTAGCCATCAGGGAAATGCAAATCAAAACTTCCCTGAGATATCATCTCACCCTGGTCAGGATGGCAAAAATCCACAAAACAAACAACAACAAATGCTGGAGAGGATGTGGAGAGAGGGGAACTCTCCTACATTGCTGGTGGGAATGCAGGCTCATACGGCCACTCTGGCGAGCCGTCTGGAGATTTTTAAAGAAATTAAAGATTGAAATGCCATATGACCCTGCTATTCCACTTTTGGGAATAACCCCCCATACAGCAGAGGTTCACCTCGATAGCACAAGCACGACCATGTTCATAGCAGCACTGTTTACAATAGCAAAGTCATGGAATCAGCCCAAATGTCCAACAGTTGACGAGTGGATAAGGAAACTATGGTACATCTATACAATGAAGTACTACTCAGCCATCAAAAATGATGAATTACTGGAATTTGCCGGGAAATGGATGTCATTAGAAACAATTATATTACGTGAAGTATCCCAAACCCAGAAAGTTAAGCGCCGTATGTACTCCCTAATAGGTGGCTCCTAATACCAAACCCACCCAGCCCACCTTGAGACACTCATAGGTAAATCTATGTATTACCTACAGTAATTGCAAGGATTATGAACAGGAGAGATGGGGTTGGAGAGCCACACCAGAAACAAGGAGAGAAGTGACCGTGTTACAGTAGAGAAAATAGGCCTCCATCAAGGACTGCAAGTAAGTAATGTGACACCTGGTTAAGTTCACAGACGTTCCTTCCTGATCATTTACAACTGAGGGGGTATGATCTCACCAAAAGGGGAGGGCATATAGTCTGGCAGATAAAAAATAACTATTTTGCAAATGGGTGATTGATTAACCCCTCCCTCACTGAGGTTTCCTACTTTTATTACATCTACCCTTGAATGTGCTCTTATAATAAGACTCCAGTTTAACAGCTTTTTTGTCTCTGGCCAGGGGGTGACATACAGTGCCACCAGGATGGAGTGAAGGGCATTGCAGGAGCAGCAAAACTGCAAAAGAAAATCAACAAACCATAATCCAGAACTTCAGAGACTCTATATCAACCACCTAGAACTAGGCCAGCCTAATCTCTCCCCATCCTGAAGTTCAGGGAAATTTGCGGAAGAGGGGGCTGGTAAGAGTGTAAGAGCAAAAGGATGGGAGGAGCAATGATTTGCAAGATACTCCACACAAGTTAGGGCCAAAGCAATCATAATTGGACTTTGCATGCCTTGCACAATGTCCAACACACTATTGACCTCACAAAGTCTAGCATCAGCTAAAGGCACCAAGATCCTTGGAGGCAAGGGATTGGCAGCCACAGTAGTGTTCCTATGCTTAAGGGGAACATGGGAAAGGGTTCAGGGAAATGCCACTGAGTCCTTGTACGTCATTGGAGAGGAGGGCCCAGAGGAGAGTCAGGCATGCACATGAAAGGATTCTCTGGGAATTGGGGCGGGAGGCACTGAAGGATGGGGAGGGAGGGGTGAGAGGAGGGGGAGCGGGGGGTTTGGGAGGAGGAGGAAGGAGGGAGGGAAGTGGTGTACCTATTAAGTTTGTATGAGCTGAAATTATAATAAAAATGTATAAAAAAAGAATAACGCAAGGGTAAATATCCATTTCGAAAATGGTCACTCTGAATCAACAGAGCTTTCGGCATTAAAAATGATTGAATGGAAGAAAAACCATTGTATAAGTTAGAAGAAAAGGTGAGTATACCTCCTTCAACACTTCTAATTCAGAAGTAATCCATAATATATATTTCCCCTATCTGCTTACTTAAGTCTTTTATTAACAGCAATTTGATTGTCTCCAATTTGCAGTTACCATAAACAAGATATGGAATTTCTATAGTATGTAGGTCCCAGGCTGTAAAGAAGTTGAGTAAAAGATGTTAGATATCTCTCCAGAGTTGATGATCTGACCCATTTCTACCAGAGATATCCTGACGGTACCTACCCAGCTTTTTTATTTATGGCTAATCTGAGAAGAGTAATTAACATTTAGATGTATTCACTTTTATCAATGTGTTTAAGCATATTTTCATTTGAATGAAAGCATATGTGTTTTTTTCTGTGTCCAGTTTCTACTTAGGGTTTGTCTTTTTCTGTTTGTCTTAAATTAAATCCTTATATAGCCAAGAACTTGGTCGCTTTTGATTAGAAGAAAGGAAGAATATAAGGTTGCTAATAATTGTAAAACACACATACACACACACACACACACACACACACACACACACACACAATTTGCAAAGGAAAAGAAATTCAATGGAATACATTACATGACTTGTGTGTAAATAATACTTAAATAGTCTAGAAAATAATGTAAACATGGAATCTTGGTTGAGCAAAGTAATCTAACCAGAAAGATGAGTGGACTGAAAATGAACAGAAAATGTAGTAAAGATAAACTCTAAATCTTAATCTTGATGGGAAGATAAACCTCAGAATGTGACCTTATTTAGAAAAAGAATCTCTATAAGGTGATTGGGTAAAACTGAGGTCATTCATTAGGTCAGAGTCTCATCCACCATGATTTGTGTCCTTATAAAAGGGGAAATTTAGTCAGAGATAGATAGACGTACACTGAGAGAAAATTATGAATACAGAGACGACAAAATGAACAAGACATGGAGAGAAAAGCATGGGAAATTGAAAGCAGAAATTGAGTCGATATATACGCAAATCAAAGAATGCCAAAAATTGCCAGCACACCACAAGAATGGCAGGAACAGGAGGAGGAAGCATGGAAATGGTTCCCAAGCACATTTCTCACAAGGAACCCTGCTGACACCTTGACTGAGACTTCTAGTCTCAGAGAGTGAGACAAGGGATCACTGATGTGTAAGCCTCCGAATTTATTAAACTTCAACATTCCTGGGAAATTAATAAGGTAGCTGAAGGTTTAAAATTAAGGGACGGCACTATATTCTATTTAGGTCATATCCAGCAGCAAGGTTGCTGTCCTGACCTGATGTAACAAGATTTTTCTGAGTAACCTGGTGTGGTACTAGGCACAGACTAGGCAGAGATTCCCCCAAACAGAATGTTTTCCCTTCACTGAGTCTACTGGGAACTGAGATTTCAAGTGTAGACCGCTCAATTAGAAGACCTCTCCTTCCAAATGAACTGGAAAAGATATTGAAACCAAGGGAAATATAAGAAATAAGAAAAAGCCAGATAACATGACTCTTTCAAAAGATGATGATCCCTCAACTATTGAACTCAGAAAGATACTGAAATAGGTAAAATGCCAGATGAATATTTCAAAAGTGTTCTAGTTAAAATGATCAATGACCTGAAACAGGATAAGTACATGCAGATGAATTCAGTCCAGGGTCAGGAGAGGGAAATCAGCAGCACAGAGGAAAAAGTGGCTGAGAAAAATCAATGTGAATGAAAGTATCAGAAATGCAGAAGGGAGATTCAGCAAGAAAACTAAGAACCAGAAAACAAATAGAAATGCTAGAAATAAAAATCTCAATTAGTCAAAAGGCATCACCAAGCAAAAGAAAGAATATAAGAGATGGAAGACAAGGTTGATAAAATACTACGGTCAGATCTCAATAAGGAAAAAAAGTCATGCCCACAGCATCCGAGAACTCTGGGATACAATCAAGAGACCACAGCTAAGAGTTTATGGGATCTAAGGAAGCGTCGACAGGCAGATCCCTGTAGCTCACTGGCCAGCCGAGACTAAATAGTAATCTCCCAGTCAACTAATGAAAGACTATCTATTCAAAAACCAAGGTAGGTGTTGGGGAAATGGTTTGTAAAGTGCCCTCTGTGCTGGCAAAAACAAAAGGAACTGATTCAGATTCTCAGCGCCCATATTTAAAAGAACAATCTAGAAGCAGGAGCAAGCATCTGTAACGCCTGTGCTGGTGGTGGAAAGGCTGATCCCTGAAGCTAACGGCTACCCTAGTCAAACGAATGAATTTCAGGTTCAGTGAGAGATCCTGTCCCAGAAAATAAAGTGGAAAATGGCTAAGGAAGGTACCCATTGTCCACCACTGGCCTTTAAATGTACATACACACAAATGCACATACACCCACATGCACATATGCATACACCCACATGAATGCATATGTAACAGAAAGAGAGAACAAAAGAGAGGAAGAATAATAACTTCAGACTCCTCATCAGGAAAGCAGGGAATGATATATTTCAAACCTTGAAATATTGCCATGTCCAGTAATCTTTTTAAATTGGTAGAGAAATAAGAACCAAGACAGTTTATGACCAAGACAACACTGCAGAAGATACTTACAGTAATACTACACACAGAGGATGAGGAAAGGCCATCTAAATCATAAGAGTACAAGGAAGAATAAATCTCATGAGAAGAATGACTAAACAAAGGAGAATTAGAAGGAAGTGTATCATGCCCAACACAGTAATCAAGCTAACCCCGAATACTGACAGGGGATAGGAAAAAGGACAAATAATAATCCAGTTAACCTGAAAAAAAGATAACAACATTATAGAAATTAATAAATATCCTTCTGTAATAACCTTAAGTATATCAAATGGGCAAAAGCTTCAACCAAAATGTCATTAAAATCCCAATTGCATTCTTCATATAACTAAGAAAAAACAGTTCATATGGAAGCACAAAAGATCTTGAATAGCCATGGTACTTGGAACAAAGAGCTGAAACTATTATAATACCTAATCCCAAGTTATATTACAGAGTCACAGTAATAAAAGCAGCAACAATACTGACACAGACACAGAAACCAACATGCAGACCAATGGAATGAAATATAGGGTCCACAAATGAAACCACACAATTGTAGCCACCAATTTTTTTTTTTTTGTCAAAAAATGCCATTGGAAAAGTAAACCCTCTTTAACAAATGGTTCTGGAAATACTTCCACATGTAGAAGAATCAGTTTTATTATCTCTTGCCCTGCACAAAAATTAATTCACAATTAATCAAAAATTTACATAAGACCTGAAATTTTTAAACCGCTAACAATCAGCTGAGTAAAAAGACAACTGCAGAATAAAATGTTTCAACTACATGTCAGACCAAGAATTACTATCCAGGATATATAAAGAACTCAAAAATTTAAGCACAATAGGAGGGACTGTGGCACAGGGGAAGGACTGTAAGGGAAAAGGAGGAGGAATGGAATTGGGAGTTAAGGGGTGAAAATATCATTAATTCACTGCATTTATGCACAAAACACTAAAAGAAAAAAATTAAAATTTTTTTCTCAGCTCATCCAATTAAAACATGCATTAATGAACTAGGCAGCCCTTAAATAATAGTGATCAATAAATACTTGAAAAAGTGTTCAATATCCTTAATCATCTGGAAATGCAAATAAAAAAATGTATTGAGACTATATCTCACTCCAGTAAGAATGGTTATCCTTAATAAAATAAATGTTTATGAGAACATGGGGCGGGAAGAAGTCTTACTTCTGGTAAGAAAGTAAACTTACAGAGTCCACTATGGAAATCAGCATGAAGGCTACTCATAAACCTGAAAATAGAACTACCCTACCACCCAGCTGCACCATGCATGGTGTGTACCTGAGGAACGCCAAGTCAGCACATCATAGAGATACTTACAACATCCATGTTGATGGTTGCACTAGTCACAATAGCCAGGAAATGGGACCAGTCTACATGTCCGCACAATAGATGAGTGGATAAAGGAAATGTTTTACATATACACAAAGGAATTTTATGCAGCTGGGAGAAAAATGAAATCGTGATATTTTCAGGGAAAATGGGATGAAACTGGAAACCATTGTTAAGTAAAATAAGCCAGGTTCAGAAAGACAAATACTATGTGCTCTCTCTTATTTGTTATCCTGGATTTCATGCATAAATGTAAGCACACTCGAGCGTCTCTGTGTGTGTGTATTTATAGATGTATACATTAGGTTATCGAACTAGAAGAGATCATGAAAGACAAGGAGGAGATTCTAAGGGATGGAGGATGTAAAGGATATGTAGTGCATCATGAGATAAGAAAGCAGAAGGGGGACTGACTGGGAAAGAGAAGGGGACTACCCAGGAGAGGGGGCAGGGGATGGGGGAGGGGGAAAAGGGAGAGAACAGTGTGACACATGTCACATGGAGATACCCAGAGAAGGCCGAGAGGATGGCTCAATAAGTACTGCTATGAAAGCTTAAGAACCTGAGTTTAATCTTCACACACATCGAAAGCCTGGCATGCAGGTAGAAATGGAGATGCCAGCCTACAATGCTGACCCTGGGTGGGAGGGAGCCTGGAAAACCAGGGCAAATCACTAAGGAGGTAGAGCAATCCAAGATAATTCCTGAAGTTATCCTTGGGCCTAGTGCCGTCTGGTACAAACAATTCACACAAATAAATACGTGTTAAAAAAGCCAAGAAAGGACGCCAGACATGGTAATATAAGCTTGTACTCCTAGTGCCAGAGAGGCAGCAACAAGCAGACCCTGGGACTGTGTCACAGCTGGACACAGGTGTCAACTTGACAGTTGAGGGTTTGAGCTCTGGGCACATTTGTAGAAAATCAGTGGTTGAGTTAGGTCCAGAGGAAACTGGCAGGAGATTATCTAGCTGATGGGGAAAGCCCAGTCCATGATGGGTGGGATTAGGCCCTGGAAGAAAATAGACATCTGGTTGAGAAAATTGGCATCCTTGTGTGTACTTGGCTAGACATGCTGGTCTGGCTAGTAAGGATCTCAGCCATTAGTAGAGATGGTGTGGCCAGTTCCTTCAGTCCTGGTATTGGTGCATGATCTCCCATGAAGCTGGACTACAGACTATAACCAGACTATCAGTTAAGAAAATAAACCCCTTGTTCCCTTAAGCCGTCTGATGGTCAGTTTATCAGCAAACATACAGGCGAACTGCAACAGACTGGCTGGCCAGTCACCTAGCAAATTTGGTAAACTCCAGGTCAATGAAAAGATGCTATACAATAAAACAAGATGGATGGGCCCAGGATAATGACACCTGAGGTTGACTTCTGATTTCCACACTTGTATGCACACATATGAATCTGTCACACACACTTGTACCCACAGAGACACATATGCAAAACACTGTGCACGCGCATGCACACACACACACACACACATACACAAATTAACCGAAGGAAAAAAAGGAGAAAATGGCATAATAAACACCATGACTTTGTATGCCACCCTAAAATAATAGAACATATGTGTATTTTAAATGTAGAGAAAGCACACATGTAAGTGGAAGCCTATGGAAAGGAGTGGGAATAAGTACAGAAAAAGAAAAGAAAATCAGAGACTGCTGTTTTCCATTATACATCATGTAAAATTAGTTGACTTTTTAAAACTATGTGTTATTGCAATGTTTATAAAAATGTATCTTCAAAAAACTATCTTTCCATATTTCATTTCTCTGTAGCATCTTAAAATTTCTACATTTTTACTGCTTTCACTGCTCCAAAGAAGACGTTTTGTTCTAGTGAGAAAACATTGTTATATAGAGTTCAGCATACATTGCTGCACAATATGACTTCTTAGCCTTATAGATTACTGAACAAGTCTTGGACTTGTGCCTAAATTCCAATTGCTATTAATGGGCAAAAGCATTTACATCTCAAGGGTTTCAATGGTAAGCAGCCAAGTATTGTGGAAAGAGTACAAGATACATAGAAATAAGCCGAAGTCCAAAGGCCCTTGCTTATGAACTTGTGTGACCCAAGACAAATGGATGGAAGTTTCAATGCCTCGATTTCTTCATACATGCACTAGGATAATGAGACAATCCTTCATGCAAACTCTAACCCCTCCTGTCTAGCGCATGGTAAGCACTTGGTAAATGGTAGCCATATGGTTGCAATATCCATATTAAGAAGTCTTTTCCATTTCTAACCAGCTCCACGTTCAGTTACTGGTTTGAAATCCTCCATTCTGCTTCACATATATATCCTTTGCTTTCCATTCAAACTATCAGTTAATTGTGCTTACTTCTTGTGTTCTCTTCTGCTTGCTTTTTCATTTATTGCTTTTGTTTGGTGAGATAATGTCTCACTATGTAGCCCCGTCTAGCCTGGAACTCACTTTGTATACAAAGTTGTCCTTTAGCTTGGGTTCTACCTCTACTTCTGAGGCTTTTCACTTCCTACCTGACTAGGCTGAAGAACAAAATCTCCGGTTTGTAATTCTAGATCTACAATTTACTTGTCCACTAGTAGATGCTGAGTGATTCATTTAAAGTGCCTAAGTCTGAGATTCTGACTTGTAAAGCAAGCGAAATAATAACTGTCATGAGGATAAAATAAAATGTAGAATATATAAGTGTTTGGTAAAATGCTGTGTGGTTCATAGATGCTCAAAAGCCAATGAGTGAACTCAGTTACAAATGTATAAAATTACGTGATGTTAGGTAAACAAAGCACATCATCATCTTTCGATTGTCTCATCAGAACAAGTAGTGACTATTTAAGAGCTTACGGTTACCCTTCAAAAGAATCCTTGAAAGATGTGAAGGGTATAGATGTGAGGGATTGTACATAAACCTCTATCCCTTTGCTTCATATGCCAAATGATTGGATTAGCATAGTGCTTCAAGGAAAGCCAGCTGTCCAGGTTACTTTAATTGAATTAACTTCCAATGAAGTCCAGAATTTGCAATCCTTGGCAAAGTCTAATGATCAAGCTGATACTCAGTCTGTATCTGAAGTCTGTAGGAAAGCTAGCACAAAGAAAGGTGGGCATTGCCCATCTTTCAAAACCCAATATATTAAACAACTAAACGTGTATTAAAAAAAATGTATTAAACAACTAAAGCTTTCGCCCTCCCCCACCACTGTCACCAAAAGATCCTCAGACTCCAATAGATCCCTCCAAATGGTAATCTTCCTCCAGAAGCTTTTAAATACTGATTTACAAAAGTCTGCCTTGCACATAGAATTTCCAGGGACTCAGCTAATGTCCAAATGTGAAGACTCACAGTTGGAACAAAATCCTCCCTGTCTGTGCCTGCTTGAACACCCATTTTCGAAGTGCGCAGGGGTTCAGTTTAAATCACTACGTTCCTTCCTGAGCAATCTCTTCCCCTCATCCTCCCCACTGCTGCAGTGTCCTGTCACAGAGAAGATGTAGGGCTCTCAAAATAGATGAGTTCAGCAATCTTCTAAAAATGCTGATGTAGCTCCCTTGGCTAAGAGAATGCAATATTTCTGTGACAACCTTCCATAATCCCAGGAGCAGCTCTCTTAGGTCAGCAGAGGTGATCATGGTTCCCTGTCAACTGGGAGAGATGGCTCCCAGTTTCATTTGTAGCTAGGAAGAATTCCCCACCCCACCCCTTTTTCTTCTTTGAATAAAACCCATGGCTAGTGCAAAATGCTTCAAGACATCACCGCAATCCATCTTTGACATTCCATGCCTGATACTATCCCCTGTATGTTCCATGATTACAATTCCACTGTGGTCAGTCACTCAAGCAAATGCAAAATTGTTTTGATACTGCAGTTTGTGTAGCTGAGTTCAATCTGGGTAGTTATTATTAAACAACAAAGATAGAGTCACCCCTGTTGTATTTGGAAGCCACTTGGACACTTGGTACTGTGTGTTCATCTCAGAAACTATGTAAAGAATGTCACCTTCCTAGGACAGATAGGAAAATAACTGAACAGGGCCATCCTTGCTGGTGCTATTCTTTAGAGCCAACGTCCAGACAGGGGTCAACACAAATGAGCTCCAAGAGAAGAGCAGAGCTGGGCGATGCCCTCTTAGTCAGGGCAGCCTCAGGTTCTAGTCACTCCCTGGTCAGCTGCCGCAGCCCAGTGGAGGTTCCCATCTTGCTCAGACGATTCACGAGCACGTGTCCACTTAGGTAGCACGAAGGCAACAACTAAGCGGACAGAACTTCAAGAGTCGCAGAGCTGTGCAGACCTGCGGCAAGAGGCATGCGCACTTGAATCGCAAGAAGAAATGACATTTGCTGAGGGCTCACTGTACACCAGGCACACTACTTAGTGTTTTCCCTGAGTTATGTCGCTTAATTCTCAAAACAAGTCAATGTAACCATTGTTACTATTGCTCCATTCTAAATGAGGGGATAGAAGACTAAGTCACTTATCCAGATAATACCCCAGTCTGACCACTAACTTACTTCTCTATTCTGCTCTCCCTACCACTGACTGAGCTTCCATGATCTCCTCCCCCAAACCAAAATGACCAGGAAAAGCTCTTGACAGCCCCATGTGTACCGATCAAGTATTAATATTAACATGAGCTTAGCATTGGAAATCAGGACTATTTTTCAGTTCTCAGAGGAAGCCAGGAATATCTGTCAACATTTGACAGATACAAAGGGAAGAAGTTTACTTCAATACTTTTGCTCAGTATATCATTTTTATCATCTTGGCTTTCTATAGCACAGAATATATCTAAAAAGGTCTCGAGAAAATTCCATTTTCCACTCACAAGGGTCAACATCCACCCTGTATTTAGCTGGTCTTATCATCTTGAAGCCACATGTGGCTGTGACGTGCTAAAGATGTTGAAGATGAAACAAAACAGTCTCTATCAGTGGGAGGGTTGAGAAGGCAGATACCGAAAACAACCACTCACAATCCACTAAGCACTACATCTACTGTGTGAGCCCTTTGCTGAGCAGAAGGAAGGGAAACGCGATGTCCACATAGCGGATGAAGGGGCTGGGACTCCACTGAAGAGGCAGTATTGAGCTGGGTTTTTAAGGGTTGTCCAGGAATTGACCATAGAATCAAGAAGAGAAGACAGGAATCTTGGACAGCAGGTGGACAAAGAATAGCAATAACAAAATGTGCCCTGGGCAGGGCAAAGCACATGTTGCAAAGCCAGATTACAAAGGACTATTCTAAAAGATAGTCTGGAACTTGAATTTATAATGAGATGCATATAATTCATGTAAATGAATCATGTAGACTTTTTTTCATAAAAGCCTTCCTTTCCTCCCGCCCTCTTGCCTGTCCATCCAACCTCCTTTCCTTCCCTCCGGCTTCCCTTGCTGCCCCATCTTTCCCTTTTTGTCTTCCCCTCTTCCTTTCTGGGAGTTCTGCCCTGCCCCAGAGGGTATTTCACATTGGATGTCTCCTCTATTCCTACTTGTCGGCAACATATTTTTCAAATTAGCACTTGGTAGCTCTGAAGGAAACCCAGACACTGTTGGGAAGAGAGTGAGAGGGCAATTGAAAGCAAAAGAGAGGTCTGGCTTTCTCTCAGCTTGTTATAAATTTGCAATACGAGCAAAGAAAAATAAACACCCAGATTCTGCCACTGATATAAAAGTTCTTTGGTTGGATGAGGTACCAAAGCTTGAGTCTTCCCCCCAGATTTACAAGATTTACAAGCAAGGAGCTGTTTCTTATCCCCACATAGCATGGCATAGCATAGCAGCTTCAGCCTTCAATGCCTCCTCCTCCTTCATTATCCTATCAGCCTGAGGATGGGTGGGAAGTGGATGGACCACAGAGAAACACAATGCTAAGCCCAAGAGGCCCAATTACTCACTCCTGCCCAGAAAGCCACATCAGTCCCTGGTCTTTGAGAACATCTGCTTCCGAAGCTGCACATTGAACTCAGTGACACTCCCAGCTTAGGGCAGAAGCAAATGACTTCAAGAGACCAAGCTGACCCTTATTAGTTAATGGAAATATCTACACTCTTGCCAAGCCATCCGCTGCAATTCCCTCCTCCTTCATAAGGACTGTTTTGACCTTATGAATGTGGATGCGATATATAGGCGCAGCCTCCCTTTCTTTTTCTATAAAATTGTTCCTAGTCACTATTCCTTTCCTCCTGTTTGACCTAAAAATTACTCCTCTTCTACCACTTCCATGAACCACTCAATCCAGTCCTAATAATAGCATTACCCTAATCTCGATTCTTCTTCCTCTAGGTTAAGAACTAATGGTGGGGGAGGAAGAGGCAAGAAAGGGAAGATTCCACCTCCTCCCGATCCCCACTAAAAGGGTAATACTCAATGGACAACAACAATGTGCTTGCTTTTATTACTACAGATGTACTTCAGGTTGTGTGGAAGAGGTTACCCTGGCCCAGCAAATCGCTAACAATGTCTCTGGGCAAGTCCTCTTTTCTTTCTCAGTCTCTGCTTTATAAAATGGGGAGTAATTAATATCCTCGTAACTATCAAAATTAGAATTAAAAGTGATTAAAAAAAAAGTTGCTTTCACTGCTGAGCAGTTACAAATTCCAGCTGTTGCCAGAGTAAGAAAATGTTCCATCTCTTAAACACTGAGTATTGGCAATGGACGAGCTGGGTCCCAGGCTCAGGCAGAGAATCAGATTCTAACATCTACTGACTAGATGGCATGACGCCCAGCCTCCATCTGATTGCAGCTTCTTACAGTGCAAATGTTGACAAAGGAAGTCACCTGGGAGCACGGGGCTGTCTTGGGAGTCAAGAGAGACTAACTATCAGGAAATCCTTTGACAACTGTAACATGCTAAGCAAACCCTAGTTGTTGAAGTTGTTAGGCAAGAGCTGAAAGCTGCGTTTTGGTGCCAGCTTCCCATGCGCCTTCACCCTTGGCACGTTGACCGGCTGCATTTATCATATTCTCCCACAAGCTGTCTTTTGTTCCTGACAATTATTTAATTCCTTTCTCAATAACTGAGTTTCCTGAGTGGAGCCCCAGGATCCAAAGGGAAGATGAATCTATTTCTGTCTTTGGGGACTTCTACTAGTCAAGGCAAAGAATAAGTGACTTAATGGCTGGCAGAGAATAAGGCATAATGGAAGTAATGTGGGTCTTGAAGCCTGAAGGTCTATTTCTAATGTCCAGGGTCTCTTGGCTCCTCTGACTTCAGCTTCTTTCCCTGCAAAATGGGCCTGATCATAATAACAGCAGGCTCATGGGATAGCTCAGGGGCGAAGCCTCTGCCTCACAGGCAGAAGGACCTGAGTTCGGATCTCACACAAAAACACCAGGCAGAAATGGCACCGGTCTGCACTTCCAGCCCTGGAAGGCAGAGCACAGAAAGCCCCAGAGCAAAGCTTGAAGGAGCTAGAGCAATCCAAGATGATTCCTGATATCGCCCTTGGACCTCCACAGGCCTCCACAGTACCCTCTGATAAACACACATTTGCTCACACCCACACACATACACATACATATTCATATGCACACACATGCACATATGTGTGCACATACACATGCAAAATAATAATAGTACCTTCACTTAAATGCTCATGGAGAAAATGAAAGACGGTAACTTCGTGCCACAAAAGTGCCATTATCCAGTCTATTGCCTGACAGCAGTCCTACTGATGAGTGCAAATGGGAGCCAAATGCGGACACTGACAGTATAGTCCTCACTAGAAGGCGTTTGCCGCCTCTGTTCTAAGTCTATTTCACAGATGGAAATATTAAAGTTCAGGAAAGCAAGTTGCGAGGAAAGTCTAGTTCCTAGGTTTGTTGATTCCTTCATCCAAAGCTTATATTCTTTCCACTATCTATCTGGCTTCGTTTAATAAACTGGTAGAGAGTGAAAACCCTTCCCAGGACACACTACAACCCGAGTGGGCTTCAAAAGGTACCTTCTGCTCATGGTAGACTGATAGCACATAGTTTCCTAATAGCTTCCTCCTGGGGCAGACCTCTGCTGAAGAGTTATTCTGAGGGGTCCCAGCAGAGGATAGGAGACAAGGACAAGCTTCTTAGAAGCAAAAAGTTTATTGATGATACACCTCGGAATTATTTCTTTCTCTGTGCAAAAGAGCAAATATTTATAGGTAACTCCTGTCCAACAGTGATTTTTTCTTAATTTTTGCCCTGCTGTATGGCTGTACAAAGGCACACATAGACAGACAGAGAGAAAGAGGGGGAGGAAGGGAGAGAGAGAAGAGAGAGAGAGAGAGAGAGAGAGAGAGAGAGGCTCCACAAGGCAGGGAATGTCTCCCAAGCAAGATGCTTGGAAACCACAGCACTACAGATGTGGATGAATCAAGACCAAGTAAATGACCAAGCACATGAGGGAAGAGTGGGAGAATAAAGGAGAGAGAGTGGAAGGGAGTTAAAATTGTCCAAGCGCTAGCTAAAGGATTTAATATGTCCGAATCCTTCTTATAATATGTCATACACAGGAAGAGATCTAGGGCAAGCTACATTATCATTTCTACTTTTCACTCTCCATCTACTAAAAGGACTATAAGCTCACACTTTTTCCCATGTAACTTCCTAGTGGTGTACTTCCTCATGTTTTGCCTTTAGGGTTACCCATGTGACTTGCTTAATGGGTTTGGCAGCAGATATGACGGCTCTAAAGGAGTCCAGATTCCAAAAGAAGTGCTTGTTAGGGCTTTTTCATTGCATGTTATCCCAGGCTTGCTCTGAAGGCTTCAAAAGATGGATAAGGAGTTCCTATTCTAACCAAGCCCATTCTTGATCATCTAAGCCACACAGTTCCAAACACATGAGTGATCCTAGCTCAGTCAACCAACTGACCCCAGACTAGAACAACTGAGTTGAACCACATACACATGAGGGGAAAAAAAAGTCATTATCATATAATGTTCAGAATTTTTTGGTTGGCATTGAATGCTTAGAAGTCATAAGGAACTCCTTTTTTCCTCTCTGATAGCAACAGATATTTATTTTTAAAATGTATTTTGAATATTTTACATATGTCTTTGAATCATTGCTCGAAAATATGTATCTGAAAATGTTTACATTCCTACCACTGACCTGTGAATTCCATAAAATCAGGAACCTCAACTATCTTTGAATGTGTGTGCTTGTGCGCATGTGTGTGTGTGTGTGTGTGTGTGTGTGTGTGTGTGTGTGTGTGTGTGTATGACATAGCAACATGTATATGTGTGTGGGAGCATGCTCGTGCTACAAAGCATGTGTGGAGGTCAGTGGACAACTTTGTAGATTAGTTCTTGTCATCCATCTTTACCAGAAGACTGGAGAACTTTTAGGAAGTGCAAAAAATGTGTAACCACTCTGCATCCTTTGCCTGCTGTGATGAAATGATGCCCTAGAACTGGAAGCAAGAATAAACTTTTCCTTCTTTAAGTTGTTTTGGTCAAGTGTGTCATTCTACTAAGCCAAAGACCACTAATGTTATGTTGTACAATTTTTAAATAGTTCCATTATAGCATAAAATTATTTATACTGGCATAATTTTGTTTTTCTATCATACCACCTCATATTATATAAAACCTATTAGTGCTTATACTCATCTTCTATATGAATAGTGAACTCATTAGTTCTAAGAGATTTACAGTTTATAGCCTCAAGCTTTCTAAGGATGTGCTCAGATGCAAAAATAATCATTGCTTTGTTTCTTCCTTTGCAATATTCAGGTCTCTCATTTGTTTGATGCCTTTTTATGTTCTAGGGCTTCCAGGAAAAAAAAAAATGATACATAGGAAACTTCTTCCTGATTTTGTTGGCATTGTTTATTTTTAGATAGACTTTTAGGTAAATGTTAGATAGATTAAATATTTTAGCCTGTCAAAAGAGTCCTGTTAAGTTTCATAGGAGTTACTTAGTAAAATCTGGAATAGTATGTGATTAAGTATATTTTACTCTCTACTAATATTATCACAGAGCTCTTGGTGTGTCACCTGGAACATTCTGTTCTATATTAATCTGCTTCCTTATATTTTAGAATAAACTATTTTCATAGTTCCAGGATAAATCATAACAGTGATAGATGATTTTTTGAGATGCCATTGTTTTGTTGCATATCATTTAATTTTTGGAGTCAAATGTATACTGATAAAACTCTTTAGCTTTCTTTTGGATAATGTCACTATAATGCTACTTCAAAAAATTGTGTAATCCATTCATCTTGTATGTTGATCATATTAGGAAATTGAGTATAATGTTGTCAAATTCCTAATCCTACTTGTTAACTCTATTCATGGAAGGACTAGCCACTGATTCACCAAAGAAAATTTAGTGTTTTTCATTTATTTTCTTCAGAAAAAAGGAAAATTCCAGAGACTTCCACTTAGCTTCTTCAATTATTTCATCCTTTTCATCAAGAGTCATAGAACCAAAATGCATTCTTCTAGTTCCTAAAGTTGTGTATATTTCAATGTTATAATCATCATATAGAAAATACCTGTAAGTAAAGAATGAGATGGGAACCCACCCAGATGTATGTCAAGCCAACTTGAAGCAGAACTCCACCACCACATGAGCCCAAAATGTATCCGTTCTGCCTAGTTGGATGTGACAGTACCCTGAGTTCCCAAGAATTAATGTGAGCTCAGGGCACTTGTTTAAGAATCCTGAGCAGTGTGAATAATATTCCTCACCTAATGTGAAGTCACCTCCTATGGTATGGAAGGATCCTTTAGGAAGATCAGAAGAAAGGCTTTCTGTGTGTCATTATGATGCTGCGTAGAGCTGTGCCTTAAATGTTCACAGATTATCCTAGAGTTGAAGCACTCCAAAATTTTCTTTAGGTTTGGGAATTGGATTCCTAACAATGAGAGTTTTCAAGAACTCAGGCCAGACTCCACTCACCAGATAACAGTGTTTCCTCTGCTCCCTTTTACCCCCCCCCCAACCTTAAAGAAGAACTTCAGTGCACTGCCTTCTACTGTAAGCATGGTTAGCCACTGACCAAAGAGCTCAGCATATCCCAAGGATGCTGATAAATCCCAAGGATGCTAAAGACTACTGAGCTGGCTCCCTCTGAGTATTAAGTGCCACAATCACATAAGGGTCTTACTGTGAGCAAATGTTGATTTACTCCCATAAATATCATCTATCTACAAAAATAGTTAAGGGACACTTTTCTTATAGGAAGGAAAGGAAATTCTGATTCTAAACTTCATTTACTATGGAGCAAAATTATAACATCCTAGCTTTGGTCAACTAACAGAAAGGAACTACTACATGTGGCTCAAGGACACAGAATTTCAAGTGAACTCACAGACAACAAAGCATTCAGCCCTCTCTATTATATTTTCCCTCTTTATTTGATCACTTACACAAACACTCTCATGCATGTATCTCTGAATCTCACCAACATAAAATAGTCAAATCTTACAATTCTTTCAGTGTTGAAATCTTCTTCTGGGTCAATTCCCCCGAGGTATTCTGGATTATAACTCTTTATTTATTTAGAAATAAAGATGAAAGTGAAAACGTTACTCTGTTTTTCAAAGCAATTCCCTCAGGTGAACAAGGTGTGTTGTCATTAAGCAAGATATAATTATCATTAGCACTCCAGAGAGGGGGTATTGGTTGACAAGGAGGAGCAGTAATTCTATTCTGTGCCTTAGGGTCTTAATTTTCCCAAGTTGGGCTATTCCACAGAATAAACCCATTAGGAGTCTGCGTTCATCTAACCCCTCACCTTAGTCCCTACATTCTCTTGGAATAAGCAAGAGGCACAAGCTCTAAAATGCTCTGTGTTTCTATTCATTCAATGAGCCAAGACACCAAGATGAGTCTTTTTCCTTTAAACTATTTATTGCCATTCAGTGAATACTCTTCCCAACCATTTTTTCATATTCTTTGTCCTCATCATGCCTGGCTGTTTATGGTAAAGGCCACTTGAACTCCTGAAGTGTCCACCCAGTATTTCGTTTCAGGTAAGCACAGGTGACAGAATAGTGCACTGCTTGAGAAATGGTACCAAGTACTGGATATCGCTCTGCCATCTGGATTTCCACCATATTCATTCTCAATTAGGACAGACAGGTGGACTCAGTTGTTCATGGTCTGTGTGCACATGTACATTTGTACATACGCATGTGTCCCACATGTCCATGTGCATGCTGGAAGAAGGAAGAAGCTCTGCTCCCTACCTTTCTATTTTTAATAAACTCAACCTTGCTTCTTTTGTGGCTTGCTCTGAACTGTTCTTTTTGAAAGCCATGAATCCTGGGTTTTGCATGGTAAGTTCTCTGAAAGGATTTGCTCAGGCAATGACCAGTGCAATGTGGGCCTCAGCTTTGATCCACTGGTGACAAGTATGCCAGCCCAGAGCCAGTGCCACCGCCATCTCCGGACCCCAGGTACCACTTCCACCATCCCACAATACTCCAGAATATTTATTATGAACTACTTCTGCAGCTTTGTCTCACTCATTCATGCTAACCAAAGCTCTGGCAAGCTGGACATGGTAGTACACATCCAAAATCTGTACTCTAAGGAGGCAAGGTTAAAAAAAATGATTCCATGTTCAAGGCCAGGCTGGATCACATAGTGAACTTGAGTCCTGCCAATCTAGATAACGACAACCTATCAATGATAATTTTAAAAACCTCTTGAATGGTACTTTAATACAGTCCAAGAAAAGTAATTACATATCCATCTCAGCTCATAGTATTGGCGGCAGGGCCTTTTATTAATTGTTGCATGAGAATTCACACAAATATAGGAAAGGAATCCAGAAGACAGTCAGCTTCTTCACAATGAAGAACGCTTGCTATGATGAATTTCTTTAGGTGTTACAAAAATGATTCATGTATCTGAACTTATAAACTCTAAAATAATGCATCATTAACAACATCCTGTTCCAGCACTCTTATCAATGATTTCATACTAACACCACCTATTTTTCTCTAATTATTAGTGGGCTTCAAGTGTTTGTAGTGGGTGCATTCCAGACAGGCAAAACACGACTACTGTCCTCAAGGAACTTCCTGCCAACTCGATTACTATTGGGTTTCTCCTTGTGCCTGAATCCAGCAGAATAGGTTCTTAGAAAAGCTTCCTGAAAGAGTAGTTACAGCTCTTTATCAGGAGACTCATATAAAACTTGCATTTCTTTTTTTGAGGGGGAGGGGGTCCTCCTGATCTAGTAAGTATATGGTCAACATTTTCCTAAAGAAATGAAGCCCACGATTAAACAGCCAGACTAAGCACCAAACATGGTCCACACTTAGAAAGCAAAGCTGGCAAATCTGGATTATAGAAGTATCCGAACAGCCAAGTGTGGTATTTTCCTCCAAAATGGGTCATTCGAATGTAGCAATGACTCAAAAATAGTGGCAGTCAGTTTGTATGATACGGCAAAAGTACAATAAAACTTGTTTCTGAATTTTCTAAACATTGCTAATGGGAACCCTAGAAGGAATATAGAACATAGTTATCAAAATTAAGTCTAAGCCATCTAATTTTATAAGCATAAGGAATGGCTGCTAAAAGCAAGTCCATCCACCATTTGTGAGAAATATGTCAAGATTTGGAACCATCAAAAACTAAACCAATTCATCCAATCCTTGAGATGAAAATTATAAATATTCTGGGAATCATAAGAATCCCTTTAGAAGTCAGCATATGTTTACTCAAGATATCATTATGTCCCTGTTTTCTTAACCAGAGGGTCCCAACCCAGGCACCTGAATAAGGTTGTGAGGCCAGAATTAGGCAGGAAGTGGCCATTTCAGAAGTGTCTGAGTGATTGTCGGGCATGGGAGTGCTTTCTTAAAGCTTTCTTTCACTTTGCTTTTAAACTTCATTTTTTTTTTTTTTTTTTGCAAACTGGTCCAGAAGGAAAATTATAAGGTGGAATGAAAAAGAGCTGAAAACTCCCAGCAAAATGATGACATGTCAGTCCTTTTAAAAATGGCTTGGAAGACTCTTCACAATGGCCCTGGTTGATTTTTAAGCATCCAAAATGTGTAAATCGTTGCATTATTTTTCATCATGCCAGAAAGTGTTTGCATTTTTTATTTTTGTGGGACAGGAGCAGATGAATTCCTAGAAAAGGGTCTGGCACCATGCCACCCCTCAGAAGCCAGTGTGCATGAGGATCCAGAAGGTGACCAGGAGGGATGCTGTGCTACCATTTGCAAATAACTTTTTTGATATTTCATTACAATCCTGTAAGAAACTAAGATCCCAGTTTAACAAGTAAGAGAATTCAGAAAGAGTCATTGATTTCCCAAATGTCAGCTCTGTAACATGATCCAATTTCAACACTGATGACCCTAGTTGATTTGGTGGTCACATAGATGGATGTCACCTTCCCCCATCATTGTTTATATCTAAAGTCCCATAAATGGTTCAATTTACCCATCTGAAAGGCCACCCTTTAGTGTGGCCACAGTTACCATAGAAAACTCCAAATCAGCTTTGGGAGTTTCCCTGTGAGAGGATCTGTGACTAGCTTCTTACCCACAGAATATGGGAGAGGAGATGGCTGGACACATCTGGGTTTAAACACATTGCTTTATGTCAGACTCCATCTTCTTTATTGGAAGACTCAGTCTGGATTTTCCGCTGGACTTGAAAGAAGCAAGTTTCCTCACTGTGAACTGCTTAGGGAAAAGAGTATATGGTCCAGAACCACAAGTCCCCTCTAGGATCCAAAGGAGCCTTCAACCAACATCTAGTGATTACCCAAGAACCTAACTTCGTGTAGGTCATGAAGAAATGAAAACTTCCAACAACTTAGACAAGCTCGAGGGCATGTTCTTACTCAATCCTACAGGTAAGAATGTGAATAGACACCTTAATTGTAGTCAGTGATACCCTCAGTAAAGAACCTACATTAGCTGTGTCTGGACTTCTGACCTATTAAAAACTGTGATATAATAAATGTACGTTGCTTTAAGCCATTATGTTGAGTTAACTAATTAAGGAGAGCTGGATTTAGCCTCAGATTATCCTTCACAAATATTTAATCTGCCCTACTCCCAAGATTTGTTGAGTCCATTACCTAAAGTTCTTTGTTCTTTAGATTCCAAGTCTTGATATTTTCCCTCTTCTATTAGGTTTTTTAAAATTGGCATATAAAAATGTGTTTGGTTTCTTTTTCATATACATGATGTGTGTATATATACACACACATACACATGCACACACAATTAAATTTTGCTCATATTCTCACTACCATCACTATCTCTTGTTCCTTCTCCCACTGGTCCCCTTCCTCCCACAAAATAATATCCCTTCTGAATAAATATGGATTCTGAGTATGAGCAAAATTATGTATTTGTATTCTGTATTTATTTAAACAATATTTTTATTCCTTGTATCTCATACAGCACACGATGCATAGCTACCCTTTTCTCCCTCTCTCCTCCTATGTATTACCTTAACATGTGTACCTCTCACCTTTATGGACTCATTTTTTAATTGGACTGTAATATAAAATATATGAGTAATAAAATAAAATACATTTATGATGAAAACACTTGCTATGGTTGAGCTTCTATCTCCACATCATTAAGAATCCCTGATAAAGCCAAAAAAATAGCAGCTTTATCCATCTTCCTGTCTTCGATGAGACTAAGTTCATGGTGGGAAACACATGTGCCCAGGAGATCATCTCTACTGTGAGCACAAAATGGATGTTTAAAAACTTGATTTCCAGTTCTATTCATTTTTCTGAAAATGACAAAAATACAACTTTCTTTGCAGCTAAATAAATTTCACGTGTGCATATGCCACATTCTTTGTCCTTTCTTCTGTTGATAGACATCTATGCCAGTTCCACATTTTGGCTACTATGGGTACTGCCACAATATACATGGAGGTGTAGGTATCCCTTTGGTAAGCTGAGTCGCAGTACTCTGGAAGTGTACTCAGGATTGGCATAGATAGGTCACATGGTGGCTTTATTTTTAGCTTAAAAAACCTCTACACTAATTTCCATAGTTGCCACATTAATTTGCATCTCCACCAGCAATTATTCTTATTGCCTCTCCTCCTGATCAGCATTTACATTTGACAACCCTTTGTTTCTTCAGTTTTTGTAAGAACTAAGATATCTGTGTGTTTTAGCAAATGTAAAGATAATTTAGGAGATGACCATCCCTTCTTTGAAGCAACCCTACTCATGGGCCACCTCTCCATGAACTTGAGAAGTTGTCTGAGCAGAATGAGATTCATCTGGCTCCTCCCTCTACCTACCATCTGGAATCATGGAAAGAACTCAGCAAGTCTGTGTTCTGTTTCTCCCTTGCTTGTCTGGGCTTGTATGAATAGCTCCCTTGTCTTTCCTCAGCCTGTGCTCAGGAAGAGCTAGGCATCAAGGTCCAGGGCTATAATTTCAGCTGTAAAGCATGGACCATAGGCACTAGGATCCTTAGAGGCAAGGGATTAACAGTCACAATACTGTTTTCATACTAAAAGGGAGCACAAGAAAGGGCTCTAGGCAATGCTACTGAGTCCTTACACCTCATTAGAGTAGAGGATGCGGAGGGAAGTTTGACATTCACACTAAAAGATGCTCCAGGGATTGGGGGGTGGGGGGTGGCAGAAGGGGGATGGGAAGATAGGGAGGAGGGGGATGAAGGAAGGGGAAAAGGGGGGGAGGAGCAAGGGGGACTGGGAAGGTTGAGGGAGGGAAGACCGGAACCTATTAATTTTGGAGTGAGGGGAAAATAATATAGATTAGATAGATAGATGATGATGATATTTTTTATGTCGCTTGGGACTGCATGAGTCACACAGGCCGGCTGCTTGGGTACAGAGTTTAAGAACAGACACCCTACCGCAAAATTAAAAAAAGAAAAAGTAAATAAAGGGAGGGTTCTAAGGATGTAACGCAGTAATAGCACACTTGTCTTGCATACATTGAGCCTTAGATTCAATCATCAATATTAAGAAGAAAAAAAGGGAAAGGAGAAGACAGCAAATAAATTTTATGGAGAAACAGAATGATTTAGAGCTAAAATACATATCTGACATATATTAATAATAAATCGAGGCTATTACTATTTTATCATCAGTACTAGTTTTCTCATTTTTATCAATGCAAAACCAAAATGACTTATCCAAAATCATAAGGTTATTAATCTATGAAGCTGGGAGAGGAGCCCAGATCCTCTGACTCCAATATCAAAGCTTGTCCTACTGCATTCCACCTAATGTTTGAAAAATATTCAAAGCTCAGTTTAGTTAATTTGAAAAAAAATAAATATATCTCATTCAGCTCTTTGAGGAAAAGAGCTTTTGGATAAAGAAACCAAATATTTGTGTTGCCTCAATCCTTCATTGGAGAGGTTAGGATAAAAATTCATTTCCAAAGACTATAGGAGTCCCTTGGGTTAAATAATTACACCTGAAATAACCATCTTAATTAAGCAGATCCTCAACATCAAGTTTCTGGATTTTGGCAGAAGCAACTGAGCTACCCTCAAATTTCTCCATCCGATTACAAAAGAGGATTAATTGATCCTACAGCCCTGGGAAAGAAACTTTCACAGGTGAACAACACATCCACAAAGGAGTATTAAGATTCTATCCTTGACTCATCCACCAGTTCTCCCCCACTCTCATAGTCCACACATTCTGATTTGGTAACAGCGAGAAGGGCTGCTGTTCTGAAATGAACACAACCACAGATGTATTTGCCAAATGAAAATTGTCTGCCAGATTCAGTAGCACAGCCGTCTCCCCCCAGCCTGCCCAGCACCACAGGCAGGTGAGAGGTTATAACAGCTCTTCTACCTAAGGAAATCAAACAGAGCATCCTATAGGGATTTGGGCTAGATCACTTTTTAGATCCCCCTGGAGCCTGGGGATCCAGTGATTCAAGTGTATATTTTGCTTTTCTAGGATTCAAACCATAGTCTATGGGGAAAACGGGATTGATGAGAAATTGTCTAGGTTCTATTCAAGTGCCGCTGCTTTGAATCACACAGCCAGAGAAGTTTGCTAAAGGCACTTACTGTTTAACTACAAGCACAGAAAGCATTCTATATTTACCACCTTAAGGAGGAAAAGCAACCAAAGGAAAGCTACCAAACCAGGGAGAAACAGAGGTGACATTCAAAGAAATACTAAAGGCATTTTTCCCTAGGTTTAAAAAATTGAGAAATGGGAGATCCAGGCAACTCAATAATATATGTTAAATGATACATCAAAGAAACATTTTTCTAAATCATAAATATTAATATGATGCCTCAATTAGCAATAAATTACATATTGGACTCTATCTTCAAGAAAGACAGGGTAAGGGAAATCACTGGATTTCCTGGGAAAGCCTGCATTAGCAGTAGAAATGGAGGGAATGAAAAGGAGGGAAGACAGAGAACAATTATGCCACATCTGTTTCTTCCACATCAGCGGGAGGCACTTTTCCCTAAATCAGTTGAACAGTCAGTGATGTGAAAGATGAGGGCTCGTTAGGCAGCCTGCAGACAGCACCTGAAATGGTTTGTCAAACAGTCATGCCTCTGAAATCAACAAGGAACCAGGAGGTGAAGCTTCGTTTACAGGGGGAGAAGTCAGAGCCAATCAAGACCCAAGACAGGGCAGCCAGGCTTTACCAGGCTCATTATGTGCAGTCCTGCCAGAAAGAAAAGACAAAGAAGTGAAGAGAAAAATAGAAAACAAAACTTAAGGGGAAATATTGCTTAATACGCCTTCCTAACGACCAGAACCGTATCTCATTCTTTTTCATTCATAGCAACTCAATAAGATGGCCGATTTCCAGCTTTAGAGACAATAAACCTTACAAAGGAAAATTGGCTCCAAATCGCAGTGCACTTGATTCAAAGTCAGATACATTCAGCCACACATCTGAATCTCTTAAAGATAACATGCCTTTCTAAGAAGTACAATGAAACATTAAAAACATCCATCAATGAAGAGCTTAAGAAAGAGTGGGTTTGGGGGAGGGATCACGAAAAAGAAAATAATTGCAGACCTGTAAATGAAGATGTTCTTATGGATTCAGCATATGCCTCTCAAGTCAGGAAAGGTCCGCAGTTCAAGTAAGAATGAAGATGGGGATGTCATTGGTCAAATACTCTTCCACCAGCACATCCAACATCCTTGTTCACTGTAGGTGCCTCCTGGCCCAGTTCCTCAGAATGTGACTCCTCTGTTAAGTAAACTTAGTGTTCTCTGTGATGTAGGGGAGACTGAAATAAAGTAGCTGCTTGATTTTATAATTCAGGTCAACTGTCAAGTTGACACCTGTGCTTAACTATGACATATATATCCCCTGCAGCGTAACCATATAACCAAGTGGCAGGTTCTCTGGGTTTTTGTTTTTTCCAGTCTTGAAAAAATTCTCTCCTCAGTGTGATCTGGGGCCTGTTGTATTTACCTTCTGTTACTTCTGGCCATCTGAAGTCCTGCATTTCACTGAGATTGTTTCAACTGTAAAAGTTAAAATGAGAAGGCTTAGAAACTGAGCATGTCCAACCAAGTACCAAGTACCAGATAGCAGAGTATGTTCTGGTTCATCGCAGAACTCCCTCTGAGACTCTTAGTAAAGAGAACATGTTCCACCTTAGTGTCAAAGAGAGCTGACAAGAAGTTTATCATGTCTAGAAGTAAGAGGAGTAAGATGCTGGATTCAGGAAGGAAATTAAACCCGAAAACTCTCAAGCATTCACTCACAAATGATGATGATGATGACAAGGAAAATAACAATGGGAATAATGCTAATCCATATTGTTAAAACAATATTAAAATAGAACAACATTAAAATAGAAAATAACATTAAAATAGCAATAGAAATATTGTTACTATATTGTATTACAAATATGTTAATGAATATTTTTAAAAATGGGCTGAACACTATTCTAAACATGTAGCATGCATTGATGAATTTAATCCACCTAGGGACAAATTCTAATTTTTAAGATGGAGGTACTTAGGAATCAGGAGATGGAATAGTCTCAGTCACTAAATTAGGTAAATTGAGACTTAGCACTCACATGTATCACGGGATCCATTGTGGAGAATCAGCCTCTGTTTCTAGATAGAAAATAGAACTTGCTTTCTCTAGAACTGAAGCTGGGATATTGTCAATTCTGCTAGAGTCGGGTTGGTGGAACCTCAAAGTCTCCACTTGTGCAGGGCCCGGTGATGAAGGAAGAGTAAAAGAAGAATTTTGAATTGCAGCAAAGTGGTCTAGTGGTTTAAGGTGGCATTTGAGTATGAAACTTGCTGTGATGGGCATTTCTCTCCATCTTCTTCTCCAGGCTAACCATTGCTGCAACTCTCCAGCGCCTTCCATTTTCTTATCATCTAAAGACGGGGCTGCATAAAGACAATCTAGATTCTCTTAGTCTTGAAAGGTTAGCAACAACACTATCCAGATTCTTTACATTTTTGCATTTTGTTAGGGAGAATTTATGGAAATGTGGAAATTGTCTAATCTAGTCACTTCGAATATTGAGGAAGATACACCTTCAAGTATGTTAAGAATTATAATGCAATTTCAATTGCATTCTTAATTCTTTAGTTGGCAGTTTTTGCAGGGGTCTTGAAGAGTGCAATTAACTTCCTATAGGATGCCTAGTCTTTGGTAGTTCAGATCACCAGAGTATGTAACTGATACAGACATCCGTGCATTGAGAGCGCTTAATCCTGTCCATCTTCCCCGTCTCCTCAAAATGAATCTTATGTTTATTATGCTTGACTGATACAATGTTGAATGAAGATTATTGGGAGAGATGCATCTTTGGGGTATGGTGGTGGAGAATGGGATTGATGGATTAATAACCTTTGTAAGGGAGTTCCTTAGATTAGACCCTGGAAGGGCATTTGACCAGATCTGCTGCTATGGCTCAAGAGGCAGAATCAAAAGCCAATAAACATTGGGAAGAGCACATAGATGGGATTAGTTTTCGCTGTTTTCTTTATTGTCTTGGAAACCTATGGAGGCTGCCACTTCAGACAGAGGTGTTGGTGATGAAATGCTAGAGTCCTTTTGTGGACTGATCAAGGTCATCTACTGTCATGCTGTGATATCCTAAGCGTCCTGGGGAATAGGGACTGTGCTTTATGTTTCCTGGGACTTTCTACTGGGTGGTTCGAAATTTGACTGCGACGGTAGGAGGATTCGCTAACATGACAGCGTGTAAGATCTCCTGAGGTGTCTTTTTCTTTCGTTCTTCTTTCTTCGTCTTTCTTTCTTTCTGTTCTTTCTTCGCTGTATTCTTTCTTTCTTTCTTGCTTGGTATTCTCTTTTTTTAGTCTCTTCTCTTTCTTCTTCGCCGCAGTTCCTTGTCTTTCTTCTTTCTTTCATCTTTCTTTCTCTTTTCTCTCTTTTGTCTTTTCCTTTTCGCTCTCTTTTTCTTCTTTTTCTTCTTTCTTCTTCCCTGTCTCCCTTTCCTCTTCGTTTTTCTTCTTCTTTCTTTCTTTCTTTCTTTCTTTCTTTCTTCTTTCTTCTTTTCTTTTCTTTCTTCTTTCTTTTCTTTCTTTCTTTCTTTCTTCTCTCTTTTTGCTCTTTCTTCTCTTTTTCTTCCTTTTTCTTTCTTCTCTCTTTCCCTCTCTCTCTTTCTTTTTCTCTCTTTCTTTTTCTCTTTCTCTTTTTCCCTTTCTCTCTCTTTCTTTCCCTCTCTGTCTTTCTTTCTTTCTTTCTTTCTTTTCTTTCTTTCTTTCTTCTTTCTTTCTTCTTCTTTCTTTCTTTCTTTCTTTCTTTCTCTCGCTCTTTCTTTCTCTTTTCTCTTTCTTTCTCTCTCTCTTTCTTTCTTTCGTTCTTTCTCTCTTCTCTATCTCTCTCTCCTTCTTTTTTCTTGACTAGTT